>CM026078.1:8201137-8908637 GCA_014839685.1 Anableps anableps | reverse complement strand
TGCAAGCATTCACTTTGAAGCAGTTTTGATATTTATCTAGTGTACAAGATGTACTTGAATGCACCATAAAAGCAATTGCTCGAAAATCTGGTCAGAGGGACTCGTCATGACAGTGCCTGTTTTGTTGCAGCGTTTTGGAATGACTGAATGCTACAGGGAGTTGGATTTAGACTTTAGCTGACTTTTTTCTCCAGTACCAGTGATGTTTAAATTCAGCTTGAAATCAGGTAAGTAATTAATTTAAGTGCAGAGCAAGCTACATACTTTATTGCTATTCAGAGACATAAAGTTTTGGTTTGATCCACCTTTCTTTGTTCACTGTAGTTGCATGAGAAACCTCAATCTTCCCAAATAGTAGAGTTTATTGATAACAAGATGTAATCTTTATTTTGTTTTGGTGTCACTTTTTTAATCAGCACAACAAAATGTTGCTTTGTACACTTAGTTCCTCAAATAAACATCTAGCATGTGTTCAGGCATAAAACAACGCTGTATTCATTGAGTACATGTGCATATGGAACCAACAGAGGTATACCAGATATTTTTGGTACGAATACGTGCACACCACTCGTAAAGAGTCCTCCTCTGTGTAATTTTATCTTAGTATGACTACAGCTGTTCTGTGAATCCCTCAGAGATTTTCTGTCAGGCTAGGAAAGGAGAGCGTTAATCAGAGAAAAAGTCAAGGGACTCAAGTTAACTCCAGAGGAGCTGCAGAGACACACAACTAAGCGGGGAAAATCTGTTGACATGACTGCTAACGGTTGTGCGCCCCATAAATTTGGCCTTTATAGAATGTTGGAAAGAAAAAAGCGATTGCTTGGAGAAAGCAAGAAGAAGTCCTGTTTCTAGTTAGCTACAAGCCACGCAGGGAAATCTAGCAAACATGTGGCAGAAGGTGCTCTAGTTTGAGCAGAATAAATGCGAAACTGTATTTGTTGCAGAAAAATAACACTGCACAGCTTTAAAGATGTGTTTACTCAGCAGAGACACCAGAAGCTCAGAGTTGATGGTGCATTTACTTTGTAAAAAGTTTAAAGACCATATATTTTTTATTTTTCCACAAAATCCTGCACTACTTTGTGTTTTTGGATCATATGAAATCCTAATAAAATACATTTGGGCTTGTGTTTGTAACATTAGAAAATCTAAAAAAGTTAAGGTGTATGGATACTTTTCGATTTTTCTATTTAATTACCTAGTAGAAAAACACACACTGATCCAAAATGGTCAACAATACCTCAGCAAAGCTAACTTCATTTATTAATTCTTTCCAAAAACCCAAAGGTGGCTTCTGTTGCCCAGAGATGATCAGTTTGCACATTTCTCAAAGCAATGCTAACGTTTTATCTAAAATTTGACATAAAATATTTTGCACTTTTGTAAATATAGCAGCAATAATAAAAGCCTCTTCTTTAGATTTTCCCACACACATGTGAGCAAACACTGATGTCCTGAACTGAGAATGACTTCAAGGTATTCATCAACTAGTAATAATGGCTTCATACTAATCATGCCATATGCTCTTTCAAGGGTTAATGAAAACAGAAATCCATTTGGTCAAAGTGACTAAATGTTCAATCAAGATATGAATTCATTTGCAGAACTCACAGCTTTCAATTTCCAGAGTGCAATTCTGTTCATCAAGAGGATACCTCCTTAAGTCCATCATGCAGGCAGCAGTAGTTGTTATTCTAAGGACAGAGTAGAAAGAAATGAAGACACGGGTTAATATACAGAGTGATTGTAACAGCTTTCGTTGCAAGGAGAGACCAGTCTTCAGCAACATGAACCCACAATAACACCAGTGCATACGTGCCTCAAAAATGATTTTGATGTTGCTTATTGAAAATATGAGGGATCTGCTTCAGTTCAATAGGTCAATCAATGCCTGTAGAAGTACAATCATACAGCCTTGGATGGATTTGAGTTGGTGGGAAACGTTTTCATTATTTTAAAGACCATTAAATCCGAGGGATATCACCATGATTAACATGTCCGAGGAGATTTTATCTTACATATTTCATAATAAAAAAATGCAATCAGTACATTACCAAATATTTAGCATTCTTCAGAAAGTATGGAAATGTACAATTTTCCTATATACTGTAAATTCCACATTGCTTTGCTTTATTTTTTTTTTTCCCCAGACAGCTGTTATTTATTGCCACTGTCGAGAAGCGGCTTTCTGCAAGGTAGCTTTAGAAAAGATGTATGCATGGCAGTTTATTAGTGTCAGTACTAATTTCCAGCAGCCCAGGAAAAAACAGCTTTTGCTACAAATTACACATATAGGGGTCCTTTGCATTTAGCTGAGACATTTACCCGTACAGCAAATTTTAGCAATTACATTTTTGCTGTTTATGCCAGCTGCCATGTGTTCATCATACTGGATTTCATTAACTTCCTGCCCTCCTTTCGAATTGCTTTAAGAATGAATTACTGAAAAAAAAAACAACTTATATTTTTACTCTTATCGTGCATGTGTCAAAAGCCCAAGTTTTGATGTGCACAACATGCATCTTTTTGGTGTGTATGGGTGATTAAAAAAATGTTACTCTTTAAAGGGTGCAACTCATTTCGGTTTTATTGTCAATCATGCTGGCCACAAATTCAAGGTTGTAAGGTTTTACATTGCTGCAGTAAGCAAATGTACACAGCCATGTACAATACCTAGAATTACTAATGTAGGAGATAATAAGCTGTTTGCCTTGGAAATATATTGCTCGAATACAGAGTCAGTAAATTGGTCACGGTGGCTTGCCCAGAGTTCTGTCGGCAGGTAATTGGAAAACAAAATATGTTCCGCTGAAACTGATTCAGGCAGATTTACGCAGAGGCATGTACGCCTTCTGTGACCATGATGAGAAAAAGGCTCTATAAAGACAAAAGACAATAATGCATGAACAAAAAAGTGTGACAGGTATGAGATGCATTCTGCTGCACAAGCACAAAGCTACTCAAACTGCATTCTGTTCTGCTCTACTGCACTCTCCTGCTGCCTCTCAGTGTTTCCCTGCTAAGAGCTACTATTGTTAGACATTGTGACCAGATAAACCCTAATTACACTGATAAGAAAGGTCACTTGGCAATCATGATTTCAGGCCAAAAGTTGGAATAAAGCATAAATATATTTTATCGCGGTAGCTAAGTGCCGGTCTGTGTTCTGACAACATGAAGGGCCACATAGATTTTTTAATGAATTGTGCTTAATTATGGTTAAAAAACAACTGAAATAAGAAAAATATCTAAGTTTAAGATGAATACTCTTTGTTATAATAAAGCCTAATCAGTTAGTACCAAATATACATTTTTAAAGGTTTTTGTGGCACGAGTGGCCTTTATTCAACAGTAGCTACAAGAAGAAGGGCAGAGAGACAAGGGGAAGACAATGAAGGGGAAATGAACTGCGGACAGCTCCGATGAAGGCTGTAGCCTCTGTATATGGTGTGTCTGCTCTACCACTGAGCCATGTGGCACCCCAGTACCAAATATTTAACTGGGGGATATAACAAAAAAGATAATGTTATTCCAAAAATCACAGATGAAAAAAATATCAGATGGCAATCATCATCACAATATCATTGTTTCCAACATTGCAATTGCTTAAATGTTATGCAAACAATTGCAGTTGTGAACTATCATATTCCCAGTGCCATGCATGCAAATTTTGCATGACAATTATGTATTTGGCCTATTGCATAAACTTTAAAGTGTAACTAACCCCAAATCAACTTTTTTTTTTTTTACTGATAAACTGTCTAAATAGATTATTTAGGGTTCAGTCTTTATGTTTCTGTGCAAATTTTGACATTTTTGTATAAATTTGTTTAGTTTTGCAATATTTTACCTAAAACCCCCTCAGTGCTTGCCTCCTTTGGTCAAACGGTTCTCAGGCAGTTGATTTTTCCTATTGTTTACAGCGGTATACAACCTCACATGGTTAAAACCATCTAACTCAGACACATAGCCCCACCTGGTGGTGAGTCAGGAGTTGGAATAATGAGCCAAGAGTGACCACAAACATTAATTGATAGCATTACTCAACTTCGTAAATGTGTGATTTATTTGCAATGTGGACACGAAGTGGAATGGGTCTCCTCTGCTCTGACTACTGGCAGTATGGTGTTGAACGGACAACTCTGTCAGACTGACAGCAGTGCTTAGGAAGTGGGAAAGGTTCACCGCAGCACTCGCTGGTCGCTCAGGACACAGCCGGGCTGCAGCTGAGCTCCAGAGTGTTGCTGCCATAAAAGTCTCCAACACAGAAAAAAATCTTCAGATGTATCACCAGTTGGTTTTTTGATAAAAAGTCACTGGAGGGGTCTGAAAAGTCGATAAATGTAGCGACAAAGTGGATAAGTTGATAATAGTGCTTCTCTCATCCTGATCAGAGCCCTGCTTACCTCCTTCACTCATCCCCACAACTTGGCTGTGTTTCTTGGCTCTGCCCACTTTGGTGGAGTTTTTCAAAATTTGCAAGGGGTGGGGTATGTTTTCACAGAGGGTTTACTTGCACTTTAACTGCCCTCTGTCCCCACACTTGATGTACAATTTTAGTGATTGTGATGCTAAAGTTGGTGGGGAAATGGGGATGAACAAGAAAGGAGAGAATAAGTCAGAAAATCTAGGTTAATCACAATTGGCATCGACATCAGAATATTCAGCAGTGGTGAAGCAGTTGTGCCATTTTATGATATTGTGCAGCCCTGAAAATTTACATAAATTTATTTTAGATGTTTTCAAAAAATGGTGAATCCAGTTGAACATCCAAACATGCTAGAACAGATCCACCTTGTTTACTAAAGTTGAACTGAATCAAAACTTAACTTAAACTTAAACTGAACTAGACTGTATGCGATTTTGGTATGATTTGGACCTGTTTGTTCTGCAGTGTCTTGAAGTGACACTAAAGAAAAAAAGTAATGTTACTGCTGCAACAAATAAAAGTATTTTTTTCCAAAGGTTAGCCAACTTAAAACTAATACCAAAAAATCTACAGTAAAAGCTTTTTTTTTTTTTTTTTTTTTTTTTTTGCGCCCCATTTATTCAACCGGACATAAGAAAGAAGCCAATGTGTTGTATTTAAAAATTCTCGAATTTTTAAGTATTGTAGATGCAGTCAAAAACTTTGCACTTTCAAATGGTTTCTGAGTCAAAGTCCTGATCTGTACCTGCTCCTGATCCAGTCACAGGTCCATCAATCTGGTCTGCCCAGACTGACTCTCATTTCATCAGTCCATAAAACCTGTCTTCAGATATTTCTTGACCCAGTCTTGACATTTCAACTTATGTGTGTTGTTCAGTGGTGGTCAGGTTTCAACCCTCCCTACCTGGACATGTCTGTGAGAACTGAACACCTCATCTACTCCAGGTAGGTTTCAGTTCTGGAATTTGAATAGTAATGGAGGAGAATGAGTTCCCCATAGATTCATATGTCTTTCTTCTCAACTCTTAGGTTGTTAATTTGCATCTTTTTTTCTCAGCATGTTTCATGCAACTCTGCCAATTTGCAACAAATGATGATTCTGTGATGAGATCCAAATGTCATGGCAATTTTAAGAGTGCTGCATCTACTTAAAATAACTTGTACAATTTTGGAGTTTTTTAAGTTTATTAAATCTCTTTTTTGGTCCATTTTGCCTGAGGAACAGAACCTGCCAAATAATTATGAACACTTTGATAGAGGGTGTCAGTCTCTTTAGGTCCAAATATCCCTCAAACACAAATATGCTGCTTGGTGTTTTTAAAATATGGATAAAATCAATTATATGTTCAAAATTGTCGCTAGGTTTAGGGAACAATACATCTTTCACATAATAAAAGGCCTTTCCCTTAATAAACTAGATCACCATTTGAAAACTGATTTTTTTTTTTTTTTATTTTATTTTTTTTTACTCAGGCTGGTATTGAAATTTGTTTGATAATCTGAAACATTTAAATTTGATGGAAATCTTTAAGGGACACAATACTTTTTTTTTTTTAAAGCGAACACCAGAAAACCATGGTAAAAGTTACCAAAGTACCATGCAGTAAAAAAAATGTTTTCCAGCTTTTCATTAGTCACTGCATTGAGGTGTTTTAGTTGTACTGTTACTGGTAACATTGCTAGATCAGGCCGTCCTTACAATTTGAGTGACGGTGCAAAAAGGAGACTAGTTAGAGAGGCCACCAGGACACCTAAGACTACGCTGAAGGATTTAAAAGTCTCTGCATCTGAAATGAGACTCTACATACAACAACTGTTGCCCGGGTTTCCATCTTCAAGAGAACTACAGCTTCGGAGGACTTTTTTTCCCCAGCAAGACAATAACCTGAAGCAGCCAGCTAAAGTTACACATAAATGGTTTGAAGAGACTAAGGTGGATGTTCAGTAGTGGCCCAGTCAATGCCCAGACCTCAATCTGACAGAAAATTTGTAGCTGACTTGAAAAGGGCTGTTAAGAGTCAAGCTTGAACAGCTTTGAAAGGAAGAATAGAATAAAATTGATGTGTCCAGATGAGCAAGCCTGACTGAGACTTATCCACATAGACTCCTAACTGTGATTGCAGCCAAAGGTGCATCTAAATACTGAATTGAAAGGGGTGAATATTTATGCAATCACTCATTTTTAAAAATGTTTATGTAATTGTTATTACTTTGTAGAAATCAGTTTTTACTTTGACATTAAAGGGTTTATTTTTTAATTTTGTTTGTTAAAAAAGCCAAATTTTGTTGCTCATGACTGATTTGTAAAAACAATACGAGTAAGGCATCCAAAGGGGTGAATACTTTTTATAGGCACTGCAGACTAGTAAGGACTCTATCATGGATTAGCTCAAATATCATTTTACTGTTGTTCAAAGGCAAAATTCCTCGTATCCTGATACTGTAAGTCAGGGCAAAGAAGGCAGCGGTGTCAGAGCCAGGTGCCTGAAGCAACAGACAGGGATGATTTCTCGATCCCTTGGCAAAAGCACACCAGAAATAATACTGACTTTGTATGTGGCAGTTAACAAGTCAGGAGAGAGTCATCACTTGAGCAGACACGGGTTGGGACGGCTCGCAGCGAGGGTTTGGGATTTGGAGTTGTCAGCAGATGTAGGTCAGCAAATTACAGTCCCATCAGAGATGATCAGCTGCCTCAGACCTGAGCAGGCACTGCAGTCCAATGCTCAGCACACTTTATTCTTTGTATATTTCAAGATGATTGAGGTATTTATGCAAATTTAAAGCTAGTCCCATAAAAAACAACATATATAAAAAAATGCATTAACACAAATTAAGGCCATCTTTGCAGGTAATCAGTATGCTTAAATCCCACACAGTCTACACTGTAGTTGTCTTTTTGTGGTTGCTTCTCTACCAAAGAAGATCATTGTACTATCACAGCACTTGGTTTTATAAAAGGAAGAACAAGAGAGAACAAAGTCTGGAATGGAAAGAAAGAAAGAAAAAAAATAAAACACAATCTGGTGAGAGCTTAGCTCAACAAAGCCCCTAATGCTCTCAGGACCCAGAACACTATCAAACAGTCTCCGTCAGTCTGCTAATGATGATTCAGCCTCTCATTTCACAGGCATGGTAGGACTACCAGCTCTACCCCGTTAACACCTTTAAATTTATTTAGCTGATGTTCAACAGCTTCCTCAAAAATGTCAATATAGCCTCAGAAGACAGCAAAGATTTATAAAAATGTTTTCGAAAACATCAAAAAATTCAGATTTTCGGACATCTGCTGATAATATCCACAGTACATGTGCATCGTTGCTTTTCCATCTATCTGTGTTCCGACATATTTTTCATGTGAAATATGCACACTTTTTAGACTCAACTTTCCAGATTCCATTCTTCTTTATGTTAATTTTAAAAAATGAACATAAATGTCTGAATGAAGGTTCAGAATTCATGACAGATATTTCTACAGTGGACAGGTTTTAAGTATTAAATCCACAAGTACAATAACCTGAAAGAAAGGACAGAAGGGAGGAAGGAATGAAGGATTAAAATTAGGAAGGAAGGAGAGAAGGAAAAGAAGTACACAAAGAAAGAAGGAAGTAAACAGGGAAAGAAAGAAGGAAGAAACCAAGGGCATAACTTAAAGAACATGAGCAAAAGAGGGGAGGACTCAACGGAGGAAGAAAGGAAGGACCCAAAGCAAAGGAAGAAAGGACTCAAGTAAGAAGTGAGAGAAGGAGGAAAGGAATGAAGACACAAGCAGGAAAGAATGGCACAGGGAAGAGAGGTCAAACACAAAGAAGGAAAGAAAGAAAAGAGGGAAGAAGGAAGGATACAAGAAAACGTATAAGAAAGAAACAATGGAAAGACAGAATAAAGAATGTAAGGACACAACATTTAGACAATGGGATGTGAGCTAAATATATATACATTTTAACCATAAAATTCAGACCTATAAGGTACTAAAGTAACATTTTCATACTTATCCATACTGTAGGAAATTTGATATATGACTATGAATTCAAATGTTAAGCAGGTGCCATCATTTTACTGGTCATTCTCCTTAAGGATGTTACTAAGACCTATATTTCAATGAAAGCATCAGTATACCAATGTGATTTAGCCCTGACTTAAAAATCACATCTAAATCATATCTCTCGTGTCTCATTCTAAGGGGTTAGGTTATTCTGAGGTATCTCTGTATTTATGTTGCTATAAGCTTTGACTGCTGGAGAACAAACTGACTTGTCCTCACTTTCGTCTTCTACTACTCTCCAATCTGCATTATTTGCTGTTTTTTGAACTGCTAACTTTATGCTTTCTCTCAGTGTTTTTTGTCTCCATAGAAGCTACATCTGGTCTGGCATTCTGTTTGGTGGTGGTGCCTTCCTAGAGGAGGACATTGGCTGAGATACTGCTGCCAACAATTAAACAAGTTGATCATGGCAGATGGTTGCGCGTACTGAGCCAGGTTCTTCCGGAGGTTTCTTCCTGTTAAAGGGGAGTTTTTCCTCTCCACCATTTCTACATGCATGCTCAGTTTGAGGGATTGCTGTAAAGTCAACAACACAACACAAGCAATTGTCTCCTGTCGCTACATGCTCATCCAAGAGGAGTGAATACTGCAAGTCAATGACTCCATGTAATCTGTTGGCTTTTTATTAGATAGAAAACTTTTTAAACTAATTTGAATAAAAAACTGAGCTTAATGCACTGTTTGATAACTGGAATTACTTGGAATGTATTTGTGACTGATCTGAAATTACTTTTCTCTTTTTGTAAAGTGCCTCAAGACAACATTTGCTGTGAATTGATGGCATGTAAATAAACTGAATGCAACTGAATTAAAAGTTCAGAGGTGTTTTTGTTTTCTGTAATTTATATTAAACACATATAAACACAAATCAAAAGTCTTTTGAATGTTTTAACCAGTACATTAGAAATAGTGTCTGCACTAAGAAAATCACTGGCTCTCGCTCAGGTGAAGCCTTTCTGTGTTTGCATCTTTTTCCCACACATACTTCCTGTTTCTATGTGAGCATTTCTGTTTGTGTCCTATGTACTGTAGTGATTGATTTACATGTGACCAATGGTGTATTTTCACCAAGTCTGTTTGACTATAGAAAATATTTTTAACATTTTTTGAAGCAAGCATAATTTTTTATTCTGCCAAGAAAAAAAAACATGCATATGTTTGATTGACTTATTTAATTCAAAGTTTTTGTTCTTGTAAAATTTGTTTCTGTTACTTGAGGGACTGAAGTGCCTCTAATACAGCTAGCTTTCATTAACAGCTATATTGTTTAAACGTACAGACAAAGGACTGATTTACAAAGATCAATGTCTCATGTTCTAAATAAGATTGTTTTAAGATAAAAGAAAAAAAATGAAGGCACATAAGCAGTGTATCTATCTATTATCTATCTTATTGTTGATTCCAAATGTATAGTAACCAGAAGTTATTGTTTAACCAAGAATCATCTATGAGCAACAAATACAGAAAGTGACTGGAATTTATAGAATATATTTTGCCAGAATTTAAATACATGTATGGTGAAGTGTTCAACGAGTGGCCCGTAGTTATTTTGTGCGGCTGGCAACCACAATTCAAGAATTGTACAAAGTGGTCTGTTGGCACATGCTGGTGATGCAGAGGGACACTTTTTTCAAGTTTTTATGGTTTGTTTTTATTTTCCTTTTAAAGTAAATAGGACCACAGAAACTAACTCAGGCACACTGATTCATTAAAGAAAAAAAAAAAGTGACCCTTATCACAAAGAATAGACCAAAACATTTTCTAGACCAAAAAAATCTGAAAACAAGAAACCCCCCAAAATAAGGAAATCACATGTTTTTCTTTAATCAAGCAAATGTGGAAGACTTTTTAAAGCTTTTTTTTTTGGACGTAGAATTATTTACATATCCCGTCTCTACCAAAATCTACTAATACTTTGCTCTTTTTGTTAAAATATCCTATGTTTAGTTTAATGTTCAGAAGGTAAACATAAAATTAAAACAATAAATGTAGTTTTGTGTTTTCCATCAGTTGTATATACCTCCTTATCTTTGCAAGGTTGCCCAGATGCTGGTGCCTTTCTCCAGTAGTCATTGGGTGAGAGGCAAGAGGACACCCTGCACAGATCACCAGCTCATCACAGGGCAACACAGAGACAAACAGGACACACAGCAATTTAGAGGGACCAATTGACCTAACAGTCATGTTTTTTGGACTGTGGGAGGAAGCTAGCTAGTACCCGGAGAGAGGCCACGCATACATAGGAAGAACATGAAAAACCATGCAGAAAGACACCAGGATTTGAACCCTGAACCTCATTGCTGTAAGGTTACCAACTGTACCACTGTGTAGCCCATTTTGTGTTGTTAATTTTAAAACTATAAAATTTTGTTGCTCATGAGTACTTTAACTGTAACAGTTTTGGCCCACATGGCAAAAAGTTTAAATTTCACTGAAGTGTAGGATCTTTCAGTGCCTTGGTGCCTTGGTGGACTAAAATACCAGCATATCTGTTAGGTCAGAATATCTTGGTCAGATTTATTATTAGTTGTGGAAACAGATTTCTCTAACTGGCACAGAAAGAGCATAAATGGCATAAATGTACTTGTATAGAGCAGAGTTGTGAAAAAGAGGGTATGTCAACTTGTACTGGGAATGAGCGCAAATATAGAACTGGTTGATCAAGGCAACTCGTGTTAAAATCACAATAAAGAGTCTGTCTTAGGAAGCTAAAAATAAAGATAAGAAAAAGAACTAGCACATTTCACAGTCACTGAATAAAGGACCACACAAAGGGTTTTATTGTAGGCGTGATTGTCCTCAGTTTGCATTCTGCCGTGCACAGACATATCAGTGCAGGGGGTACTTTTTCAACCAGCCGGCCTTAAAATGTGTCACACACAGTGTATAATAGTCAAAGTTGGGTGCCACGAAATGTAAATGAACCAGAGTAAAAACTATAAACATCTATTGTTAGATGTGTCTTTTGTTCTGAAAATTAAAAAAGAATCTCCATACAACCCTCAAGCAAAGTCAAACATTTCAACAAAGCGCTTTAATTATATGCTTGCAGGAGGCCTGTAAAAGGTCCTGGATACACCACTGGATGTAAGATTATGAGCTGCCGCTAATTACAGAACAGTGCAAAAAAATGGTCTGGAGGACAGATCCAAGGGCTTGATGTCATCTGCCATATGCCATTACTGCTGAGAGAAATGATCACTGGAAATTAGTTCTATTTTTACTTCTAGATATTTACTTATTATTATAAAACTTGTTTTTTCCTACTGAGAATTAATTTCCTAAAATCATATTTTGATAAAGAGAAAAGCCTTCAATATTTAAAGATGAAATATAGAAATACCTGATCTTAGGCAGCGGTTGATTTCGGGGTCATGCATGCAGAATTCCAGTGCAGGTATAGGTGCAGCTATAATAGCAGCTTGCTGCCATTACTTTCCTGGTGATCTATTTGAATTCACACAGCCTACCTTTCTCCTGAGTCAAAGCAACTGACTGCACCATATTTTGTCCTTTTTTTCATATCAACAAATGCTCAGTAGTCACTGCAATTCATAAAGAAAAGTGAAGAAATGAGTGTTGATCAGTTGCAACCAGATATCTATATGAAACCAACAGACAGAAGGGATGGATTTTTCAATTAACAGAAGCAAGTAGACATAATTGTAACTTGCACTGGGTTTCTACTATAAGTATGGTAGGACTATTTATAATGCCAATGATTTCTATTTTATAACATGCAATTAAAGAAAAGTGGTCATTTTAGTTAATTATATATTTTAATGACAGTGGCAAGATGCCAACACATTGACACTGGCTAAAGGAGTATCATTCCTAACAGACATTTTGTCATCTTGCAACCAAAGACTTCAGTGTTTTATGTGATAGGCCAGGACAAAGTAAGGCACAGTTGTAAAGTGGAAGGAAAAGGGTAAGGTTTCACAAAAAAATCTGTAAAGTGTGGCTTGCATGTGTTTTCCACATATCACTGAAATTACAGATGCATGTGTTTTGGGTATTTCTCTACCAGCTGGACCTATTTAGAGACTTTAATGTTTGCCTATTCACCTTTGCAAAATAGCTCAAGCTCGTTCAGACTGGTTGGAGTGCATCTGTGAAGAGCAATATTCAAGTCCTGCCACATAATTTAAATTTTATTTAGGTCTTGACTTGGAATCGGTGACTTGGAATTGGTCATTCTAAAATTGGAACCTTTGCAGCCTTTAACTGTTTTTTTCTCACATTGTGCCATCAACTCTGATCAGTTTCATTGCCTATACTGATGAAAAGCATTCCCACTGCATAATGCTACCACCTTCATACATCACACTGGGGATGGTGTATTACATGTATGTAGGCCAAAAAGATGCAGTTTGTTCACCAATGTTCTCTAGCAAACCTCTGAGGCCTTCACAGAACAGCTTGATTTGAACTGAGATTTGACTTCTGAAAGCTACTAGTTGCACTACACTTCATTTAGGGGTTTCTGAGTAATGGGGACTGAATACAAATGTACATCACTCTTTTCAGACTTTTTTATGGAATATTGGAAATTACTTATCTTTTTACCCACCTCACTGTTATGCACTTTGTGTTATTCTATTACATAAAATCCAAATAAAGCACATTAAAGTTCAATATTGTATCATGAAAAAAACATGGAAAAGCTCAAAGAGTATAACCAATTTGGCAAGGCACTGTATGAGGTGAAAATGCTGTCCAACTTTTATTTGTGCTCTGATGGAATAGACAAATGTTCATCAGGTGTGGATGCTCTGATCTGTTAACAGGGGAGCTGAAATTGAAATGATTCTGCACATATAAAGCTCATCCTCCCCAATGCTGGTATAAATCCCGCCTGGAGCCCTAATGTTATTTTGCCTTGCTTGTACTTCTCCAGTTCCAGTGGAACCTTCGGGAGCGCTGAGCGGAGCAGCTGGGAATGTTTATTCAGATCAGATGGCACACTGTAATTTAGCACAATTCTGGCATGGAATTCTCCTGAGTCCCTACCTGCTTTGATTAACGGTGGCCCAACATTTTTATGTTGAACACGTCTAAAACACACATTAACACACAAGCTGCATTTAGATATTATAGAACTGTTTACCCAATTTATGCAGAGTTAGCCTATTGCACTTTAGTTTTTTACAACTTAAAAACTTTGGGTGTACGAGATTCCTCATCCACCAGACATATTTTTTACTTATAAAGCAGATGTTTATCTACACTGTAACAGAAAGACACATTTTTCTTTCCAAATCAGACATCAAATCAGACTAAACCTATCCAGTTTTAGGCTACATAGATTTTCAAAAGTTATTTCTATTTGCTAAAGGGCAGAAATGAAAGAGAGAGAACTTTTAGAGCACATTTTTATTACTTTCACTAAGATTATTATGCCTATAAACAATTTTAAAAACTCAGATGAATATGTCATGGTAGCTTCTGAATGGTGAATTCAACAACACAACATTTGAGGTAAACAGAGGCACAGTCGGGTGTATTTTAACGCAACATCACAAACAAGCTGCTTCCTTGTGTGACATTATGAAAGAATCAGAAATAAATCAGTCAAAGTATCACAAAGAGAATTCTTGACCTCCTTGGGTACAATTTCTAGATCCTTGAGGGTGCCACATTCATCTCTTCAAACAATATTTGCAAGTATAAACAGCATGGGAATGTCCAGCCATCATACTGTCCAGGAAGAGGAGAGCGTTTTGGCGTAAAATTAAAACCAGAGATCTTCTGGCTCAAGCTGGTTAGAAAGTGTCTTTATTTACAGCGAAGTGAGTCCTTTACCAACATGGGCTAAAAGGCCACTCAGACAGGAAGAAGCTATTACCCGACAATAATGGCTTCTTCCTCTCTGAGTAACATAAAAATCAGATTACAATTTGCAAATGCACTCAGAAAGACAGACCTTACTTTTTGGGTTAGAGTTAAGTCCTGTGGTATGATGAAACTAAAACTGTTGTAAGCAGCCATACAAAAAAATTCAGCAGGTTGAAGGTCATACGAACACAGTGACCTGTCTACTTTTAGGTGCAACCTTGATTTAATAAAGTTAATCACTCAATTAGAATACCATGTCATCATTGTGGTACAGGAAAGCTGCCCTGGCACATGTCAGCAACCAGTTTCTCCATTTGGCATGCCTGACATGCTGAGACAGGATGTGTAAAAAATAAAAAATAAAAATAAACAATAAAAAGAGTTAAGGTGTAGTTTTGGGCCATAATGACCATTATTATGTTTAGAGGACAATAGGTGAAGACTGCAAGCTTGAGAAGACCATCTCAGCTCTGAAGTACAGGGGTGTCCTCATCATTTTGTGTGAATATTTTGCTGCAGGAGGGACTGGTGCACTTCACATAGTAAATAACATTATTAGAAAATATTGGGTCTTCCAAATGGACAATGTCTCCAAAAGCATATAGCTAAATTAGTTATAAAGTGACTTAATGACACAAAGTCACTGTTTTGGAGAGGCGAGCTCAAAGCCCCGATCTTAGGCTTGTATAAAGGTACAGCGGACCACCACCTATTCAGGATTTGTGGATTCACCTATTCCCCCATTTTTCTGTGAAATGTAACTCCAAATTTTTGTGGAAAATCCATCTATTTGTGTTTTTTTTCATAGAGCAAATCTGAAATATTCAAAAGAAAATGCAGTTTGAGAAGCTGAAACAACTTGGCACAATGCTACCTGGCATGCTATTGGCTAGCATTTGCAAAGCAGCAAATCCTGTATCCCCAAGAGCAGAAAAAAGAAAGACTGTAGATACAAGGTTCTGTGGTAGACCTACGACAGTTTCCATCATGTGTATTGATGGTAGATTTGGGGATTAGGCCAAAATTATACCATACTATACCAATTTTATTCATAAAGCACTTTAAACATCCACAGGACCAAAGTGCTGTACACAGTCATAAGATACAAATGATCAATCATAAAACAATAAACAAAGTAGTATCTAAAAGTAGTAATAAAGTAATGAAATAAAACACAGTATGACAAAGTCAACATCTCAGATTGTGTCAAAAGCCAAAGAAAAGAGATGGGTCTTAAGAAGGGATTTAAAATCAGAAAGTGAAGAGGCCTGTCCGATGCTCAAGGAAAGGTCATTCCACAGCTTGGGAGCTGCTACAGAAAAAGTATGGTCCCCTCTGAGCTTACGCTTCGTCTTTGGCACCCACAGTAACAACTGGTCAACTGATCTAAGGGGACGGGAGGGTGTGTAGGGATGTAGCAACTCATTCCTACACACACCCAATATAATACCACAAATTATATTTATTGTTAGACAGAATGTTGTGTCTGTTTCTATACTGTATGAAATATGGTTTCAGTTGTATCACCTGTTCAAATCTGGCATGTTTATCTCACATAAAAAAGAAAAAACTTACACACCAGTGAGCTGACCTTTATACCGGAGTATCAATAATACTAATGATAAAATTAGATTTCTTTCTATTTTTAGAGAGAAATCAGCAGGTCATAGTAACTAAGAATTAATTATGGAAATAATAACTCATTACTTTGTTAGATTGTGTTTCATCCATTTTAAATGCTTCTGGAATGACATTACAGAGCTTAAACGGAATCTGACCTTTGCCACAACTCTTTATATTTAATAATTAAACAAAAGACATCACCAGCTTCTTTGCATTAAGCACACCACCATACTAAAAAGAGCTGACTAGACATAAAAACAAAACAATCACTTCTAATTTTCAGCACACGTGATCTTTTTTAACTTTGACTTTTTTTTTTACTTTTTTAACACCCGTGGGAATTTTGACTGGTGCCACTGTTCACATTTGCTATTGACCTAAATGTCTGCTTTGTTAGAGTGATCTGAGAGGTGCTGACGATTTTACACCCTTTTTTAAGCTTTCAGGGTCACCAAATCTGTGCTTGAATGTGCCTCTTGTTCTTTCAGAAACACTGAGTATATATCTGCAGTCACGTTAGCGGACCTTTAGCTTTAAAAATAACACTTTAAAGGCTGCTCGCTAGTGCCAAATATAAATCTGTCATTTTTCATCTTGTCCTGGGACCAAACATGCATACTAACAAGGATGAACTTGTTTTATTTCGAGAGCCACAGGTAATGTCATTGTGTGCTTCTTACTGTCATTCTGTTTATTATGGTCTGCACTATGTACATCTTTTGTTCAATAAAAATCTTGTCATTTTTTTAACACAAATAACTGAAATGTATCTTTTCTAAATACTGGTGATACAATACAGCCACTACTTAGGGTCAGAGGAAGGTGAAGTGTATCTTAGCATGCATGAAACATTTTTCCTGTATCCATACTTTTTTCTCTCAGACACTTCAACTTTCTGAATTATTAAAGCTTTGCGAGCTTCTCCAAGAAATAGACGACTGCTTCGTAGAACAAAATTGCCTGGTAGTTAATATTGAAATTATGAGCTCAAATCAGAATTTCACATAAGAAGTCATTAAGTTTATGTGCAAATTTCTCTAATCATCCTCTAAAATAGTTCTTTTAATTTCTTTTCATCAGGAGTAAGACTTTCTTTTAATCTTTTTCAGTTGTCTTCATTGGTAGTAGCTGTGGAGTAATGTTTTTCTTTGCACTGTGGCTGCTTTTTGATTTATTTTTGGTGGAATTTATGTTTGATTGCATTTAGACCACTTGTCGTAGAGATATTATTAATTTAGGCATTAAATAAGGCTCCAAAACTCAATGAATGATTTAGTGTCATGTCAATTTAAGGCATTAATCCAAATTTAAATTTAAATGGTAGGTCCCTGCACTTTGTAACAAGAGCCAATTTGTTTAGTTGAAGCAACTCATTGCCTAGTGATTTGAATCTGACCATTTTTCCTTGATCAGCTCTGGTTCGTCATCAGCAGGTAAATAATAATAATAATAATAATAATAATAATAATAATAATAATAATAATAATAATAGTAATAAAATCCTGTTCATTAAATGCATCAAAACAATATTCCTGTTTTGTTAGTCTATAAAAGCTTGCTGTTTGATGCAATAAATATAAACTCAAATATAAGTTAAGTACACATGTTTGATGCAGAAATAGGAATAATTTTGTAATGCTTTCATTTTACGTTGGATTCTAAACTATCTTTTATCAATGAACCTGTTGCACAGTTTTTGCTTTAATAGTAAATAATAATATGATGCATTTGATGAATTCAAACAAAGTTTGTCTGACTGGGTCTAGATGTGCAATTGTCCTTTAAATGAAGGACTATATCCTTAGAATAAAAAAATGGAATTGAAATAAGACTTGGCTAGTCAGAGGTCAAATAAAACACAAAGTTAGTATGAGACAGGAAAACCCTGACCATCACATTTTTCTTCCCATTTGTTACTGAAGTCAAAAACAAATTCTAAAGTAAAAAAAAAAAAAGCAATTACAGAAATTAAAACCAGCAAACTCATGTTAGTTGGACATATATTTACTATTCTTTGTTAACGTGCTGTTGTGACCTGCTGATCATACAAAATTATTTGATAGCTCATCTATACATAGTCACACAAAGTATTTCCACTTTGCTGAACTGCATATTTTATCGATAACATAAGTTAATTCAAGTAATCTCATCTGATGTTGTTCATGACTGTTGTGGGTAATAACCACTGTCTTGAAACCAAGTGACCGATCACAGAGACCCAAACGGTTTTCCTGTTCTCACCTCAGTCCATATAGGACGGTGCCGTCTGGGTGCAGCCGGATCATTCGGTTTTTCACAGTCACTCCATGAAGAAAGGACTTCTTGTCATTAAGGAAGTAGGTATCAGGGAGCCACAACTGGTCTGCTACACGGTTGTCCAAAGTCAGATTTAGGTTCAGCTCTCCGTAGGCCAAACGTTTGTCTCTCCAGCTCTGCTGGAAATACATTGTGATGGTGTAGTCCTGTGAACATGGGGAAAAAAACTCATATAAACACATAAAATTAAAAATTGCTTCTGCTTCAGTGTGTGAGGCATTTCTCCTTTTACAAATCTCAGTTTATTTATTTCTTTAAGAAATAACAGATTAACAAAGAGATTAACAGAGTTGCTCCCAGGCTGGTATGTAGAATTTACAAATTATTGTCAGGTTTAAAATCACAAATTTACGATGGAGCAATATGGCCAATCTACAATTTTTTTTTCATTTCAAGAATGAAGTCAAAATATTACGAGAATAAAGTTGTATGACAATAAAGTTGAAATAATATGAGAATAAAGTCATAATTTTATGAGAATATGGTCATAACAATACCAGAATAAAGTCATAATCATACAAGAATAAAGATGTAATAATATGAGAATAAAGTCATAATATTACCAGAACAAAGTTATAATATTACCAGAATAAGATCATATATTAGGCAAATGAAATAGTAATTTTATGAGAATTCCTCCACTAAAAAATTATTTAAAAAATAAAATGAGGAATGTTGAGCATCTTGTGAAGTTATGCTTTGGTATTGGTTTCATAAATAAGGAAATACTTAATCTTTTAACAGCAAATTAGTAGCAGGACTACAAACGACTATGTCTATCTTGAAGAAAGAATCAAAATCTTGAGCTGGTCACATCAGATCTTGATAACTCTATCCAAGCTTTGCTCTCATTAAAATGACTTCTTTCCTCATAATTTTACAACTTTCTTCTGGTAATATTACATATTTATTCGAATAATATTATGACTTCATTGTCAAAATATTAAGACTTTATTATCGTAATTTCAAAATATATATATATAGTAATCTCTTGGTCTGGAACTAATACTCCGTCACACAAATTGATACTTTCTGAATAACAAAAGACCCCTTTACGCAGTGCTGCAACACAAATTGAAATGAAAGGATAAAAAGAGACGATTGGAAGCTCAAATAAAAAGGGACATATTTGTTATAAATATATGTCAATAATAGATTGGAAAGACTGCTTTGTGCTTAAAACTGTGAAAAGCTAAACTGCTCAGCACTGTGAACTGTAAGGATATAGACAGAAAACCAAGAGAGGCATCTAGAGTACACATGTATAATATTGTTTTGTACTGTAAATACACTGTAAGAAATGCCCTATGCTGTAGTTTATAGATCATTCAAAGGAATGAAGGAAGGAAGGAAGGAAGGAAAGAAGGAAGGAAGAAAGGAAGGAAGGAAAGAAAGAAGGAAGGAAGGAAGGACACTGTGACTGCCTTTGTCACACTTGGAGAAATCAGAGAAGAGCTGACAGACAGAGTGACGTCACTTCTTAGACATCAGCCATATTGTATTTTTCTCTGCTCAGCCTGCCTCTCTGACTGCCAGCAAATTAACTGTTGTTCACAATGATATGTTCTCCGTTTTATTCGCAGAACCACTGAATGATCAAGTATTTGCTGATGGACTGGTAGCTTCATGTAATCTTCTTTTGTTAGTTTCACAGTGATATACTGGGCAGCAGGGATGTGGATAAAGCCCTCCCAGTGACACAGATAATGTCAACAGTGACCTGTGGACAGTGGGTACAAACACAAGGATGACCTAAGATCAAGGAGAATGTAACTCACCATGTTTACTTCTGAGATGGAGTCGATACTGGCTATGTTGATGCTCATCCCTACAATGACTGGAGGACCTGAGGGAGCAAAGGAATACTTGTTATCATGGAAATAAAACAAAACATGAACTCTGACATCTTGACTGTTTTAAAGTATGTTTAAATAAGCTTTTTCATCTAATTATTCATCTTTTAGCTGATTATTATTGGTAATTGTGAAAAAGAGACAAACTTATACATGCCTTTCAATGTTTGTATGGAAAAAAAACTTGAAAATTATTGCAGTGTTAGCTGCAAATCTTTTTGGATATGTATTCAGTAACTTTGTCAAAGAAGAGGAGCACGGGACGTGATGTGGTTTTGAGGAAAGGGAGGAGGAAGAAGAATAAGAAGGTAAGGAAAAGGAAAGTTTTCTTTCCTTTCCTTTTCCATCATCTTATTGTCTTATTGTCTTATTATCTTATTCTTATTATCCTCCTCCATCTTCTCCTCTTTTTCTTCTCCTATTAGGCCAAGTCTCATGCTGGATGTCACTTGATTTGAGCAGAAAATCTGGGCAATCAGAAGAGTCCCTGCTCCCAGCTCACAAATACGCAAACTAAACGCTGCACAGTTTTTCTGCAATCAATCTGCAATCTATGTGCTCTCTCAATTTATAAATGCTCTGTTGTGATTGCTTATTAATAAGCTCCTTAGGGTTTTTGGCAAGAATGTGCTGCCATACATGTTGACTTGAACAGCACTTTGAGATGTTCAGAATATGGAATACTGTTCTTTAACCTAATCCTCCCTTTGACATCTCCATAACTTTATCCCTGACCTGCTTGTGACAAAATGTGACAAAGTTTAAGGAGTGTGAATATTTTTACACCATAACTCACTCTAGATCCTCTGTGTCAGAGCAGTAGGGGTAAGGGTTAGGGTTAGGGTTCCCCAAGCAGGGGAACTCTGTCCAACCACAACCCAAGAACTATTTTGTCTATGGTGAGGCAATGGAACAAAATACAGTCTGACAAATGCAATACCCTCAGAAGCTTACCAAATTACCCAGAGAGAATGCGCTCATCCGTACTAATTTCTATGTTAGGAACCCATGTTAGGGAACAGAACGAGCAACAATTCCTCATCTTCATAATTACAGTATGTGTTGTAGATATGTAAGCAGCTATGCATGATTACTTCTCAAAGTGCACAACAACACTCAGTCCACTTCAGTATTCAGACAACTTGCTGTTTACAAGTATAATCCATTCACAGCATCCATGTACCTAACAGCCAGTGAGCGCAGGCATTGTGTGGCTGTGTTCTGTATTAATATTAACAGGAAAAACAAAGTATGAATGCAAGTTTATGAGTTAATAGGATCTGAGGAAGCCAAATATGTACTTATCATGTGTTTAATAGTGCCATGATAAGTAATGAGAGGGAGCCTGTATTTTTGCTTTTTTGCCTACCTCAATTTACCTAAAGTGGGTTCAGTTTTTTTTTTTTTTTTTTTTAAGTAAACATGACATTTTAATACTACAATCGTAACTTTGCCTAAAAGACATGTCCAGGAGGATATATACATAACAATAATGCCAGACACCTCTTTTAAAGTGAAGTCAAAATGAGAATTTTTGGATGTGAACAGAGGTGTTTGTCACTCTCAGTGACTTTTCTATACAAATTATTATTTCCTTTTTGTGCATATGCCTGAACACCTTTCCCCTCTTCCTTCTTTTCGCTTCCACTGTCACCTTCATTTTGCCTGATCAGGCTGCAAAACACAAAATGCTGACACTGAAAACAGAAGATACACAAGTGCATAGCAAGTGTGGCAGAGCTGAATCAGGATTTTCCTATAATGCAACTTGGTTTTATAGAAGAAAATGGCATTTTTATGGTAATCATAAACAACACAGGAACAGCTCTCATGCTGGAGGATTTCACGCACATACAGTATATGGCAATTCCAAGAGGACAGAAACTATGAACTATGAATTTAATCAAAATATGTGGCGGATATGTGTTTGTGAAACAAACAAATTACTGCTATTTTTATGGTCCACCTTAAAGTGACCATTGTCTCCTGCTGATCTGTGTTTCCTTCAAAGTTCAAGTTTTTTGTTTTAGTCTCCCAGGGACACTTTACGCAAATAAAAATCTTACCGAGGATATCATTCAAGACATAAAAAAGTTGTTCATGCTATTATAATCTTAAGCAGGTTTAAAGGCTTAGCTCATCAAGTAGTTTAAATTCTGTTCAAGAGTTCAGAACTTGACAAATGCTTGTAGTGTTATTTCCATCAACTCTAACCAGCTTCCCTGTTCCTGCTGAGGAAAAGCATCCCCACCGCATGGTGGTACCACCATGCTTCACCATGGACATGGTATGTTCAGGGTGATGTGCAGAGATTCCTGATTTGGTGTTCTGCACTTAGGCCGAAACATTAAACTGTGGTCTGATCTGACCAGAACAACTTCTTCAAATGTTTGCTACTTCTCCTACAAGGCTTCAACCCTACTTTAAATGGCTCTTCTTATGACTTTCTTTCAGTGGTGGCTTTATTCTTACCCCATTGCTTCCATAGGTGTTTCTGTAGATGGCCATGTCTTGGTAGGTTTCCAGTTGTGCTATACTCTTTACATTATTGGATAATGACTTGACCTGTGCTTCTCCTTCGCAAGTATGGATTGCTTTGTGTTGCTCTATCCCATAAAATCAACATAAAATATGTTGATGTTTATCATTCTAACAAAACCAAATGTAGAAAAGCTCTAGGTGATGAATACTTTTGCAAGGCTCTGTAATTTGACCCATCAGTATATAGTGAAGATAGTTTTGAACCAGCATGAATCAAACCCAGTCTGGTAATTCAGTTGCAGGTCCTGTAAATGAACATGTAATTGAATCTCGGATTTCCTTTTCTTAGATCACACCAGATTGAAATTTTCTCTTTTGAATCATCCCAAGATCCAAAACCTTAAAAGACACAGAAGAATCACATGAGGTTTACTTTATGGTGGGACACAGTACTGTTCAAGAGTTACAGAGGGGCAGAGATTTTAAAGCTAGTGTGTAAAAATCACTAACATCACCCTTATCAGCTCAGCTATCCTCCCAAGAGATGCATTATCAGTCTGAAGGACTATATTCTGAATGTAGGACATGACTATAAATTAAGTCCAAGCTGCTTTTCATCCTCACTAACTATATTGTCTAAAGCTGTTATAATAACACCCAGCCATATTTGGGATAACTGGATAGAATTACCAGCAGCATGGTGCTCTAAGCACAATTCTCTGTGGAAAATAGGACTTGAATGAACACGACTGTTTGTAAATTTCTAGCATTATTTGGTTTGATGACTAATTAGCTTATTTAAATTATGTATTGAATTGCAGAGCCTCATCAGTCATGCTCAGATAACAATGCAATGTACTCGCAAACTAAATTATATGTTTTCTTTTAAATATGGATTCAGGATCTAATATCCAAACAACCAAATAGTCAGATCTTTGAACAAGTAAAAAGTAGACTGGATAGTGAATGCAGGGTCCAAACATCTCATGCAATTAAAAATCCAGAGCTCACTGATCCGTAGCCATCAAAAAGCTAGGACTAAAGTTGAATGTGGCTTGGAGGAATGGCTAGACATGCAATTGTTTGCATGCTTGGTTGGTCTGACACAGTCTCAGAACACCAGCCCAGGACCCTGCAACAACCATCGGGATTGCTCTGTATCTGCCTGTCTGAAAATAATAATAATAAAAAATAAATAAATAAATAAATAAATAAATAAATAAATAAAAAATCATAAATAATTAACTTATAATGAACGCTGCTTGCATTAGTCACTTTATTTAGCACTGTTAAATATGGGAACCAAGTAAAACAGTTTGCAGCTATTTTGTGGTGGACCTTGTAAATGGATTCAGGTGCATAATTAAAGAACTGTAGGAGCTTCTCTAGTTATGTATGTAATACAATTGAGTAAAGTCTTTTCTACATGATGTTATGATGTAACCAAAAACCTCAACTGTTTTTGGGATCATATGTACTAAACTAACAAACTGTAGCAGATATTTTAAAGTGAAAGGAAAACGATTGTCTTCAAAGTTGTTGCTTTTTATAAATAAAAGTCTTAAAAATTGCAGATTCATTTGTATGGAGCCCTCTTTAATTCTGACACCCCCCTGAGGAAGAAACCATATTATGAAATAAAGGTCTGTTAGACAACATTAGGACTTGAATGAGCAAGTCCTGTTTGTTAAGCAGCGTAATGAAGACCAATGAACACTGCAGACAGTTTAGGAATTAGGTTCTGGTCAAGTTTAAAGGAGTTTTAATATGGAAAACAAGATCCTGAGCTTTAAACATCATTGTTTAATCCATTTGACAGCAAAAGACTATTGAACGTTTAAGCCTAAATACTGTTGAAAAACTAACCCTTCACATCACACTGAATACACTTTCCCCACAGTGAAACATGGTGGTCGCTGCATCATGCTGTGGGAATATTGTCCTCAGCAGGGACGGGGAAACTGATCAAATCTCAGGTGTTGGGGGATGGGGATGGGGACTGGATACAAATCTGCACACTTTTCAGATTTTTCAGTCAAAAAAAAAAAAACAAACAACAACAACTTGTCATGATTTTTTATGATTTTCCCTCCATAATTGCACACCACTTTGTATTGGTCAGTCTACCCCAATAAAATACAGTGCAGGTTGTAGTTGTAGCATGACAATATTAGGATTCAAGGGGTGTGAATACTTTTGCACATGACTGTCAATAGTTTACCAGTTTTGCTAGAACTGAGAAGTGTTATACTGGTGCTGAGTGAACTTGTGATCCTTAGGTGTTTAAGATCCCAAAGTTTTAGATCAAAAAGATAGTTCTGATTGTACTATAATAACTACTGTCAACACTTTATCATTATTATTATTATCAATAGTCAACTGAACAGCTGTCTCAAAAATAATTTTATTGTTCTGTGTATCCTGATCAAACTTTTATCATGACTAAGAACTGCAATCCTTCCCTCTCTCAATGGCCTTGTTTTATTCACTTTTTCCTTTTCACTAAATACTCCTTAAGTGTGCTGGAAGGGTTGAGTTGGAGGGTGGGGGGGTTAAGTAGCACTGACAATCATCGCGTTTCGTGTAGGCAACTAGTAACAGTTTTGCCCTGAGATGTCAAAGTACATACATTCTCTAGATGAAAACAGAAAGCCTTAAATCTTACCACCTGTGCTTTAGCATATTTTAGCTTTGCTTCTGTAAAACAGAAGTAATTCAAAAATAAAAGTCACCCAAACTTGTATCTACAAGTTGAAAGAGGAATATTTCAAAACCTTATGTTTGGTTTGTACATTTTCCTGAAGTTAGAATCCATATAAAGGAGAGATGTTGCCAAGTTAAAGAGGATATAATGCCCCAAGGCAAAGAGCAACTTTGGTAAACAATAACAAAAATAGGGTGTAAACGCTTTCAGCACTGTTTTTTCCAAGAAGACACCAAATGTGTCAACATGCCCTGGCTTTTCTGACGGATGCTGGCCAACGTCTCAGCAGGAGGCGCTTCTAGCAAATTTCAGATTAAGCATTGGAAAAAGCTGTGGTAGACTGCATCACAACAGACACAGTGGTAAAACACAATGAGCAATTCTTTCACTGTCTACCAGTGTTGCCTTATGTGGTTCACAGTTAACTGGGCACGGCGACAACAATCATGGGAATTTTCCTTTAATCAAATTAAAGTTTGCACTGTGAGGGTTTTGATGCCTACAAGGAGTGGCAGTAGGCTAGTCACTCCAATTCTCACGTGCCTGTCTGCTGTGAGCACTAACTGGCTGCAAATAGTGATCACAGTTTTTTAGTAGAAATGCATCACAGAGGTAATAATGCTGAATGATGATAACTAAATTAAATTTAACTGGAGTACTAATATGTTAGTATTTGTGTATTAGAGGATACCACTGAAGAAAATCAGACCCCTTAACAAAATGCATTCTATATGGTCACACTGTGTTCTATGATAGACAGAGAATAGAGTTAAAACCAGATATTTACATACACTATAAAAAGAGACGTAACTCTTTTTTTTCATTGTCTGATAATAAATCAAACCAAACAATTAATCATTTAGGTCAGTTCAGATTACTAACATCTTTGCTAAATGCCTGGAAAATAAAAGAGATTATTATGCCTTTAAACAAACTGGGAACACCCAGATTTATTTTAAGGCAACACCTCAAACACATTGCAGCTTTCTGTGACATCATAAAGAAATTAAAAGAAAACATATCAAGAAGAGAAGAACTGTGGGCCTCCACATCATCTTTGGGGGCAGTTCTTTTAAATAAAAAATATGTTTACCATGGGAAACTAGCCATCATACTGTTGAGGAGGGAGACAGTCTTTCTGTCCCAGAAATTAGGGTGTTTTGGTGGAAAATGTCCATATCAACCCCAGAAAATAAGCAAAATACTTTAAAATGTGCTAGTCAAAGCTGGTGAGTGAGTGTCATAGTGAGTCCTGTACTGAAAAGCCAATTAGAGAGGAAGAGGCCATTGCTCCAGAAGCAAGATAAAACACTCATTTTGATAATCCACACAGGAATGAAGAGCTAGATCTTTTGAGACATGTCCTGTGGTCTGATGAATTTAAAATGTTTAGATTTATAGGAAAAATTGTAAACCATCCAAACTGTGAAGTACAGGGGTGGCAGTATTATGTCGTGGAGCTGCCAATAACTCTTTATTTTTTCTTTAAAGTAGAACATTTTTTGTGTTAGCTTTGTCTTCTTCAACCCCAGTTAGCTGAGGCGGATGGCCATCTCCACTGAACTCGGTTCTAATAGAGATTTTTCCTATTAAAAAGGAATTTTCCTCTTTGTTGTTGCTACATACCTGCTCAGGAGGAAAGGTTGCTCCAAAGTCTGTGACTTGATGCAAACCAATGGGTTTCTATAAATTAACCCCCATTTGATCAACTTACATTATAAACTGAATTTTACTGCTTTTATAACTAGAATCAAAGTGGAGTATATGCAATTAAATTTGAATCTGTCTATATGATCGGACTGAATTGACTATATAAGACTCCATACGTCTACAAGAGGCTGTTTCCTACCAACATACATCAGTTCATACTGTTTTAGGACATTTCGTACTGACTTTGACAGCAATTGATTTACAGTAATTGTCTCTAACCTACTCAAAGTCTAAAACAACGATGCCAGTGTGACTCCAATAAATAATGTCTATAAGCAGAAGGTTGCCTATTGGTATTTTGGTTTAAATCGAGGCCATATTCTCTGAAATTTGATAACACTCCACTGGTTCAAATGGGGATCAGAACCATAGTCAGTAAAACAGAGTGTAATTAAAATCTTAAATTACAAGTGAGAGTTGAGCACTTTTATGATTATTTAACCCCATAATTAATCCAAATCCTGAATCACCTATAGAAATGAACTGATACACAAAGGTTAAGTACAAGGGTATAAAAATAGTTTGTTTACAGGTACATACCAGAGGTTGATCGGGACGAAATGGGAACATAATGGTACAAAATGGGAATGGGGCATACTAACCCCAAGCCTGATTTCCTATGCGGTAATAAAAATATTGAACACAACATGTCTCGCTTGCTTCCTTGTAACACAGTGCAACTGTTTTTTTTTTGTTTTTTTGTTTTTTTTACCTGCAATGGTGGGAGCATGTTTCATTGCAGCAGTATGAAAATAGTATAGTAAGACTGGTTTGTACTGACAAGCCAGATAGCAATATACTTAAGATATAAAACACTTTATGATGTAAAACAAAGGATAATAAACGATGAGCTGAAATCAAAGACAAATGACTTTTTTGAGAGTTGGATACTGAATGCCATAATACAGTGATTGGGAACCTAACAGTTATAATAGTAATCATCTGAATCCCTACATCTAAAAAAAGGTTGGTCATTTATCCTGTTATAATGTTTTCACTCCTGGTTGACAGTTTGGATTTGTTCAGCCCTGCTGTCCTCTCCTTTGACAGTGTCTATGTATGCTGTCTTCTCCACTACAACAATGTGTTGCCACATTTAGTTTTCAGTCTGACAGTCTTAGGCTGCCCCAGGGCATACAACCTCAACTGATGTAGTGGCCAGTGAGGCTGCCCTATTTAATGCTTTCCACTATAATGGCAGCTCACATCAAACACCATATAAGTTTAATGCTGAGAAGTGATTGTAAAAAAAAAAAGAAAAGAAAAAAACATGCAGCATAAACTGCCTTAATTGCAGCATTTTATTATCGGCTGTAAAGAGAACAGAGCAAGCCTTGAAAATCAGTCTGCATGAACAATGCCCAGCATACGAATGCTTCAGTAGGTTCTTACTGTATGTATAGTATGTGTGTGCATACATACCTGAAATATGAGTTGTTAATTACAATCAAGAGGATATTGTTTGCACTATATGCAGCAACGGTGTTTTTATCTTATAGAACAGAATCATTTCTCCCACCTATCTCCATTGTGTGTAAGATTAATCAGCAAACATTATTAGAACATAGATATTTAGATAAGATTCACCAGTCTGACAGTCACAGATACGATAACAGTCAGACACAGTGATCTTAATGGCCTCTATAGAAAAAAATAAGTTTTTTTTGTTTTCTAAAACCGGCATTTGATAACTGTTTTGTATTTATGTATAGTAGATCTGACTAATCATTAAAGAGTATACATACATTTCTTTTTAAATGACAAAAATGTTCTTCCACATTTATTGTCAATTTTAAAACCTTTTTGAAAACAAATTTTCTGGGCAGCAAAGAAAACGCCACCTCTTATGTAAAAAAAAACAACAAAAAAAAAAAAACTGATAATCAAGCCATTGCTTAGCAACAAAGGGCTCCATAGCAACTGTGCAGCATTTTCTCAACGGTGTTGCAGGAGAAGCATGATGATTTATCCAGTCGAATCAGTGTTTGCTTTTCTTTTCAATGGCTACCGCTCTCACGAAGCCCTCTTCACAAGAAAATTAACAAACGCAACAATATGGTGCCATGTGCAGAGCTGTTCCTGCATGCAGTACAACAGCCTCAAGTATTTCCATCACAGTGTAGATCAACCTGCACTGCAGAGCTGGCACCTTTAGTTCAGAAAAGCCTATGGGTCTCTTAAAAACAACAAAAAAAACATGTTAAGACTGCACAAAAGGAGATGATAAACAAAAGAAAGGAAACATTTCAAGGTTGTTTTTCAGATCTGCTGATGGGTCATATGTTAACTTCAGCTTCATTGCTGTGCTGCTTTATTTTGTTATTTGACTACCCTGCACATCAGAAAGCAATGTTTGATTCATCTATTAATACAAAAAAAAAATAAATAAAATAAATAAATACATTTCACATTATTTTGTAGAGTGAGCTTTAAATCTCTTCATTTAGTTTACACACTAAATATTGAACTCCAACCTGAATATTTAGCTCTAAACTTATGACCAAAGATCTACTTTGGAGTTGAATATTTATGTTGCTAACTAAATATTTAGTTTCAAACTGTGATATTTATAATTGAATGAAAAACATGGTGGAAATATGACTGAAAAATAAACCCCCATTTTTTTTTCTCCAATGACAGGCTAAATAACCCAAATTATGGCTGTTTATTTTTCACTGTGTGGCTTTACAAACTGCACCCCATTCCCCTGAAACTAAAAAAAAGGGTAACGGCTATAAAAAATTTCCTGGTTACAATAACCATCTCTCTCTTTAAATGAAGCCAGTTTTGTCCACTGAGAAATGAACATGATTTTAAAGTTGATTGAACAAGTAACCCTCATTTAGACATGAGTCAATGTATAGTCCATATATAAATCAGAATATATAAATAAAATAATAAATAAATATATACATTTATACTAAGACGTTTTGCACATATATGTTTAATAAAACACCCCACATGGTCAATTTAAAATCATAAAGGCCACAAACAGTCAAACTGCCCCACACAAATTCATACAGAATGATGTCACGATGTCACACAAGGAAGTGTTTGAGGTTTTCTCTTAAAATACACTCACGGTTGTGCACATAGTTAACTTGGATGTTTTAAATTAACCTATCAGAGGCTTGCAAAGCAATGACGTCATCATCTGGGCTTTCCCAGATTAGAACAGAAATGAGTAATCTATGTGATCCTCAGGGGGGGATGCACTGTTTAGAAGCAAAGTGGCAGGGAAATGGAAGAACAAAGATACATGCAGTAAAAATAATAAGAAATAATAATAATAAAAAAGAAATTGTTTTAGGGTTTGGTAACTTAATGTGTGTAAACTTCTGAATTTAAAGACTGTAATAAAGAAATATCTTACATTATTCTGGCATTTATGACAAAATGACAATTTTGGCAATCCTAACTGATTTAAAACAAGAAAAGTTTAGCTTGTTTGTATATTTAAACATCTAGTGTCAATATTCACTTATATTACCATATAAATAAATAAATATTATATGTAAATTATAAATAACTATAAAAAGTATATCAATACTGTTGTAACAATGCTGATACTGTACCAACAGCAGCAGTAATAAAAGTAAATAAAAAGAACTAGACACCGATTTGATATGAAATTGTTATTCTTGTGCAAGGTTCTTATACCACCTGTCGTCCAATCTAAAATCCTTAATGACTTACTATCATTACAAGTTATCATGTCAAATAATGATCATGTATCTTTTAATGAAAGTAAATATAGAATTTGATACAAGCTGAGATTCCTTTCAACAGCTCCCGACTTGCATGGTTTATTATTAGATAAATCCATTTTCTGAACCAGCTTCAGGGTTGCGAGGAGCTGAAGTCTGCATCCAAGCATGAGGGGGCGTGAGAGAGAAACCTCAGACAGGACATCAGTCTGTCACAGAGCCAACGCACACACATCCTGACGTTACACATTCACACCTACGGGCAACTCGGTGTTTCCAACTGACCTCTCCGGGGCTGTGGGAGGAAAGTGGAGCACACGTTTGGAAATCAGCACAGACGTGGAGTGAACCAGGCTAACTCTGAACAGAGAAAAATCCCACACAGACTGGCAGGCCTGATTTCAGGACCTTCTAGTAATAAGCCAACACCACCATGAAATGCTTTACAAATATAGCCTCAACAACATTACTCTCTTTGGAAAATTATACAGTCAGAACAATAAACTTACATGTTTGCTTTTAAAATAAGCTCCTCTTTTTATACAGTATGAACACAAAGAATTTGCAAAGACAACATTTCCTAAATGATGGGCTTTTACTTTAATGAAATGTGTGTCTTTTTCTGAGTACAAACACTGAGGGATTGATTAATCAGGTGATATTTTAGTCAGACCTACAGATGGCATGTCTTAATTTAAACCTGTCAAATTAAGGCCGATGGCTGTATGAGTGATGATTCTGACATGGTGAAGTACACAAAGACAAAGGTGACCAGTCTGCGATGGAAGATTCACAAGAGATGAAGTGTTCATGTAAATTTTTCAGGATCAAAACCAAACTAAGGGAAAAAAAATACTGAATGCATTATTGTTGGTTTTAGGCTTGTCATTCAAAGAAAAGGAGGGCAAAGTAAAATTGAGTGTTCTGATTATTTTCAGCTCTTCACATTTTATTAATTAACAGTCGGAAAGATAGCAGATAATTCAGCGATCCTACTTTACAGGATGGTTTTGAGCTTTTGAAGTGGGTTCTGTTGTGTATTTGGGAGTAGTCAGCATTTTCTCTGTGATCCCTAAAAATTACCTTACAGGTGAAAATGCAAAATAGAATATATTAGCCATAACCAGCCACACTACATATTTGTGTTAGTCTGTTTGTTATGAATGAGTTATTAAAGTAGTGTTCAGCTTACAGCTACAATATATTTAGTACACCATGTTATTTTTTGTTTCACCTGAAAATGTCAGATCTTTGTATAGCAGTGACAGTCACAAACCACACACTATCATAGTGTTTGTTATAATCCATATTTTTTACTTGAATCAGAAGCTAATGCATAAATCCCAGCAATGCTTGGGTTTATAAAATATCATTTACATAAACTCCTATAGGACTTTCGAGTTTGGGTTGTTTTAAGATCCTGTCTGTGTTTATCCAAACCCAAGATTTTCTAAGAGCCATTAGCTGCAAATATTGAGCCTGCAGTGGTTGTTAATATAGCTTACAATGTTGATTTTAAAGAATAGTTGATGCAAATTCTTATTGTCAACGTGTCATCTAGAACCATGTAAATGTTTCTTTTTTATAACTTCTGTGCCCTAAAGGAATGTGTGAGGACAGTCTGCAATCAACTTCCTGGAAAACAGAACTCACCTTTTTTCATGACCCAACAGAAAGCATTCTTCATACCAAGTAAAAAAGAGACATTTTCATATATTTTTACTGTGGGAATTTACACCCATCAGGTGAGCCCAATAACGATGCTATGCCCAAACATAACAAATTTCATCAACTCAACCATGAAAACCTAGAAGAAATTATAAAACAGTTAAGTTCATCCTCCTCCTGTATTGATATCTTACCCACAACTTTCCTTAAGAAAGTTCTGCCTGTCATTGCATTTGACCTGATTCAAAGCGTAAACTCATCCCTCTCATCACATGTTTTCCCCCAGGCTTTAAAAACAGCAGTTATCAAACCATTGTTAAAAAAGAACGATCTGGTTAAATCAGTACTGCAGAATTACAGGCCAATCTCTAACCTTCCACTCATCAGCAAAATTATTGAAAAAGCTGTGTTTCAACAGTTAAACAGCTTCTTAACAATGACAAACCACTTTAACATCTTTCATTCCAGCTTCCGTGCTCACCACAGTACTGAGACTGCCCTCATCAAAGTCTTCAATGACATCCACACGAATACAGACTGTGGAAGAACCACAGTGCTGGTTCTCTTGGACCTCAGTGCAGCATTTGACACTGTTGACCATGAGATATTATTGAAACGACTGGAGAGCTGGGTCAGACGCTCTGGTACAGTACTCATTTGGTTCGAATCCTACCTAAAGAACAGGCATTTCGTTGTGTCAATAGACAACTTCTCATTGGAGCAGAGAGAAGTCACATGTGGAGTACCCCAAGGTTCAGTTCTGGGACCCCTCCTATTTAATATCTCCATGATCCAACAAGCTCAGATTATAACAAGTAATAAGATTAGCTACTTTAAATACGCAGATGATACACAGCTCTACATCACAATGTCACCAGGTGACTCTGAACATATCCAGTCTCTGAACAGATGCTTAGAACAAATCAATCCATGGATGTGCCATAACAATCTTCAGCTGAAGACAAACAAAACTGAAGTTATTATTTTTGGACCTAAAGATGAATAATCTAGAGTCAACAGCACAACTTCAATTATTACAGGTAGAAAGTAGTGATCAGCCCAAATTCTGGGTGTAGTGATGGACTCAGACCTGAACCTTCAGGAACACATAAAGACAATTACAAAGTCAGCCCGGATGTTTGAAAGTCTGAAAGTTTGAAAGTCAGCCAGGATTAAAGAACTAATGTCCCAACAACATCTAGAGAAACTCATCTATGCATTTATCTTTAGAGGCATTGACTACCAGTGTCTTTACAGGTCTGCCTAAAAAAAAAAATCAATCAGACAACTGCAGCTGATCCAGAATGCTACTGCTCACGTTCTCACTAAGACCAGGAAAATAGAGTACATCACCCAGTTCTAAAGTCCTTACACTGGTTCCCTGTAGCTCAGGGAACAGACTTTAAAATACTTCTGTTAGTTTATAAATCATTGAACAGCTTAGCACCAAAGTACATTAAAGACCTGTTGTCATTGTATCAACCTTCCTGACCGCTCAGGTCTTCTGGTTCTAGTCTACTCTGCATCCCCAGTACCAGAACCAAATATGGAGAAGCAGCTTTCAGTTTTTATGCACCATAAATCTGGAACAAACTCCCAGAAAACTGCAAAAAACCGACACACTAAATTCCTTTAAATTAAGGCTACAAAGCCACCTGTTTAGAGCTGCCTTTGATTAGTCGCAAGTGGAACATTGATCAGTATATCTGATGTATATTTGCTTGATGATTTTGATTATTATGATTTATATGTGCTTGATGATTTTTATGATTTTGTTGTATATTTGCACGATGCTTTTTACGATGTAAAGCACTTTGAAATTCTTTGCTGTTGAAATGTGCTATACAAATAAACTTAATTTAACTAAACCCCAATGATTATCTCCTCATCATGGTGAACAATTTGTCCTCAAAGTAGATCTGTTATAAGCAGGAAGCATAGGGATTTGAGCGAGTTTAACAAGGACCACAGAATCTACAAAATTGTAGATCTTGAGGGGTGCTCCTGGTCCACAGGGGTCAGAACCTATCAGCAGAGGTCCAAGAAAGTTACCATGGTTAACTGGGGATATGCATGTGGGGAACGAAGGCTGGCTTCATGTCATCTGATCCAACAGATGAGCTACTGTGGCTCAGACTGCAAAAGACGTTTATGCTGGTTCTAATAGAAAGGTGATAGTAGCCACAATTAATCACATTTTGTTCCTAAAGTACTGAACAGCAGCAAAGTCAAGGTGTGCATCACAATAGTCATAATGTTATGCTTTATAAGTGTATTTAAAAATTCAGAGGCATCCAGATAAGATTCACAAGTGTGGAGACTTAAGGAGCTACGGTAAATGATGTACCAGTTAAGAGAACAGGAGCTGCATCCACAGAAACAGAGATGGATTAATACAATCAATTGACAGTCAGTTTCTAAAATGATCCTTATTTATAGCCATAGTAGGGAAGAACCTGATGTCTTAGAGCATCTCCATAAAATCCATAGAATTAAAAATCTAAACACTCCCCTAAGCCCTACTTTAGAAAGCATTTTCCAAACCCAGGAATATTTTATAACAGAAGCATAATGATTATAATGACTATAATGTAAAAAAAGATCTGACTTCAGTTGTTTAGCTCCTCAGTTGTCACTTCATTTGTTTCATAGCCAATCATATTATTGCTTACATACATCACTGTCTTACAACAAACAAAACTATGTCACAATAAAACTCAGATAGGTTCAAAACAGAAAGTTATATGCTATTGCATTGTTTTCCATTCCAATGTATAGTAATGTGGAGACTATGGAGCAGTGTCTCTACTGATCAGCCCTGGCTATACAGTTTAAATTTAGGAATACTATAGAAGAACAATCTGTAGTTGAATATGTGGTGATTGGTGGTGATTTAAGGGAAATCCTTAAAGCATCTCAAACATAAGGAGCAAAAAGGACAGAGCACAAGACAAATGAAAATGATGAGGTGAAGCAGGAGAGCAGCGGCACTACATCACCAGAAGCCAGACAGACAGAGGATAAGTAAAGGTTGCCTCTTCTTATCGTCCTATCCTGTCACAGACCTCGTACCTGATATATGAAACCTACTTAGATCCCATGTTAAAAAGGAGAGTGAACAACGCTTTCTGCTTACATACACGAATTTTTGTCAAAGAATTATGATCCGCTTGATGCATCACCAGTGGGAGGTTCCAACTCATAAATTACAATTCAATGAGGAACAATATTAAAGTCCTCTAAAGGAATGAAAAGTAAATTTATACTCTGAAAAAAAGTGAAGTACCATTCTTTCAATTATTTTACTTTGGTTAGTTGTAACTTTAAAGCTGTTCTTGTATTAACAGCAATCTAACTTTCAACCTGTGAAGTTTATAAATTACGTTTGTCCTTCATAGAAAAAAAGGAAAAAATGAATAAGTAATTTTGTGAAACTACTTGAGTGTGACCCAAAATGAGCTCAAACAAATGCATTAATTTGGCAGATGTAACAAAGAGGGAATGTTTGGATTTTATTTTTCACAAAATGTTAAAAACAGAAAAGCAATGCAGACATTTGGAATATGAATTCATTTTCCATCATTAACATTGATGCATAGTCATAGAGGAAGTATGTCAGCACATTGTTGCCTAAAGAAGTGTATTATTCATTTAAAAGCTCACTGTTGTCCAGCTTATTATTTATTTACTAATACCCTGATTTTATTCAGCAAGTCTCACACCAAATGTTTTCATCAGTGCCATTATTTCAATGTTTCTTTCTAATTTAGTACTGAACATTATGAATGATTTCCTTATGTGAGACAAAGAGCCATCCCTAGCATAGGTTATCACACCCCTTACACTTTTTAACATTATGCAGCCACAAGCCTCAATGTATTTTAATGGTATTTTATGTAATAGACTAGAGGTCTGCAACTATAGTCCTCAAGGGCCAGTGTCTTGCAACATTTAGATTTCCAGTAATCAGGTCATTAGCAGGACTCTGCAGAACTTGACTGCAGACTAAAGAGGTAATTCAGCCATTTGTTTCAGGTATGTTGGACTAGGGACACATCTAAAAGTTTCAGGACACCGGTCCTCGAGGAGTGGAGTTGCAAACTCCTGAAACATACCAACACAAACAAATGTATTATTGTATGGAAGAAGTATAATAAAAGGTTTTATTTTTTTATTATTACTGTTTTAAATCTGAACATTTTGTAGAATCATTTATTACAATTAAACCAGCAAATCTTTTGGGGCCATTTTAGCACACCAATATTCTTTGAGCGAACCATTCTATTTTAACTCTGGATGTATGTCTACGCATTGTTGTCCTGCTAGAAGGTGAACCTTCACACCAGTCTTATGTCAGGTTAACAGCTTTACTCCCATTCCTCTGGGTTGGGTTTAGCTCTTCTGATGAAGATGAGCACCCCCGCTACATAATATTACCACTATCATGTTTCACCATGGGCATGGTGTTGCTTGGGTGAAATAAGGGAGTTTTTTTAAAGTTCACAAAGGAATGTCTGAGGTATTCATAGAACAGATGGATTTCTACAGAGATTAAATTACACCCAAGTGGATTCTGTTTACTGATTAGGTGACATCTGAAGGCATTTAGTTGAGTTATATTTAAAGGTATCAGAGGAAAGGAGGCTGAATAAATACTCTCATCACAATTTTTAGGCTTTTGTTTGTAAATGATTTTGGATTATTTTTCTTTATTTTTCTTCTCTTTGACAATCCCATGCTACCGTGTGTTGCTTCATCACACATTTTGCATTCAAAATCCATTGAAGTTTGAGGTTGTAACATAGCAAAATGTGAAAAAGTTCACTTTTGCAGGGTTGTCTTTGCATGCGTTTAAACAGTCATTTCTAAAAATATATTGGTCCTTGTATTTTTTAAAGGGTGCAATGCCTCCAAACTAATCTTATGAGTAAACATCCATGTGCAGTAAATCCTATTGCCTCAGTGGAATGCTGTGTATCGGTGCGTCCTGCTGAATTTCTCCGCGTAATTACATTAACCTGCTGTAATTACGTCTAGATCCTCCTCACCGATCATGGCTAACATGTCTCAGAGGAATAGGATTCCTGAATTAGATCTTTACTGATATATTCATAGGCAATCCTACTCTCACACTAACTGTGGGAATGAATGTGGAGAAATTATTTTTACAGATATTTATAAGATTTTATTCAAACTGCTATGAAGCTAAATCCTTGAGGAATTCAGCCAATCAGGCACCCTACATTTGAAAAGCTGCTCTGCAAGTGATGGTAGAAATTAAAGCTTTGATCTTAAGGTGTTGTTTGTTCTATGAAGGATGTGTACAAGTCAGAGATGAAACGGCTGCTTTTATCAGACACATATTTCTACCATGTGAAACTTGACAACTTCTCACTTCTGCACTGTCACCTAGAGTTCAGAATTCATTTGCTTTTTGCATCAAATTATGCACTCTCAAAGAGAACTGTAAATAAACCATTGTACAGGTTATGTAAAACTAAAATAAATTTAAAATGGTGATCAATTCACTACACTGCAAGATTCATAATCAAAGGAAACCTCATACACAGAGCAAGCCAGATCAATGTAAAAATCTAAGGACTAGTGGTGATGTGAAATCTTGTTCTAGTGTACTTTTCTAAAATATGCAACAAAAGCAGAAGGGACTTTAAGAAGAAAATGGAGAAGGTATCGTATGCCATGATAAATAGTTGCTTTAACAGCCATCTATTGCTGGAATTCAGAAGAATTGGGCCTTAGATTGTAGATGAGCATCTTAACCCTTAATTTAAATAATCCTAACAATCACTGTATGATTAAAAACACCCCAAAGTACCATATTGTCTACTACTGGTACATTTAGCAAAAAAAGCAAGAAAGACTGTGCCTTGCAGACTGTCAGTTGTGTACTTCCTGTTTTTGGCTTGGTTACCATAGCCGACAGCAGATCCCATCCAAACGGTACTCAGGGACTTTAGAGGCCAGGTGTTCACATCAAGACTTTTTTTTCGTTGTGTTCTTTGAGTCATTATTAAGCACTTTCTGCAAGGCTCACTGTTGTCCTGCTGGGAATTGGCTGCAGAGTGCAGCTTCCAAAGAACAGGCAAGATTGGTCTGTGCAAAATGTGCAGGTAGGTGGCAAGTGTCAAGCTGACATCCATAGGAATGCTAGGGAGCAGGTTTTCCCTGGCAGAACAAAGCAGCGGAACCAAACACGTAAGCAATGTCACTTACTTGTCAGGGATTATTTGCATGACTGATCAGCATATGCTGTTTTTAGAAATTCAAATAAAGCTTTTTTGGTTACAAATACATTGTGTTGGTAAAAGACATGAAGAAATGTGAATGATTTGGAACAATTTGTGAACAATAAAAGACAGAAATGTCCCAGCAATTAATACTCTCACCCAGAACCTTGAAGCATCACTTTTATCAGAGCTTCTACAGTTTAAATTCACTGTGTGAGTTTGGTCAACAAGCTTGTGAAGCCATAGACTTCTTGTATCTGGAATGAAGAGCCTTTGTCAGAAACCAACTAGGCAATGAACCCAGTAAATTAGTTTTTGTTCTTAGAGGAGAGTTACAAATCTTAGATCACAGCCATAGGGAGAACATTCCATTTCGCCTTCAACAAAGATGTCCGGTCAGGTAGAAGTCATTCCTCAGTAAAGTCTATTTCACTCTTCCAAGACAATTCTGTGATACATCCCTAAAGAGGAGCCTCTCTTTAAGGCACCTTGGTCTTTCACTTAAGCTGGCTCCACACCCTCACGTCCATGAAACTGACATTGACTGGGTCAGTGACTGACAGCAGCAACACTGATAATAGAGAAGCCAACAACAACTTTGACACTTACTTGGACTCTTGGCTCCAGATTACCTACACTTGTGGCTCAAAGATATTATTACTGGGCTAAATTTAACACCCCATTCCACATAGATCCACACATACTTAGGTCCCACCAGAGCATAGAGAACCTGTTGGTTCTTTGCTAGATATTTTATTCTGAAAAGAGCTGATTTTCCCCAAGCTCAAAAGTTCACAAATTTTGGTGTTTTGTTCACGAGTGACAGTAAGATGGAGCAGAAGACAAATAGATGGACTGGGGCTTCATCTGAAGCAATGCAGACATTACTGTGGTCTGTTGTGGAGCAAGAAAGAGCTAAGTTAAAAAGGAAAGCTCTCCATTTACTGATCTGTCTATGTTACGCATCACCAAAGCACATGCATAACCACATGCAGATAAATGAGATGTGTTTTCACCCTTTGAGATAGGATGAGGAGCTCCATTATCCAGAGGGAGTTTGGATTAGAACTGCAGGTCTTCCCCATCAAAAGGAGTCAGTTAAGGTGGTTCAAGTGTCTTTTTCTGAATGCATTTTCTGAGTATCTACTGGAATTGTTGTTGGGGATCTCTGAGTTTCCCTCCTCAACCTTCTATTCAAGCGACATGATCATGGATAAGCATAAGACAATGGATGGATGAACAAAGTCTAAAGGACATGATTGCCCTTTAGGGTTAGGGTTTGGCAAAAGACACCTGGATGATTCTTAGGTGACAACAGTCCAAACTGTGTGACCAACTGAAACAAAGACTGGTCCTTTTGGAGACCTTTCCAGCAAATGGGTTTAAGAAACAAATGGATAATTAACTTATTTTGTCTGGGAGCGTGATATCATTCTATAGATATGTTGTTGTTGTTGTTGTTGTTGTTGTGTACCCAATATGAGTATTTTTTACAAAGGGCTTTCAGCTTCCAAAGTATCACTTACAAAAAAGTAGAATCTCTGTCAAATCATGCATACAACCGCATGCTATGTTCAACTTAGAATCTCCAGTTACATATACATGTTTTTAAAGGGTAGGTGGGGATTCAGAGTACCCAGAGAAAATCCATGAATGAATGGGGAGAACATGCAAACTGCACAAAGGGATTTGAACACAGGACCTTCTTTATTTAATATTTTAATCAGTATCTGATACTGTTCACAGAATAAAATTCTCTTAGATAAAATTCATTGTTTTTCCCCAGCCCTGTCTGCCATGATGCACACATAATTTTTAAAGTGGAAACCTCTTTTATATGACTGACTGTAGGAGTTCAATAATGGGCTGGGCTTTTAAGCACACTTCCTGGTAGCGAGTCTCCAGATGCTGTAAATGACATTTCTTCCCTTTTTTATCAATGTGAAACAATTGTAAAACTGTGTCCTCTTTTTGACAAGTCTATCCTGACTTTGTCAAGGACACATCTCGCATCATTTATTGCAGGTTCAAAAAGTAAGCCACGGGGGACCTCAAGGGGAAATTTTTTAAAAAAGGCGGGGAAAAGTGCCCTGCATGCAGGATGCCTCCCCAAAGCCTGACCTAGTGTTTTTGTACTTTGCAGTCCACTGCGATGCATTCTGGTGCAATTCCATCAGCATTTTTCGCCTTCATTTTGAAGTTGCTGAAAACAACACTTTGAATGGGAAGATGAAGTATTCCCTTACACTGGCAAGCTATCTCCCCCCAACCCTTGCCCCCTCTGCCTACCTACATACACACCTCATTTAATTCAAATGGAAAATATAAGCAAAGGGTAAAAAAACACCCAATACGAGCATTTTTCATGTTTCCTCTGGTATGAATCACTGCCAATTCTCTCTTCATCAGGATAGATATTGCTTGTACATGTCTCCACATCCATCCCAAGATTTTGACAACACTCTCCTGTTTCATGCTGAATATGCAATACTTTGAAACTGAATCATGGTGGCCTCTGCTACCATCCCGTATGCAAAGTAGCCCACAATTTGATGTGAAACAGTACACAGATTAAGAGATTGTTCTCAGTATTGTAGAAGTGTCCACTTACATTGATAGAATTGCCTCCATGTATCATTTAATGGCTTCACTTGCCAAAATGCAGTTACTGCTGATGTCCGGCACACATCAATTAGTGGTCATGTTTACAGAGGCTAAAATAATGGTGTGGGAAGCGATCTCTGTAAATAGTCACACACATATGTATACAGCCGTTATGCAGTTATCTCCCAGCACACAGCAGATAGCCTCAGATCAATCACACTTACCTTCCATAGTACTGTACAAAGTGAATGTAAAGAGCTGCAGGCCCTGCGGTTGCTTGCATGTCCCAGCTCTCTTTCGCATTCAGTCAATTAAGGCTCTGTTCTATACAACAGCCTTGTTACAACTGATCTGCAGTTCCATGGTTGCATTAACTGTTTCTCCATTACAAACAAGATAAAGCTGCAGCTGGGACTCATTTGGGTCAATGGGAAATGAGATTAGTCTGCATGGAGCAGACAAGGACAGGTGACCAAGCTCTGATAACATGACCACAGGCTGAACTGAAATCTATTTGTATCAGAATGATTGGACGGATCTTACATTGTGCTTTACAGTTACTCTATTTCATCTTGTTCATCGCAACTCTGTAAAACTGCAGTATACATGTTTTGCATTCAATGCTATATGAAGATGCATAAATGTGCTACAGAATTGTCTTTCTACGCATCTGATACTATAGCCTATGTAATTCGATTTCTAACTAAGCCAGGCTGCCATGTTTTTGCTTTGTTTTTTACCAAAGGTTATGTGGCAAAGTCTATGGTATAAATGTCACTGCTATGAGATTTATGCAAAAGCTACAGAAACGTTGGAGCAATGACCCAAAAATAATTTGACTTAATGTCATGCTAAGCTATGCAGACACCCAGTCTGCACTGATGAATGTTCACTCTCACTAGCATGCCAAGAGCTTAGAATGACTCAGAATTTTTTATCTAAACAATACATAATTATTTGACCACTTCAGCGCATTTATACCTGTCTATGGAGTAATGAATCTTCAGTTGGAGATGGTTAGAGGATCGTTAAGAGTAGAAAAAGAAAAAAGTGATTCAGTCAAGGCACAGAAAAAGAAACTGGAGTAGTCTGTACACAACAGAAAACTCTAAATCTTACACTAATAATTTTACAACACAGACACTATGCAAAAGGTGTGCATTCGAAGGCATTCAGACTATATCTTTTTATCAGCTCTTGACATTTAACAAAATTCACTTTGTTTCTTCACTAACCAGACTAAAAAATAATGCTATATTTGCTAACATAGAAAATTGTGAATGGAGACGTAAGCACCGTTATCATAGTACTGTGCCTCTTTCTCACTTAAAAGTTTTTAGTTACATTTTAAAATCATGCATAGAAAACCTGAACAAATCATCAATTAAATATAAATAACTTCATTGTTTTGGTTCAAGTTCACCAGATGAGAAATACAATCATTGATATATCTCAGTGTGGAAAGGGTTTTGAAGTCATTTCTAAATCTTTGGGACTCAAGCAAGCCACAGTTGGAGCCATTATCCACAAACAGAGAAAACGTGAAACAGTGGTGAATTTTCCCAGGAGAGGTCAACTCCAAAAAAGCATCAAAAACTCATCCAGGAAGTCACAAAAGAGCCTGGAACCAAGTGCTGTAGATGTCGAGGCTCTCTTGCATCAGTCAAGGTCAGTGTGTGAAAGAGCCTGGGCGAAAATGGCAGACTTCTAATCCCAAAACCACTGGTGATCAAAAATGAACACAAAGGCCTATTTCACTTTCACAAACAAATAAACAAAAAATATCTTAATGATCACCAAAAAGTTTGGGAAAATATTTTTTGGAGTGAAGAGACAAAAGTGGAACTTTGTGGAAGGTGTGCCTCCCATTAGATGACAAAAAACTATTGCCATTTCAGAAAAAATATATCATACTTTCTGGTAAACATGATGTTGGTACTATGATTGTCTGAACTTGGCAAAATTGATACAATTGATACAATGACTTCTGTTTACTTCAAGAAAATCCTGAAGGAGAATGTGCAGCTATCATTTTGTGACCTTAAGATCATTCATATTTAAAAATGTAGCCAGGCAATTATCCAAAATACTACAGCAACTACACCATTGCTGAAAAGAAAATGAAGATAGTGGCCAAAGTCTAGACTTAAATCTGACTGGGATGCTGTGACATGGTCTTAAGCAAGCTGTTTATCCTCAAAAAACCTCTAATGACACTAGGGATAGAAAGCAAGAACCTCAGTAGAGTCTCAGTAGTTCAGTTTCTTGGAATCATTAACCTGCCTGCTTAACAATTCTACTTGTCGATTCCAGTAATGTGTGACATATTTATGTGATGACGTATTGTACACACCCCATATTTTGATTTAGAAAATATCCAAGATGGTGTCGCAGCAGAAGCACTCCAAAGTATGATTACATTTCACAAACAGACAATACTAGGGCCGGTTGCAACATGTGCAGAGCTTTAATCACAATAAACGGATGAAATACCTCCCACATGCTCAAACAGCTGACCACACAGCATGCAAATGATTGGCACGAAGGTTAGGTGTTTGATACGTTGCTTAGTGAAGGGGGTGACTCTCAAGGGGGGGAGCTTCCAGCACAGTGTCTCCTGCCATGAATGTCCCAGGTAACGTTAAACTCCTCCATGTCCTGGTTATTGTAGTAATGTTAGCGCCGTGCTGTATGAAGCATATCCATCTCATAATAACATTTACAGTCATGTTCAATAAATTAGAATATGGGTTCAGATGAGGCTCGTTTGTCAGATTAAAAGCACCTTTTGAAAACAAGCTTTAAGTCTTGAAAAATCCTTCCTGCTTTGTCTGCACAAAAGCTATTGATGTGCAAAAAGTTGCATTTCAAGTTAAAATGTTAATTTGACAAGGGGATTCTGATTTTTTTTAAGCCAGCTTTAATTTTGTTTGAATCGAATACAACATGGTGCATATTTTAAATTAAAGAGTTTATTTCCTAACTCAATGAGAATCGATAAGATAATTGATGAGGAATCAAATTGATAAATGAGATTGATAATGGAATCAATATCGTTAAATTTTTATCAATTCCTATCCCTAAATGAGGCTGAATCAAAACAATTTTACAAAGAAGATTGGACCGAAATTCCTCCACAGCAATGTAAAAGAATGATTATCGGTATTGCAAATGCTTGACATCAGTTGCTGCCACCTTGGGTGGCACATCCAGTTGTTAGGTTTAAGGGGCAATTACTTTTTCATATAGGGAACTCATTTTCCCTGAATCAACTTATTCATTGTTTGGAAAATGCATGTTGTATCTACTCAAATTATCTTTGTCTGATAATTTGGTCTGAAACATTCAAGTGTGACAAAACAACTAAAACAGCAGAAATTTGTAAAAGGGCACATACATTTTCACTGTACTGTAGCTTTTAGTATTTTGTGCAATTTGTTAGGTGCATGAGCTAATAAAGTACAAAATACCAGCCAAATAGCAATGACTTTTGCTAATCATATTCGTTTCTTCTTTCCTCCAACAAGCAACTTAAGTTCAACTTACAGAATATGAAGACAGGATAGTAATCAACACTTTAAAAATACCAGTATAAAAAGGGACAAGTTCACTTTGAAACACTTGGTTAAAGTTTTTTGATTGTTTTATGTCAACACAACACTTTTGTCTTTTTCAGAAAATTCAGGGCATTTCACCCAGTGAGATAGAGAAAACAAATTCATCATAAGCTAGAATTTTGAGAGGTCTATTTTAGGACATACTACATTGACCTTTATTTGTTTTATTTCCAAAACCAAAGTTTTAATTGTCTGAAATACTTTTCTTCTCATTCAAACTGTTTTGTATATTCAGACCAAAATGAAATTTTCCTTGTGTTTTGCATACTCCATACTCTCTGTATCATGAAGTTTCTATAAATAGTTATTGTAGAAGAACTTATAGTAATTGTTATGGCAGCAGAAGGGTTCCAACTACAGCAGATGAACATTGAGTTCCAAAAAGACATCACTAATTTGTGCAAAAGAAATAATGCAAGTTTTACCTATTTTGATTTAATTCTCCTTATGAAATTAAACATTTAAAAGAATTGTTTGGCACTTTATGTTTTTGTTCATGTTCTGTTTTTAGGCATACCTAAAAAAAAAAAAATAATAATGATCTTGCCGTTTTTAGGTTTTTTTTTACTTGTAACATGCAGTACATTGTGAGCAAGCCTTTGCATCAGGGTTCAGAGCCCAGACATTCCTCTTTTATAGCGGCGATAACCACTGCAAAGTATAAAATGCTCCACAACCCCAGAGAATCACCATGGGAATCTCACAGTTTAATGTTTTCTGTGTTAGTCTTAGAGAGGCTATATGCTGGTGTGACATTACAGTCCAAGAACAGAGCATGTTCTTTCTGTCCACGCTTCCAGAAAGAAATCAACATCTGTGAATCCAGCATGAGTGGAAATTTTATCAGCATGAACCACTGAACTATGTTTAGTAATGTAATGTAAAAAAAACACTCAGAATAATCTTAATTGAATATTTCATCGGTCAAATGGATCTTCCAAAATCTGCTGGACTTTCCACACTACCCAAACAAGACTTAATAAATTTCCAGTGCAGGTCGTGAGACATTTACAGGGTTTCCAGGTTCTTTGTCATGCTGTTTATGGACATCTACAGTATGCTCAGCAAAATCCATTTTCTCTGTGCTGCACAACTGGCAAAACACCATTAAAGGCAAACTAAGCAAGTATCACTGTTTATTACAGCAGACAAGGACACAATATAGAAGAAGAGTAGCTTAGGAAAGCATCACAGGATTGGATTTGTGCTGATAATCTCAATTATTTTCCATGTTCAGGATACAAAGAGCTGAAAGGCAGAGCAAAATGCTGACCTAATCACTAACCAGAGCAAAGAAGCTGAATCGTATGAAACTGACTTAGAATGGAATGTCATACATATTCCATAGTTATGTCTCTAAGTGCAGAATTCACACTACTGCACAATACAGAGTCCTTCTGATTGTTCATCAAAGTTAAGCTATACTCGCTCATTATGTGTGGAAGTGTTGACTTTCTCCAGACACTGCCCACAATATACATGCCTATTTCTGTATAAATCAAGAACTATGCAAAAAGAGCAAAATATTTAACAGAACTTAATGAAACTTTGTAAAAATGGATGAACAAGAAAACAACCACGAAGAACTTTGTAGAACCTTAATAGAATTAAGTGGTTCAACATGTTGAAGTGAAATTAGTCACTGAAAACTTCTACGTTGCGAATCACTGAGCATTATAGGTTTACTGCATGTCTAAAGAACATCTAAAAGATCTATAAATGCTATTGTTTCAGTCGCTTGAATGTTTAGTGCAGGATCTGATTCAGACATGGAACACATGTCTACATTAACCATTTGGCAAGAAAAGAGTTTTAAAGAATGAATAAATGATGTTGAGAGTAAAGCCCAAGATTTGTTCCTGTAAGAGATACAGCTCATTGAACCAGTAAGCAGTTAAAATAGCATTTCTACAATATAAAACCAAGAAGAACCAATCTTTGTGCCAGAAACAGTAACTCATTCTGCAATGAACGCAACATTTCTACAACAACTCTATTTTTGTGATGTCCTGAAAGCATATTTTTGTCAGTGTTCAGACTGTTTTGCTGTTTCTTAGTCATCGGCAATAACATTACATGTTGGAATAATGCTGTGATTACCAGGTACAATGAAACCAACCAACTAAATAATGCGATGCACGTTTTTTGACAGAGTGATATTTTAACTATAATATCAAAACTGTGGATCGTTGGGAGTTATAGGGACCACAACCGCCAACTTATAGCTAAAATCCACACATACTTGAGATCCCCCAGTGGAGAAAGCTTATAACTTCCTATTTTAATACATCAAACATCAAATATACCTTAATATGCCTAAATACGTACAGTTGAAATTCTTTTAGCACGATCGAAGACACTAATATCTACAATCTTATTTCCACTCTTGGGGGTACAGTCAATCAGCAGCAAGGAAAATAAATGGCACTCCTGGATTGACTGCTTTGCAAATGCCAGCCAATAGTGTGTTAAGTAGTTTATGCCAGGTATTTCAGCTTCCCAAGCTATATTTTCTTTTGAATATTTTAGATATGCTCAATGAAAAAAATCTGCAAATATTTTCCATGGATAATATGTTCCAAAGGAAAATCCGCAAATAGGTGAATCCTTGAATACTGAACCACTAACAGGCATCATGCTCTGAAAACTCTAGAATTCAGATTTCTAATTGGTGCTAAATAAAAGGGCCTTTTCAGTGTTTATTAAGGAAGCTGGACTGCATTTGGTCAGATCTTGTTCCAAATCTAAAATACTTTGGTAAATAAAATCAGTTCATCGTATACTTGATCCTTCAGGGATTTATCAAACCTTTTTTTCAATTTGTGGAAACCAAAAATTTGCTTATGCAGACTACTTCTAATAGTTTTCAAGATCAGGACAACTGCAACATATTGACTGGTCAAACACAGAGTATAGTATTACATTATGATTAGAGTTTTATTTAAAAAAAAAAACAAAAAACAAAAAAAACAGCTTTGCCTTCTTTGCCCAAGGGGGGGGGAAAGATTTTTACACAAACATATATTGTTGACACTGCTGAACAATGACTATGACTGGTAGATGAATGCCTACATTTTTTTTTGTTTGTTTGTTTGTTTTTGTTTTTTTAAATAGCTTTTCTCAAAGTCATGCTGTTAAAAGTGTTTGAATCAGTACACCCTCTGGATATGAGCTTGCTATTATTAGTGGGTGGACCTTGAACATCACTAAAGGGACTTTACTGCACAGTCAGCAGGTCTATTTTAACATGTGTCCCTATGCATTAAATTAACCATACAGAAACTACTTGAAATAGATGGGAAATATCCCCTCACACCAAATCCCCAGCACTTGGTAAGAACACAGTTGGAAGAATGGCATGTTCAAAGCATTCGTGATATGTCGTCCTTCGTGCTTTGTTAATGGTGCGCTCTGAGATCATAAAATTCTTTCCAGTGATGACAGGTTCATCTGAAATATGTCCTCCAGAAGGACAAACGTGTGAACGAGGCCAGAGCTGAGAGTGCGGTGCTCCTACAGTATCTCTTCCCACAGACAGCACATTCACTTGTTTTTGGATTGTTCTTGTTGACATATCATATTGGTACCAGCAAAGTGAAATAAATCCTACAAAAGACTACACACTGGTGGCCCATTTTTCAACATGGTTCCCCGTGCCCATGCACAAATCAATAGCAGTTATGGACGCTGTGTCAGATGATCCAGCTCTTTTTCTGACCAATAATTATACAGTCCCTGACACCTGAGAGCAGAGACACCCCAAAAGCAGATTAACACAAAACTGCAAACTGATCTGCTTCTCTGTGCTTTCATCCAGCAGATTAAGAAATGATAACAACAGTTATTGTAGCAAATAATCTATTTAGTGCTTGGCGCCCACTTCAGGGCCATATGCACTCTTTTTTCAGTTCTGGCAACAAGGCCACCTACATATGCCGAGCATCCATCTATCCTTTTCTGGCACATGAACTAATAAGAGCAAAGAAAATAAAATGGCTGAATACAGCAAGTAGAATATTGCAGTTTATTACACAAAACTCAAAATATGAGGTTTTACAAGTTTACTCTGCATGCTGTAAAACTGGATGTTTGAGGTTCCTATACGTTGATGCCTTATCACAATTTTAAAAAGATCAATTTGGTTCTTCAGATTGGTAATTAAAAGTGGAATACTTTCCCACTTCTAGGTGAAGTCTCATTTGTAAATGTATGGAGAGACTAGTTGAGAATTAAGCAATGTTCTCATAAAATAGGTCATGTATTTCATTACTCTCCTTTAAAATAAATTTATTCAGATACCTTTTATGGATCGCTGCTTTTATGCTTCATTATACAGCTTAATGAGCCCCTGTGTTGGGCAAAAATGATCTGTGTTTCAGGAGACTTGTACACAACAAAGTGTTAGTCATTTTAGGTCATATATTTGAGATAAGGTCACTGAAGGGTCAGATAAAACAAATAATTACTGGATGCAAACATGTGCAGGACCTCAAGACTGGAATAACAGGATAAGGAATTACTTATAGACAGGTGTACACACTCAGCAAGTACCCCCAAAAGTGAGAGCCTGTTTTTTTCTTGTTTTTTTTTTTTGTTTGTTTTTTTTTTTTTTTTACCACCTCCATACTAATGTCTATGAACCTAAGATGACATAAAACATATCCTGATGCTGTGGTGAATATCTGAGTGCAAGTCTGATGCATTGGTGAAGGTATTGGAAACCACCAGCACCCAGCAAGTAAACCAGTTGGTTACCATGGAGAATGAACACAGCCTCAAGAAGACACACTATTGATCAAGGAGTCCCACTCATTACTTTGGCAAATGTTGGAGTTTAAGACATACAGCAGGGCCTGCCCCCCAGCCTCCACCTCATATTACTTGTAACACAGGTGAGCCCAAGCATGCTGGTTTCACCAGTTTTAGCATTGATGCTGATACGAAGCACTTTACAGAAGGTAGAGATTTTGAGTTGTACTGCCTTGTGAGTTTAAATTCCTCCAGAATTTATGAAGATTTATGTCTCACATATATGTCTGCAACAGAACTGGAGGGCCCATTGTTTAAGAAAACCTTCTAAAAACTTGCCATTGTACTGTACTATGAGTGAATGCGACCTGAGCTCAAATGGGGTATAAGGTACAAACACTTTCTGTAATGGCTGCAATTCTCAGCAGTGGTCCTTCACTGGGTACAAGCACATTGCTATGATTGTGTTTCCCCACAGTCACAGTAGGTGCTTGATATATTTCAGTTTTTCTAAACCATAACACAGCATCTGAATGACTTCTCAGCACCCTTGCTCTACTCTTCTAACCCTGGTAATCAAAATGGTGTACAGGTGGACAAGCACATGGTAAACATAACAGTGTTTATTGTTCATACGTTTGGATGATAATGTCTAACCACACACCATAGAGAGTCAATAAGATTATGTCTGATTGAAATGATGACGAATTATTTTAATATGCAAGTGCCATGTGCTGATCTGTGAAAAGGATCTAAAAGATCTATTTAAAAAGATATCTTAAGATGGTATCCCGATTGCATGATTGACTATCATAAATCCAGACTGCATTCAGTATCAAACTAGGCAGGCCACAATGATATAATAGTAACCTGCATTTGTATGACCTTGTGTGTGAGTACATGTGTAGATATATTTGTCTTTATGTTAAGTAGGTGTATGTGAACAAATTTGTCACCTGGAGGTGCACAGTTGTTAGAGTGATGAGAAGAGTGGAAGGCCTGCAACCCACAGCCCCCAAGGGCAGCAAAGGACAGATGGATCCAACTCTGGAAGGCTGCAACAGCCCCAGGCAGACAGACACAAAGCACCACCCCAGGGCAGCCACACAAAGGTAGGTCGTCAGCAAAGCAAAGGAGCAGTAGCCCTCAGGCCAAAGAGGCACAGCCCCTCTGGAGGTGGCCCAGCACCCCCACCAACCCCCGGAACCATGGAACCCCCCCTCCCTCCCAGTCACAATTTAGAATGACTAAAGCAGCAAAAGCACATTACCACCCCACCTGATGAGCTCGCCCCTGTGGGGTCTAAAGGGATGGACACCCACCAGAGCCCAGTGCAGCACAGTGCAACCCCTACATCCCACAACTAACCAGACACATCCAAGAGACCCACAGGCTACCCGCTAGGGGCCATACAAACAGCCTCCCACCAAAGAGGTCTGCCCCCTACTGGACCCCACACACAATGCCGTCAGAGTCCCCCAGGCCATCCTCACACCCCAGCCAACACAGAACCAGCATAGGCGCTGGGGCGGGCGCAGAAGAGGATGAGACCGAGCCCTCCAAGCCCAGGCCTTCCACCCCACGGTGTTTGCATGTTTTTCTATGGTAGCATGAAATGTTACTTTGGATTCAACTGACTAATTACTAGGGGTGAACCTGTACACAAAAATCAGGGTTCAGTACATATTTGGGTTCTAAAGTGACGGTTTGGTACATTTTTCGTATGCTTTAATCAACAAAAATAAAAAATGTTTTTTTTTTTTTTTTTTTTTTTTTTTTTTTACTTTTTTCAGCAATAATCTTTTTCAAATTCTGAAATTCATTTGATTTTTTTTATGTTCTAAAACTTAAGTGGAAAGTTAGGAACTAACCGGAGATTTGGATGTATTTTTTATTTGAATAAAATATTATAAGCAGGCATAGCCAGTGCCTGAATAGATAGATCATACAACTATATGACTACTTGAAAATTGTCAGTGGTAATGTTTAAATCAATTTAAATAAGATTGTGCCCACATTTGAAAATAAAACATGTTTAAATCATTTTGAATTGTTTTGATATTTTCACAACTAAGTGTTCCAGCTGTACCTGAATGCTGCATGGGAAGCTGTTGGGAAAATCCCTTGTTATCTACCAGAGACTCCTCTGACTTACATTTTATACAATATATGGGTGCTACTGGTAGCCAATTTGCCCTACAGACTGTGGGATTGCACACTTAGTTCCGCATATGAACATTCTACACATGTTCAAGTATAAAACAAGCCTATATACATGGAACCAAAAGGGTTGATATTTTTAGCAAAAAAAATATCAGCTGTATCTCTGTACCATTAAACCCCTACTAATTACAATGAAATCAGACTTCTATAGCGCTTTCAGTAGTGTGTATGAACGCTTTTCAGTAGTGTATATGAATACTTTTTACTCGTGTGTACAAAAGGTAAAGCTTTTCACCAGTTTATATGAACAGTTCTCACTACTTGGTGTGAGAGCTTTTCAGTAGGTTATATAAGAGTTAAATGTTTTCACTAGTTTATGTGAGAGCTTTTCACTAGTCTTTGTGCAAGGTTTTCAATATAGTATGTGGAAGAGTTTAATTTCATATCTGTATATGGAAATTAATTCTGATTAATGTCCCTGGTGGCACCCCATACTCAGACATTTACAGTAAAACTAAAATACAATAAATAATGAAGGATCTTTTAAAAATAAACTAAATATTTCACATTTTCAAAACACTGATAAAAATGCTTTTACATTAATAAGTGCCAGTAACTTATAAAATAATGTGGCACCCTTCAAACTGTCATCTCCTAGCATGAGTTTCTACAAGAGTTTGATGCATTCAGTTGGTTCTCGTTGGTTTGACTAGTGATATAGTCTGTGATCCCACAGCAGGCGCAGTTGTTAAGTGTTTGATCACCAATATTGGAGGCTAGTAATCAGTTCACACTACCCGACTGCATCCAGCTTGGGCTAAGATAATTATAACATGTTTGACCGACTGCAGCTGAGGTCAGGTTAGCTTTTTGTCTAAAATTAACAGAGTTTTGTGACAACTAGCTATGCTGACTGTTCAAAACTAGTGCAGAATGGGGCAGACTTTGCTCAACTGGGAATCATATGTAAAATCTAGCAAAAAGCATTGTATTGTATCCTCAGGTTTAAGAAGAAGGACAACTTATTTTTTTCATCGTGAATGAAAAAAGCTAACTGAATATTGAACACTTAACAGTTAGGGTAGTTTTATTTCAACCCTACAGGTGCATTATCTATGCTATCAGGAAATCTAAAGTTCATGTCCAGCATTGTGCCAATTTAAAACCCTCTGAGTTGAATCTTGAGTGCTCAGGGTTGTCAGCAGTGTGCCTTGGCAAAAAAAAGCTGACTGATGTTGCAAATGTCAAGAGATGATGGACTACAGCTCTCTGGCCTGGAAGCAAACTGCAGCAACTCTCTAGCTGTGATTCGCACTTTTAAAAATTTGCTCCATCCACTCCAACACTTTCTCCTTCATTGTATCATAACCAGAGAAATCCTCTAAATCAGTAATTATACAAATACATAAACTACAAAAAGTAAAACAAAGAATATTATCATTATCACATCATGGTGACCCCAACTAAATGGTTTGAATGGGTCAGGGTACAGTCCGACAGCATCTGGGGGGTGGGGGTGGGGGTTCCTGAAGTTCCTTAGATAACACTTCTTCCATAGTGCACTCTAGGTTCTTAAGTATGTTCTTTGTGTTCCCAAAGATGCCATTACATCCCCTTAAATTAGTGTACAGGTGGGTTGGTGGACAGCACACAGACTATCTTTGTCATGTTCTTTGAAAGTGACAAAGCAGGATATCCTAGAACAATATACCATGGTGACATAAGAGTGTGTACTTGTAGTAATGATGCTGGTGATGTTAAAAGTATTGAATGAACCTGACAATGATCTGTTGAAAGTTAGTTTTAAGAATAACGCTCTCATTGTTTTTTTCTCCTGAATTTGTCACAATTTCTTTAAAAAAAAAACAAAAAAAACAACATGAGTGAAGTATAAATATGCACCCTTTACATGAGTATTTGTAAATATATGCATTTCCTGTTTTTTATAATAGACTTGATTTTGCAAATCACACTGTGGCAAAGTGATGGGTGTTTTTAATCTTCTAGCTGCAATATTTTAACGTTTGGCTATGATATCACTAAAATAGTGCTAAAAGGACCCAGCTGAGACATTTAAGTCTTTTTCTGCATTGACTTGTAGAGGAGGAAATCTAAAGTTTTGCTTAAATTGGACTCATACCATAAAAAACATAACCAGGTAGCAAGAAGATGGTACCTATTGCAGCGCAAACTAAAACATTAGACAGACACCAACCTAATGCACATGTTGTTCTTTTTCCATGATGATACAAAAATCACTTGGATAACTTTCAAGAATATTAAATTTTCTCAAATCCAGAGTCAGAATTATACAAACAAGCTCCAATATGTACACAAATCCCTACTAATATTTAAATAAATGTCCTTTTGAAGCAGTGGATAAATTACATACTTTAGCCCTATTGTAGCCATCAACAAGCTTCTGACATAATTCTGGGTGGATTTTTGCCTACTCTTTTTTTTTTTTATCAGAAATAGTCAAGTTCATTTAAACTGTTGGGCTTCCTGGCTTCAATGTGGCTTTTGGACACAGCCTATAAATGATTAGCATGGAAATGAAGTCAAGACCTATGCAGATGCTTCTTATTAGCCTGTTTTATCTACACTAAAATTAGTTATGATGTGTTTGCAATCATCATCTAGTTGGAACATCCATCTGTGTCCAAGTTTTTTAACTGGTGGGTAGTTTTTCTCCTATATTATTCCATCCAACTTTGTGCATTACCTCAGGACCACAGGTAATAACACAAAACCTCAGCATAATGTTTTCACCACCATGCTTGACAGTTGACATAAAGATCTTGGGTCTGAAAACCTTGACTCAACTCCTCCAAACATACTTTTCTTTTTGGCACTAATTCCACAATGGGCAAGGATCATATTCCTGACTCTGTCTTTCTGCCCAGCTTTCGAACCATACAGCCAGACAATAAATCAAAGGGAAACTGCAAAAGCAAATGAGGTGGATTAGCAGTGCTCGCCAACAACTGGTGGTGTCATCCAGGACATGCTACTGTGAACTATTGACTCTGTTCCTGGATATTGAGCTGTTAGCATATCATGAGAGTCATGAGACTGTCATACAGCAGCTTTCTGTTCTTTCAGAGGCTTCTTCAGATTTGTTGTAAGACTGACCACTACCGGTGATCCTTACTACATGCAGCATCACCATCCACAACGACTCATAGAAGAAATTTGTATTATATGGTTTACGACAACATTTAATTTCCCTTTGGGATAAAGAAAGAATTTTTAAAATTGAACTGAATTGAACTAGATTAGACTTAGGTCCATGATGCGTGGATGTAAGCTTCTGATGGGGACTATGCATAAGTGTTATTTTATGATGTTTGTTTGCATTTGAACGATATAATTTAACATGAAACAAAAACCAAATATAATGGGCTATAAATCATTAAAAACTGCTATTAATCATTAACAGCTTTTTTCTACAATCATACCAAAGTGAAAAAGACCTTTACTTAAAGCTAGAGCTCAGTTCCTTTCAGTGTATATAAAACCACTCTGAAATGGCAGCACTCCAAAATGCAGACGGAAAAGAAAGACATAACCTCGACTGGAGCATTTTTTTTTTTCAATGGCTAACATCAGGCTAACGCATCTTGGCACATAAGGTTTCATCAGAGCATCTGTTTTTGGCAGAGCACCCAACCAGTGGAAGGTTATATGAGGAGGCGCACCTGCTATATGTTTTTCACTGCTTGATCTCATTATCATCAAGTGTGTTATAGTGGCAGGACTGACAAGCTGCTGCCTCCAGCGGACTTACAAAATAACAGTGAAATATGTGTAATTAGCAAGCACAATTCAAAAAGGCATCAATAGTAAAAACAACATTATGCCATATAAGGCATAATGTCAATTTATGTAAAGGTTTATTACAGAGCCTCGGAAGCCAAACAACAGTGATTCTAGAAAACTGATGTTCAGTTGAAATTTTATCACATTGCTACATGTTATCAAATATTAACATACTTTTACACATAGAATCCCCAATATTTTGTACCTTGATCATATTTCTGTTTAAGTCCATGCACTTTTTTAGTGGTGAACAAATAATCACATTCTCCCAGAACACAATTAAAGGAAAATATTTTCACTGTATCGCGTCAATTTCAACAAGAAGCTAACTCTTCATGAGGAAAATTTCTTTACATTTTGGTTCTTTTAACAGCTGAGTGGAAAGTGAAGGCACTGCTGTTAGCAACATGTGCTGTCCATGGTGTTCATCCTGCAGGAGGATCTTGACAGCAAACTCTGGATTATTTATTGCTGACATTTGTAAGGAAAGCAGTGTGCCAGTATTCTTGACAATAGTTTAGTTTTATAGTTTATTTGTACAAAGATATGTAGCTTTAAATAAATATTGCTCTGCCATAGTGTTTTAATGAATTTGATGCTGTGGTGTATCTAATTTTATTTCTAGCAAAACCAGGCCACTACAGAGTTTTCATCAAAACACTGTGGCACGGGTGTCGCAATCTAAAGGCAACATCTATTTTTGCACACAAGCACCACTTTAAACAAGTGCTAATCAAATGTTGCAAGCATGCTATTGTAACTCTGTTTAATTCTATGCTACATATACTGACACTCTGTCTACACTGATGAAGATTTACTCATATTTCCCTTTTGATACTTGAAGATGCTCCAACAGCATGGGAGTCTGATATAATATCTGATTGGTTTAGTTATGTCTTTTTCTCTTTGCTGCTTATGTATATGTCATGCAAATTTCATCGTTTAGAGGTAAGGTAATCATTACTATAAGCAACAAGCATACCTCACAGATGTAATGCGATTTGTTTTTTTTAACAAAGTGTCCTACATTTCTGGCCATTTAGACTGATGTATAACAGATATTTAGATACAATACACATGGCAAAAATAAGAAACAGTGGGACAGCAGTTTAATTCAAAGTAAAATTCTTACAAAAACATTGCTAGGGTTTAGCCAAGTCAAATCCAAACTAATAGATCAACACCAAGCACTATAATTTGTTCTCTGTCATCCACTCAATGGTTATTCACATTTCTTTAAAGTGAAAAATGGTTACTGTTTGTCTACAAATCTAAATAATAAAACCCTTTACTTAAAAAACTGTAATGCTCAAAAGTAAAGAATAATGAAAGGAATAATCATGTGCATGTTCTAGAAGTCTTAGGAAAAATGGGAATCTGAAAAGTTGTTTTTTTTTTTTGCATGTCTTTTCTTCCAACTATAAAATTTAATCCACCCAACACTTGCAAAATTAATTGACGCCACACATTCTGTATGTGTCATTTGCTCTTGTTAATTTGATACCCAATGCTGTTACTACGTCCTGAGAGCTTGCTAAGATTTTTGTCCTTTTGACAGTATCAAGCAACAACAGACGTCCTCACAGAAAACTGAGTTTTGAATGCATGAACCACACAACATAAATCTGCTGCTAAACTCAATGAGTATAACTTGAATTCTGGAGCAAATTAGAGTCTTAATTGCTTATAAGGACTGAGTCAAAATTTCATTCATTAGGAGTGTTATAGTGACCAGGCCCCAAATGCTTATGTTCTTTCAAAACTATTTGCCGGAGTCTTCCTCATTTTATGCATCATGAACACAAAGATCTCAGATGTTTTTTTTTGTTTGTTTGTTTGTTTTTTTTTTTCCAAGAAAGTTAAACAAAAAAAATTCTAATAATGCAGCTCCAACTTCAAAGGTCTGTATGCTACTTGACAACTATAGTGGTGGAATTGATTCAGCAAAACAATCAGTCCCAGTGGCATTTCCAAGAAACTGGTCTCCACAGCATTTATTTTCAGCAGCAGGTATAGAAAGTTGTACTGTTTAAGTAAGTAGTATCACAGTATTTTAAAAACATTAAAGGAATTAATATATGTATGTAAACTCATTTAAAGAGAATATACTTCATCTCTGTGCAGAGATGTAACAATAAATGACACAAAATGATTGTGATAGATCTACAGCCTGTTGTAACAGTATTTATACCTCTTAATTTTTTTCACATTTTATGTTACAACCATACATTTGAAAGTGGGATTTGTGGGATTTGTTGGGATTTGTGATAGACCAAAACATAGAAGAAGAAGAAAAAGAATACATGATTTCCAAGATTTTTTAACCAATAAAAATCATTTATCATTTGAATTTTTGCATTCATTTCCAAGTGTAAACAGTTCCCTTTACATTGATTTTCCTAAATATGAATCAGTGCAATCAGCTGCCTTCGGAGATCATTTTAATAATTATTAGAGTCCACCTGTCAGTATGTAATCCAGCTGTTTTGTGGAGGCTTCAGAGGTTTGTTAGAGAACAATGGAGAACAAACAGCACCATTTTGACCCTGGAACACATCAGACAGGTTAAGGAGAAGGATGCTGGGAAGTTTAAAGCAGGATTAGATTATAAAACAATATCCCAAACTTGTAACATCTCACAGAGCTCTGTTTAATCTGTTATCTGAAATTTGGAAAGTGTGTGGAGCAGCTACAAACCTACCAAGACATGACAATCCACCAAACTGAAAAGCTAGGCAAGGAGTGCATTAATAAGAGAAGATACAACAGCGTGGTGTAGCTCCTCCAGGTGGCTCTGGAGGAGCTACAGTAATCCACAGCTCAGGTGGAATAACAGGAATGCTGTAGGTCCAAATATCACCTTTATGGAAGAATGGCAACAAGAAAACCATTCCTGAAACAACATCATTGGAAGTCCTATTGAAGGTCTACCATAAACCTGGGGATGCAGAAAACAGGTGTACAAAGATGCTCTGTTCAGATGATACATGCAGCACCGGTGTGGAGGAAAACCAACACTGTATGTCACCCAGAAAACAACCATCTTTGCAATGAAACATGGCAGCATTATACTGTGGGGATGCTTTTTTTCAGCAAGGACAGGGAAGCAGGTCAGAGCTGATGAGAAGATAGATGGAGCTAAATTCAAGAAACCTTTTTCTTAAACTAAGAGAAACATTTTTTCTGTCAAACCTTGAGTGCAGAGGTTCAACAGACACCCAGTTATAATTAAATGATTTAGATTTAGATAGTCATGTGTTAAAGTGGTCCAAAGTCCAAACCTTGAACCAGTTCAGATTTTGGCTGAGGCTTGATCACAGATGGTCTCCATCATATTTGACTGTGATTGAGATGCTTTATTAAGAAAAATGGACAAATCTTTCAATCTTTAGATGCACAAAGCTGGTAGAGACATACACTGAAAGACTTGCAGCTGTAATTGCAGCTAAAGGTGGTTAACAAGTATTGAGTTACTGAATACAAATGCACAGTAAACTTTTCAGATTTTTATTAGTGAAACAATTAAAACCTTGTGTCATTTTCCTTCAATTTCACAGTTATACAATACTTTGTTGGACCATTTCATTAAATCCTCAAGAAATACATAGAGGATTGTAGTTGCAATGTGGCAAAATGTGAAAGCATTCAGACTCCATCAGTTGTTTTGTAAGATAAAATGTTTCATTTCTCCCCTTAATGTTTGACTTGATTCTCAAGGAGCAACCTGAATTGATAAAGTCACAACAAAGCTTGTCCCTATATTTCACTGTAGGCCACATCTTTGCCAGATTTCAGACTAATTGCTCCTAAATATCAAAACATCCAAACCTTGACGCAATAAAACATCAATATCCTCCACAACCGAACCCACAAACCAGGCATGATTACACCACGTACCTCCAAAATCAGGCCTTAGACGGATATCATATCCCTTCAGCAACTTGTCCACGGTAGTCTTGGCCACAGACATTCCGGTGCTTCCGGTGGAGGAGCTGAGGGCAGAAACCACGAGCATAAGTGCCTTCTTTTCAATCACCACAAACAGGGTTGTGTGTTTTTTAGGACAGCTTGTGTCTGTACAAGTCCAAAGTGAGTTAGAAGTTAGAAAAAAAAATGTTACAATGAATACCTTTTTCACAACATTCAGGGAAGGAGAGGTTATGTATCTCCCTTTCCAATTCCAGTTAAATGAGTGGTTCAGAATTTTTTAAGTTTCTGTTCTCTGAGGTTCTAAACATTTAATAGCATAAATACAGAAAAGCTGGTCCCGGAGCTTGATGTGAACAGCTTGTCCAGGAGGATCCAGGGCCAACATGTACTTATAGCTGTGAAAGCAAACACTGTTTTATTGACCTTTAAACCATTGTTTGCACCAGGTGGTTATTGACACATAAAATTGACCCAGGAGGTGGTGCACCACCAATGATCTTCCTAAGAGAAACAAATGAGAAAAGAACAGGTACACATGGAATCAAGCAAATGTGCTCTAACATTTTTGATCAGTGTACTAACTAATAGAAAAGTGAGGCAGTGTAAAAATCAATAACATAGTGTTCACTGAGAAAGCTAATCCAGGGTCATGGGGGGTCTGGTGAATATCTCTAGCAGTCAGAAGGTGAGAAGCGGGGTATACCCTGAACAGATAGTCAGGGATAACAGAACATAACCATTGACCTAGTAAAACATAGAGAAAGTTTAATTACACCAGGTTATAGTAAATTATGTATTTTCTATATATCCATGCTCTGTTCTCAGTATGTGTTTCACACAAGAAGATCAATGGTGGTCCACTGCCTCCATTTCCTGTGTAAATAACCATCAGGTTCAGTGTAAATAATCAGCCAGTGTAAATGTGATGACAGTTTAAAAGTTTATAAAACTGTGTCAGAACCACTCTGACGTTTTTTAGATTGGAGTTGCTTTGGAGTTGCTTTGGTCTTTCAGCTTTGGTCTTTGCCCCTCTCGAACTAACATTTAGCTTCAAATTTCCACATCCAGCTCATCTGAATTTATGCAAAATAAAGTTACCAAGATACAAGTCTTTTAAGAAAGTACCAGGACCTTGCATCAAAATCTACTGAGCTATACCTTTAAAATCACATAGTAACCATTTAGAGCTGTTTCATAAAAATCAAACAATGCTGTAAAAGAACTTGAAATCTGGGGGATGGTTGAAAATTGTACCTTATGCATTGGACTCACCTATCCTGCACATCCATGAAATCAGTTGTAAGGGTGTTCTGATGACAGTAAATCATGCAAGCATTTCATTAATGTAAGACCTTTAAAAAGCTGAGAACGGATGTAGCATTGGCACATTAATTTTTCCTCACTATCAGCTCTAAGCTCCATCTTACCCACAGACATGTTTTAAAGAAGAACTGGAAACATTAAGCATTCCATTTTGCTGTCAGTTTCGGCCAGTAGATGAGCTATTTTATTCCCTCTCGCTCAGGTCTGACCAACACTAATAATGTGGGGTGACATGACCTGCAACCTCTCAGCTGATCCAGTTCCCCACTTGATGTTCCTCTGTACAGCCAAGGTGCAAACTGACTGTTGAGGGGAAATCAAAAAAGGCAGGAAAAAGGGTTGCCTGAGTCATGGAAGCACCCTTTTATTAACTCACTGTGCAGCTGTTCAACAAGCTGGATGCTTTTAAAATCTCCGGCTTCAACACCTGGGAGTATCAGTGTTGGGTAATATGAGAACCATCTTTCATTACTGTGATCGGGCATCACAGAAGCAAAATGTTGAAAAGTGCAGCCTCAGTCTCAGTGAGCACCTTAAATCTTTTAACTGACACCATGGACTGCTGCAGACAAGGAAACAGAGTAGGCCACAAGGGATGTACATCAGTGTCTTCAACATCAAAACAATGAGGAAGCTGAGCAGCAGATTCTGGCTGCTATGATGTTCAGAGAAGGCTTGTGCAAAAATGTGTGCTGTAAACATTAAAAGGCCCTGACATGAGCTGATTTATTAAAAGGCTGAAAGCTTTCCCAGCCCTCTATCTGAAGAGCTACAAGCAGAGGCAACCTGCAGGGATTCAGTCTTTTTCCCAGTTCTGATTGATTTGGTTCACTTCAAGGAGGTGGCCAATTAGAATAATTAAATATGTAATAATATTACTTCCACATTGAGTTGCTTCACCTGTATGAACTCATAGATCCAATTGTTTACCTCAGTCTAATCTATCATATCATCTAATCACAACTTCAGTGCGTATAAGTCATTTTATCCTGATCTGTGCACCAAACACATCCCCATTTAGACATCAGGAAAAGGTTACATTTCCCAGTTGGCTTGCGTTGATGCAGGCGCGTGTTTTTACGCTCGCGCGCGCCGCAGCTCTGTTTAATAGAGCATGTATCGACAGCGATGCCCCTATAATAAGCAGGCCTGGGTACCCCCTTAATGCGATCTTGGGTTTTTATTGATCGGTAATGAAATCTACTGGTTGGCATTTTTTTTTCTGTCTAAATTGAGATTTTCTTACCTTTGAACAAAGCATAGGAAGGACAAAGCCGCCAAAGCAGAGAAAATTCCACATATTTTTTCTTCTTGACGACCCAACATCTCCACGAATCCTTATAGTTCCTATAATCCAACCAGTCCAGTGGTCCTCCCGAAAACGCACAAACTAAAAAAACAGGCAATTAAAAGAATAATAATTGCCTTTTTTAAATTTAGTCGAATAGACTCGCCTTCATCTACGCATGTGATTTCTTTATTATAAGGGATAACAAACAAACAAAAAAAAAATAAATAAATAAAATAAAAAAAATAAAAAAAAGAAAGAAAAAAAAAAGGAAAATCTGCTATATGGCCCCCGCTGTTTTGCTTTAGCTATGGAAATCCGTGCAGGTCACAGAGCCCCTCGACCAACACCAGAAGATCAGACATTTTTGCTTGAATAAAAAAGAACAGCATGCAGGATACTTTTAAAAGTGATGACAAGTCCAGTTGAGGGGGGGTGAGGGGGAAGGAGGGGGGGGAAAGGCAGAAAAAAAAGCAAACACTGGCATGAATGGCTGAAGCAGCAGCCTCCTGACAATCAAATCGGTGGATGAAATTTCCCAGTCCAAATCTGCAGAAGAGGCATGGTTCCAGCGATGCTCTGGCGCCAGTCTTCACCCACAACGTGATGCTGTTAAAAGATATTTGACTGAGCTGAAAACGGTGGTCGGCTGATGTGTGTGTGTGTGTGTGTGTGTGTGTGTGTGTGTGTGAGAGAGAGAGAGAGAGAGAGAGAGAGAGAGAGAGAGTGTGTGTGTGTGTGTGTGTGTATGGAGGGTGGGGAGGGAGGGAGGGGGGGTGCTGGGGTGTAGGGGTGGGGTGGGGGGAGCGGTGAGTTCAAAAAGAAAAGAAAAATGAAATCTTCATTCCTTTTTTTCGTCCTTCCCCCCGTTGCTGCCGCTGCTGCTGCTACCGCTGATGATGATGATGTAGATCAGCGCAAAGTCACTGAGGGGAAAATGCACATTGAAATAGCACTGGGTAATATCTGATGCAGACGTCAGGCCAGGCTATATCACCCTTCTGTTGAAGAAAAAACATGTATTAAAAAAAAAAAAAAAAAAAAAAAAAAAAAAAAAAAAAAAAAAAAAAAAAAAAAAAAAAAAAAAGTATATGCCGTGAAATATGGATTTCCCCCTTTTTACGCCAAAGCATGCATCCACAGCGCTGGATTACGTGTGAGAGATATACTTGAAAAGTACTCCTGCCTCCGCTGGCCGGCGATAAATGGCGTTTGGACACGTTAGCATGCTCCATGTCCAGAATGACATGATGGAGGAACCTTGTGTGCTTCCTTAGTTTAATTTAGAATTATGTCTGACGGGAAGGGGGGGGACACCCAAGGTGAATTCCGTAGCGACAGGCTGTTCATGCGCTGAATTTTCTGTCTAAAAGCCATTAAAATGCTTGGAGTGTGCGCCGGTGCGTTTTCATGCGTTTCTTCCACTTTGCCACATTCTTACAGCACGCACGCATACACTTAGGCACGCGCCTACTTTCACACAAGCATAAAACACACGCACAGGGACAGGAAGACAGACGGAACTCTCAGTTTATTCTGATGTTATTTATTCTGATGCTCTTTTGTCGTCTGTTTGGAGCAGAAACACTCTTACAGCAGGCTGCACATCAACAATCTAAGAATCACACAGGCTTGAGTTTTAAACAGAGGAAGGAGGTTTTCTTCAGGGATCTCTGTGCTGTCCAGTTGCTAAGCAACCCAGCCCAGCACTGATGCAGTTGTGGTGATTCGGAGGCTCTGCGCAAAGGCTCATTTAAAGGAGCAGACCCGGTGTGCAGTCAGAGCCGCGGTGTCAGTGGGACAAAAGGAGACATCCGCTGATGAACCGTGGAGCCACTGCTGTTAGAATAAAGGGGGGCAGGGGGCGTTTACAATAAGCCATGTAAAGGAAATGTGGCGCATCGTGGGGATCGTACTAATTCTGCTTCATCATCACTCTGCTCCCTCTAATCATCCCTGTCATGCCCACAAGGAGTGTGGTGATGCAAACCACTTAAGCTTCATTTTAAAAAAATCACTCATGATCTGTACTGCTGCTTAAATTGTGTGTCAAGAAAACCATAATGAACTTGGCAAGCCCCTATTTTTGCGCCTTCCTATCCCCAACTCTTCACACATACCCCAGTTTTAAAGTCAGGATTTTGTACCTTTCAAGTGAAAGACGATTTTTATTGCTTTATTTAGCAATGGACAAAGATTTTTTCACATTTATGAGTGAGATTTTATTGTGGTTCAGAACATTGAAGAGTGGTTTCTGCATAACTGACTGCAGTTTTGGTGTGATTACATTTAGTTATAGCCAAACCCGGTATAAAATATGTAACAATAAAATCACTTGAATGGTCAAGGTTGAATAGGATGGTGGTGCAGTTTGTGAACAAATGTTGTTTACGTCACTTTGGATTTGTTTTGATATATAGCCACTCCAGTATACCAGTATACTGGGTCAGCTGGTATACTGGAGTGGCTATATATCAAAACAACTCAAAAGTGATATAAACAATATTTATTCACAAACTGCACCACAGATAGATAGATAGATTGATAGATCGATAGATAGATAGATAGATAGATAGATAGATAGATAGATAGATAGATAGATAGACATGTATGTACATATATGGATGTGTATATAAATTAAATGAATTTAAATGAAATATATATATATATATATATATATATATATATATATATATATATATATATATATATATATATATATATATATATATATATATATATATATATATATATTGACATGGGTGGTATGTACTCCTCAGTATCCAGACAGGCAAATAGAGCAATAATGCACAAGTTTGTTGTAGGTTTTCTGTTTCAAGTTTTTGTGTTTCTAATGTGGAACTGTTAATGCTCTTTTCTTGACTGGCAGTCTTAATGTGAATAATTTTGGTAAAATAAAGGCAAAATACATATATTAATATTTTACATATCAAAAAATGATAATCAACGAAAAAGTTTATTTGACAAATTGGCGAAAATAACTAATGTGTATTTCATTTATTCTTATATCATATTTTAGATGAATAAATTGGGTTACACATTGCAGAACTCCATTCTGGAAGCATTTATTGCACCTCAGCATAGGAGCAAAGGGTGTGGCTGTGCATGTCTTTCTTCTCAATATACTTTTCTCACCTTTGCATAAATGTCACAGAGAGCTTGATTATTTATGGATATATATTCTGGCTTTATCTGAGGGGGAGGCAGGAGCTGTCCATCACATAACTGAAATTAGGTGCTGATCTCAAACAAGCTGCCATTGCAATTACATAGTTTATGTCAAAGGCTAACACCATGACTGACCGTGACCTGGCACTAAAGGCTGAACAATTATCTTAACATGATCTGCAACACAGTCAGACTGGCTTTCACACTTGTTGGGGTACTTGTTGCATCACAGAGAGTCAGTGGCCATACAAAACCTCCACAGTAAAAAAGAATTTTGGAAGATATCTAAATGATCATTAAGGGAAATCTAAATTAAAAATCATCTAAAACATCTAAAGAACATAGTTAATAGTTTGATACTGTATTTTAAATTTAACTGAATTGCTCCTATCCATTAGTCAATGCAGTGTGAATGTTTTTGCTCCATTTGTTTTATTTTTCAGGTAATTCATGAAGTTTGTATTATTTGATAAATTCAATATACCTCTCATTTTTAATATGCAAAATATTTACATCAGTAATCCAAGAAAGATTCCAAAAAAATAAAAATTTGATAATAATTTACCCTTAAGAGCCCCATTTTGCATTTTAGTTGCAAGTCTCTTTATCCAAGTCCTCAAAAGGTTGTCACAGCAAGCCACTCAGAATTAACACATGAAAGTAAAAAGTCTTCATATCTGTGAAGCTGAATGAATTGAGTTACAACTGATAATCCAAGTCACTGAGATCTGTTCATTCAATACTCTCTTTGAACAAGTGAATTTGCTTCATTTCTCTTCTCAGTGTCATTCTAATGCTAAAACCCCAAACATTTGCATAAGAAAACCCTAGAGCATGATATTGCCAACACTATGCTTTGCAGAAGCGACTATATTAAAAATAACACCATACTAAGTATTTTCCTTTTTGGTCAAAAAGTTCAACTTTTAGTCTTTACAAATCAATATCTTTTTCTGTTTGACGTAAGTCCCTTTAGTTACACTTCAGATGTGCTGTCTTTTATTTAAGCAAACTATTTTTGTGGTTATTTCCCAGCAAATGAAATCTAAGCTATGCGGAGTACAAGCCTGAAAGTGGTCTGAACTAATATAGAAATTGTGTCTCAATTAGACATTTTTTCATGTGTTTAAAAGTAAACAATCTCTGTAACGTCTTTGTATTTTGGGGGGAAATGCAGATGCTTTGTTGAGTTTCAGGCATTTCTTTTCTTTTGTTTGATTCAATACTAAAAAAAAATTGTCATCAGAGTGATGGACATATTGCAATCATCCAATGATGCAAAATCCCTGAGACACACAAATATTCCAAAAGAGAGCAGAAACATCCACAGTTCATTGGCTATTTACTAATCATAAAATGTAAAATGAAAAAAACCTTAAGGTTCACCCTCTGTCAAATTCTAATATATCAGTGATTCACAGAGAAAAACCTGAATCAGAATTTCATTTTAAACGTATTTTCAAAATCAGTATTACTTGCAGATCCCTTTTAATGTGGTCTGTATCACTACTGTTATGATCTATAACTTTCAATCATGGTTTACGAGCACTGGCTCCTATACTAATGACGAGCTTATGCATGTGTTTACTAAAGTTTGTGATATTTGCAAAAACTTCCCTAATACAAATTTAGTTGCATAGTTTTGTCATCCCCATCCAATCTGTTAATTTCCATAAAGGTTTTTACACTGCAAACTCGTTCATTAAATATATCAACCAAATATAAATCTAATCAAAGTATTTTTGTATTAAATAAAGAGCAGCAGTATTTATTTTATCACCATCTGTAATCACTCCTTAATTAAATGAGTTACAACAACACTTAATTTCCCTTTGGGATCAATTGAATTGAATTGAATTGAATTGAATTGAATTTTAATTTGAATGTCCTAGAGCCCTGTAAAAAAGTTGACTTATCCATAACTATACCCTTTAAATTCACTTGATCTCTCATTGGTTTTTTCGCACAGCCAAGAGTAGTGATAACATACATTGGAATATATTGTAGAGTTCTGGTCTTGGTGACAGCATGCTATGAATTCTGTCAGTCTCTGGGCATGCTCAGGCTCTTCAACAAAAGCAACTTTGCTCACTCACAATAGTGTTCTCTCTCAACAGCAGCTTTCTCTGTTTAATGCATTTACTTGTTGGCATCCATAAGCCCCTGCAATGTGAGTCCACTATGGTTCCCTTTTCTTTTAGTTCACATGTTGCATAAGACATGCAAGTTACTGTGTCCCCCCCCAGCTACCCCTTTGTTCCCCCTGATATAAATAGTATCACATGGTTAATGCATTGGTGCCTTCCGGTCACTGGCGTTTTCCCCCTGCTGTTCATATCTGTCAAAGGGGTATAATCGGCTCCAAGTAACAGATGATGTATTTAACTGATGTGTTTAGCGATGTCTCAACATGCTCCATCCTCTCTCTGTATGGCTTCTGTGACATGAGTGAAAATGTGTCTTAATGACAGTTCGTTTAACATTAATGTGACATGGGATTTTGTCAGCTTCCCCTCAGAGGATGCAATCAAAACTTCTCCTGAAGAAGTTAATCTGTAGTTAAAGCAATCATGCAACATATTTGGCCAGTCTCGTCGTCAGCCAGGGTCTCCTATAGCAACCTAAGGGTCTTGATAATGTTTCCATGTTTGGCCTTAACTTGGAAGATCTTTGTCTCTTTTCGTGCAGGGTTGCAAGGCCAGGCAGAAGTAATAACCAGACACAGCACTTCAAGATCGACAGGTGAGTTTAGTTCCCTGGATACTATCAGATTCACACAAGTCAAACACAATTTGGACCATCTCATAAGTCATGACCTAATTAAGAAGGACTTAGACTGCCCCGAAGTGTCTGAGTCAAGCAAAAGGATGTAGACTATACACGAGCAGTTGTCATGTTTATTTTATATGACTGTGCTGTAATTTTCTATTGTTTAACCGCAATATTTTATGCTTTCATTATACAGACGGGTCAAAGCAGCTCTCTGAGAGCTCGCCTCCACAGAGAGCCTCTGGAGCTTTGAGAAAATGAAAGTTTTAACTTCAGCGTGCATCATGGTGCTTATTGACTGCAGTGATGAGTACAGAGGCTTTGAAAACACACGGCACTGGAGCACTACCTTGAAGCGGGCTGCCAGGCAATTGTTGCTATGCTACGGCAGAAAGCTCGGAGAAAAGTGTAGTGTGTTGCCCATTGAGGCTGAACTGCACCATGATGCTTCAAATACTTGTGTGGAGCCCCTGTGTGCATGCAGGAGCTCTTGGGTACGTGCATGTCTTAAATAGCACACAAGATAGAAATCCTTCATGATGCTCAAGTTCCTGCGGAAAAACAAAACATTATTTATAACTTCAAAGATGCTAATAGAAAACTGCATGAACTGCAATGTCTTTTAAATATATTCATGCCCCTACAACTTTTTTTTTTTTTTTTTTTTTTTTTTTTTTTTTTCATATTACAGCTACAAATTTCAAAGAATTTTGAAAAATTTGATGTTACAGACCAAAACAAAGCAGTACGTTCTTTTTTAATTTAATTTTATTTTATTTTATTTATTTTTTTTTTTTTTACAAATAACAATCTGAAAGTATGTTGTGCAGCCTGCCCATAGTTCTGCATAAAGCTGCTTTTCGCTGCAATATCACTTGCATGCATTTTGTGTAATAGCTCTACCAGTTTGCACATCAAGAAACTGAACATTTTCACATTATTCTTTGCAAAACAGCTCATGCTCATTCTCAGAGTCAAGCTCATACTGTATGGAGACCATTTGTGAACGGCACAGTTCAAATCCTGTCACAGACTCCCAGTTGGATTTCTTTCTGGACTTTGACTGGGCCATTTTAACACATAAACTTGCTGAGATCTAACTATCCCATTGTAACTCTGATTATATGTTTAGGGTTGCTATTCCTGCTGGAAGGTGAACCTCTGACCTCGTCTCAAGTTGTTTGGAGTGAATACTTTCTTTTTTTTTGGAATGGAATGCATTTTGCTCCATCAACCATCCCCCATCATATCTGACAAGCCTTCCGTGCTTGATGATGCTTGTACATTACTGATCTCAGAGTGCTTTAAAAAAAAAGAAGTGTTACAAACATAAATGAGCAAATTCTGACTGACGGATCATAAAATCTAAATAGGCATCATGACCTGAAAAGATGGAGATAATTTTGACTTAACTCCCCTTGGGACCTTAGACTAAGAAACATCAAATTAATCAAAGGTATTGTGTCAAGTGGTCCACTGTAAAGTCATTCTCATCAGGGGTTTTCTTGTATTACCACATTTCCTCAGAGATTTACAACCTCTCTACCTGTTCCTTCTCCAGCTGAGGAAGCTGAAGTCTTGCCAACTTGCAGGCAGCAGCTAGCTAGCTGACATGAAATGTTCATCTGTAGCCCTCAGCTCTGCCCTATAGTCTTAAGTCATTTGCAGCATGTACTTTTTTTCAAGGAAAGATCTGTATTTAGCTCCATCAACCACCTCCCATCATCTCTGACCAGCTTCCCAGTCTACAGTGAAAAAGCATTCCCGCAACATGATGCTTCCATCACCATGTTTCACCATGGGAATTGTGCTTTCAGGGTTAAGTGCAGTGTTGGTTCCTGCACCTCACAGAGTATTGTCAGTCAAAAAGTTTATTTTTGATCTTACTGGACCAGAGTACAGTGAACCCCTGCCTATTTGTGGTTCAATATTCAGGATTCACCTATTCGTAGGTTTTTTTTCTGTAAAACGTGACACCAAATTTGTGAATTATTTTTTGTTAGAGCATATCTAAAATATTCAAAAGGAAATGCAGCATGGAGAGCTGAAATACTTAGGTGCAATGCCACTTGACACGCTATTTGTTTGTGTTTGCAACATAGCCAATCCAGGAGCGGCATTGATTTCCCTTGAGGCTGATTAGCTGTACCCCCAAGACTGTAAATAAAGAAACCTGTAGATATTACGTTCTGCGGTAATATGAAGACAATTTCTACTGTATGTATAAATACATATTACAGGATATTTGTTGTGTGAGCTGTTAAAATACACAGTTATAAGATTTTTACGTATTCATGGATTTTAGCTATTCACGGGTGGCTGCGATTCCTAACACCCGTGAGTCCACTGTACCTTCTTCCACACTGAATGTGGTTGAAATATCACAACATATGAAAAATTCCTCTGGATATGAGTACTTGTACAAGGCACTATAGAAAGTACAGGAAGCTAGTTGGAAGTCCAGCAATTCATGACCTCAAACCTGTATGAGTAACAGCAATTCATTATTATCAAAGAACAAAAATGATGTCCAGTCTGTTGATTGTATATTACTGATCTCAGAGTGCTTTATAAAAAGAAGTCTTACAACATAACTGAGCAAATTTTGACTAACAGGTTATGAAATCTAAATAGGCACCATTGACCTGTATTTTGAAAAGATGGAGGGAACTGTGACTTAAGTCCCATTGGGACCTCAGACTAACAAAAGTCAAATTAATCAAAGGTTATTGTGTCAAGCAGTCTACTGTAAAGTCATTCTCATTAGGGGTTTTCTTGTATTACAGAATTTCCTCAGAGACTTAAAGCCTCTCCACCCGTTCTTTCTCCAGCTGAGGAAGCTGAAGTCTTGCCACCCTCAGGCAACAGCCAGTTAACTGACCTGAAACGCTCATCTGCAGCCCTCACCAGAGCTTAGAGCACATCTCAAGGAGTCACATGACTCACCAGCTTCAAAATTAGCAGGGGCGAGGTGCAGCACTTCATGCTAAATAGCTATTGATGGAGGACAAATGCTAATAGGAATCTGTAATTCCGTCCCTTGCCTCGCCTGGGTCCCTTTGCAACTCTCAGAGCATTTCATTTACAGAACGTGGTGCACTTTTAACCAGACCTTTGTGGCCCTTTATTGATATAAGCAAAATGAATTATTAAGTGTTTGTAAAAGTCTGGCATCAGGTTAATCATCTCAACGGTTTATCAATATGAAAACAGCATGTCTGTGGCTCATGCCTCATCCAGCAACGTGTTCCGTTAGTGTTAGGTCTTTTTACCTGTTTAACGTGAATGCATGTGAGTGTACTTGTTTGTCTTTGCATGTGGGAGTAGGTACTGTACCTACTGCCAGTTTTTCTTTTGTTGTACACTCTTTCAGCTTTAGATTCATGTTTTATCAAACCCAACAGGATTTCTTCTCCCTGTAAGGTTAGCTTAAAGCTGTGAACTAAAAGCATCATGAGATTTTTTTCTTTTCTGTTCTGTTCAGGCAAGAGTCGAGCTCATGCAATCCTCTAATTTCTATTCAAATTGCCCTCACTTCAGTTTTTCTTCAATTCAAATGTCAAAGCCTGATGCAACAGCCTACAGTTGCCTTTATAATACAGAAACAATGGTTGCCAACACCAACGCAAGCTCAGTTTCGACAGTGCATTCCAAAAATATGTGAGCTCTTCAGAAATAGTTGTATTTTGTCAAAAATAGCACCGTAGTATCCCTCACTCTGCTCCTATCTGTATTCTACGTGGGATTTCTGCATGGAAACTCCTGTGAGAAAGGGTTAATGAATTCCTCACACAGATAGATATTGCCATGGAAACAGCTGCGTGACTGCTTGCAGCTTGTATACACACAGGAGAGGAAAAAGGAAAAAAAAAAAAAACAATGGTGCCAAAGGTATTTGAAAATTCTGTGAGTCGAGGCTTTCTAGTGCACACACCCTAGTTTATTTGTTTTTTTTTTTGTTTGTTTTTCAATTTTTATTGTGGTTTGCAGAGTATACCAAAGTACCCATAATGCATCCCCTCATCCACCTCTTTGTCCCCTCTCTCTGTCTTTATAACATGATTGACACTGCCAATGCATTTTCAGTAGCCATGTGGTTAATGCATTCAAAAATATGGGGTCTGGATCTGGTCGATGGTAACAAAATACATTACTGTTGTCATTTTTTTTTTTTTTTTTTTTTTTTTGCAACATGTAGACTCTTAAACAGAGACACAGCAATGCAGTTCCAGCTAAGAATAATTAATTTGCATTATGACATATACCTCAGGCAGTGAGTCTGTCAGCTGAGTTGGAAAAGAAGGAAAATATTGAGAATTGATCAGAGCCATGCATGGCTGCACGCATGCAGATCATGCAAATGCTAAAAACAAAAAAAGCGATTTGTCCCTTAAAATGATAGACTCCTACTCATGCTTTCAAAGTAGGTGGCAGAGCAGTGTGTGCTGGTGGGGTAACCTAATCCATCTCTGTACAAAACCATGTTCTTTCAGTGCTATTAGCCAACCTCCCAATGGTGAGTCAATAGATGCTGTCCAAATGGACTTTTATGCTTGAGTCTGCAATACGACTCTATAGGAAAGGTTCCTGCAGCGATTTGCAGCTCGCTCTCTGTTTGCAAAAGCAAAATAACTGTACTTAGATTCATAAATATTTTGCAATGAAAAGCTTTCAACTCCTTGGAGAAGAATAAGCAAAGTGATGTGGGGTACAGTAGGAGCAGCACCAAGTGGATGGCGTGGAGTGATTCTGTAAACAAACAGAAAAAGAGAATAAACGTGGACATTAAAAACAGAACTGGGCTTCATAACTCACGGACACTTTTGGTATTTGACTTTCTCCTCTTTTCATACTCAAATGTTCTCTTTATGTTGTTTTTTCCTTTCCTTCCTCCAATCAGAAAGAAGAGCAGGGAATTCTCACAGGAACTGAACCACATTCCATCAGCGTGTGTCCTGTCCATTTCGCTGGGTGTTTAGAGCGTAGCATGCTCCAATTCCTGTTTCTGCTCTCATAAAAAAAAAAAGAAAAACTCAGTGGTCTTTCGACAATAATTTCACTTAAAAATGGTGGGCAGAAATAGTTTTCTTGTAAAAGATTAAAGAAAAGAAACATGAGGACTACTTCATAACTTGTTCTCTCTGACCTGAAACAAAATGAAGGGTATTTAAAGATACAGGTCAGGGATCAGAGTGTATCAATCCATTCAATCAGGTTTTAAAGCCACATTAATTAAAATGAGATGGACTTCAGCTATCCCCTCGTCACAGAGCAGAAACAGGAGCAGCAACTGTGGTCAAGTATAATTACACGGCTGTAAGCAGATCATAATTGTGTAACAGTTTTCCAGTGATTCCTTTTGGGCTCCGAGCCTCCAGTGGGAGTTTTTTAATTGATGAGATAGCTCACAGCTGCCATAGGTTACAAGATTAGGCGACGATCATATCTTATTTCAACAAGGAAGAGAAATAAGTCATAAAGCACATTAGTGGGAGGTTCCATGAATTTGTAGGGCAGGTATGCTAGGAGATCTCATCTTATTTGCTAAATGAGCCGTGGACAGAGAGCCTATTTTTTTTAACTGTCAGACATTACACACAGCAGCTGTAAAAAGATAACACATCTTGTTAGCCTTGATTTTTCTCAAATCTGAATTTAATCAGACGACAGAATGAGAAATTTCAACGTCGCGAAACAGCAAAATCAAGCTCATATGATGTTAAATCAGGTTTGATCATTAGGGGAAAACAACAAGAAAGAATAGAACAAGTGAAATTGTATTTCACTGGAGAATTGTGTCTCCAGACACTATTCTTACAACTATATAGTATGTGAGAATTTACCTTATGACAATCTGGATATGTTTGTTTTATCACTGTTTTCATTCTGTTTGCTTTGTTTCTGTTCAATGAGCCTCAAGCCTCAATCTCCTTTTTTTCTGGATTATCAAACAACTCCTCACTGAAACAAAATGTAACTACTGCCAATGACTTACACACAAGGGAACTTACATGCCAGTTGAGTGAAACCAAATGACACACAAGGGGAAGACAAAATGGCTGCCACATAACAAACTAACACAAACACTAAAATAAACTCTAAACACCTCTAAGGCAATGAAGCACATGTTTCAGTTCAATGAAGCTGTCAGCAGTGCTTCAAGTCAGTCAGTTCTTACACCAGCGTTTTGCCGACCAGAAAGGAGAAGCCATACCCCAGGTAACTCAAAGACAGCTAAATTAATATAACATAAAACAGAATTTTTATCTTGCAGTATTAATGTGTGTGCAGTCCATACAAACATTGTAAAGTGTGATGGAAAAATAAACTAATTTAATAAAGAAACAATGCGAGCAAAATGTATTTGAGGTAGTGACCACAAAGTAAACCACAGTGAAAACACTAGAGGTAAAGTGTGGATCTTACCAGATGTGGCATAGCCCTTTTAAAAAGGTTCCAAAGGGATGTGCTTGTAGCACCTTAGATATGTATTTCTTCTCTTGTCTTCATGCATACACACATAAATGTAAACATTTGATGCATAGTTGAAAACATTTTCAAAACAATGCCTGATACTACCAGCCTGCCAGTAAGCATAAGCTTCAGGTAGTGTATGTTTTAGTTGGTTAATCAGATGAAAGAAAAATATACATTTTTGAACTCACCACATTTGATAATACTGTAGGATAAAATGTGGTTTTACTGTTGTTTGCTTTTCTAAAACATAAATTTCTTTCAAAAATGATAATGATGTTGTGTCAGTTAAAGCAATAAAACGTATTTTTAAATAAGAACTGTGAATGGACTTTACATATTTATACAATAAAAGGTATTGCACTTTACAATTTTCTAGCTTAAAACTAATGAAATTGTCTGATAAAGACTAGACACTTTAATGTTTGGTTAGATCTAAATAAAATATCACATTTCACATCACTGAATTTATGGCTATGCTATTCCATGACTTTATTCAGTTGTGTCACTATGATACTTTCTTGTTTCCCTAATTTAGGACTCAAAAATGTGTGTTGTTTTTTTTTTTTTACAAGGAAACTGTCATCTTGATTAACTAAAACACTTCAGAGTTCAGCATCATAGCCATCTAATTTACAAAACCCTTACAAAAGGAGATTTAAACTTCCAACTGTGCTGTGAAATAGATATTTGCCTTGGGGCTGTGTGCCTACATTTAAATAAGGAATTATGCATGTATTTATACCATATTTACATGGTTTTCTCATAAATTACTGCCAGGACTAGAAACGTATGATCCCTAAAAACTAGTTTTAGCTGTGTCACACAGTGACTGTGATTTAATATTCACCATCTCCATGAAGGATTCTGGTGCTGTGCTGGATTTTTCTGGCGATGGTAGCCAGATAATCTTAAAAATGATTTCCATCATATATAATTAAACAATCAAATTAGACACAAAGTTCTGTTTTTGTTGCCATGGACAAGTAAAAAAAATATATTAAGGCTATCTGTATAGTAAAGCAGACACTGTGTTGGAGCAGGTGGTGGATGAAAAAGATGTTAAATAAAAAGTTGTGCTAAGAGCAGTGTCAGTAAACCTAAACGTTCTGAGTATTTTCTTAAAAGCTTTTTACAGTTGAAATCAGATATTTACATACACTCTATAAACATACATAATGTTATGTATAAACATACATAACCATTTTTATCTCACTGTCATCCTCAGTTATGATTTCTGTTTTTTAAATGGTGCAATGATGAGAGAGAATTTTTTTTTGTTACTGTCTTCAAATTCATAAGTCAACATATACTGCGATTATTAGGCAGAAAACAAAAAAAAAAAAAAAACAGGGTGAAACAAGGCAACCTACAAACCTGTCTCAGTTCCACCAGTTCTGATTGGAGGAATGGGGCAGAATTCCAGCAAACTATTATGAGAAACTTATTAAAAGATACCTAAAACATTTGACCAAAGTCATACAATTTTAAAAAATTATTTTCATACATTCTTTAAGTACTAAAGGCTAAAACTGGAGAAAGTTTTTAAATAATTTAAAAACATTATTCTGGCATTTAGCAAATCCCAAAGACCAAGAGGCGTGGTACACTCTGAATAGGTGTCCCACAAACCAGTCAACCATAAAACTGTTTTTCTGCCAAGGCCTAGCTACCAATTAACAACCGCTTAAACATTTTTATGCGCTGAAGATAGCAAATTTTGTTTCAGCTATATTTTCATGTTTTTGTACTAACAATAAACAACCAAAGGCTTTGTTTGGGTTCAACACTGGAAATGTGGAAACAGCTAGCCAAGTCATCCAAAGATTACATTTCACCTTACATTCCCCCAATCACAGTTGTGAAAACCAACTTTTCACCAACTTCTAACAACCTCTCAATTTGCTGTCAGGACTGTACTTTAGCTTTAAACTCATAAGAACTCAAGAAAACAGATGAGAGAAAACTTAATTCCAGAGAACAGAAAACGTCAGCTCCAAAACAGAGTGGAAATCTTTGCATCTGATGAGTTGTGTTGACTCTCTGGAATTTATCAATTATTCCATCAAGCCAGTCCAGATATATTATGATCACTTTGTGCAATGGAGTAATGTGGATTTGTTATTTATGGCACACATTATATTTCAAATCTGGGAATTTGTATTGCCATCTTAGTTGTACGTTTAGCTTAAACTTGCAGATATACCAAAACTTTAAATACCTAGAAATTTCAATAGCATGTAATTTTTCAGTATTTCATTGAATTTATCATCATAAAATTGTCTTTTAAGTAAAATGCAGAAAGACAAAGATTTTACAGCAAAGAAATACATTATGAAAACTGATGAGTCGGATATCTGAAAGGCAGAGCGATTTTTTAAAAATTGTTTTGCTATGGGGCACTGTGGTGGAGTAGGGGTGGAACTTGTGACCCATATACCAGCTGTCACAGGTTCAAGTCCCAGCCTGTTGACCTTTGCTAAATGTCTTCCTTCTCTCTAATAATCCACTTTTCTGTCACTTTACTATCAAAATAAAGGCCAATAGAGCCACAAAAATCCTAAAAAATTGTTTCATTATTAAGGGGAACCTACACAAGCCATTCACACTGTATCAAGGAAGCTGCTATGTTAGTTGTGCAGGTAACATTAATACTGATTTTGGCAAAAACTACTTAGAAAATCACAACTAGTGATCATTACATTATAGCCTTTCCAGTGATAGGTCCTTGCACAGTAAATAGGAATAACATTTCCAGGGAGGAAAGGGACAAACAAATGTTACCTTCCTATCAGGTTCTCACAACTTGTGGAAAAATCAGAATTTTTAGTCTCATTTACTATTGCAGCTAAAAGGAGTAATCAACAGCTGGGTTGAATTGGCCTACATTTGCATTGCACTTTATCAAGTCAGAGGACTCCAAAGTGCTTTACACTACATTCAGTCATTCACCCTTACATTCAGTTACTGATGGTGGTGAGCTACATTGTAGACACAGGTTTCCTGAGCAGACAAACAGAAGCAATGCTACTATACAATCAGCACCATCAGTCCTCTGGCCACCACCAGCAGGCAACTCAAGCGAAATGTCTTGTTCAAGGACAAAATGACAAAGACAGATGGAGTGGGGGCTCAAAGCACTACTTACAAGACAAACTCCTGCATCCTGAGCCGCCGTCACTCCAATTGGGTTTAAAATGTTTAAAACTACTAGGTAAATTAGATATTTTTTCCAATTCCCAACTGTAGATTTCATGGTATTTCACTGGATAAATATATATTTCACAGTAATACAGCATTTTTAGTTTTTTCACAACTTTTATTAAACACCAAATCAAGAAGAACAGCAAAATAATGTAGACACAATTATAATAGAATAAAAGTGAGACCGTTGTGTTGTGTAGAATGGTGGTGCATGCCATATATTGTTGATCATTGCTTGTCTTCAGCTATAGCTTCTTGCTGAGGTTCAAACCCTTACTGAAACCCAGCCAGCCGCAGTTTATCAGTCAGCATGATCAACAGCTGCTGTTGCAAAGAAAATCATGCAATTGATTCTTTACCTTTTATTTAAAGAAGCACATTTATTGTATTGCCCTCTATTTTTCACCAGGTTTCACGTTAACCTATGGGGTGCTCCATACAGTTACCATATACGGCATTGTGTAACTTTAAATATATTACTTCAGTTTGTTTTGCATGTTTAATCTTCTCTATGCTGATTGGCGATGATCTTATTGGTTACACATCTGTCCACTATACGCCAGACCGCAAGCCTCCGTATGCATTTGAGTGGAAAAGCCAGCTGCTCAGTTCACCTTAACAGATGGTTTTTAACTCAAGAACATTTGCGCTTATCAGATAAATTTATTCCTGTTACTATGATTTTAAAACATGAGCAAAGACTGCTAAGAATAATAGAACTGAGCCTCATTTGGGTGAGGTTTTGGTTGAGATGGAGACTACAAAACACAAAGTAGTGCATAATTATGAAATCAAAAGGAAAGGGAACATGCTTTTCAAAATTCTTTAAATATAAAAATATGAAAAGTATTGTGAATTTGTTGTCAGCCCTCTTTACTGATACCCTTAAAAAAAATTCCACTGCAAATTATGGCCTTCAGAAGCCACCTACAGGCTGCAAATAGACTTGTGCAAAGGTTCACCTTTCAGCATGAAAATGTCATGTAATTTTTAGGCATAGCTACAATGGTACATAGCTAAGCATATAAATGTGTTATAATAACCTAGTCAAATACTAGGAAATCACTATCTACAGACACCTTTATTCTGATCTGAGCTATTTTACAAAGAAAAAAGGGACATTGGACTGCTGATGTTCGACACTAATAGAGACTTACTGTATCTCAAAAAGACTTGCAGCATAGTTTTAAGTATTGACTTAGGATGGATAAATGCATTTTGTTCCACATCATATCAATACACTGTTTTACACTGAAGTTTGTGATTGCTTAATTTAACAAAATGTGAAAAAATGTCAGGGGAAAGCAATGTATTAGATCAGTGATGCTTTGTCACAGTCACGGTGCCAATATCCCAACAAACATTTTCAAAAGTGACTGAGCTGAAAAACTTAGAATTAACCTCAGCCTTGGTATGTTGCCAGAGGCCCTCATTCATTTCAGTCAATTTTAGGTATATGAGAGTGGTTCAGAGGAGAATTTTCCAGCCTTTACATCTATTTTGGACCCAACTTCAACTTGCCATCATGCATGATTAAATCTTCTCTGTAAGTAGAAAGTCAAACTCTTTCACTTTAGGTTTTTGAATTAATTAGTTCAAATTGTAATATTTTAGTTATGTAACTCACTTAACTAGAATATTAGCTAGTAATGCTCTCCCAATACTTTCTTTAATACTTTACATTCCTGGTGGAAAATATGTCTTTTAGTTAACAAATCATGGAAAAGTAGCTCATTTAAGCAGTGTTTTTGTCTCATAAACTTGAAAAATGTAAGATGAATGTAACTATAATGAAATCCAGGGGTCATTAACTCGTGAAATGACTTTTATTGTTTAATATTGAGGCCAGCCATTAAATTACATACCAGTTTTCAAACGTTGACTTTCAATGAAATATTACCAACAAGAGGGATCAAAACCAACGATACTTGCAAGACGTGTGGTTTCAAGGGCTATTCAACAGTTGTGCTTGTATAACCAAAGCAAGAGCTGTGACTACATTCTTTACACAAAGTCAAGATCATTCCTAGTCTGGATTTGACCTTGTCACTTATCGTGATTGTGATTTTTATAGAAGCAGTTTCAAGGTACAGTCATGGAGAGGAGGGTTTCTGGTTTGGGAACCTAAAAATCTTGTATTTGCTTTTTTGGTGATGGTATCTTTAAGCCATGACCTTCAGCTAACACTGGAGTGGTTCACAGGTACACAGGTAAACATAAAGAGGCTGGGTTTAGAGTCAGGTCCTCTAAGTCATGCAGGAAAAGATGGACTACTCCCTCCGGGCTGTTGGTCAGTCTTTGCTACAAGCAGAGGAGTTTAAGTATATCGATATCTTCTTCAAGAGTGAGTGTTAGGATAGAGCAAGAGATTAACAGATAAAATTGGAGAATCATTAGCAATGACATGCCAAACAGAGAGCTGAGCCAAAACAGCTAAGCTCTCAATTTATTGGTCTCTTTACATTCCAGCATTCTCCTTATCTCACTGGATAAAGTGAGATCTGGGGCTCACCCTTAGAGATACAGCCGCCAAAGGGAGGAACCCCCTCATTGGAGGTTCTTCAGGCACTTCCTACTGGGAGGAGGAATTGCTACTGCAATGATCCGATCTTCCATAAGCAAAAAAAAAATAAAAATAAAAAAAATAAAAATAAAAATGGATAAATGTTTGTTGGGAAATCAAACTGCTAGTCAACTGAATTACAAAATATTTTTTGCTTATCCACAGGATAGTCATGTGCCCAACACAAAGGTAGGGCCGGATCAAAGCACATGTGCAGCAGCTCCAAGGCAAACCAGCCACAGGGAGAGACACAGGGCACTAAACCCCATGATCCAGCACTGTCGTCACAGTGCAGACCAAGCCAGAAGCATCTGCTAAGCCATGGAGGTAAGACAACCTAGTACAAAGAAAAACCCCCCCATTGCCCCCACTCCTAGAGCTGGATAAGGATCATTCCACCACAACTGCATTCAAAAGGACAGGGGGATAGGAGGAGGGCAGAGTAACGTCCCGGGAAGCCAAGAGGAAGTGATCCCCATCTGAGTCTGTCCAATAGCCACTACCTACAGTCAGGATGTCAAATTCCTGTGAACGACTGGTTGCCAGCTAGATCCTCACCATTCTGTGATGTGGCCCAAGACTCCACACAAATGATATCACACCACCACAGCCCCCAAGGTTATCCCAATACCACCAGTCCCAACTTTTATACGTAAAGTAATGTGGTTTAAGAGTCACTGAGCATGGTTTATGTTAAAATTTAGTTTCGCAAAAATTTCAAGTTATAAGGCTTATTTAAAAAAATATTTATTTTTCTAAAGGAGAAAGGTTGAAAGGAATCAAAAGTAAGTCGTATTGCAAGTGTATTGTTATCAACCAAATGCACTCCAAAATTGTTCAGGCACTACCAAAGACACAAAGAACACCTTAAGCAGTAGACAGAAATTAAATTAACAAAGTTTGAGAGCATACAGTGAGTGTAAGGATATTTGAAATTATCCATATTTGTGGAATGCATCACTCTGGGACCTAAAGAATACTTAATAATTAATCTAAGTGTGTATGAGTCACTAGTCATGCTTTGAAACTATCTAAAGAATGTTCTAATTGTGTCTGTGCATTATATCAATTTCAGTGCACTACAGGATTTCTGAATAACTTCAGGTAGTTGTGTCATATTGTGAGAACAAGGTCTTGGATCCTCCAATGCAGAGGTTTGCTTTACTATCAAATTACCATGAACTAGTCAGAAGATCAAGAATGACAATATTTGCATGTTTTCTTCCCACCATACAAGCTATCAACCAAGAGAAGACTATTCGTATTTGCAGATGTAAATTATTTACAACCAGATGCACTCACTCACAGAGAAACACCCAGCAGTGAGGAGACAGTAACCATGGGCAGCCCCTGGAGAGAAAAGTATGACAATGGTTTTATTCTAGATGTACTGGTGTCTGTCTTCTAAGCAGGGGTGTATATGGACATCTTACACACCCATGACCTAAGACCTTTATTTCATTAAATAAATCCTTAATATTTACATGTGTATCAATGCCTTTAATCCCACACTTAAACTTTTGCTGTACTTTTGGAAATTAAAGTTTCACTCATTCCAAAACCAAACTGACCTCCCAGTTGTTGGGACATTGCTGTAGGGACATTCAAATTTGCCATTGTTGCAAAAATTGGCGCCATGAAGCATTGGAGTCACTGCGTAGAAACCTTCCTCGAGGCATTTATTATGTTACATTGCTCAAGCAGGCATAAGCACTATGTGCCTGGATGACATCCATAAGAACAAGATCTTGACACAAGCCTAAAGCACATTATCTGGCTCATCAAATCACAATCAAAGCGTCCGGCTCAACCACTAAATCTATCACGGCATAATTGGATGATGGCATTGCAGTGAAACAACTGAGGTCAGCAATGTCTGGCCACTTGACATTATGTTAACTATGCATAGATTTCAAAGAGCTTCTAGGTTTGAAGCCCATTTAATGATAGTTTCTAAGTGGTGGCACTCTGCCACCTTCAGTTCCACTGTATCCATTCTATAAAAGATTTTTTGCTGCGATCTGCCTTTCTTTATTGATAGGTGACATATGAAGTTTGTTAAATGTGCAGGTTGTGTAAATGCTGATTGCATAAGGCAAAGATAATTATCCTGTACATGTATGGTATATTGTTAATTTGTTTTTTTTATTCCATAGTGCTATACTACACTACACTTCTGCACTTCTTTTTCTGCTCACTTGGATTTTGCCAAAATTCATGTCGGGAGCACAGTAAACATGTAGATGAAGGTACTCTGGTCAAAAACATAACAATTTAGTTCACATGCAAAACTTGTGTTTGACAGGAAACCAACAGTGGGCATTACCCTAAACCCACCATTCCTAGCGTAAACTATGGTGATGGAAGCATCATGCTGTGGGAATGCTTTTTCTTTAACAGGGACACAGCAACTCATCAGACTTTATGTAAAAATGAAGCTAAATACAATCAGTGTCTGGGGCAGAGGTACATCTTCGAGCAACAACCCGAAATAAACAGTTAGAGCTACAAGGAAATGGTCTAGACGAGGATTGTCCATAGTCCAGCCTGGGAGCCATTGGTTGCACTCTGACTGATTTTTTTGCAGCCTCCGTTTACAAGTCTGGAAGCTAGAAAATCTGGCTTTTGAGCACTGGCAACTGATGCAGGCTGACTCTTCATTTTTGTATTTTAGAGCTACATTTTCACAGACACATAAAACCTTCTTAAAATAACAAATATTAGACATGACAAATTATATCTCATTTCTTAACCAAGTTTCTGCATTCACCTGAAATTTGTAGTAAATAGAGCCATAACCATCCAAAAGCAGATTTAGCTTAATCCAACCCAACCCCCATCTTCCACTCCCAATAATCAATTGTACATGACCTTTTTTTTATGTTATGGATCAACAGTGAGTAAATCTGACTATTTCCTTATTTTAAATAACATCTTGCATGTTTAGTTTATTATCAAGCAAATAACAGTAAACATGACAAAAGACATTTAATATTTTTTATGGCCCCCAGGTGCTTTCAACTTGACTATTTTGGCCCTCATGGCAAAAAGTTTGAACACCAATGGTGTAGACCAAAGGATATGCATGTGCTAGAATGGCCCAGTCAAAATTCAGATCTAAATCTAATTGGAAATATGTGGTAAAACTTGAAAACTGCTGTTCACAGACACTCCCTGTCCACAATTACTGAGCTTAAGCTGTTTTGCAAAGAAGAATGGGTAAAACTTTTTAGGATATGGAGACATACAGCACCTGTAAAAAGTATTCACTCCTTTAGATGTGAATGCAAAATTTGGCTTTTTTACCAAAAGAAAAGAAAAGACAAAAAAGCCTTTAATGTCAAACTGAAAACTGATTTCTACAAACATAATGATATTTAAATAAAATTACTCAATAAAAAATAAATATTCACCCCCTTCAAGTCAGTATTTAGTAGATACACCTTTGGCTGCAATCACAACACAGAGTCTGTGTGAACAGATCTCAATCAGGTTTACACATGTGGACGCTACAATTTTACTCCTTTCTTCCTTGCTAAACTGATCAAGCTCTGACAGTTTGTCTGGGCATCACCTGTGAACAGCCCATTTTAAGTCCTGCCACAAATCTTCTGAGACTGAGGTCTGGGCTTTGACTGGGCTACTCCAGAACATGCACCTTGTTGTCTTCAAATCCTTTCTGTGTTGCTTTACCTGAATGCTTCATTGTCATTGTGTTGCTGGAAAATAAATGTCTTCCAAAGCAATCTTTCTCTTACAAATGATCCTCTGGGATTTCCCCATGTTTTGCTGCATTTATTTTACTTTCTACCTTTCTAAACTTTTTAGGGCCACAGTGGACTTTGTGTTTATGGTGATGTGCAGAGTTCGGTGTATTCCGAATATAGTGTCTTGTCTTATACCCAAATAGCTCCATTTGGTCTCATCAGACCAAAAAACTTTCTTCTACTTGACCATTGAGTCTCTCGCATGCCTTCTGGCAAACTCTAGTCAAGCCTTGGAATTAGTTTCTCATTGCCATTTTTTCTTAAAGCTTTGACTGGTGAAGAACCTGGGAAACAGTTATTGTATGCAGAGTCTCTCCCATCTCAGCTGCTGAAGCTTGTAACTCCTTCAGAGTAGTCGTAGATGTCCTCGTGGTCTCTCTCACTAGTCTCCTTCTTGCACGGTCACTCAGTTTGTGAGGACGGCCTGATCTATGCAGGTGCCATATTCCCTCTGTTTCTTGATGATGTATGTAACTGAACTCCAGGGGATGCTAAGTGCCTTAGAGATTTGTTTGTGTCCATCCCCTGACTTATACTTTTCAATCACATTTTCTCTGATTTGCTTAGAGTGTTCTTTTGTCTTCATGCTCTAATGGTAGCCATGAATACTGATTAACCAGTGAGTGGACCTTCCAGACATATGTGTCTTTACATTACAGTCACTTGAGACACACTCACTGTGCTGAGATGATCTCTATTCCACTCATTGAGAATATTAGCACCAACTGGCTGGACCTCTGTTGAATTAGGTCATTCACTTAAAGGGGGTGAATATTCATGCAATCACTTTTTTATGTAAAATATTTTTATTTAATTGTCATTATTTTGTAGAAATCAGTGTTCACTTTGATATTACAGGGGTTTCTTGGGAAATGTTTTTGCCAAAAATTCAAATTTTGTTGCTCATGAATGATTTGCGAAAGCAATAAAAGGCTAAAACATCCAAAGGGGTGAATACTTTTTATAGGGACTGTACCTCTAGTGTAAGATTGTTGTAACTGACTCAGGAAGGAAACAGAGCTGCACACCAAACTTTTCAGATATTATTTTTTGACAAAAACAGCAAACCATGTACTTTTTTTTCTTTCTACTTCACAATTATTTGCTACTTTGTGCTGCTATATCACATAAAATCCTACGAAAGTACATTGTAAAGTTTTGTAGCAGTTATATGAGAGACTGTTGAATGGGTCAAGAGACGGAAATTCTTCTGCAAACCCTTCAAAATCACACTGGTCACGCCAGAGAGAGAAGATAAATTTATGAACATACGGAGCAAGAGGCTCTTCATTAATCGTGTCCCCTCTTTTCCTACACTTCCCCCACAAAATATCAGCCTAACTTGTGAACTGATTTATTGATTGGAATGACTGATTTTGTAAATTATTAAATAAAAATGAATGAAAAAGAAATGTTCCCTCCAACAAGAATAAGGAACTGTGGCTGAACTTTAGGGAGAGTAAGAGGCAACTTCACAGAGAATGAAACTCATCTGAGAAGAACGGAAGTTAAAGAAGTTGCTGCACTGCCATCAGTGGATGCACTTTATTGATTCTGCACAAAGCTACAGTGATAGAAAGTCAAGGATCAAAACCAGTGGCCTTTTCTTTTTTCACCTGCTGCTTTTACAAGCAGTGCTGAAAAAAAAAAAGACTTTAAAAAAAACTGTTTGATCGCAGGATGTATTTGTCAAGCTGTCAGAAAAAGTGATGTAAAAAAAGATTTGTTACTTCAAATGGAGAGCCAAGGGGACAGTTAAAATCTAGATTTAAAAGGTGGGGGTAACAATAAGAAGCTACATTCAGCCAGCATGTAATATATGTCAAATATGTTTGAACTAAAGACAACATAATATCATCTGCATAATCATAACATCAGAATAAGATAAATTTATGCCCTTCGCTTAAGCAGATGAAACTTTTGGCACCTCAGTAACCTAAAGACAGGGCACTGTTTCACCAACTATAGCTAGTAAAGGTAAGCTGAGGTCTTATTAAAACAAATATGCTTCATTTACTCTTACCTTGAGTTTGTTTATGTGATTTTAAATGCCACTGAATAAACAAAATGCAAACATATGTGATCAGATTATTTTCTTGAAGACAATACCTAAAATATTTTGTCACATAAAACCAAACATCAAGGCTATTTAATGTTATATATGTGGAATTTTTCAACTGTAAGCCAGAAATACTGGTGTATGACTTTTGATTAATAAATATTTATTAGGATTTAAAGTTGCTGCACCATCAAAGCTGCAGCAGCAATGCATGTTTACAAGGAATTTACATATGTAAGAAGGAAACATATTTTTTATTATTTACAATAGTTTATTTGTTGTATAGATTCTGTTTGTTTGGCATTTCTAGAGATAAATTACCTGGTAATAATTATTTAGCTTTAAGGGTTTTTTGGCCAAAAGACTTTTATTAGTGGATTTATGAAAAGCATTAACCAATTTTATGTTGTAATGACAAATTTAGTTTGTTGTTTTGCACTTTTAGTCTTAATGTGCTTAATGTGATGTTTAATTAAATAAACACAAATACATTTTCCCTCTGCATTTTTGTTTGGTTTGTACTTGTTTTAAATCTTCTGTTAATTTGTTTGATTTGTCTCAAAGGTTGTAGCTAAGATTTTCTAATTAACTACTAATAGCAATAGCAGTTAACCCCATATCAGTTAACACAATCACAAATTGAGGTTGCACAGGCCTACTTGTGTCAATTATTTCATGAAAAACAATCAGAAGTGCTAATAAAGTTAATACCACTTTCCCACTTTCCCTATATATTGGATGCATGGCAGCCATGTTGAAGAAAATGTACCATAAGGGCTGAATATGTCAAAGAAAAAAAAATATTTCTCAATTTAATTATATGACTTGATACAAACTTTTGTTCAGAAATGGGTTGCACTGTTTTGCAAGACATACTGTCTATAACAGACAACCATACAATAATAGTATAATTATAACTTATTCTGATTTCTTGGTCATTTAGAATAAGCAGCAGGTTAGGTTGGCTAAGCAGTTATTTCCTTTGTAATACTGTAACATGCACTCACAGCCAGAAGCAGCCATGTATATCCGGAATGTAATTCACTTACCACCAGGGAGCTCATTGGAGCAGCCCAAGGTTAAAAGCCTTTCTTACGTACTCTTTGTTTAGTGGCTTGTAAGAAATTTTCACAGGCACCAGTGTAGTTGCACATGTGCACAACCATGTTCTCTGCTATGTAGAATTTGTTAACTTTCTGTGCCTTGCAATCCCATTCATACCAATCTTCCACAAGGAGCTTATTTTTGGCTTGGACCTCACTGATCCAAATCGTAGACTCCCAACAACAGCTGCAGAGCCCACTCTGGGGGAACAGAGGTGTGGGCATGTATGCTGACATGTGCGTGTCTATACTTCTGTGTGCATGTGTTTGTCTCTGTGGTGGGCTACAGCCAAGGGACTTGAGCCATCTAAAAGCAGCTGTGCTACTCTTTTGGAGAAGTGGCCTTGCATAGAGGTGAAGGAATTAATCAGGTATAAGGAGTGTGTTCTATTAAAATTTGTGTTTATTCTAGTTTGTAAAACAGAAATAAGAAAGGCATCATCTTAGCATTTAAATATGTTGCACAACTAAACTTACGTAATGCATACAGTAATAATTCATCGGGCTCAATCAACTATTAAGAGATTTATGCCATAATTAGGCTCATAATGCATACACTATAATCAGACATTAGTAATAAGCCCATGACTGGCTGGCTTGTTTTCTCCCTTTCTGATATGGTCAGTGCTGAATTAGGCGCACTTGAAGCCTGATTATGCATTCTTCCGTAATGCAGCCTTCAGTGGTCACTAATTTAGAAACAGAATGCTCCCCAGGGCTTCTTTCTGCTTTGCTTGGTATATACGGACTCCCATACAGATGATTCACCTTGCTTTCCAAAGACACAGAGGCTATGAACCCACAGGCACATCCTTCTATGTAGAGCTTTGGGCCTCCATATTTTCTCCTGGGAAGCCACGCTTTCACACTAAACCCACCCAGAACGCTGCAAGCGAGCCGAGGCCTTCTCACACGGTGTCAACCCAAATGTAAACTAATCTGTCAACCTAAATGTGCACGGCTTGGTTTTCTGCATGTCTGAGTTTTTTAGTCTTAGGTCTTAAGGCTAAAAAACTCATATACTGTACAGTATCAAGCAAAGGCGAGAGCAGAGCTGGCTGAAGGGCATGGGAAACAAACAAATATGCAGTGCATTGCTGAACAGCACAGATGTAGAGGAATTTATAAAGAACAGGTAATGATCAGATTATTTTAGTCAGCATATTGTCCCAATCCAAATATGGATGTTTTATGCTCTGTAATTTTGGGTCCAACCAGTAATGATTCAAAACCACATTCCTTTCAAAACATTTAAGGATGACTGTGGCCTAGTTTTATTTGTGCTGATATTTCTGAGATATGTGAGGTATGGCCAGCATCACATTTCCCTTGAGTATCCTGTGGTTATTTGTGTGTGAAGATCTGTCCTAGGTATGTAAAATGTGGCACATTTGTGCCTTCTGATCTCATCTGACAGAGCTGAGAAAAAACAGTGGTAACAAAACTGTGCTGAGATGTGCAGATGTGCAACTCTCCCAAGGGAGCCTCTTTGCACATGCACCTCATTGATTTCCCAACTGAGAGCAACTTTGGGACCAGAGCTCTGACCAGAGTGCCCTCCCACAGATCTTCACCCTTTTATGAGAATGATATGGACACTATACAGTAAGAGTATATAACATGTGCCGCAGCCTTCTGTTTCAGTATTGTTGCATCAGTTTTCAGTTTTGGAGCTACATAGATGGCTTTTGCCTGAGTTTGTGGACTCCAAAATGTATATTTCGACATCCCCTGGTTAGCTGTGGTGTACCCCAGAAAAACTTAGTGATAGTGTATAACTGTGAAGTAGAAGGTAAAGGATCCATGTTATTTAAGTTTATTTTCATGATTAAAAACCTGAAAACTGTGACATTAACTTTTATCAAACCCCTTTACTTTGGTACCTCTAAATAAAATTAAGAGCACCAAAGCGGTCAACTATTAAATAAATAGAGTCCTTCTGTGTGTAATTTAATCCAGCTGTGCTTTAAAGGTGTCAGAGATTTGTTAGAGAACACGAGTGAACAAACTACACCATGAAGACCAAGAAACACTGTAGGCAGGTCAAGGAGGAAGCTGCGATTATACAACAATATGCAAACAAACACATCACCCTGAACCAACAATCTCCATGGTGAAACACTGTTGTGGCAGCATGATGCCATGTGAATATTTTTCTTTAGACAACCTGTTGCATGGTTCAAAAGACTTCAGACTGGGCCATCTGGCTCTACGAGACTTTGGCCAAAAGTATAAAGGTGAAACAGACAAGTTGTAGCATTTTTGTCTGTGGTATTTCATAATTTCCAGAACTGAATAGCACTAATAAAACAAGGAATTGTTTGTTTTTTTTTATTTTGTTATTTTTTTGTTTTTAGGTTGTGAACTGCATGTTTTTCTTAATTTTTCCACAAATATGAAACGATTTATTCAAAAACATGGCTTTATTGTTTTCTTGTAAAATTTTGGAAAAGTTTGTTCTAAAACCTAAAATGAGATATATTTTTTGTTAATTAATTTAAGTAAAAAAACAAACCATTTCTACAGTCGGTCTTATGGCTTGAGACAAATCTTTAAAATTAGCTCTCTGGATTGTATAGGTTGCTGACTACTGCTTTAGATCAAATAATATTCATGTGTTCGAATGGTTACTGGTCAAAGTCAAGACACGGGTGGTATGCCACATTTTTCTGATTTTTTTTTTAGGTTTGAAAAAAAACTTGAAGACCAAGCATCCTTTTCATTTCACTTTACAACTATACACTACTCTGTGGGGGTCTAGCAAAAAAAAAAAAAAAAAAAAAAATTGCAATACTGTAATACTGTAATTGCAATAGCTGTCTGCACATCTTTGATGTTATTACAGCTAAAGAAGTTAAAGGAGTACAAGAAAAAAACTCAACATCAGTTTATAATTAACTTGACAAAAGCACAGTTTACTGGACAAGCAGTGTAATATCACTGCATTTTTTATTACTGTCACTTTTCTGTTCCGAATAAATCATCAGTTTGTCAACTTGTATAAAAGTCAAACAGAGGAAAGTTACATTTCTGGGAATAAGTCATATGCAGGGGAATGTTTTTAAAGCATAACCAGTTTAAAACATTGGCCATACACAGTGCAGAAGCTAATATATATAACTGAAGAAACTTTCCTCATCCTTTTTGCTTAGAAGGTCTGTTTTTGTTTGAACAAAGAAATTAAACTGCTGATATGCCCTTTTGTCCTGCCACTGTATGAGCTCTTGTGCAATCAGAACCTCACAGACAGGACTGATTTATGAAACAACCTCCTTCTGCCAGGAGGTATTGATAGACCACTCATCAGGCCGCATCTCACTGGCAGTATCGACTACGCTGTACTTCAGTGTGGGAAGGCAGGGCTGTGACCTCAGACACTGCTGTGGATTGTTTGACTGTCACTTACTTTACATCAACAGTCCATCACAGCCCTCATGGAATGCTGTCATCAACATAAGATCACTCCTTCTGCAGTTTTTTTTAATTGTAACTAATGCTTTCCAGCTAAATGTTCCTAAATCATTTGCATAAATATGCATAATGGTGAGATTTATATGCAGTGATTCATCTATGAACTTGTACAGGTGCAAACAAATCTTGTCACTAAGTAACAGTTGTGCAGCCATTATGTAGAAAGCCTTAAGGTGCTGTTTTCTTCAATGAATATTCACTTTAGCAGTATGAGCATCCCAGTTCTTTTTATGTAACTGGTAAGTAAAATGTTAAAGCTATTCTATAATAAGCAGTATTGATCAAAAAGTAAGAATAGAAGAAATATGAGCAAGAGACAAAAAATGAGCCAGTACATTATAAGAAACTGCATTTAAATTCAAACAGGTTCATCGGATCAAAGCCAGCAGTCATAAAAAGTCAAAATCTGCACAGAAATATGGCTTTCATATTATTTTCTGTTAGATATTCAGTCTTTCATAATCCTATGACTGCAAAGACAAAAAGTCTTTCTACTTTTGAATGTGGAAAGGTTGTTGAGATCCACAAGCAAGGCTTCTTCTAATGCTCCATCACTGGGGAGAATAACTCTTGTAAGGAAGTCATTAACCCTAACCCTAACCCCAAAAGATCGTGTGAGTTATGGGACTGTTTGGGTATGGGAGTTTTGCTCATTGTTTTCGCAGTTCCTTCGTTCGTCCTCCAGATGGAGTTGTGGAGCATGGTGGCTGGGTGGTTCAGCCGGTGGGATCACACCTGCATCCAATCTGCCTCATCAAGGAGTAGGAGAGGAGCTTGCTGCCAACACTTTGATGCCTGAGTGTTAACCTTTGTGATAAACGTCAAGCCCTCCGTGTTTCCAGCTGTGTTTGTGAACAATAGATGGTGTAACTCTGGACATTTAACTATCAAATATAAGCTCTGCAGTAAGGACATTGAATTTCAAGCTGTTAGCATGAGGCGGCACTATCTTCCTTGGAAGTTTTTGTAATAACTGTGTATGTCCCACTCTCTGCTAACACTGCTGCAGCCTGCGATATCCTTCATGCTACCACCAGCAAATTTCAAACACAGCACCCACAGGCCCTCTTTCTGATCTCCAGGGACTTAAATCATGTCTCCCTGTCCTCCACTCTACCAACCTTCACCCAATATGTCAAGAGATGACAAAATCCTGGATCTACTCTATGCCAACACCGAGGAGGTATTCAGTTCTTCACCTCTGCCTCTCCTGGGGAGCTCAGATCTCAACCTGGTTCATCTCCAGCCTGTGTATAAACCACTGGTACACAGAGAACCAGCTGTGACACCCACAGTGATGAAATGGACTGAAGAGGCTGAAGAAGCTCTGAGGGACTGTTTCAGCTCCACTGTGTGGGAAGACCTCTGTGCTTCTCATGGGGAGGACATTGAAAGCATCACAGACTATCATGGACTATATTAACTTCTGTGTTGACAACACTGTAACCACTGTGACGGTACGGTGTTTCTTCAATAACAAGCCCTGGATCAAAGGCTCTCCTGAAGTAGGAGAGAGCATTTAAATCAGGAAACAAGGAGTAGCTGAGAGCTGTGCAGAAGGAACTGAAAAGGAAAATTAGGGATGGAAAAAACATCTACAGGAAGAAGATGGAGGATCAGCTGAAGCAGAGCAACATCAGTGGAGTTTGGAGAAGTTTGAAGTAAATTTCAGGCCACAAACCAAACCCTCACTTTGTAGGAGACTTCAGGTGGGTGAATGACTGAAATAGGTTTGACCAGTCACCCATCCCTCTCCTAGCCCAGTCTCCTCTGCTGTTACCCCCCCTCATCTGTAACGACTACCAGCTTTTCTTCTCGGGACTTCACACTTCTCATGTCTCAGCCATCACCTACCCCCTTCACTTCAGAGGACTCCATCCCAAAGTCCCCCTCCCCCACCTCCATTTTGTCCCTTTCATCATTTCAGGTGAGGAACGAGCTGCAAAAGATCAAAATGTGAAAGCCTGCAGGTCCAGATGGCATCAGCTCTAGGCTCCTGGGGTGCTGCGCAGATCAACTGTGTGGCATCATGAGATACATGTTCAACCTGAGCCTGAAACTGGGGAAAGTACTACAACTGTGGAAGACCTCCTGTGGGGTACCGATACCAAAGACCAAACATCCAAAGGACCTCAGCAGTTACTGGCCTGTAGCTCTGATGTGGCATCTGATAAATACCCTTGAGAGGCTGGTCCTCAAACATCTATGCTCCCTGGTGAGATCTTCATTGGAGTCGCTCCTGTTCGCTTACCAGCCTAACATTGATGTGGATGACACCATCATCTACCCCCTGCACCGAGCTCTGCTCCACCTGAAGAAACCTAGAAGCACTGTAAGGATCATGTTCTTTGATTTCCCCAGTGCTTTCAACACCATCCAGCCAGAACTTCTGAGAGAAAAGCTGGAGCCGTCAGCAATGGACCACCACATGTCCCAGTGGATACTGAACTACCTCACTGGCTGCCACCTCACTGGCTGCCTACAGTATGTGAGGACACAGGGCTGTGTCTCCAACAGGGTGATCTGCAGTACGGGGGTCCCTCAGGAAATCAGGGAACTGTGCTGGCACCATTCCTCTTCACCCTCTACACTGCAAACTTCTCAATCAACTCCCAGCACTGCCATCTGCAAAAGTTCTCTGATGACTCTGCCAGTTGGCCTCATCACAGGTGAGGACAACTCAGCGTACAGACAGTGAACTCAGGACTTTGTGAACTGGTGCCAGCAGAACCACCTCCTGATCAATGCTGCTAAAACTAAGGAACTGGTGGTGGATTTCCGCAGGTGCAGACCCACCTCACTGACACCAGTGAACATCCAGGGAGTGGACGTTGAGATCATGGACTCTTATATCCACCTGGGTGTTCACCTGAACAATAAACTGGACTGGACTCATAACACTATGCTTTACAGGAAGGGTCAGAGCAGACTCTACCTGCTGAGGAGACTGAGGTCTTTTAGAGTGCAGGGGGTGCTCCTGAAGACCTTCTTTGACTCTGTAGTGACATCAGCCATCTTTTATGGGGCTGTATGTTGGAGCAGCAGCTTATCTACAGCTGAGAGGAAGTGGTTAGATAAACTCATCAGGAAGGCTAGTTCTATGCAAGGATGCCCACCCGGCCAAGTGCAAGTGGTGGGAGATAGAAGGACTCTAGCTAAAATAACATCACTGATGGACAATGTGTCCCACCCCATGCATGAAGTTGTTGCTGAGCTGGAGAGCTCCTTCAGTGACATACTGCTGCATCCTAGGTACACTAAGTAGCATTATAGGAGATCCTTCCTCCCAGCAGCTGTCAGAATCTATAACCATCATTGCTCTCAACAAGATCAAAAAGTGTTTATATCCACCCTGGTATCTGTACGACTCTAACGTTTTTTCTTTTGTCACTAACTGAGTGGTTTGTATTTTTAATGCTCTTGTACATTTTTATTAACCAACTCAGCTGCACATTCATGTGGACTGGAGTATTTTTTTTTACAACCACACAGTTTTCTTGTTGAATTCTTGCCTTACTGAACAGTATTTTTTCTGTCCTTTATTCTTTTTGTGAGTTTGTTTTTCTGTTACTGCCTGTCACTGCCACTTTGCTGCTGTTGCACAAAAATTTCCCCATTGTGGGACAATAAAGGATATTTCTATTCTATTCTGTTCTACATAACTTACCTTTCTTTGTGCTTCCTTTCTAAGTGACGATCAAAGTTGGACGTAGTCTTCACCGTCTCTGAAAACGTAGTGCTGCAGAATTTACATGTCGCTGTCTGCTTTCTTCTGGATGTTGTTTTACAGATATAGTCTTTATCATGCATGTAGCCAAATTTTATTACTGACAAGAGACAAAGACAGAGAGACAAAAACAACTTGAAAGGTTAGATAAGAAAAAATTGTTGGAGAGTAACCCATGTCAACACTTGGACAATTGCTAACTACGGGTCTTGAAGTAAAAAAAAATGTCTCTCCTTTCTTTTCACTCAAACAGATGAAAATTAGGTTGGATAATAAAGCTGTGGATCTCTGATGCAAAAGATAGACAGCTGTCAAACCAAGAAAAACTGTTCAAATAAGCCTGCACACATTTACATACCTTAGTACATGAGGATGACAATCATGCTGAAGCAGCCCCAAGCCAGCGTAACTTCACATACTGATGTTTTGTTGGCAGACAAAACCGAAACAGAGTTTTTTCGTCTTTCTAGAAAATTTACACAGGTAATATCCACTAATATAGCTTGGTATCCCATGGGTATGAATATTTTTAATTTGAGTAGTTTTTAAACTGCAAAAGTGTACTTTATAACGGACAACTTTAGCTGTTAGCCATCCATAGCTCTGACAAGTTGTCCACTTTCTTACACAATCCCTGCATCATGACCTCTGTGAGGGAAATATTACTGATTATATTCTCACAGGACCTTATTTTAAAACATCCAATCTATTTAAGGACAAACAGAATACACAATGATGTAAAATTCTATATAGTGATCAACAGAGAGATTACAGTAGGCTAGGTACTTTCCAAAATATAAAGAGCATTTAGTTATGGCATTTTAAAAAATGGTGAACTACTGGTGTCCATGTGAAGTCAATATCAGTAAACTAGGTTCTTGTACATTCTAATCACATGTAAATATCCCTGTTTGGGCATGCCTGTGTGTTTATATGTGTTTATACGCATGTGTGCAGCTGCTCCCATGTATTTTGCATGATGCATCCTGCGTGAAATATTGCAGGTTTGGCTACTGGTTTCTCTATTACCGTTTGTGTTGGCATGTGGGGGGACAGCTCTGGAAGCGTGACAAGCGGAGCCTCCACCTGGCCCTGCTGCGTACACCTGCTCTATCACTAGCAATTCACATACAAGGCTCCGACTGTTGCCATAGGGAAATGGGTGGTGAGCGAAAGAGTTTCTTTTAGGTGCGGTCTGGAGGACCATGGGTGAGCACTTAGCTCCTCAGGGTTAACAGCATCTGTTAATGTCCGCGGGCTGGCACAATTGCCTACACATAATTAACTTCATTACTTCATATGACATTGTTAGTCTCGCAGCCCACATATTCTTTTATTTTTTAATGGTGTGCAGTGGATGTGCATCAGTCGCCTCCGTGGTATATTTCTGTCTTCTGCTCATGTTTCATGTGAGCGCCTCCTCAGGATCCCCACCCCCATTCATGTTGGTACCATTATAGCTCCTATGACTGTCTCCACTGCTGTGTTTTTGTGCACATAATGTCAGGGAGCACAGACGCTTCCACTGACAGCATATGTTTGCACTGCCTGGCTGTGTGACAGGAAGGAATCCCGAAAGTGGAATAAAAGGCATGTCTTGTTTTATTTTGGGGTTTTTTTTAAAGACAGAATGTTACTGCAATTGAAACAATTTTGATGATGAGATGACTAACTGTTCAGATATGTGGTGACAGATGGCGATACTGGCTTATTGATTTAGTGAAGACAGTGATAAGACTTCAAATGACTGTACCTGTATATAAGGCTTTAATTTAAGTCCTTCACAAACATCATCTTACTGTGTATAAAGAAGGCAAATATATTCTGAAGTACATTCGATGGATTAAACCATAGTGAACCTGCAAGCGATTGATGTTCACTACTAGTGAAGTCATAAACTAAGTTGGTAGTACAGCTTGTGTTTCATAAGAGGGTGCCAGACTGCAGTTATGGAGTATGGAAGGTACCCATAAATTTGCATTTCTCAGCAGGATTCAGTAAAGAGGGGATGGGGTTGGGGGGAATGGGGAAACCCCCATGAATCGAACAAAGCCCACAGAGATTTTCAGGCTCATGAAAGTGGGCCTCACAGTGGTGGCAAGTCGAACGGCATTCAGACTGTGTCTCATGAGTGAGGCGTGGGTTTGTGCAGAATTACTCTCCAACAGCATGCTCATTGGTTCAGAGAGAAAAAGACGGCTCAATCGACTTTTGGCGGGGGAGAGGGAGGGGGTTGGCGAGAGGTGGACAAGCATGGAGAGGAGAGGATCCAGGAGAGGAAGCAGCAAGAAATGAGACCTCCACAGAGCAGCTGGAGAGGAAATGCTCTGAAAAAAATTTACAAAATTGGACCTGAACAACTGTGATGATGAGATGAGAGCTCCAAAGGTGTACAAGACAGAGGGAAAGGCGACATTAGACAATGAAGGCTTGAAATATAGTTGCCATGGAGATGAGCAAGTCTCCTAAGCCTCGTCATTTTTCTGACTCCTCCCACGAACACTCAGGATAAAAATAGACATGAGCAGAGAACAAAGAGCTATTAAAAAAAACAGAAAGAAAGAAAGTAAAGAAGAGTGGTTGTAAGGAAAATGGGATGTCTGTTTAGAAGTATGTAATGTAATTTCTTATCTGCATCAGTGTTTGATTAAGAAGTCAAACAATATGATGCCCCCATCCGACAGATCTTCAAACAGTCGAGCTGAGTGTCAAATACCTGTTAACTGCTTGTTTTAGTAAAACAAACCCATCATTAAGCATTATTAAAGCCAGATAAGCAGAGAGGGTTGTTGGTTTTGTCTGTAATTTTATTTATGTTTTGCTTTTAATTCCTCCTAAAAGTGTCATGATCCATTGGCAATCTTGGTATTAGATGTGACATTCTGAGGCTGATTCCATACCGCTACATCAGCATTTTCTGAATTTGTGGCATGTTCCCACTGGTGTCACAAAGTACAAGATGCTTCAACAAGGTGTCATACATTTTAAATAAACTCTGTTCCCCCACATGGAAATGGAGAAAATGCCAGCAGCTGCAAAGAAAAGAAAAAAAGCTAAGTTTGTGGAGTGGTAGCTGCATGAAAAAGAATCTCAGTGAAAGAATTTTAATGTGTCTCTGCATGTCATGTGCTGCATCATGCTATCCATTTACTGTCCTCTGCCTATCCGAGATTGGAATTTAGGAAAGAAACCTAAATTTCAATGATGTGGTGACATGCATGGATTACAGGGACAGATGCGCCCGTGTTGCATGCTGGCGAGATCCAAACATGGAAATGAACTAGCATTGGGTAGGAAGAAACATACAGTTTGCTCTTGTAACACCTGGAGTGCGAAAAGTAGACAGTGAAAAAGTGTCAAAGTCCTGGCTTACAGAGGGTCTAGACAACCCTGTCTTAAGCCGTTTTTGGGAAGTTCCAAGTTGTTACTCACCTGAAGTGATACAGCCTATAATCTCTCTAGCCGATACCCAGGAGGCATCTTAACCAGATGCCTGAACCATGTCAACCAACTCCTTTCAAAGTGGAGGAGCAGCAGCTCTATATCCAGCTCCCCTCTTTGATGATGGAGCTTCTCACCCTATCTTTAAGGGTGAGTATAGCCACTAAACAGAGGAAGCTTTTAAGAGCTGCTTGCATCCAGGCTTTCTTCCATTCAGTTATGATCCATCTTTCATCATAACAGTTGACATGAGTTGCATTTAATACATCTGGAATTTTATAGTCTTGGTCAGTTGTTTGTCAAAAATTAAGAGAAATGGAAGATATAAGAAACATTATATACATTTTTATAAGGTTTTATGCAACGCTACATCTCTGAGATAACCCTGGCACTATCATAAATGATAAAGAGGATGAGACACAAAACCACATTTTTTTCTGTTTCTTTGGCCCAATCTTCTATGTCTGATGTCCAAGCATGCTGGTTTGTGGGTGCACATTTTATTGTCATAGTGAGCCATCAAAGCAACAAACCAAAAATGAAACTAGGTTTACTTTGATGACTCAGGGGAGGCAACAGGCCCATAGAGAGACCCAGAAAGTGGCAGCTGGCCCACACAAACAGGACAACTGCTAATAGGATGCTCCATCTGCTGTTCCTGTTTTTTTTTTTTTTTTTTTTTTTTTTTTCTTTTTCCCTGCTTACTGCCCACCCTAATGCAAACCTATGGGCCTCTGGAAAAGTCCCGAGCTCTCATGCTGCTGGGAATCTCATCAGATCATGGCACTATTTACACCAGAATCCACAGTGCAGCACATGTTTGACACAGTAGTTTTGTAGTGCATAAAATTCCTTAATGAAGACATGTGGGAATCAGCTGCATGTTTTTACTTAAATCTGAGACTGTGATGCTTCCTGTTTAACAGAGAATGATCAGAAAGCCAAACTTAACCTGAGGTAGCAATTAAATAGGTGTTATTAGACTGTCTTGGAAAAGTAGTCATACCCTCTTTCTCATGTTACAACTACAAACTTCAATGTATTTTATTGGGGTTTCATGTGATAAACCAACACAATGTAGCATATAAATATTTCAGGTAAGACAACAGAAACATGGATTTCAAAATATTAAAAAAATAAAATCTGACAGCGTGGCATATATAGGTTTTCAATGCACTTTTTTATGATACTCCTAAAAAATGTAGTTTAGCCAATTTCCTTCAAAGGTCAACTAATCAGGGATAAAACTGTTAAGATTTACAGCACAATTAGGGTATAACACCAAATACCAAGCCCTGGTCAATCGATCTTACAAAAATGGAAAGAACATGGCACAACTATAAACATAGCAAGAACTGGCCAGCCATGTACAGGCCAAGCAAGGAGAGTATTAATAAAAGAGACACCCTGTGGTAACTCTGCAGGAGCTGCAGAGATCCAGAAATCAGGTGGGAGACTATCAACAGGACTATCAGTCCTACATAACTATTAGTCATGTACTCCATAAGTCTGGCTTTTATGGAAGCGTGACAAGACGAAAGCTTCCACTATGTAGGACACATAGCACAAGCATGAAACAAGTTGCTCTGGTCAAATGACCAAAATATAACATTTTGGACTACTTACAAAACACTTTACCAGCACTATCATGCTGAGGGGATGTGTTCCTTTTGCAGGTACATGGAAGCTGGTCAACAGTGATGGGTAGTTTGATGTAGAGAAACACAGGGCATTTCTGGAAGAAAACCTGTGAGAGGCTGAAAAATGCAGTGGTTTGTTGCTTTTATGTGACATAATATGAAAAAGTTCAATACTTTTCCCTAAATCTCAATTATTTAACATCTCTAAAAATAAATTATAAAATTAACAAATTAATTATAAATCTTACCATCTCTTTAGTATTCAGATAAAACTATGGAATGGTCTTACTCTCCACATTGGACAGGCCTCCTCACTGTCTGTTTTTAAATCCTATCTTGAAATTAATTTTTCCCCAGGCTTTCGATGCAATCTGAGATGTTAAACGTATTATTGTGACTTATTTATTCTCCTTTAATTGTTCTTAGTTTTTGTAATTTCATAGCTGTTTTATGTCCTTTTAATCTGTTTTTGTATTTTGTTCGTTTTATGTTTTTTACTGGTCTGTACAGCACTTTGGTCCTTTGTGTTTTTTTAAGTGCTTTAAGTGCTTTTTTTTTTTGTTTGTTTGTTTTTTTTGTTTGTTTGTTTTTTTGTTTGTTTGTAAAGTGCCTCAGCATGACATTTGTTGTGAATTGGTGCTGTATAAATAAACTGAATTGAACTGAATTGAACAGAAATAAAATTGGATTGGATAAAATGGCTGAACATCATATCTAACACATCTAATTCATTTGGTGCAGAAACTATTAAGTAGTGTTGATGTGACTGATCCATTAGAAAACACTGGGCATTATCACCACTGCAGCTCTCTGGATTTTGAAGTGCAACACATCACTCTCCTCCATAGCAAATATAATAGCCCCTAGATTTACAGGCACCATCAGTCAGCTGTCCGCACGTCAGACACAAGAGTTATGATGATTACGTTGATGCAAGACACACTTCCTTCTTCCTTCTGCCCGCACAAGGCAACGTATGGATCAAACCTGCCTGTGCAGCTCCATCTGGTGACCGCTGTAGTGATTCAGGGTGCAGCTTCCTGCAGATGGATGAGGTAAAAACAGAAATTCAATTCCTACTCATCTTTTTTTTTTTTTTTTTTTTTTTTTTTTTTTTTTTTTTTTTTTTTTTCACTGACTGCAGTACCATTGTGATCCTCTGGATGGTGTCTCAAGCCTGTATCCTTCCTTCTTTAGTGCAGTCTTGGAAGATTCAGAACATGCATACAGTAAACCTTCTGATTGACTTTTGATAGTTTCCAGTCTTATTTTTAGTGGTCCTGCAACTGAGAACACCTCCTTGAGGAATTAGTTGTTGGCCAACTTTTAGTGTCAGATCCAAGTAGTGCTGATTAAAGCCTGTTCACTCAGCCTGGGAACAAAAATGAGGATAAACAGAACCCAAATAATGACATATATCTTTTGTATCTCTTTTTTTTTTAAAGTATAGAAACCTACATCTCTTTGATAAAGTTAAAAACAGGATAATGAGGAAGTATGTCTAATAAGAAATTATTAATATTTCTTACATTTACTTGTTATTTTTGTTTTTTAAAAAAAAGGAAAAGAATTTCATTTTTAATACATGGGGATCTAAAAATCTCAAGTTAATGGCACTTTTCATGTGATCACTTCTTGTTATTGTTACTACTCAGCCCATACATCATGATGATGTGGTTAGACTGTGAAATATTTAAGCTATTTAAAAAGAATTGTTCATTTTTAAAGAGAAATTCGGACATACTGTCTCATGATTTTGTACTAGTTTTCCACCTGATCACACACACAATTTAATATGATTTTTCTGGCAATGCAAGTGAAAGCTAAATACAGAATATTGAGTGTTAGAACTCCTGTTGTCTTTAAGTGATTTTAAGTTTTATGTTCAAGGAATTTTTTTATATTTTGCCTTTTTGGTGGCTTGCAATTCTCATTTAACATTTATTCTTAAAAAGACAGTGTAATATTTTTTTGATTAATAGGACCAAAATACAGGCAGAAGTTAGGCAAAATAAAGTGGGTCTTTAATGATAAAAATGATGAACAAACTTACAGAGACTGTTGATGATAAGAAGGAGGGCAAAGAAAGGAAATAAGTACCTGGACACGAGGTTATGGTCAACAGAAGGATCTGACAAATAGTAAATAAAAACATGGGAGCATAAATAAACTGAGAGGTGGTGATTAGTAGAACAAAGAATGAAGAGGAATGACTGATGTTATATAAGGTGAATACAAGAGAAAATAATTGATCCAAATATACAGTGAGAAACAGAGGGCTCCATCTAAACCAAGAAAACACCAATGAAAGACAGAACTCAAAACTAAACTTAAAGTCCAAAAGCAGCATGTGCAAGTAAAATCTGTTTTGACCTCTGATCTGTCTGAGTGGAACCAAAATAAGAGAAGCGCTTAATTCCTAATATCGTTGTGCATTTATTTTGAGGTGGCAGTGGCTCCAAGTGGCTCTGGTGATATAGCAGGTTTACCACAGACCCAGAGGTTCCCATTTCGAACCTTGTTCTCCCCCTTTCTAAGGATAATCTGCCAAGTCTGTGTACATGTAGCTGTAGAGAGGGGAAGGCTGCTATGTTGTAGCAACACTGTGGAAGGGAGTGCCAAAAAGGACAGCAAGAAGATGTTTTACAGTTATTTGCATCTTTAAATGCAAAACACACAATTCTATCATTTGTAAGCTGTAAACTGTGCTACTGAGTGAATGTTTCTGTGATGAAAAGTATAAAATGTTTCATAGGTTGTCGTAATGCTGCCTTTAAACAAGTTAGACAAAAAACATCTGTACAAATATGGGAGCATAAGAACTTACAGCATGCTTTGGGTTGGCATTTTTCTTCATGATACCAAACTCTGTTAGCTTTAATAGGATTTTTAGTTTTATCTTTACTTTCAGCTTACAAAAATTAGCATTGTTTGACACATCCTAATAACACAGTGAACTGATAATTAAAGCAAACTGTCAGTTTAACAAAAAAAAAAAACTTTGATCTGCCTATAGGGGAAAAAAATTGAAAAAAAAAACAAATACTGTTCTATAGACCTCATTCTGACTTAAAAGTTCAGAAAAGATAATGAATTCAGTTTTTAATCTTGGATCATTTGAATAAGTTTTCTATGAGGTAAAAAAAGATGTTTCACCTTTGTTAAAAAAAACAGCTTCTTGGAATAATAGGATTTTAGTAATATTCTGAGGAAAAACTAAGAATCACAATTTTTTTGTGTTCACCAAATGAATAGAGGTCTGATAAATTTCAAAGTGTCTTTTAAAGAATCTTTAATAAGTGTACAAAAATCCAATACAGGTTTGACTGTTTCACATATTGTGGCTTGTGTGACTGGGTGCCCTAATTGCCTTTGATGAAATCTTTAATCTCAAATATAATAAAGATTTTGTAATTACTATATTAATCTATGCTCACAGTAGGACTGTCCATTTCAGGTTTATCAGTGTCTAATCAATTTTAAACCAAAATTGTCAAATGCAGTCCAGACCCCTACAAGTTATATATTCCCCCTTTAGTTTAGTGCCAATAGGAAGCTCCAAAATAGATGCTAACTTTTGTGCTACAGTTAGCTAGTTGTGGTGATCTCTTAGTGCTTACATATCATTTTACATCTTTAATTGCTTTAAAAGAAATGGGGGATTCTTCAGTGGTTTTTAACATGATGTTGTTGGACAAAGTGTGACAGGAAGTCTTTTTTTTTTTTTTTTTTTTTTGGCCACATAGTGTATGTATTAACCAGGAACATAGAAAGAGACAAAGTGAAACTCCACTATGAACTTTATTCAACTCTTTACTACTACTCCTCTCAGTCAGGAAAATGGTTACAATACACCTAGTGTTGGGTTACAACTATGTCTAGTGTTGAGGTATAGTAACTGAGTACAATACACAACAAGGTAACTTAAGAACTCCTTCTCTTTTAACTTCAAAGAGTCAAGAGTTTCCAAACATAGCCAGAACAGGGCATCAAGCTTGAAGTGCATACTTTTATAACTGGGGCTCGTAGCTTCACTGGATAAAGTCACCCGTGGAGAGTAACTGGATGCAAGACAGACTTGTATCAAGATCTTGGGATCTTGAGTTCTAGTTCTAGCAGTTCTTAGTTCTAGCAGTAGAACTCTTTCAGAAACTAGAATATAAAACTTGTAATTTAAATTAGTTTTTATTAGCCTTTCCACAACAATGAACTTTGTAATTCAGTTAATTGTTTTTTCTTTTATTTTAAATCCATTAAATCCTCTTAATTAATTTTCAAGGGTGGCATAGTGGTCAAGTTCTGCCAATTGGTCCCACAGGACTTAAATCTGGTTGTCAGCTGCAGTCCTTCTGTACAGAGGTAACATGCTCTGCTTGTGTCTGGATGGGTTTTCAATCTCCCACGGTCCAAAGAGATGCTTGATTAATTGGTGGTGTGTGCGAGCATGAATGGCTTTCTGTCTGGTGTTGATGGACAAGTTACTGGTCTATTGTAGATCCCTGCTTCTCACTCAGTGTCAGCTGGGATAGACTGGAGCTCACTGGGCTTGAGTGGAATAAAGCAGATAATACTGATGGAGATGAATTCCTGCAGTCATATCTCATACAGCCAGAATAATAAAACAACTACCTTTATCAAAAGCATACTTTATGGTAAAGGCCAAAAGTGTACATGTGCAGAAACAATAAAAGGGAGACATAATGTCACAATATACAAAAGTACTCTCAGAGTTATTTTTGTAAGTCAAATTAAAGAGCAGTGTAAAGTGACTGGATGAGGAGTGAGATGACAACAGTGAAGAAAAATGTCTGACGTGGCTCCTAACATGGATTTAGAGAATTTGTTTGAGATACCTTCACAAATAACTAGACTTAAAAGAGAAAGAAAGTAAACTGTTCCTTCTTTGAGGGGGACTCCATCATGATAGTAAACCAACAAAGAAAAAGTAAATGTTAACCCACCCATCCATATTCTATACCCACTTAATCCTTTGCTGGATCATGGGGGATGCTGTGCCTGTCTTTAGCAGGAAAAAGGATAGATCCTGCACAGGTCACCAGTCAATCACATAGCAACAAAGAGACACAACCATTCAAATACTCACTATTACCTAAGGGAAATGTAAAATCTCCCATTGAACTAACATTCACATGTTAGAACTGTGAGAAGAAGCCAGAGTACCTGGGGAAAATCCAAAGATGCACGGGGAGACCATGAAAACTCCATACAGAAGAGCCTTGGCTGCCCTGACAACAGTGACAACTGTTCCATTGTGCCACTGGGAAATCAAGGCACAAATGTGAGCTATAATGTTATTGTTTCAAACAGGCAATATAGGCTGCATAACACAGAAGCAATATTACCAATATGCAGAGTGCAAGAATAATAACAACTGGCAGAGCACTTCCAGATTGTCAACATTTCATTGAAGAAATATTTCAACTATTTAAGTGTTTTTCAAGACAAAGTCAGAAGACATTTACAGATTCCTCACTTCAGTGAGTATAATGTAAAAAAAATTTTTAAAAAGATTGGATGAATTTTAGTTGTTTTGAAGGACAGTGCCCCAGTTGATAGCTGTGATCCTTACTAGCTCATTGTTAAATCTGTCAGACTAAACTTCATCATTCATTAGCTGCTGATGGAACCACCAAAATAATGAGGAAATGTTTATTGTAATCTGACCATAACAGACTTTTTCTGGAAGAAGTGGCTGCAGTGTTCTTACCACCAAGCATGAAACATTCCTAATCAATAATGTGCAAAAGCCAGCTTCTCTGATGGTAAGGGGTCATAATAGGGTCCTTGGTAAAGATCATTTTTGCTTTTAGAAGGTGGCTTTTGACACTCTGTATTGCAATGGCTTGGCTGTGGATGAGTGGAGTAAGGCTGCTTGATAAAGGTGCAGGTAGTCCTGAATCACCAGTGTGTTTGCATGACGACTGGGAAGAAATAACCCATAAAATATTTTATTACTTGTTGTCCTTAAGCCCCAAGTAGTAGTGTAGTAGTAATAACGAAATACTTTGCAAGTCTGAAATGTAGAAATATATTTAGAATATCCTGCAAACATATTCATACTCTGGACTTTATGGATATAAATTCCAGTCATAAATATTTTATACTTGTTAACCAGACTGCGTAGTTGTGAACTGGGTGTTGTAACCTTGTAAAATAAAATGGCTGACAATTTCTGCCTTGTGCATGTGTAGATGGGAATAGTGCTGGGCGATATGGGGAAAAAAAATCCTATCACGATTATGTCATATCAGCAAACATTATACTGCTTTGGATAAATAGATATATTTTAAACTAAAATCTTCAAGCATTACAGGAAAACTGAACAAAAATTGACATTCTTTTGCTGATGTCAAATAAATAAAATATAAATTCTTAAAATCTCTCCTTTGTATAGCTCATTTCAAATATTGCTTCGTTTTTTAGGAATAAGCCATGAAAAAGAAATATAAAAAGACAAAAAAAAAAAAAAACAAACAAACAAAAAAAAAAAAAAAAAAATTTCAGTTTACATCCTTGGTGCAAACTTCAGCACCTTTTAAAGACAAAAATTAAATAGAACAGACACTATCTTTGCTCGGAATAAAAAACATCCAGTTAGGGGAGTATTGTCTCAGTGCTGTCAATCTGTGCCGTGCTCGGTCAGAGAATACGCTGTACAGGCGTTGTTTTCAGGGGGGCTCAGCACCCGCTTTCATCTGGGATTGTTTACATTCTTTATGCTCCAATGGTTGCCACAGGTTCAGGTGGTTAAACAGATTTGTGATATTCCCTGACTTTGTCGGAACATGACTTCAACATGAATTGCAGAACACGCTACTTTGTTTTTTGTCCGACTTTAAACAGTCAGAATACCTCCATGCGACTGAACCATTGGGACCCTTCTTGTCAACGATGTCATTCATGTCTTTCATCTTTTCTTCTTTCATGACACCATTTTGTTCCTCTTATTTCCACTCATGTCCTACCTGCTACTTAAAGTAAGAGCCTACAGCTGTACAAACATTAGCCATTAGCACATCTGGATGCTACTGTGCTGTCTGCGTCAATGTAATTTTGCATGGATTTATTCAAGCCACATGATTGGTCCAGCTCGGTGAAGCTCTTATTTTCATTGGTTATTCATCTTTTCTGTATATTATGGGTCTATATCAACCCCTTCTCTATCGAGGAAAAATTATTTTGCAAGATATATTGCCATCGTTTTATCGACCAGCTCTAGATGGGAATGTGTGGCTATAAAAAAAATTCATGGTGTGTATATGTGCTTATAAATCAGAATGTGTAGTTGTAAATAAAAGTTACCACCTTGTAAATGAAAATGTCTGAGAAATTTGTCTTTGAGTGTTTATAGATAAGAATCTGTGTGTAAAAAGATCTGTATTTGTAATAATAATAATAATAATAATAATAATAATAATAATAATAATTTACATTTTTACTTTGCTAAGGTATTTTATAGATACAAAGAAAAAAAACTACATGTAAAACTCGGGTTGGTGTTTTCAGTGTGGTTCTTCTTGCTACTCTTACACGAAGGCCAGATTTGTGCAGTGCACAACTAATAACTGACTCATCTTGTTGGGCTGTGAATCTCTGCAGCTCCCACAGGGGTCTTTCAGTTTAAGTACAAGAACTTATTTTGGTAGGTTTATCATTGTGTCATGGATCCATGTTGGAAAATATTTTTTGCATTTATTTTGGACATGAGAAAAACAACAGAAACAAACATACATAAATAAATAAATGAATAAACAAAAACAAAGTAAAGCAACAATCAAACTAAACCAACAACAACAAAGAGAGTAATGTTGACATAACATGTCTGAAAGGAAGTAGGAAGAAGCATATGCTTAATTAATCCTACTCCTTGTCCTTTTAAAAAAAAATCATACACAGAAGCACTTTATTTACTAATTTGGAGACTGTAGCTGGTTGCAATGGATTTTATCTATGGGTTTCAGAGTAATGGGAGCCAAATACACATGCAGGCGGCACTTTTCTGATTTTTGTTCATAAATATCACAGTTAGGCGCTAACTTGTGATGGACTGTTACATAAAATGCCAAGTTTGTTGTTGCAACATGACAAAATGTGCAGAGGTTTGAGAAGTGCGAATACTTTTGCCATGCACCGTATAATAAGAAACTGAGGTTGAAAATTTTACTATCTCAGCTTCCTTTTTTGAGATTTTAAACAGTGGTACATTAAACAGCCACACAAACAGCACCAGCAGTAGAATTACACATGAGTTCTGCTCTCTAACTCTACAAATGATCATAAGTGTGAAGAAGCTCCCTCATTACCACGCATAGAGTCACATCTCACAGTGAAGTGCCAAACTAAATAACTCCCTCAAAACGTGCTCCTTCGTCTCAGAGAATGTAACTATTCACACTTTTCCCAGCTTACCCTGCAAAATGCTACCTCATAGACTCTATCATTATTCTAATTTCCCCAGAGGAGGGCTTTATGTTTGAGGAAGTATTTTTTTTTTAAACACAAGTACAGTAAACTCATTCAAGTGCTCCTGTTCTAACATCATCTGCTTCTTCACATCTCTGCAGCATCTATGTGATAAAAGCCTGTCCCCTGTAACATTTGGTATTCCCCGGCTGCAGTGTCAGTTCATCACATTGGATATGACGCCAAGTCACTCAGAGTGTACTCTGCACTTGCTCTCTTTTTACGAAGGACACACAGCATTTAAAATCAGTGCATTAACCTGTCATCCTCCCCCAGAGACCTAATCCTGGTGGGCAGGTTCATTATTTGTGGTACTTTTTGCACCACACCACTTCCACTGGATTCTATATTTTGTCCAGTTTGACTGCATATGGCACTCTAATCAGCAAAGGAGGTAGTGTGATTTACATTCACTGTCAGTTCTTCTATCTCATATTATTGCTCCAGACAGAGCCAAGGTCACTTTGTGCACAAATCTAATAGATTGTCTGTGGAGTCCATCTTATGAGGGTCAGGTTGTTGCTGATGAGGACTCCTCTTCTTTTTCCTTTTGTCTTTAAAGAGAAAAAAGGCCTTTCAACAAGGATGCGCATGTTTTACTATTACAAGTACAAACCTCTGTGCATGATAAGCTACATTAAACAGATCATAAAACTATTACCAAGCTTTATCGTTGTTATTTCTGCTTAAATGAGCATCCACAGCATTTCCCCTTATCATCCATTTTATCACAGCCTAATGCAGCACGAAGATATTTAGCAGCACAGCAAACGGCCAACAATATGGTGACAGCAAATGAAGACAGAAGTTGACTTTTATTGCCACTTGCTGAGAAACATCTAAAGCTGAAGGGAATAGATGTGAGCAATAAAATGAATTATTTTATCCCCCATTAAGATTCTGTGACACAGGAACTGGACTAGTGTCTCAGCACTACTGGGCTTTGAATCTGTTCTGGGAGCCTTCATATTTTTACAATGTCAACTAAACTTATCTCAAATGCTTACACTGGGACGTTGGCACCCTAATGAGAGTTGTAGTGGAGAGAAAACACGAAGTTCAAACAATAAATTCCCCATGTGCGTCGTTGCTCTTCCCATCAATTTCCCATGTGTCTAAAATAAATGAGTGACATTTACTGAGAAGTGGTTAATGTGTGAATGACTGAATGCCATCCCTTTGAAAGATTGATGAGCTCATTAATGTTACATGTCCCATGTGTGAGAGAAGCTAAAGTGGACTAGCTGAGTTCCTATCAGAACACTCCGTAGCAGGTCATTTAATCCAGACTCTTGTTTCTTGACCATAGAAGTAAACAAAAAAAAAAAAAAAAAAAAAAAAAAAAAAAAAAAAAAAAAAAAAAAAAAAAAAAAAAAACACTCAACAGTAAATTTTGCTCAGACCAATCCTTAATGGACAGAAATTTCCCAACACATGCTCCAGCAAAGCACATACAAGCATGTCCGTCCTTAAAACGTGACCTTTTAACCACAGCTTAATATTTGTAGGTCTGTTAATGTGAGAAACTTTAAGGGTTAAACCAGGAAAATAATGGAATTTTGACATAATGGCATTTTCTTTGGCTGTGCAATTACTTCAGGACTCTGTAATCATATGCTGAGCGTTATAGTTGAGGATTAGCCTTGCCCTACTTCTATTTCTCCTCACCCTACAGTACAGAAAGTTTTCTTTTTCTTCATGCCCCCACTTCTTTCCTCACCCTGTTCTTTTTTGGCGCTTTATTACTGTATCAGGATCAGCAACTATCTCACAGGAGCCAAACATACTATATAATTTAATCGTGTGCTTAGAGCTTCAGTGTTGAGCTGTGATGGAAAGTTCTGCAAAGCAGTAAAGATAAAGGTAGTTTGTCTGCATGCATGAATGTGCTTTGTTCTCCAATATCTTTTTCCTTCTACTGTTATAATCGTTTATAATATATTTTATTTGTACATCTCCCACACTCTTTGCTTTTTACACACTGTGTAAATGAGATGAGTTTTTGTCTAACAAACTATAAATCTCTCATCATTGCACTGCATCCACTCAGATTGATTAACCTGTGTTGTTCTCCAGGGGGAACTTTTCATTTGTACACATTAATCTTCAGTGCCAATCTGTTTTTCCTTGTTATTTTGTGTTCTTGAAGTACTTTGTGAGATTGCTTCCCATAGCCACAGCAACTGTAATGCTATCAGCACCTAACCTTTAAAATGAATAAGCAGTTTCTGTAAAGCCTGTTCTTTCTCTTCTTTGGTAATATGATGTCATGGCAGCTTTTTGATTAGCTTTTTTTTCTCTGTTTTTTAGGCAGCTGATTGATGGGAATGCTGAGTTCAGGGCTAATATTTCCAGGATTACTATGACATAGTGTTTGTTTGTGAGTGCAAGCAGTTTGGCAGTTTGCATGCTGCATTATGTACACAGTGAAAGCAATTTTGGTATGATCACACAAGGAGAAATCTTGGGCAAATATCTAAGAGTAATAAATGTGATTATTGCTTCTAAGTGTCTTAGACTGTTATTGGTACAGGGATTTTTTTCTGTGATTTTTGAGTTTTTACTTCATTAATTTTCTTTTAGTTTTAACCTGTTTAATGTTCTTGACCTCCACCCGTAATACCTTTTGAAGAGTTCTCCTTTATGCATTCAGGCTTCTATATTCCTCTGTTTGCCCGGCAAAGCTGACATTTTTTACACTGGTGTTTCTAATGACATATGTGTTGTGTTCTGGAAACTTTCCAAATTATTCACCAAGTTTTTGCACAGAAGCAAAGGATTTGACTTTGGCCCTGCTTGCTCTCAATGAGGGCATTTAAAATATAAAAATACAAAAAAGGCAAAAATAAAAAGTAAGTAAAAGTTTTTTATTTTTTGTATGTGTATGTACAGTGTTTTTACAAAGGAGGAGGACAAGATTAAATTGGACCAAATATCCAATGGTATCCATCTGGCCACTCTGACTGGTAAGTACTGGTTAGTAAGACAGCCTGGGGAAAGAAACTGTCTGTCTGTACACAATGTTCTGTACCTGAAGGTAAAAGTTGAAATAGTTTGTGTCCAGACATGTGTGGGGTCTGCAGAGATATTAGCTGCCTTAGACTTGTACAAATCCTGGATGGAGAGAAGGTCTGCCCTGATGACCCTCTCCACAAACTAAATTGTTTGTTATTCATTTTTTACGATGAAAATTCATTTTTGGTTTTAGATCATTCTGCAGGTTGTTCAAAAGTAGTTCAAAAAAAGTTGAAAAACAACAAACAAACAAAAACAAAAACAAAAAAAACAATCAAAAAGCATTTCAGCTCTGGCTGAAAACTAACCTCTTGTTGGCTGCTAAAATACCAGGATTTTTTTGATGTAAAAAAGTTTGACCATGATACATAATTTTTAGATGTTTTAAACATATGCAATTTATCCTGTAAAATTCAAATTTGCTTAAGGATGTCAAAGGTGCAACAATCTGGTGCTCTCACTCAGTTTAATACTTTGTTAAACTACATTTGAATTCATTCACAGCATTCAGTTTTCTTTGTAAGGAGACCATCAGCATCCTGCTTCTAAACCCATTTACCCACTCAGTCTGGTAAAGTTATCCAAATCTGTTAGATTCTGATGCCTTTGATGATTTTAGCTCTGGCCATCACTCTAGACCACTCCGTTCCAAAACTTTTATTTTAATCTCCTGAAGTCATTTTAATTTTTATTTTGATATATTCTTTTAATCACTGTAATGCTGAGAAAATAAAGTCCCTGTTCATCTTCAGCTTTCAGTTTTGTTTTAAAAGTAAAAATAATACAAGAACCAGCCTGCATTGAGTTTACATCTGCATGTGTGTTCTTTCAAACTTTCAAACTGTCTCAGACATTGTTAGCTCAGTTTCTTCAGTTAAAAAATGAAGTTGAATAATTCATTATCAGCAGCGGGACTGGCTTTGCAAATCAGTAGTTTTGCAGTTTAATGGTCTGAAGCATACATGTGTTTGTTATCACAATGCCAGGAAGGCAAGATATCAGCAGTGACCTTAGAGAAGCAGTTGTTGCCTTCCATCGATCAATCTGGAAAGGTTAAGCTTCAGGTTAAGGTTAAGGTCTATTTTTCAGCAGTAAGAAAACATATTCACAAGTGGAAAACATTTAAGACAGCTGCCAGAATTTACAGGAGTGAACATGCCAACAAGTTTACTCCTAGGTCAGACCATGCAGGGCTCAGAGAACTTGCCAAAAAACTCAAGATCTCCATCTTAGACTACAGGCCTCAACTTGCACGTTACAAGTTAAAATGTAAGAGAATACAGTTATAAATATTCTGAACAATTCTGATCATTCCAATCATTTGGAATTAGAGGTGTTTGGCAATAAAATGCCATAAAAGTTTGCCCAAAACCAAAATATTATATGAGCAGAAACACCTGATACCAGTTGTTAAGCATGATGGTGGAGGGTTGATGACTTGGGTTTGTGTTGTAGCAACAGCACCTGAGCAGATTGCAGGCCTTGATTTGGACTCCTCTATGCAGGTATTGAAGTGTGTGACGTTCAATCCAACATCTGAAGCTTGGTCCAAACTGAGTCATCAACTGTCCAATAATACCGAACACAGAAGCACATTTTCAATAGAATTGATGAACACAAAAAGAATCAAGGTGGTGGAAAGATCCAGTCAAAGTCCAGACTTTAATCTGATTGAAATGCTGTGCTGGGACCTTGAGAGAGTTGTGCAAAACCTTACTGAAGTGATGCAATACTGTAAAGAAGAGTGGACCAAAACTTCACTGAGACTAACAAACTGACAAGAAGCATTTCAAGGTTTTGCTACTTTGAATCAAATCATGCACTTAATTTTTCACACACAGGTTTTTTCCTTTGTGGGTCCATTTTTGATCATTTAATAATGACTTGAAATTTAAATAATTTGTAACTGTAATTGTGAAATGGTATGATGAAATATAGAGGCAATTTTGACAAAGAACAAAGAGAGCACTAGAAAATGAAGTAGCGTTGGTATCAGAAATGTAATGTTCGGACTCATCTTTTTGCAAAACAAAACCCTGATTAAAATTATACAACTGAATAAATCTTATTTTGTCTAAAATTTAAAGGAAATTTAACCCCTGAATGTTTTTGATATGTTAAAAAAATTAGGATCAAGGCTAAAACAAGAAGTTTAATTGGACAATCCATCAAACATGAAATAGTTGAGACAATAAGTTATCCTCTTTTGGATCTTGGTGGCATGTTCTACTTGTCAACAATATACCAGTTGCTGAATGTCATAAATCATGTAAAATGTTTGCAATCAGAGTAAAATTTAAGATTGCTGTAGTTTGCTCCGAACACCCCCCCTCCTCCCCAGCCACCCCTTCTTCCATCCATAACATACTCCATTCATGCTGTTGCCTAGAAGGACTAGAACTAAATTCAGTTTATTCAGGTTGAAACAAACCATAATGCCAGTCAAATATGGTGGTGATGGTGTCATGATCTGAGGCTGCTTTGCCTGGTTGACTTATTATGATTCTACATAGAAGAGTGGGCCAAAATGCCTCCCCAGTGATTTAAAAAACTGTTTCACAAATGGTTCATGGCACCTATTGCCTATTATGTTTACACAGAGAGCCAAATTGGTTTAGATCGCTCTTAATAAATTAAATCATCATTTGAAAACTGTTTTTGTATTTGGGTTAGGGTTAGACATTTAAGTGCAAAAAGAAAGCAAAAATGGAAGAGATCTGAAAGGGGGCACATACTTTTTCCAGCTCTGTATATGGGAAGCTTGGAAATGCTGTGACAGCAGCTCTAACTAAGTGAGTGAAGACCATTGAGCCATAAAAAGATCCCACGGACATCCCAGTGTATTTCAGACCTTTTTATTGATTGGTGCCCATTCGTGTTCAATGAGGTGCAAATCAAAGAGTTAAAGATAGAGAAGTAATAGTCTGTCCCATTAACGTCTAACCCAAAAATAAACCTGACATTTATGTTTTAGTTTTAGACATGATTTAGATGCTGTTCATTCAAATATACTTAACTTACCTTTAGCTCAAAAAGAAGTGTGTGATTCCTTGCTATTAAATCTCGAGATTATTTGAATGGGTAAGAGTTTAGTGTTTAGTGCTCAATAGTCATGGGTCTGCTGGGTAAAAATAAATGATCATGCAGTATCAACATAAGAAGTCCTTCAACTTTTAATAGGTACGGTTTGTCAGAGGAAAACCAATTAGCAACCACACAACTGTTTTATGAGTTAACCAATGAGTTAACCATTGTAACCACTGTTGGTTAATCTATCTATCTATCTATCTATCTATCTATCTATCTATCTATCTATCTATCTATCTATCTATCTATCTATCTATCTATCTATCTATCTATCTATCTATCTAATCTATTTCTGAATTTGTTGTTTTTACAACAGAAACACTCTTTACATTGATCATTGTGGAAATAGAATGCTCGGCCTTTGAGCATTCTTTTTCAACCTTATCAAGCTACCCTCACTGTTGCAGAGAAAACACAAAATTGTTCTGGGACTTCATATAACAGAGTGAGTGCTCCACCATCCATTCAAACGAATCTACTGGGAGGTCCTCTAGAAGTCAAGATGTTAATATTTCAGTCATGAGCATGATCTCAGACTGCAGTCATCCCCTTTTTTACCTGACTTAAAATCAACACCAGGATTCAGTTTAATTGAACAAGTTTTACAGATGAAGTAAAAAAAAAATTCTGTAGTTATAACATCCATCTTGTATTCCTGTTTAATCTCTGCAGGGTCATGGAGGGGGTGATGCTCATCTGCAGTGGTCAGTAGTCAAGAGTAGATGCACATTATGGACAGATTGAGTCATCCTATTTTCCTTTAGGTTATCCTTCTCAATTGTTCGCCAGGCTTTCTCAAGGCCTTTAAAGGATTCCTTTACACTTTGGGTGGTTTTTCATCTTCTAGAATAGTATATGAACATTTTCAGATGTTTGTTTTATTATTTGGGAAAGCAATTCTATTTTGACCTATGGCACACAGCAATATAAATTCACTGAAAGGCATAAACCAGCATTGTATCTACACATAAAAGACAGCTTTAGTAGTCTTGATAAAACCATTTTGTCCTAAAAAAAAAAAAAGTACATTCCTTTTTTTACAGTATTTCTCAGTCACTTTGGTGCATTTCTCAGAACAGAATTTAAATTCTCAAAACTACTTGTTCAATCTTCAAATCATTGTCACTTGTGCATATCAAAAAAGCAGTTTCTGATTCCTTGGAGCAAGTTGCAAATGCTTTTGTACATCATGCAAGTGATTATTTGCAATTCTCTGCTTTTTTCTACATTTGCAATTGCTTTTGTCATGTTGATCAAAATGAATTATATGGGTCTCTGTTGAATAGTCTTAACCTCCACAACATTTAAGCATAAGTTCATCGTATAAGTCTTTATATGCAAAATGCTTGAACAGGTTGTTATAATATGTCAAGCATATTTCTATACATTTTCATTAAACTTATTTCTAAATCTGTCCTGAACTGATAAATTGCTCCCAGGTGAATCTTGAGTTTCTCCAGTGTAGGTAACTGTGTGAAGCATTAGATCAACTGATATTCAACTAGTTTTCTGAAATAGCTCAAAGGTGCCATGAACAATCAACTGGCAAGAATATAACGTACATAGCTAGAACACCACACAATCAGGATGCTGATGGAGATCCCCTCACCTTCTCATTCCTAAAAGATTCTTTCCACACTGCATCACTGGGGAGGACATTCATTGTGATGTGGATGAGAATTTGTGGCCCAACAGACATGAACATGAGATGTAGGAAGACTGCACTGTAATTCCTATGGCAGTGCATGTACAGTTTTCCTTGAGGAGATTGTCTTTTGTTTCCATTTCTACCTTTTTTTTTTCTTTGTCTTCTCCAGTGCTGTATTTTCCTTTCTGTATTATAATGACACTGTCTGTCAAAGTACAGTAAAAGTGAATCTTGTCCAGACACTTGCTACTGATCTTCCACAATTACACTTTACAATACTTGTCCTCATAACTTTAGCCATAGTTTACAATAGAACATCCTTCAAGAGTACATTGTTGTACTGCCAACATGACTAATCAATTTGACTGTCTTATCCACACACTGAAACAAGGATTTTTCATTCTGAGGCACTGACATGTTCATTGACACTGATATTTAATTTAGAGAAATAAAGTAAGGATTTTGAGAAAGAAACTGGATTTTGCAGGTAATCCATGGTATTTTGCTGTTTGTACAAATTGTTTTGAGAAATCTGCTTACTGTTTTGAAAATGTTGAAAATGATTTGAGAATTGCACCAAAGTGACTGAGAAAAACTGTAATGCCTGCGTTACAATGACTGCAGACAACATTACGTTCTCCAAGACCTCCAATCATTTAAGATGAATCTACATACTCATTTGGAAAAACCTTATTTCTTTGCTTAAAACATTTTTCCTTGCTGCTTCACCATACATCAAACCAGAATACAACCACAGCTTTTTTAACTGAATTACTATGTATATGTGATCCTCAGTTTAAGCCTTGCTATGTCAGAGGAAACGCTTTTTGCATTTCCATCATCTTATCAGCGGCATTATATATATATATATATATATATATATATATATATATATATATATATATATATATATATATATATATATATAGTAAGAGTAGTGAAGCATCATAATATAAGCATCATAATAAAAGTAAATGTAAAAGTAAAAAATACAGTGTAGTAAACCTTCTCCTAAAAGTACTTTTTTTCAGTATATTACACACGTAAATGTAACTCAGTAAAGTTACTGCCCATCTCTGATCATGGGGATTCTGCTGCACTCTTAAGATGTCCTTAAAAACCTATCTAAGATCCAGCAAGACTATCCACATTCTGGAGGATGTTGATCCTTGTACAAATAGAAAACTTGTTGAATTAGTTTTTGAAAAACTAGTATTTAAATAGAATAGCATTTTAGCCCCCTGCAAATGAATTTCAAAAGACATATTACAACTGAAGGTATAATGTTCAGGCCTGCATTGTGTTTTTGCAGGATTTTATTCTGCTTATCAAATACATGATCCTCATATGCTGTTTATCTATTCTAGATTTTTTTGGAGGGCTGACCATTGTCCTTTTGTCCTCATCATTCCCACTTAATTAATTCCTAACTGCACTTGTTTAGTATACTGTCATTGTAAGGTATAAGACTGGGCAGAAAATGTGAGAAAAGCAGCCAAACTTTAAAGAAAAAATTTGAAAAACCTTTGGAAATCCTGGAGAACTGTTGAGTTAGACCACTTTACAACACTACTGCTTGGGATTATAAAGAAATTTAAATATTTACCCATTTTGTCTGCTTTAAGGAAATTATAAGCCTGACAAAAACACCCACATCTGAACAAGGGCAGAGTAGCTGTTTAATGCACTCATTGCAGAAGGAGGACATAAATCTGGTTCAGAGTGGACCACAGAGTGAGTTCACGCATTCTCGAATGGAGAAGATGAAAGCAGCAATAGCTTCTCTTCGGGTCACTCAGGGATAATAAAGGACAGAGGAAGACCAAACCAGTCTCATCTCTTTATCATTAAAAAGAGAGATTGGAATAAGGGTCCCCGTGGCTTTGCTCACTAAAGCGTGTTACCATGAAAGCAGCATCCCTGAGTGAGTTCCAGCCAAGAACCAATGTCGCATGCCAGCATGCTTTCTCTCCAAATTCATCTGTCTGCAGTAGGAAGATATGAAATAAAGCTAAATGGTGATTAAATTAATTACACATCCAATAGAAATAATGCTAAACTAAATCTGAAAATGTTCTGCCAAGGAAAAAAACAAAGACAACCCATGTGTGCTGTTTATTTTTTGGTACCCGGTCAATATCGCCAGGTGCTACACAACAACAACATAACTACAATAACGACCCATGTAGTGTGGACCAAAGTGTGGACACGTGGTTCCAGGACTGTGGAACAGGAAGAGCTGGTGGCCTACTAACACACACACACACACACACACACACACACACACACACACACACACACACACACACACACACACACACACACAAATCCAGAATAAAGAGAAAATTATGATTTAAGGATTGTTCCACATTTTACTTACTCCACTGCATAAAACTATGATTCTCGTAAATAGTATCTACTAGCAGGAAGTCATTCAATTATTTTCATCCAAGTTTACAATGCAAATTGGTCCAAATGTGGTTCACTATGCAAATGAATGACAATACAATGTCATAAAAGTATTTACAACGAAAGAATGAAGCTTTTCTGGAATTACTTATCTCCTTAATTTAAGAAAGTACTTAGATACAAAGCATAAACTGATATTAATCTGACAAATGGTGTCAAGGGCATGCCCCTCTTTTGCCCCCCACCAATTTTAATATCAACAATATTTTTGATAAAAACCAAGAATCAGCTATTTTTCTGTATCACAAACAGAATAAAGGAAAATTCCTACAGTGCATCATATCAGTTAACTGGTGCCTTTACCACACAGATATGTAGTGCTGGAGTGCACCCGAGACCCAAGACAGGACAGATTACTGGACTCCAGCATGGACAGCTTTATGAGCAGACCCTTTAGAATAGAACAGGTCCAAAACAGATGCTTGCATGTGTGTGCTGTTTGAAAGAAAAAAATCGGGGGTTATATATTGATTCACATCTGGTACCTAAATATTCTTGAGTTTATATTGTACACACCATAGGAAGTTGGGTTGTGTGGATATGATGGTAATCAAACACTTTTTTAGTGATAGCTGATGTGAGGTGCTCCTGCTGTCCCCCAGGCTGTGTCGCCCTAGGTAGTAAACCATACTGTCTATACAAAAAAAAAAAAAAAAAAAAACACCACTGAAATGGTTTAAACATATGGGTATGAACTGGTTTGTTTATAGATATAAAATGTGGACTGGGAAAGAAGGAAATGGGTTTACTGAAGGGGCAACTTGACCTAGAGGCTCATTGTATATTCTCGGATCAAAGTCAACATTTTAAATGCGCAGAAAAACAACAGAGCAAGCAGAGTAGCTCATGCCAACAGAAAACTAGAAGAACGTAGCAAAGTTAGAAACAGAACCAGTACCATTCACACTATCACTAATAAGAAGCATCATGGTTGACTGGATTCAACAGAGGAGCAGCAGATCTAGAGGTTTGTATTGCAGTTTCCTCAGGAATTTCACAGCTAGTTAAAAGATCAGCAGTATGCCAGTCAACTTTAATAAAACAGTGCCCAGAATAGATTATTTTACTCTTTCATTAAAGTCCAAAGCTAATTAGGAAGCCAGGTTGTAAACTAATAGTTTAACACCTTATGAGACAGATGCATACTTCTGACAGTGTGTAAAAACTTGACTGTAAGACTCAATACATTTCTTTAATGACTCATTTGTTTGATAGACTGTGTGGGCACACTGAGGCACTTAACACCCCACTCTCATGGCTGGTTATCTGTCTGGACACAGCTCAGAATCCTGTAATTACAGTATCATCCATAGCATCAGCAATAAACACAAAGTCTGTGACAGGTAGTCTACTTTCAGATAGTGCATAAGCCTGTGAAGCTGTTCTACACCACAAAACCTGCCCACCATGACAAGTCTTTCAGTTCACTTTATCTAAATAATAAAAATTAGCTAGTCAGCTAAACTGGGCCGAAGAGCAGAGTATTTTGAAATTAAGTGGTCAAAATGGAAGGAACTCTACAGGCCTGACCTACCAGAACATTCAACTATGTTTCCCAGTCCCTGATGTGGATGAGCTGAATGTTTAGTAAGAGAGAGTTATGGTCTGTTTATAAAACTTACCTACAGACATTTAACAATGACAAGTTTTAAAATGAGAAAGGAACCTTTTAGTTTGTTTCCACACTGTTTGCTTCTTTTCTGCTACAGTTTCAGCATTTCTTTGACCTTAGCTCTCACCTGACCCAAACATCACATACAATATGCAATATAAATTGGGTGTACAGAGTGTGCTCGAATGAAATGTGCTCTTGAAATGGTCTTTGGTGAAACTGAGCAGAGGCCAAGGAGCCTAACAAAAATGATTAATCACTTTTAGCCATCGAGGGATGACTAAAAAAGTGGGCCAGAATGATCCAAGCACCACGCAAGAGCTGGAAGGAAGTACATATCCCCAGGCCAAAACAACCGACAGCTCCCCTGCAGGTATGAGCAATTTCAGCTGACAGGAATACACACATTCCATCAAAATTTATATCCGACTGCTCTGGCTGGGCTGCTGTCTGTGACGAGATCTATGACTAGCCTGCACAATTTATAGTGTTTCTCCTTGGTTGCTCTGGAAGGTTGGCGGACTGGTGTTGTCAGATGAAATGCACTGTGACGTGACAGTTCTTACTCTGAGCAAAAATAAGATGATGATGATGGAAAAACAGAGTAAGACAGTGATTCTTTTTCAACCGTGCTTCTAGTGAGGTTCAAATGCAACACTGAGGACAACTAAACAGACTAATTTATCCAGAACTTGTTGTGCTTATGTAAATATCTAATTAAACATTATTGATAAAAGGAGACTGAAGCCAACCAACAAGTAAAAGAGGAGTATTTCTCTGCAGAGACCTTACATGAGAAAGTTCAACAAGAGAAGCTAAATAACATCACTGTGCATCAGGATGAAACAGATTTAGTCCTATAGGTTATCTATGACTGTCATGTGTGTAAGCATCATGCTTTGATAACTATGGAACACATGTGGGACTCTCTTTCTACATGAACACACAAAAATAAGAAGCCAAACATATAGAGAGGCTTAAATAACGCTATTAGCAGGACTGATAAACTATTGAGAAAAATATCTAAAGTAAGAAAATTGAGAAAAAAATGATATCCCCAGGTTGGGTAAACAGGCCAATGCCGTCATCACTGTCATTGTTGGCATTCTTACCACATCCACAGGCAAGAACATATAAAATCATGACTCTTGGAGGATGTTCAGACAGTTTTATTACTGAACAAAACAATCAGGGCTATGACACAAAAGGTTTAGAGTTTTCCTCCCTTTTAACTGTATTTGTGCCAGTCACACTAACCAATTATTCATTTTTAGATTTTGATTTAAAATAAGTTTTTGGAAACTATTTAATTTCAGCATGATTTGTGTTTTTGTGCCTTCCTTCAAAGACTTTGTCTAGTCTATGGGCCTCTAACCCCTAGAGAACATCAAAGAACAGAAATGTAACATTTTGAGGGGTTGTCCAGGATTTGAACTATCTATCCTGAGTGAGAATCATACCTCTATCATATCCCTTTGTAAAAACAAAACACCTCCCAAACTTTCTTCACTTTGTTTTATTTAATGCAAAGATTTATTATCAAATCATCAGAGAGAAAAAAATGAAGAATCACGTCATAAGTCTTTAGATGTGTTTTGTCTAACGTATGCGATTATTTTTTTCTGCTACAGAATAAAGAATATGCCTGAATACACCACAGAGCAGACCATATTTTTATAATAATGCAAAGTAAGCACACAGATTTTTATTTAGATGCCTACTTTTGTCAAAGAACCCTTAGGGACTTGAGACATCGTAACATGAGTCCTTGAACCAGCAGATGATGCTACTGGGGTTGGGTTCATTTTGGTCACAGTCCATGTTTAAAACATTTGACTTCATGGAATATACATCAACTACAGTCTGTACTTCCTGTTTTCTGGACGTTTCTTCCATTAGTCCAGCAGTATAATCATGGATTAGAAAGGTACTACTTAGTATGAACCTACCCCATCCACCTACTGGCATGACAGATAAGGTGACACTCAGGAATTTTGAACGTGCTTATTTCAAGCTGGTTACTTTTTTAACTGTATGAAAAAAAGCTGGTTATGCTGAAAAGGAAAAGGATTGAAAAGAAATATTAAAATGAGAAAAAAAAAGTTGCTTACAATGACACTGATAAACCTGATATGCTTCCATGTTCCAAATAGAGGAAGGGAGCAGGCAGGATCATAACAAAGCAATTTTATCTAAAAAAAAAACAAACAAAAAAAAAAAAAAAAAAACAGAAGAAAATTCAGAACTTACAAAAGCCCAATTAAAAGAAACAGAGCAAAACATCACTGGCATGTTGTCACAAGGCGTGCAACAGAAGAATCTGACATCGAATGACTGGGCGAAGGTGTGTAAAAACTGAAAATAGGGATTGGTGAAGAGAAAGCAGGTGCATGATTACACTGATCGATGGTAGCTAACATGAACCAGGATAACTGAGGGAGGAAGTAATAATACAGGAAACGTCTAACCAGAACATTTTAAACACTGTGAGCATAGAGGAAATGCAAAAGAACTGAAGTAACATAAGTCACAAAAATGACTAAACACAAGAATCCACTAAAATACAAAAGAAGAAACATGTCCTGAAAGACTTAGAAATCAACATCAACACAATATTCCCATGAAAATATACTCATAAAATGTGTATATATGTAAACATGTAAAGCATCCCATTGCACAGACTGGATTCTGTGGTAGAAAGGATGCAGTTCTTTAAATACATATGCTTCAATTTCAGGTGTGGTAACTTCAACCCTGCTCTGCGGAAATTTCCGTTTCATCAGTAGAAGATATTTGATCTTCACTGTTTTCAAGTCAGCATGTAATTTCCATACAGCATTCTTAACATCTCTGCATTACTACAAAAGGGACCTAAAACCAACTAAAAGCATGCACTTTAAAAGCAAGGAAAGAAAAAGAAAATATTTAAGGCATTTTTTTCTCAATTTATTATTTTGTAAGGACTGCGGCATCAAAAACTTTAACCATCACCACAATGAAGCATAGAATAGAGTCTGAATCCATGGGTATTTTTTGCAATATAGCAACCATATATGCCTTAGGCAAACAGAAAATTAGTCTACCGCCCTCTAAAATAAATTGAAGGGGCGCAACAGGATCGAATTTACTCTCCGTGGGAAAACTAACATCATTAAAATGACTGTACCCCTGCAATTCAGTTATATTGACCTACAGTCATAAAGCTTTCAACCACAATAGCAGCTGCCATCTTTAAGAGGTGAGATGACATGTTTAAACTGTTTATGGAGGAGAAATAAAGCCAAGTGTAGATTAGACAAACTGGACACTCAGTACTTAGAGGAAGCCACGTTTAGCAGATGTGTATAATCTATGATTTAAAGTGAATTTAATGGGAAACAAGGAAATGCAGTTAAAGATGAAGTTATCCTCACAATTTAAACTCTAGGATCATTTGTCATAAAGAGAAAACCCTACAAATCCAACTCTTCTGGGGCAGATTTGAACCGAGGTGGTACAGATGATATATTAGGTGTCACATCATGAACAGTAATTTACGGTTTTGTTTTGCTTTTGTTATGACATCAGACCTTTAATAAGGGAAACTGTTGAACATTATAAAAGACTGCAGAGCAGATGCAAGAGGATGTTTCAGGCAATAATAAACATTATCTCTTTAAATTCTATTCAAAGAGTTTACAGGAAAGTTTAGTCTAAAAATGGTCACTATTATACTGTTTGTATGAATGATAGGGAGTTTCACTGAAACAAACAGACTATGTGTTTGCATGACGCTACTTCAAACTAGTAAATGGAAGCAGGCTCTATATTATTAATTTAATCCACAGTAAAGTTTTCAGTTGTATTCTACCCTTTTTACAGAGAGGGAGGGAGATGCAGCAGTGTTATAATACTTAAAAAGCATATTCTGATCCATTTCTGATTGGTTGCATCATGCTGAAGGTCTGTTTTGCAGAAAAGGGCGCAATAATGAAGAAGGAGGACTACCTCCAAATCCTTCAACTTTGCAACCAGTCAACAGCTCGAGGGTTAAAACTTGGACATGATTAATTGTTCCAGGACAATGATCCCAAACACACATCAAAACCTTTTTTTTTTTACACCAGATAAAGCAGACTAACATTAAGCCACTGAAATCTATCCTCAACTCTTCTGTTAATGTATGGGCTGCTTAAAAGCTGGGTATGGGCCAAAAAGCATACCAATTTGAATGAAGTCATTTAAATTTTCTGATAAGAACAGTGGTCAAATGTCCAACCAGAGTTAAGCTGGGAGCTTGCTTGATGGGGTGCAAAAGGGCTGTGGGTTATCTGCCCCAGGCTAAGGAAGATTTAACCAAATATTAGAGCGGATGTACGTATATATACTCGAGTCTGTATAATTTTGAACCTGTATGTATGAAAGAAATTTACCAACCATTTAAACTTGTGCATCCAGTTTTTCTTTCTGAAGCTCATGGAAGCTGTTTGTTGTATAATAATACCTTTAAAAAAAAAGTTTAAATACATCAATAAAAGCCCCCTTACTGATAATAGGTGTATGCAAACTTAAGACCAGAACAATACATAAGTGAAACCAGTCTACAGCTGCCAGTGTGAAATATGCCTTTTCCGTCATTAACCCAACAGTCATCTGGAAAAGACAGCTTAGTGAGCCTTATTTTCTAATTATCCTTCTGTAATTGCAGGCTGTCAACTGTTATTGGAAAATGAAACATTGCTTACATTTTTTTTTCTTTGTAAAAATACATTAACACTGGAGGTAAGCATTAATAGCATTTAGATTGACATTGCAATTGAGCGCCTGTCCAAAACCGTGGCCAACTGTGGGAGGTTTTTGGCAGCAAACTAGCAGAGACTGTCTCAGGGGAGGAGGAGGAAGAAAAAGATTCACTGTCAATAACAACCAAAGGACTTTTCCATTAATTTCTTTTTTTGTACACTGTAGATGGATTTCCTCAGTCTAGCCCTACATGCCCAGAGTTGAATTCATGAGAACATTTACAACTGTGATATTTCTAGAAGAGTATGTCAGGGGAAAGGCTCCTGTTCGCATGCTTTTCAGCAAAATCCAATCATTAAGGGCTGATGCCTTTCAGGACCAGGTTGGCTTTCATCTCGCCATCTTCCAGGTGTAGGTTGGACTTCACCTCACCATCATCTCCATAGTACCAGAGGTAGATGTTTACATATAGTAATCGAGCTTGCTTCTGCATGCAGACCCAGTGCCTCGGGCAAACAGTGGGATATTTTGTGCAGTTTGAGATGTATTCAAAAAAATATCTTGTTGAGTGATGCAACACCCACCTAATTACCAAACCCTTTGTTTATCAAAATTTGGCAGACAGTAAGTTCTTAAATGTCAGTTTACATGCACTATGTCAGGTGAGCAGCAGTGAAATCCCGTTTTCTGATAATTGTTCTTTATGGGAGGGTATAAAGAGGAATTATGATTCTGGCGCGCTCAGTTGGATACAGACAGCGTTATTAGCTGCACTCTCTACAACTCAGCGTATGCTGTGAAGTGGTTTAATCAGAGAAAATTAAACACTGTGAAGAGTACAGCCTCTGATAAAAGTCTACAGTATTCTGTCCATCAGAAGTAAGAGTAATTTAGAATCAATTTACATTTTCTTTCACAATGGCTACTCCAACAAAGAGAATCCTAATAGAAACAAAGATTTAACCACATAATAAGAGGTAAGACAAATCAAATACTAGAAAAATATGCATTTTCTGTGACAATGCTATCTGAATGCTATAAATTGGTAATTTAGCAGAAACATTAGAATAGCTAAACCTTAACAGATTCTGCTTAAATAGCAATACTGTCAGCTGAAAGCAGTGGAACAAGCTGAAGTTTCCTGAAAACTACTTGTTAAAAATAGTTGTTGAACTTGGTAGACACTTTAAAAAAAAGTAGTAAAGACCTGCGAGTAGGCTAAAAAAAGCATGGTATTTAGAAAGAAACTGCATTAGAGAAGAGGAGTAAACAAAGCTCAAGTCAAGCTTCCATTTTCAAAGATATGAAAATCTAATCTAAAAGGTTGGATGAATTTCAGAACAATAACTCTTTAAGGTAACATCACTTCTGTGATGGACTGGCGACGTTTCTAGGGTGCACCCCGCCTCTCGCCCAATGACCACTGGAGATAGGCACCAGGTTCCCTCGCGAACCTGCAAGGATAAGCATAATGCATAATGGATGGATGGATGGTAAAATCACTTTGAAAACAATCAAATAAAAATGATGTAAGTTAATATTTTTGAAAAGCTATTTATTATGACTAATTTACGGTAACTTTGGCCACCATTTTCCCTCCCCTGGCTTCACCCCTTCAGTTATGGAGAAAAATTCAATTAATGTCTAAGCATGCAGTGTCTACCCACAATGAGGACACACTGCCTCCAAAACAGATGATAAGTGCAGCTTATTTTTGGATAGAATAATAACTGTCTCTCACATACATATGCACTGACTTTGTATGTAAATAAAAAAATAAATATGGATATACATTCTATACTGAAAGACAGTGTGCCTACTGCATTCACACAACTAGACAATCTCAAACTACTGTATGTATTAAAGAAAGAAATTAGACTTTTGGATAGATTTTGTTGCTGATCTCAAATAATAATAATAATAATAATAATAATAATAATAATAATAATAATAATAATAATAACAATGCATTTTATTTGTTAGCGTCTTTCAAGGCACCCAAGGACACTTCACAAGAAAAAAAACAATATAATACACTAAAACTAAAAAATATATATTACTTAAAAATATAATTTAAAAAATGCGATATTCACAGTTGAGGCCAAAATTATTCATACCGCTGGTATATGTAGATATAAAGTATTTTACTAAGAACTTTGTTTATAACAGAAAATGAAACATATATTTCTCCAAATATAATAAAATGATGCAAAAGCATCAATTAAAAATAATTCTTCTGTTTTTTTCACATTATTTAAATATGGCATGTTAAAAATTGTTAGTACTAATTCATTTAAAAAGCTTTTATTTTTTTATTACAGCATTCCCACCCTTTTCATTAATGCTGACTATGTTTTTTGTTTTATTCAACTGGTATTGTGATGATGATGATGATGATGATGATGATGATGATGATGATGATAAGGAGGAGGAGGAGGATAAGCTCTAAGTTTTTAGGGCTGAAAGGCCTCCCTGCCATTACCTCAGTCTTTAGCTCATTTTACAGATCATCTATCAGATTCAAGTCAGGACTCTGGCTGGGCTGCTTCAAAATGTTAGTTTTACTTCCAGTCAGATGAGTTGTTAATAAGTTGTCTCATAAAAATTAAAAGATTACTTTAAAAATCTGAATCTTCAATAACCACGTTGCATAACTGTGCGTGTCCTAATACTTTGCTGATGCACATTTTGATTTAATTTCAGCATCTAGTCTTCTTGGGTTCACACCTGCCATCAGTTGCAGTGAATCTGATGAACCAGAAACATGGAGTACAGAGAAGATTTTGTCTAAACCTTGATCTTCGAAGCACACTGCCCTGTGGGTTTCATATGACTCCGTCCTTCAATACTGCTGATTTAAACTGATGGGTTTTTAATGATCTTCTTTAGAACATTCTTAAGACTTAGGTGTGCTGATGTAGCAAACGCATAAAACATGCAAGGAGTGTGATGCGAGTATCAGGGTTGTGAGATGCTGGCTTTGTTTGTCCTGTTCGCTAATGTTGGGCTTTTGTCTAATGGTATTCAACTCTATAGTGATTTCTGGAGTTTATTTCATTCATGGCTGTATTTGGCAGAACTGGATTTTCTCCACTGTCGCTTGTTTATATAAGAGAGAAAAGAAAAAAAACAAAAAGCGATTGAGTTAAAAATGTGAAAACCCTGCAGGGGATTATCATTTTTGTTGTTGTTGTTTTTTTTTTTGTTTTTTTTTTTGAGGATGACTGTTTTCAGCTTTTAGTGCCAACGCAAAGAAAGAATAAGGAAAAGTGAGGGGAAACTGCACAGACTCAATGCAGTTACTGCTGATGGCTTTTGAGCTACTGCGTCAGCTCATGTAAAAGAATTATTTTGTATGACAACGGCCACTGTTCACAAGTATAGCTCTGCTTTTTGTCCAGATAAAAGACGCAGGATGACTAAGGCCTACCACAGAGTTGGTTTTGTTGATTTAATACACTTCACTGGAAGCCTTGTCTGAACTGTGTAGTGTCACACAAGCTGCCCTCAGACCTATGCATTCCACTGATAAACAAAGAGAAAAAACCTACACTAGCTGCTTGTGTTCCTTTATGTATGCATATACAGTGTTTTGTAAATGTATTTAGATCCCTTGAGCTTTGTCACACTTTGTCATGTTACAACCACAAACATCAAAGCATTCTAGTGGGTAATAGAAAGACAAAAAGTATTGCATACTTGTAATAATAATTACCTAAAGTCATCCAATTACTGCAAAACAGTATCCCAAGCACTGCTTAAGCTATTATACCGAGCATACCATTAAACTGACGGGCCAGCCAAGGACAGCATTAATCAGAGAATCAACCAAAAGGCCCATGGTAACTCTGGAGGAGATGCAGAGATCCACAGCTCAGGTGGGAGAATCTGCTGATATTATTAGCCGTTTTCCAAATATCTGGTTTTTACGGGAAAAAAAAGCAATAAGAAATCCTCTGACCATGTCCTCTGACCTTTTCAGCAAACAATAGGCAAAAATTGCAGTTTCTAGACATGCAAAGCTGGTGAAGACATACCATAAAGCTCTGCAGCTGTTATTGCACCAAAAGATGATTCTTTAAATTTACTGACTAAATAAAAATTTATGGCAAAGTTTTCAGATTTTTATTTGTAAAGAAATGTTAAAATTCATGCATAGTCTACCTTCACTTGGCATTCTGTGTGGGTCTATCTAAGTTCCTTTCAGATAGAAAGATGTTTGTGGTCGTACTCTGAGAAAAAGAGAAAAAGTTTAAAGGGATGAATACTTTTGCAAGTAATCTGTCTACCTCATTAAATTGTTTGCATGTGTGTGAGCCACAAAATTGGTGAGCTTTCTGCCACTCAGGATTTATCCAGGATTTCCTTATCTATATGAAGTTGTGACATTTGAATCAAGACTTAAAGCAGTACAAATTAGTTAACGTTATGGCCCTGCTTACTCTGACACATTCAGCAGACCATTAAAGTCTTGAGGTGATTTTAGACATTAGGGCATACTGGTCCATTGATCATACAGAGAAACACGGAGCTGACGAGATAATTGCTTTTGCTGCTTTCATTATTGCCCCTCCTGCAGTCATTGCAAAGGTCATAACCCTTTTTGTTGGCCTCTTTCTGTCATGCTGTGGATCAATCCCAGTCAGCATCTATGAGTTACTGACTATGGGATACAATCAATCATGTTCTGCTTTCTATCATAAAAAAAAAAAAAATAAAAAAAAAAAAAATAAAAAAAAAAATGAATGAATCAACTTTGTGAGAATGTAGCTTTGCAAGAAGTTGCCTGTTTGGATGTTTCGTAAACACATATAAACACATATAATTCCCCATATTTTCCATAACTTCCGAGGATAAAATACTGTGACCCAGATATCCCTAGAGAAGATTTTCCAGACTATGGGTCATTGGTTACAGTTAAATATATTTCTCGTCTCCTGATCTCCCCCTTTTTTTTACTTGCCTCTAAAGATGCCTTTGGCTGCTGATGAAAGGCTTGGTTGCATTTTTTTAAGCTGTAAACTGTTCAGTCTTTGCTGCAGGCTCAGAGAGTTTCGTACCATATTTAGGGTTTTGCTTGAATATGCCTGATCTGAAGCTCTCCAGCGTGAACAGAAAACTGAATGAGGGATCTACGAGGGGGACTGAGTCTGAGAAGATGATGTTTGTGTTGTTTTTTTCTGGCATGACAGCAAGCTGATCTGATGCCTGCGCTTCTCGCTCCCTTGTGGTGCACAGCCTAACCTAACTTGTGCTTGCTCAATAATTCTTTCATATATGCCTTTCCACCTAAAAGATGATGTATGGTTGTCTCTCATCACACATCAATAATTTACTTTATGCTGCTTTACTTTGAATTAGTATTTCCATGCACTGCAGCAAATGCCCATGCTGTTAGTGCCAGCTGTATCATCAGCCAGACGAGCTCTGCACGCTCTCAGGCTGTATCTCAGACTCTCCTGTGTCTCTTCTCTTTTCTAGATAAGCTTCTTTTCCTCTTCATTTTCCGAATTCATCACATTTCCCTGCTCAACATGACAAACCTTTTATGCAACGAAGAATTATCAAAAACACCTTGCAAAATACAGCGCCTCACAAATGTAGTCATACCCCTTCCTTGACTTTTTCCACATTTTGTCACATTACAACTTTAACCTCAATATATTTTTAGGTTTTCAGATCAACACAAATTGGTGGTCAAATGGACCAAAAATAATACATGGTTTTTAACAGTTTGAAAAAATAATCTGTAAATTGTGACATGAATTTGTGCTTATTTGCCTTAAAGAGACCTTTTGCTACAATTACAGCTGCAAGGCACCGAGGCTATTCCTTAACCAGTTTTCACATGTACAGACTAAAATTTTCAAGGGCTAAAATTAGTTGGATTTTTAGGCCTAATCGATTCCATGATGGCTCTGGCTGTGTGTTTAGGAATAATCTGCAGCTGGAAGGTCAATCCTCACCCCAATCTGAAGTCTTTTGCAGTCTCTAACAGGTATTCATTCAGGATTGCTGACAGCATGATGTTGTCACCACCATATTTTCCTGAGGGAATGGTCTGTTCTCAGTGGTGTAGTTTTCTAATACGCATTTTCCACATGACTATAACGTGTAATCTTTGTCTGACCAGAACATCTTCCTTTTCTTGTGTTTTCATGTGCTGTAAGTGGAACATCATCATAATTAACAGAAAAAAAGGCTTGAAAATATGTCTGTGCATAATTAATATATACAATGTGTTTTACTTAGTGAATTAAGCTGCTGAAATAAATCAATAATTTATTCAATATAACCCTTTTTATCCTTAAAATGCTAGTTTGCTTGCACAGTATACTGCACGATAACCTCAAAAATCACCACTCTATATATTCTCAATACTACTCATAGGTGGTAGGTAATTTCATAGTCTAAAAGACAAGTGGCCTTAACATAGCAGTTGTATTTATGGTAACACTGAGTTAAACACCAATGGACTCAATATACTAATAAGGTGATTTCTGAAGGCAATTTGTTGAACTGGATTTTATTTAAGGGTGTCACAGTAGGGCTGAATACAAACCCAGGCTATATTTTACAGGTTTTTACATGTAAAAAGTGTTCCCTTTCCAAAATGTGTTATAGTAGAATTTGTGATTATAACAAGACAAAATGTGAAGCAGTTCTTTTACTTCATTTTGAAAGGCACTGTATACATTTTTTTTTCATAAACCTGCTACTGCTTTGGACTATTTGATTACATGGATGAAACACAATTATTCTGTGAATATTACATTTTACAGTAGTATAATACAGTTTGATGTAGAGAGAGTTGTTGTATATTACTTGCAGCACCTTTGTTCACACACAACCAAAGGATCTAAGGTTGCCTTGCTTGTGTGACTTCCTGCAGGAAATGTTCCTGGGCAGAAGTTACTCTTTTGGAAATTCTCCAACTCCCAAAGTTCTAAAGGAACACCCTTCTTCATAAAATCCACATCACAACTGCAAACTCTTTGAAGCCTGAGGAGTTGACGGCAGGAAGCCTCTTTGTCAGAGATCCTATGTGTAGCTCAAAGCACCTGGGCACGAACATCTGAGAGGCTTTACATGATGTTTGCACAGGTTTCTGGAGTAGCATCAAACCTTACAGATTTTTTTTTTTTTTTTTTTTTTTTTTTAAAGTTCAACATCACAAGAACATCTGCACTATATATGGAGCCAGCATTTTGGTTTTACTGTCACAGGAAATGTGACAACAGAACAAAAACACATTTAGATACCAGACTCCTTGTGTAACTGGCCTTACAGCTAATGTGCAGAATGGAACATTGTGTGCATCTGGAAATGTTTCCATTGCATGCTGCATGTCATCTCTCTGAAGTTCACTGCTTTGATTTGTGTGTTAAAGGTCAATTAAATAGAATACACATGAATGAATTTTAAAACTGACATTATTAGATCTAGGTGAAGAAAAAAAAGTGTCCTCGACCTCTCTTGGATTTTTAAAAAGTAGTATTTATAATGCAGCTCCTCTCCCCACATTATTAGAATTTTATGAGCTCTGCCAATATCATTCATCATTGTTTTTATTATTACCGTAGCATTCTTACAGGACAAACCTGGTGCTGAATTTTAACTGTTAAATATTAACATTAAATATGCATTATTCATTATGTCATTATTTAGCTTCAACTGCTTAAATCCAGAAGTAGCAACTGAGATGGAAGGACTGTAAGGGCTATGAAACGGCAGTGTTACACAGTTAAACAGAGGCACCCCTGTGGTGCATGATAAGGTACAGCAATCTTTTAGCAGCCTATGATGATTAAAAAATATATATTTAAAAAAAATAAATATTGATTTAAAAAAATATTCTTTTACTGATTCACCTTCATTTGGATCATTTTTGTAATCAGTCATAAATCTGGTCAAAATGACTTCTGCTTATATGTCAGTCTTGTTTCAGGTGGTCTGTGCTTGACTGTTTTTATGTTAGTGATCATTCCTGAGGAGCTGCAATGATATTTTTAGAGTAATGAGGATGTCCAGCTGTAAGCATGAGTATTATTAGATTGCTACTGCTTTAGGGTTCAATCTGACATGGTTAGAATATGTACAGAGATGCAGAAATTGGCTGATGATTTGAATCGACAATTTTCAGATTGATTGTAACCATTTGGTTGGAGACTCAAATATCTGATTTGTTTTTTCTAATCTGTAAAGGCACCATATTATGAGTTACTAAATTTCTTTAAAGAAAAAACACCCTTCACTGTGGATGCTACTACTGAAAAATACCTAAAGTTAGCTATTTTTAGAGCCAATGTGTTGTTTAAAATGAGGTCAGAGGATGCACAGAGATATAGAAGCTAATTAAAAGGTAATCCTGTTTTCTACAGAAGTTCATTTAGGCTGCACGAGAGTAAGAGAGAGAGATTTTTAGAGATAATAGGAAGGCAGGACACAGTACAATAAATTTGCTCTGTTTTACCCTTTTTTAACCTTTGTTTGTCATAAAGCAAGCTGAATTTGGAAATGTGGAAGTCAGATAGTTAAGGTAAGGATCTACATTTTCTAAAATATACAACATGGACACCACTGTTTTCACACTACTAGCCATCTTAACAACACTAATTATTAATAAAAGATACTAATGCCATTTTAAAATTTAGGGTGCCATAAGATGCTACCAGAAGGGTTGTTCCTGCTTCTATTTGTGTGTGGCGCTGCTATTAAAATGTCTGTTCCTTAATTTTGTAAAATTAAAACTTTTTTTTTACAGCAACAGTTCTCTCATACAGAAGTATAACATCATCTTTACACCTAATGTGAATAATTATTGATTAACTTGAAAGATAAAAAAAAATATTTTTAGTGCTGTTCTTAAATCTTCTTACATTTTAGTTCTTAAAGAAAAATTAGAATAAAGAAAATTCTGTATCAGCAGATCAAAAGCCCTGTCTCGGCGCATCTCTAAATAGCTATGACGTATAAAGGCTTTGTGATGTTTCTTCCAAATGAACTGACAACCTGTTTTGAAAATGTCTTCCTCACAGGACATGTAAAAATCTGAAAAATGTGTTCACATTTGATAGTTTTCAGGTATTTCATTATCACAAAGGCCTGCAGACTGGCAGCTTACAAAAGAAGACCATGTAGGAATTAGTCTGCTGTCAAAATAAAAGTTGCTTAAGAAGTGAGTGCAGCTCAGACTTAGCCATTTAATTTCTTCCTTTTCCCAGTGTTTTCATCAGCACACACCCAGACTCCTGTCACAGTGTTGCTGCATTCACCAGCAGCCAAGACATATGTGAGGTGAGGAACAAGACTGAGCCTCTGAGTCTTCAACTGGAGAGAGATTTTGAATCCTGCAAAACTAAAACCCCATGCTTTTATAGCAGAGTAATTGAGTTATTATCTAATACTGACCTTTTTTAGTTGGAAGGTCCTATAAATATATTCACATTCATTAAATGTAAATGACAACAGAGTGCAATATTATTTAAATAATTTGAAATGTGTGTTTTATTTAAAAAAAAAAAATGTGCATAGACAATTCAGCTGTTGGAAGGTGATTTTTTTTAATGTTTTACTTTAAAGATGAATGTTTGACCGTCGCAAGAGTGGAATATTAAAGAATCTGACTGTAATATAAGAAGCCATCTGGTGCATTAGATTAACTAACTGCTGGTATTTAAAAGTAAAAAGCTTCCACGTCTTTGTTTGATGTGCCAAATGATTTTAACAGGTCAAAGGTCAGTGCTGCAGACTGTCCTGGTTTAGAGCCATTATTTTGGTTGCTTTAATCAATGTGATTCTGCAAAGCATGCCTTTGAAAACATTGCTTTGCAGCACAGGGTGCTCTAGAATTAACATATGTACTGTTAAGCATTAGTGATGTCTTGTGCAAGGTAGCCATGCTGTGTGTGCTACCAGACCCCATGTTGTTAGTGAAGCTGGCAGTGTAACTGTGCACTGATTGCATGCTGTATGCTCCTTAAAGGACACACAGTCCGTGACTTTAAATGTTTACATTTTTATTCTAACCACAGGACAGTGTTCCCATATTTCCTCAGTTCATCCTCTCTGACCTTTCCATCTTTTTGCTTCTGTCCTGTTTTTGGTGTTTTTCCATGCTGTTACTTAATCAAAGAAGTCACCCACAGGAATTCTTCTTTCTTCTGTCATCAGACAACTGAATTAGTATGTGTAGTGAACAAAATGTGGCCAATGAAGAGTAGATGGTAAATGATTTAAGTACGGTGACATTATTTGGTAGAATTGTGACAGAAAACCCTTCCCTTTTCATTTCATAATGTTCAAGTGAAATAGTTATTCAGAGGGAGAGTAAGTGCACATGCATAGCTGGAGCTACTGCTGCCACAGGCTCAGCAGATCAGACAAAAAGAGGTGTCACAGAAGAAGATTTAAAAAGCTTCTCAAGCTTGCTGAGCTTCTTGATTCTTTTTGATGAACAGTAACTAATTTTTATTTCTAGAAATAGAAGCAGCTGTCATTTAAAAAAAAACAAACAAAAAAAAACATTTGCCAACTCCACTTAGGTGGCAGCAGTAGGAAGTTGTAATGGAGTCAATTATTGTGTCTTACACAACATTTACTGCTTCATAATCCAGTTTCAGAGCCAAATCAACAATTAAAAATGCCAGAAGTATTGCTTGGTATATATGATGTCTTTTTTTTAATGGATCTTCAGATGTCTTGCAAAAGTATTTATACCCATTGAACTTTTTCACATTTTATCACATTACAACCACTGATGTCTTTGTAATTTATTGTGATTTGACATGATAGACTAACACAAGGCAGCACAATTTTGTGTCACAGAGGGGAAAGGTGCTTGTTTTTAATATTTTTATATTTCTTAAATGAAATTCTGAGAAGTGTGACATGTATTTGTATTCAACCCTCTGCCTCAATGCTTTAAAGAACCACATTTCCTTGCTAACAGCTGCAAGTCTTTTGGGGTATGTCTCGTCTAGCTTTGCACATCTTCAGTTGGATTTTTTCCCCTTAGTCTTCTTTGAAAAAAGGCTTGATCAATCAGACTGGTTAAAAGGCATCTGTGAACATACAGGTACATCTCAGTAAATTAGAAAGGGTGTTTCAATGAGGCTTGTCTGTCAGATTAAAAGCACCTTTTGAAATTACCAACCTTAAATAAGGTATTAGACATACTTTTCAGAAAGCCCACATTTCTGTATTAATTTTCTATTAATTTTAAAATGTCTTTTTAGTCTGATGTATTGTTCTAATCTAAGAAATTAAATGTAATGTTTTCATTATAGAATCATCTGGAAAAAAACACTTAAAAACATCAGTGTCTGTAATTAATCTGTATCATGTATTTTATTTAGTGAATTGAGTAACTGAATTAAATGAACATTTCAATAACATTCTGATTTAGAGAATATGAATGTAACTTCTCTCTCTAGGTTGATATGTATGACATACATTGTCTTGTTAGCTAAACTTATTTGCTTTGGAATTTGAAAGAGCTCTCAAACAATATGCCAAGATTCCTGATAAAAGGGCAATTGTATGACAACAGAAAGTCTCCAGAATGTTACTGGAAAGAGCTAATCTTCCAAATAACAAGAATTCATACTTTTTGATTGTTGAAATGAGATGGAAAAATTTTCAGTTCATTCATACCTTAATATCTGCATGGATGCCCAACAATGACTTCAAAGAGTTAGGTTTTTTTTTTTTTTTTTTTTTTTTTTTTTTTGGTTTTTTTTTTGATGAATAGAGAGTTAAATTTGAATGTCATCAAGAGAAGGACATATATTTCCTAAAAATAAACCTTTAAGGCAACATATATAATGAAAACAAGACAGGCCCTATGGAGCCTTGAGGAACTCCACAAGTAAAGAATGCTGCTGCTGTTGAATATGTATCTATGTGGACTGAGAAGCTACAGTCGAATACGTAACTTAAACCACTAGAATAGTTCCCTTAGTGTACATCCAATGCTCCAGCCAGCCATGATTACAGGATAACACATTCAATCTCAAATGCAGTACTTGGTTCTAAAAACACTAAAATAGCAGAGGTCCCTAAAATCAACAGTTAAAATAGGATCACTTGAACTTTTCAGAAATACAAGGTTCCTCTTTAGAAAAGTTTGCAACTGTGTGTGATGGACTCGGGCCTATCAAGAGTGTACCCCGCCTCTCACCCAATGATTGCTGGAGACAGTCACCAGCCACTCCCCCAGGACCCTGCAAGGATGAGTGGTTATATACAATGGATGGATGGATGTTTGTAACTGAACAAAAACCTCATTCTCACAAACCTTGAAGAGAAACGGAAACTTAGAAATAGGCCTGAAGTTAGAGAGTATGGAAGGGTCTAAATGTTTCTTTTTGATGAGTGGCTGCATCACATCATATTTAAATGCAGCTGGGAAATGGTGTAAAAATGAGGGAAGAGTAGAATGTATGACTCCACAGTTTTCAAAAATGTCCTTAAATAAATAAGAAGGAACACTCTTTAAAGAAGATAAAGAAAAGTATGTAGTCTGCAAAAGTTTTGTGATAGGAGTAAAAACAGACAATGACAGGCTCAAACTGGTTTAAGCATCAAGAGACAAGGGAGAAGAAAGCTAACCCAAAGCAGAAACAGAACAATGAGTAACACAAGCAGTCCCAGATAATCTCAAATAAGATATTTTCTCGAAGAAAAACTGCAGGAATTTCTTTAGAAACTGTAGAACCAAATGAGTTGGGGAGATTTAAAACTGAATTTAAGAAAGTAAATACAACTTAAGGGCTGTTAGAAGAGAAACAATTTGCAATAATGCTTGATTTAACATCCTTCACCACATTATATTAGTGCAAATAGTCATTCAAAAAGATTCCTAATAATACATGAAGTCTGTCATTTTTCCTTTTTTTCTACTTTGTGTTGGGCCATCACAAGAAATTCCAGTATAATACATTGAGGTTTTTGGTTGTTTATGTGACAAGATGTGGCATTAGGGCTTTAAATACTTTTGGAAGGCACAGTAATGTGTAGCCCTAAATATAAGATGGATAAGGTTTGGAAATGAGTGTGTCTTCAGGTTTAGATATAATACAAACCTAGAGTTGCACATTTTTTTCTGAATTCCTGGAGGCCCTTGATCTCTGAATCCCTCAGCACAGCATGGTGGACACATAAACCAAACCTCCTACTGAAATACATGACTTTGAACCTTATACTTTGTGGCACAAAAAAAGAAACACATCCTCATGGACAAACGGTGTTCTTCACTGCTTCTGACCTCCCTTACATATTGAAATGTGCATATTCATTAATGCACGTATAGGGAAAGACTTCCATGAAAGGAAAGGTATAAATGGTTAAAGGTTAAATGACTGAAAATTGTAGTAAACACTTCAAAAATCCTACCGGGAGCAGTAGCCAGTCTGATCTAGTAGCTCAACTGTTCTCTTTTCCACGGTCAAATAGGCAACAAAACACCACTGGGACAAACACTTCTAACACACTCTCTTGAGGCCTGTTCTATATGTATACATATGGGGATAACTGTTCCAGGCATCCATTTAAATATGATGTTAGTTCTCAATCCGGCCAATCACTCAAGGACTTAATGAGGACTGGAATACAGAGCAAACAAAATGAGCTGCAATGCCAAGGTGTTGAAATGGAAAATCAGCTGTGCCCCTAAGTGCCAAGCACAAAGACTAAGGAGCACTGCTGTGTAGCAGAATGTTACAGCAGTGAGCACCTCTTGTCCTCAGAGCTGCTTCACATCTTGTGTGGAAACTGCCAGAGTTCCATCTGGGAATATTTTGAGCTTAATGGTCTGAATTTTAGATTGCTGCTGAGTCTTTAAGGGAATTCTGTTTGTGCTGCACGAAACCCCGTTAGCTGTGGTGTCATTATACATTTAAATATGACTTCTGCACAAATGACTGGTAAAATGCAGCTTAAGAAATGCCTACTTTATGAGCTGACTTAAACACCGACTGAACCCATATGATGCTGCGTGGGGGATCATGAAGGAGGATGGAGCAGAGGATAGACATACACTGTTTGCACAGTTATTGCCAGTCCTGGTAAAGATGGGTAAGATGGGTAAGAAAGTTTGTTTCTTTTATTGCCGTGGGGGAAAAAAAGTACTTTGATTTACCTGAAAATACTTACTTTGAAATACCTTTATTCAGTGAAAAAAAAAAAAAAAAAAAAAAAAAAATATATATATATATATATATATATATATATATATATATATATATATATATATATATATATATATATATATATATATATAGCGGCTGGGTAGCTCAATGGGTAAGTCACCCAACCTTCACCCGGGAGACCGGGGTTCGAATCCAGGCCGGGTCGCTTTGTTGAGATATCCACTGTGGGTCCTTAGGCAAGATCCTTCGCGGTACTGCCTACCTCATGATGAGTGACAAAGGAATACACGCCATGCTGGCTCAGACAAGGTCAAACAAGGTCTGCGTCAGGTGCTGGGGAACCAGGGCACCTTCACGAAAAATGGGTTACTGGAACAAGACGGAATTGGGCGAGAGGTGAAAACTTGGATCTCTTGGAATGCTACTACTCAAGTAACCCTAGTCAGAGGGGTTACATGCAAAGAATGTGGGAGGAATGGTTACGTCGACATCCCCATTCAACACTAACTGCCAAACAACTAGTAGCTCAGTGTTCCAACATCCGCAAACGGCAAATGCTGTCACAACTTCAGATAGACGAGGTACAACACAAATGCTACGGCAAGGGGGAGCCAGGATGCCAGGTCAGAAGGGAGTTAGCTTCAACTCCCCACCCGGAGATTGGGTATGCAGCCCCAATAATGAATGAACCATCACAGCTGAACGAGGCAGCAACTGACCTGAGAGGTAGGATCGTGGCCCGAATGAACACCAGGCAATCCCGATGCCACTTACAACGGCTGAATGAAGTACCATCAGAAAGTCTCATTGAAGATGTGAATGCACCATTGAGAACGATCCCTACCAACACCATAACGGAAACCAATGAGCTGGTGTACAACTCTGCATCAGTGATCCTTGAGATGCTCGGCTATAGGAGCAACCATGAGATTCAATACCCACCATGGAAAAGACGGTTAGAGGCTAAAATCAAAGTAACAAGGAGGGAAGTGAGCCAATTGTCAGAGCTCCAAAGAGGTGCAATCAAAAGTACCAAGCGGTACAGCCAGATGCTCGAAACTGCCAAACAAAGGCTCCAAGCCTTGGCCAGTCGCCTAAAGAGGTACACGAGAGAAAATGAAGCCAGGAGGATTAACCGGCTCTTCTCTACCCAACCAGCTAAAGTGTACTCTCAATGGCAGGGTAATAACAACAGAGCAGACCCACCAAGGCTGGAGACCCAACAGTACTGGAAAGGCATATGGGAAAGGGAGGCGACCCACAACAGCAATGCACAGTGGCTAATCTCTCTACGAGATGACCACAGCAACCTCCCTGAGCAAGCCCCAGTAACTATCACAGTGGCAGATGTCCAAGAAAGAGTCTCAGGTATGAAAAACTGGACAGCACCAGGTCCTGATATGATCCATGCCTACTGGCTAAAGAAACTCACTGCCCTCCATGAGCGACTGGCAGCTCAAATGAACCAGCTGCTACAAAGTGAAGGGCGCACAATCCTGATCCAGAAGGATCCCTCAAAGGGTTCGGTCCCATCCAACTATCGGCCAATAACCTGTCTCTCTACAACATGGAAGCTCATGTCAGGCATCATAGCACCTAAGATAGGTGGGCACATGGATAAATACATGAGTACAGCACAGAAGGGCATCGGCATAAATACAAGAGGAGCCAAACACCAACTCCTGGTAGACCAAACAGTCGCCCGAGACTGCAAAACCCGACACACCAACCTGTGCACGGCTTGGATTGATTACAAGAAAGCCTATGACTCAATGCCACACACTTGGATCATTGAATGCTTAGAGATGTACAACATCAACAGGACTCTAAGAGCCTTCATTGCAGCCTCGATGGGGATGTGGAAAACCACCCTTGAAGCCAATTGCACAAGTGTCCATCAAATGTGGCATATACCAAGGAGACGCTCTGTCCCCACTGCTGTTCTGCATAGGTCTGAACCCCCTCAGCCAAGTCATCAACAAGACTGGCTACGGATACCGACTCAAGAACGGAGCCACCATCAGTCACCTCCTCTACATGGATGACATCAAGCTGTACGCTAAGAGCAAACGAGACATCGACTCACTGATCCACACCACCAGGATCTACGGCACTGACATTGGGATGTCACTCGGACTAGAGAAGTGTGGTCGGATGGTTACACATAGAGGGAAGGTCATCCACACAGAAGGGGTCTCACTCCCAGAGGGAACAATAGCAGACATTGAGGACAGTTACAAGTACCTGGGAATACCACAAGCAAATGGCAGCCTCAATGAGGTCACAAGGAAAGGAGCCACAGCCAAATACCTCCAACGAGTAAGGCAAGTCCTGAGAAGCCAGCTCAATGGCAAGAACAAGATCCGTGCGATAAACAGCTATGCCTTGCCAGTAATCAGATACCCTGCAGGAATAATAAGCTGGCCAAAGGAAGAGATAAAGACCATGGATGTTAAAACTTGGAAACTACTAACCATGCATGGAGGGTTCCACCCTAAATCCAGCATCCTGAGACTATACGCGAGCCGTAAGGATGGAGGCAGAGGACTAGCGAGTGTGAGAGCCACTGTCCAGGATGAAACATCCAAGATCCATAAATACATCAAGGTCAAAGCCTCAACCGACGATGTGCTCAGCGAATGTCTCAAACAATGGGGACCAGAGGATGAGGTGCTGGAGGAACCATCATGGGAGGATAAGCCCCTACATGGGATGTACCACCGACAAATAGCTGAAGTGGCTGATATCAGGAAATCCTACCAATGGCTGGAAAAAGCTGGACTCAAGGACAGCACAGAGGCACTCATCCTGGCTGCACAGGAACAGGCCCTAAACACCAGAGCAATAGAGGCTCAGATCTACCACACCAGACAAGATCCAAGGTGTAGATTGTGCAAGGAGGCCCCTGAGACAGTCCAACACATAACAGCAGGGTGCAAGATGCTGGCAGGGAAAGCGTACATGGAACGTCATAACCAAGTGGCGGGCATAGTGTACAGAAACATCTGTGCAGGATATGGACTGGAAGCCCCGAGATCAAAGTGGGGCACACCCCCAAAGGTGGTGGAGAATGACCGAGCTAAGATCCTGTGGGACTTCCAGATCCAGACAGACAAAATGGTAATGGCGAACCAACCGGACATCGTGGTGGTGGATAAACAACAGAGGAAAGCCGTTGTGGTGGATGTAGCAATACCAAGCGATTGCAACATCAGGAAAAAGGAACACGAGAAACTGGAGAAATACCAGGCCCTCAGAGAGGAACTGGAGAAGGCCTGGAAGGTGAAGACCACAGTGGTGCCTGTGGTCATCGGGGCCCTCGGGGCAGTCACCCTCAAACTGGAGCAGTGGCTAAAACAGATCCCAGGAACAATGTCAGACATCTCAGTCCAGAAATGTGCAGTTCTCGGCACAGCCAAGATACTACGCAGAACCCTCAAGCTCCCAGGCCTCTGGTAGAGGACCCGAGCTCAGAGGTTGAGAAAGACCACCCGTGGAGGGTGAGAAGGGAATTTTTATATATATATATGTCTTAAAGCTGATAAGAGTTTCTCTGAACGTCTAATTATAAACCCATGATGTTCATTTTGTTTGTTATGAATATGAGATGACATAAAGGTCAATTTCTTTTGACCACTTTGCAGGGTAAGAAACTATATTTATCTTGCCAGAATGCACAGTGATGAGGATGGTAAGGATGGTATGTAAAAAAAAATCTCATAAGCTCATTGATAGAGATCTACGGCAAAGAGTGGGATTTTGGAGTCATCAAGTCTCCATAACAACTTAGATGCTATCTACATACCAAAATGATTACCACTGATAGAGTTGTCTTAACTTTAACCTTACAAAATCTATTGGTGTTTATTTTGAAAGTGGGTTATTCCTGTACTCCTTCCTAAACCTTGAATTGAAACATTGCTGCAGTACAAAAAATGAACAGTTCAGGTGACAGTTTTACAATTTTGTAAAAACTAAAATTTTTATTTTCAACATCCACCTCTTCAGATAAGATTATGTTGTCACAAACTTCTTTACCAGGGGTGACAAAAAATGTATCTTGCATTAGCAGAAGAACACTCTGCCGAACATTTCTTCTTATCAAGACTGTTGTTTGTACAGAATATTAAAATTCTTAGTTTATTTTACACAGTGCAGTGACAAATAACCCATTTGTCATTGTATCTACAAAGGATCCAGGAGACAAGACAACAAAAGTTTGATGGATGGCATAACGGCTTGTTAACAAGCCACAAAGCTTTTCAATTAATTGTAGTCTTGACAGTGATTTGTGTTCCTTGATTTTAATGTGATGACCTCAGCACTTCTTCTGTAAAGCGTAACTCCATCTGAAGCATCATGCAGCATTTAGACGCCATGTTTGTCCCTCTGGCTAACACTCACATTTCAGTCAGAAACATTATGGTTTGGGGTCTGGAAAAATGTTTACGCAGTTGTATAAGACAGCATATTTTAGATTCTGCTGCTTTTGCTTATGGTGCTCTCTGTCTGCCTTAATGCAGCTCGGCATGTCTGCTGCAAAGAGTAGAGCCCCACACAAACACATTCCATTGATATCTATTCGCAACGATCGCCATTTTTTGGGACACTTCTTCAGAAGAATGAGTGGAAGCCAGAACAACAGGAGGAATGTGGGAGACTGCATAAAATGAGTGGTGGGCAGGAGCCACTTGATGACAGGAGGGCCAATTGCTTCACTAAGGAGATGACATCTCGGCTCGGCGCACGGCAGTAAATGGTCCCATTTCACTCATCACGTAGAGTTATAGATGGCCGGCTGCTCTCCTGAGCAGCTGCCCAGAGCTGGAAAACATACCATGCTGCTGCATCATTGCAAAAACACAAACAACACTGAAACACTGCATCATTGTTTATCAACCCTGACAAAGCTTATGGCTTTAGCTTCAAGCACAAGGCAAACCAGCACCTCATGGATTTCCTATATATAATTATGATTGTTGGATAAATGCAGCCATGAGGCTCATTTTCCAGAACACAAAGAAACGGAAAGGTCATGCTAATCAGGAACAGGTAAAAGAAGAAAACAGGAGAAAACAAAGGTGACAGTGCACGACAACGAGCCATTCAGATGTGTGTGTTCACACCTCAGAGACGAAGATTGTAATCTTCCACCAAACTGCACTCCTAAATGCTTAAGTCTGCTGCTAGGAGCAGCACCAGAAGTACCTGTAATCAAGTGATAAGAGTTTCTTATTCACAGCCAAATTGAGCAGGGCTGACCACTGTCACCTTCCGATGGTCAGTTCTTTTGGAACAATCTCACTACAGGGATTTAACTTTTTTTTTTTTTTTTTTTTTACTGTATGATAAGATCAGATAAGATTTCCTGTTTTAGGTCAGGATGATCAAAATGTATTCTATTTGTTAAGTGGCAGAAAATGAGGGAGATTTTTTTTTTTATTACTGTTTTCAATTGAAAAAGTTCACATATGCTAAGATTACTATGGCTTTAAACAGTTCAGGAAATCCCAGATGATGGTGCTATGGTTTTGTAAGTTTCTGATAGGGTAATAACAAATTATGAGCTAAATGGAGCCAAGCCTGTGGATGTATTTTAAGGAAGCACCACAAACACACCACTTTCTTTAGTGATATCACAAAAATATAAAAAACCAGCCAAGATATGAGAGAAGAAGAGATTTGTGGACCTCCACAAGTCTGGCTCATCCTAGGGTAAACTAGAGAGACTAACACATACTATCAAATTAGCTACAAAATTCCTTAGAGGTAGCAAAGAATTTTGCAGGGGCCAATCACAAAACCCTGATCTCAGTTCCATAGTAAATTCTTGGGCAGAGCTGCAGGCAGGCTAAAGACCTAACTCACTTACACCGGTTCTGTCAGGACAAACAGGCCAGAATTCCAGCAAAGTATTGTGAAAACCTTGTGGAAGGATACTCAAAATGTTTGAGCCCAGTCATATGGTTGAAAAAGTTATTTAACCAAATATTAAAGAAATTTGCCCTCTGAATTTAAGGAAATTAGAAAAAGAAAATCTCTGGAAAACACCTTCCTCATTATTTTGATATTTCACAAATAGAAATAATCTTGGTAATCCCAGCTAATCAAACAGATGAAAGTTTTGGTCATATTTAGTTCCAGACAGAGAAATAAATGGGTGAGCGCCTTCTTAAATAGTACATGTTTTTCCGACCTTTTTCACTCAACCTAAAACTAATTCATAAAAAAAGCAGCGACCTACACACACTGAGAGTCATGTTGCCTGAGTTTATAATTATAGCTGGAGGACATGTTATACGGCTCTGGGAATTGAACTGAAGGGACGTTACTGTGCAAACATTGGGGCTGGATTATTCACCTCCTCGAGACAGAGGAACATAAAATGAAGTTTATAATGTCACCCAATTTGCAGTTCACCTTTGCGAAGAAATGTTTCTTACATGCTGTTAGCTGGCACATAAAACAAAAAAGAAACAAGAAAAGAATCTTACGCAACAGAAGGCATTGATGATAAAGACGTGTGCTAGGAATCTTTTGCTTGTCGGTGAAAGTATAATCTTCACCCACAAAAAAAGGTCCCAAGACCATAATCTGACACTCAAATTGTTTCTTTTCCTAATTCTCAGTATTCTTGGCACTAAAAGTCAGCACCTCTCTCTCCTCGCCCACAGGAGATCACAGCAAATCAAGTTTATTACAGTCTCTAATTACAATTACAGTCTCAACAGGCTTCACAATGGAACAATAAATGAAAATGATAAATAAAAATAGTTATCCTTCTTCTTTTCCCACTAACCTTAGACCCTCAATGGGAACAAAACAACACCCTATCAAGAAAACTTAATCAGAGACAAATAACAGGAAACACAGCAGGGAAGCTCACCAGGAGGAATCTCTTACAGAAAAAAACCATACCAATTGTGGTGAAAACAGATGAAAACCGGATGCTTTCTGTAACCTTTAACCAGGTCCTGACCTAATTCTGGCAGGATTTTTGATGAGAAATAGTAGAGGTCATTTTAAGCAGCAAATGGCCTGCATTTTTATAGCGCTTTATCAAGTCCAAGTACTCCAAAGTGCTTTACATTACATTCAGTCATTCACCCATTTATACATACATTCACACACTGACGGTGATAAACTACATTATAGCCTCACCTGACCAGGAGCAGATTGACAGAAGCAAGGCTGCCACACGATCGGCACCATTGGGCCCTCTGACCACCACCAGCAGGCAAGACGCTATGTTGTCTTGCCCAAGGACATGACTAAGGTGAACAGAGTGGGGGGTTCGAACCAGCAATGAACTCTTACCTCCTGAGCCACAGCTCTTCAGGAGGTAGATCGGTTTCTTGTCACGGACCTCACCTATAGCTTCAGTCCACAAATTAAATTTTATACCTGCTGTGTGCAAATCACCAGTACTACTGGCAGCGAAATAAACCCTCAGCATGATGTTAGAATAGAATAGAATAGAATAGAATAGAATAGAATAGAATAGAATGTCTCATGATGGGGAAATTTCTGTGCAACAGCAGCAAAGTTGCAGTGACAGGCAGATGGTAGCGTTGTACAAATACTAGCATGGATATAACCACTTATTGATTTTGTTGGGAGCAGTGATGGTTATAGAGTCTAACAGCTGCTGGAAGGAAGGATCTTCTATGGCGCTCCTTAGTGCACCTAGGATGCAGCAGTCTGTCACTGAAGGAGCTCTGCAGTTCAGCAACAGCTTCATGCATGGGATGAGAGACATTGTCCATCAGTGATGTTATTTTAGCTAGAGTCCCTTCTATCTCCCACCACCTGCACTGGGTCGAAGGGGCATCCGAGCACAGAGCTGGCCTTCCTGATGAGCTTTCTAACTGCTTCTCTCAGCTGTAGATAAGCTGCTTGCTCTAACATACAGTCCCATAGAAGATTGCTGAAGGTCTTCAGGAGCGCCCCAAACACTCCAAAAGACCTCAGCCTCCTCAGCAGGTAGAGTTTGCTCTGACCCTTGCTGTAAAGCACAGTGTTATGAGTCCAGTCTAGTTTATTGTTCAAGTGAACAACCAGGTACTTATAAGAATCCATGATCTCAATGTCCACTCCCTGGATGTTCACCAGTGTTACCACCACCATGCTTGGTGGTACAAAGTTCTTGGGTTTGAAAGACTCACCTTGATTTCTCCAAATGTTTTCATGTTATTGTGGTCAAACAGCTCAATATTTGTCTTGTCTGGCCATTCAATTTCACTCATGCCTGGAGGTATAAATTTCCGATTAGTGCTTCTTTCTTGGTCAGCACCCTCTCACCCTCTTTATGTTAATGTTGAACTGGCATCACTGTGGAGAGTAACACTAGTGTTCCAGCAGCTTCCACTCTATGGTCTCCCAGTGCATTGGTGTTACTTGGGTTGGTTCTGAGCATCCTAAGCAATTTCTTTTCATCTGAGAATGACAGTTTGGGTCAGGGAGTTAAAACTTGGGCACAATTGTGTGTTCCAACAGGACCATGATCCTGAACACAAAGCAAGACTAGTTTTGGAAAGGAAAGGATAAAACAGACTAACATTAAGATTCTGGAATGGCTCAGAGCTTAGCTATGTTTAAAATTTATTAACTATGCTTAAAAGCTTGGTCACTGGCAGGATAGTAACCATTTTAAAGGAAATAGACAAATTCTTCCAAGCAGAGTTGTCAAACATCCAGATAGAATCATCCCAGTACCCTGTTGATGCCTACAAAGAGTGTGTGGTTGAGGTGCAACTTGCTCAGGGACATTAAACCAAAGGTTAATGGAGGTGAATGTATACACACAGCCTGGCCAAAACAAAAAGTCGCCATCTGAATTTAACTTAGCAAATAGGTACAAGCCCAAATTATCCAATCACTTGGATAATTACCACATGGACGATTTTGTTTCAGCAGGGTCTACACATTGGCATGCATCAAGCAGAGGAAATGTCTAAGGAGATTCCAAAAACTATTAAAATTGGGTTTAACTCTGTCCAAGGCATTAATAAAACATGGAAGGAAAGAGGGGATTTATAGTCTTTGAAGAAGAAACGTGGCGATCACTTTTACGTGGAAAAATCAAATCAAAGCAAAACAACAGAAGAAAACTCAGGGCTATGTTTGACAGTGAAAGTGAGAGCATTTCCACAAATACAATGTGAAGGAAACTCTTGTACTGTGTAGCCAGACCATGCATTGAGGGGGATGGGGATTGCCATCTTTAATACACCAAAAGACTAAAGGCAGTCCAAAGAAATATTCAAGTGTGTGCCCTTTTTTTAGCTGGTATCTTATTTGGCAGGGCAGTGTATCTGAGCCTGTGTGTATGTTTTTGACTCTTTGTAGAACAGAGAAAATCCCATAACCGGTTCAAACTTGTGTATCCAATTCTTGTTTTTAAAAATTGTTTTTGTATGTCACCTAATCACTCCATAAAGGAAAGGTAATAACTAAATGACAAAACAAATCAATTAAAGCCCAAAATTAATCTGACAGTTATGCTCAAGAAGATATTATATAATCAGAATTGTGTTTTATTCTGTATACAAAATTTTAAATAAACCCCACTTTATCCTATTGGATTTATACATACTTAGATCAATCCTCTACCAGTTATGATCATTAAATCAGCCACAATCAGGAAATATTTGACCTTTTCTGCATCTGTCTTTGCTAATATTTAATTTTAAAAGATTTATCAGCCATTTTCTATGATACAAAATAATATTCTGCATTCCCAATCTAGAGAAAATGTGTAGATTTTGGAGCTGATATCATAATCCCACATCTCAAAGATTTTAATATAGTGGTTTATGTGTTTGCTGTTGGGAAGTTAATTCAAGCAAGTGATAAAAATCGTTCCACAGAGACTTTGACATTGGAGTTGGAACCTTAATTAGTCTATCAATGTAACCTGTCTGAGAACACTATCTAAAACTCTTGAAGCAGTTTGCAAAATCCCCCTTCTGTAACCAAGGCCATTTTATCGCCAGCTGAAATCTGACTGAGAGGTCATGTGGATCAGTTGTTGCTTCTCTTGACAGTTGTGACATATCTGTGTTCATAGTGTAGGACAAAATCAGGTCAGGGTCTGCTGCTCACACAAACACACCTGGGAGTTGGAACAGAACAAACGCAGCTTCTTGCCATTTGCTGCTGTGTGAGCAGCGGGTTAGAGGTGCTGTTACTTCCTCTCTCATGAGGGCACCTTGGGCAGTGGGTGACAAAAGTGAAGTGTCTCATATTTCCTCTCCCCGCTGTCTGAACTTTTTTGCAAGGATCTCTGATGAGACAACAGCACCCCAAGGTCACGAAGTGGGGTATAATCAGCTCCCATTTCCTGCCACTGCACTGACTCAGATGAGATTACTTTGTCACTGTCAGCAGCAGCTCTAAGACTGGGGATCTCTGTCAGTCCAGGCTGAACCTTTGGGCACCTGCGTCAGAGCTCAGACCCACAGCCCACGGAACAAGTGGGCCCACTCACCACCGTTTCACGTCTGAAAGACTGCTGTGCACAGGCGCACAAGGAGGAGGGAGGGTGGAGGGGGGTTAAGGGTCCGCTAGTTGTCGGGAGCATCAGTGACAAGCTGCTCGGTTAAACCCTCTCGCAGACGTCCACTACATGTCCATGTGGGCTCTGAACGCTGTGACAAATCAGCGCCTCTAAACCAGCCCCCGGGTCCAGGGTTTGCCCCTCCTGTCCAGCACCAATCTGAGCAGGGAGGGAGGAGGGGGCGGGAAGGTTAGTTTGAAGAGGGCAGAGCTTTGCGAAAGCACCCCAAATTATCCCTTATTTCACCGCCGGAAAAAAAAAAAAAAAAAAAAAAAAAAAAAGATCCATACCCAGTGGATGATAACAGCTGAGGGTGAAATCAGACGGACTAAGCGTCAGAACCTCATTAACTCCAAGGAGCGAGAAGAAACGGCAGGAACGCAACCCTCAGTGCTGCGGGTGAGATTCAGATTTTTTTGAATGCTCGTCATTACATGTGCTGCTGAATGTCTCATGGCTTTTAGAGTTTCGTTAACGTTTATGTCCGAATAAAAGCGGGAGACGCTTTCAGACGTCCTCAGCAGCAATGTTTCATTCAACATGCAACAACTGCTGTTTGTGGAGCTACTGCAGTATAATTGATGGCTTAACAGGTCTCCGTGGCTAAAGTAGAGATGATGCTGGGCTGAGGATGCGGCGCTGCATGCGTACCCTGCTTTGCTCATTTGCGCACGGGAATTAAGTACTGTTGTTAGCGGGGGAGAAAGCATGTCTTTATTTTTCTGTCTTTTTCTGTGATAAAGAAATGTTTTATCTCTTGCTTGTTTTCGAATAGCAGCAGAATGCGACACTATGGGTCGTGCGAGTAATTGTTACTTTCTGTTAATAGGCAATTAACCAATATAAAGCGCGTGACGGGTTTTTTTTTTCTTTCTTTCTTTTTAATATTGACAGAAAAAAAAAAAAAAAAAAAAAAAAAAAAAAAAAAAAACTAGCGCGATCATCCTAACTCTTGTCTCGTGCTTTGACCCCCGCGTGCTGTACAGCCCATCAGAGAGGAGATGCCGCAACATGAGAGAAGACTGTTGAGCGGTGGCTAAGTTAACCTTGGAATAAGCCCCCCCCTCGTTAAAGCGAGGGGTCTGGAGCTGTCTGCCCCCCTCCCCTCTTGCAACATCACCGCTCTTTAGATCAATAGCTTACTTCTGACGTTTCTTTGCTCATAAGTTTAGCCTGGACGCAAAATAACAACAGACATTTCAAAGAAATTTGAATGTTAAGTCAAAGCGATTCATATTTATGTAACTGATATTTAAACGCACTAATGACAAGGACACAAATCTACTCCCTGTTTTACTCCATTGGGTGCCTTTCTTCCGATGCTGCCAATGCATGTTGTGTATTGTGCCCTGCTAGAATAATGTATTCTGTAACATTAAGATTTGCCTTTACATCCACTGATTGCAGAAGTCCCCCCCACTCCCCCTCCAACCTTGCTATGAAAATTATGTAGAAAATGGGTCCACAAAGACAATGCAAACAAAGAACATGCACTCATAACTCAGTCTACTGCTGTTTTTCTGCTGTTGAAAAGAAGATACAAGGAAGCAGTCTTGATTTGCTAATTGAGACTGACTCCAAAATTGAATCACTTTCTTAAGTCCACGTTCTAAATGTCAAGCTTTATGCTTTATATAATAAACTGTTTGTGGTAAAAAAAATAAATAAATAAATAAATAAAAACAACTTAAAAAAAGTTTATAATGTATAATTTACTGGTACCCCCAGTAAGATGTTCAAAAGCCTTAAATAGATCACCCTTTATCTCGTGGCACATAATGAAAATTAAGAAATTCTAACCTTTATAACCTTAATTAACTGCATTGTATCAAGTGGGGAAAACATTAAATAATTAATATATCAACAAAATCACTTGTATTTCATATTACAGATCCTCTAAAATAAATGTAACTGTATCATGTTTTATTCATATTTACGTATTTAAGTTGATCAGAAGTTTTAGAGCCTTCCTATAGGTACAACATGACTGTCTTTTCCCCAGGGGTATTAAACATGATATACACAGTGGCCCACTTTTTTTAGCCACTGGTTGCTAGGCTTAGTAGTGGGACCCATATTTATCCGTCATACATAAGATGGTAAGGGACGGTATAAAGAAATCAGTTATAGCTCAATGTTATATACCTCAGCAAAGAGGGGTCACAAAGTCTCCATACCAACTATAGACGCTATGTTTGAGAGTGATGTCAGAAGAGATATTTTTCTGTCCTACGATCACAAGATCAAAATGTTTAAAGTGTGCTTGGTCAGAATTGAAGAGACTGAACTTTTTGACAACAAACACTCCAGGTGGTTTGACATGAAACAATGGAAGAATCTGTGGAAAAGCACCTTATGTCCACTGATGCTGTGGGCCTGTTTCTTTTCCAAAAATCTTGAGAAGTTTGTTAGAGGGTATTGCAATGCAGACTTTTGAATTAGCCAGAAGTTTTTAAATAAAATCTAGTGCCCCCTTCTAGTATGATGAATTATCGATCCATATCAAGACAGAAAATGTTTTGAAAACACCAAAATAACCATCACAGCCCCTAAACTTAAGTAAACTTAAGTAGTTCTCTCTCTCTCTCTGTAGTTCTCCTGGAGGAGAACTACAGAGAGAAGAGCATCAGAGAGGACCAAGGACTCTGGATCATCTAAAGAGGACTGCGCAAAAAGAAATGGTCTAAGATATGTCTCTTTTAGTCCCAATCTTTGGAAAAGTTACAGGAAGCTGACTAAGAAACTGTCCTATGACTGAAAGGGCTGTAAATGTTAACATCAAGTTTTCTAATGATTCTGCCACTGGTTTTGGTAAAAACATTTGCTCTTCAGGTTTTCTTTCCACACTGAATAAACCTTCTCAAATAAGGCAGAATTTTTCTAAACCTTTTAGAGTATGATGCTTACTCTGCAATTAATTTCTTTTAAGCCATTCCTTAACTGGATTTGTTGGTAAAATTTTTGCATTTTTCTACAAGCTGACATATAGTCTAAATTGTATTATACTTAAATTTCATGTCATTATGGGCTATGAGCACTTTAAACCCTTTGCCTATAAGTGTCATAGCCACTTCTAAATAAGTGTGCAGGTTCTCAGATAGTTTTGTTCCCTGAACATCTTCAGTCTGAAAATATTCCAAGAATGCTAAATGCAGAGTTTGGTTTCAAAATGGGTAGTTAAGTCCTTAAAGCTGTTGGTGATGTCACGGTGGCTTTTAATCATCACCTAATTTCAGTCTGAAGTGTGCAGAGGTTAAAACGTAGACTGCACATCAGGAAGAGCTACGTTATTGCTTGAATTTTAGCTTAATCTTTTCCTGATTTTCAGCCAGAGTCAGAGGCCATGCTCTCGTTTTAATTACTGGACTCCAGTTTGAGTTTATAGGAGAATTCCACTGCTTTTCCTGTGTTCTTGCTGGATGACATGCAAATGTTTAGGCAGTTTCCCTTCTGCATGGTCTATTGTTGTTACACACCTTTTAATGTGACAGAAACACTGCCGTAGGTTCTCCTCACAGCCAGCACTTAGTCTGCATGAAAATGATGATCCTGGACTCGTGAGTGTGACCACAAGTAAATGGATTAGCCACTTTTTCTCATCTGTTTGAACCTATGGAGCACCCTCCTCCTCCCCTTCGTTCTCACTAAATTGTTGTGTTGGAAAAAAAAGTCTCATCAGATTTCTTGTCCACTGTAGCAAGCTATGAGATTGAGCAGATCTTTTGAAGCTGAGGTGTCACGCTATTAAAAAAAAAAAAATGGAGTAGTACTTTCAGGAAGAAAAGAAACGGTGCCCTTAGAAAGTATTCATACCTCTTGAAGTTTTAGCACATATTGACAGGTCACAACAGAAGAACGTGTGCATTTATGTGTGATTCTATGTGTTAGACCGACACAATGTGGTGCCATGTGAAGTGGAAGCAAAATGACATGTGGTTTTCAACCTGTTTTAAAATAAAATGGGAAAAGTGTGGAGTGCCAAGGCAAGGAGAGGAATTATAAACATCCAGGAGGCCAATGGTGACTCTGGAGGAGTTGCAGAGATCAATACTTCTGGGGGGAAACTAGTCAATGGGAAATCTATTAATCGTGTACACCATAATTTATTTTATTTTATGTTGTGTTGAGAGTCTTGACTCATTTAAAAAGGCAGCTGAAAAAGCTTTTCCTTAAGATCCTAAGATCCCATGTAAATAGTATGTCATATTTGATTTTAAAATATCAGTGTTGTTTATCAATTTTTTTGTCTCTTTATAGTCATGTTTATTTTGATGCTTTGTCTTTGCAAAGCAATTTTTACTGACATCAAGTCTGGCCTTCATGGAAAATGAAGAAAGACATTCTTGAAGGAAACCCATGAGAAGTTTACCACAAGCTGTAGGGGACACAACAAACGTGTGTTAGAAGGTGTTTTGATAAGACAAGACTAAAATGAAAATGAAAACTTTTTGGCTTTTGGGCAAGGGTGTCAGAAAATACCACCTCCACTGTAAAACATAGTGGTGACAGCATTGTGCTGTGGGGATATTCTTCTTCAGCAGGAACATGGAAGTTGATCAGGATTTAGATAAAAGCATGGTCGCATGTTAGAATGGGCCAAGCAAAGTTAAGATCTGGATGAAGTTGTGACTCTTCATTCAATCTGACTGAGATTACACTATTCTGCAAAGAAGAATGAGCAGAAACATTTTGAGATAGACAAACCTGAGAGGGACATAGCACAAAGACAAAGGCAGGATCTGCAATGTATTGACTCGTGGGCGATAAATACAAATATAGAGCACATCTTTTAGATTTTTTTTTTTAAATGTCTTGAAAGCAATTAACAATTTACTTAATACTTTGTCTTGGTCTAATACATAAAATACAATTAAAATACAATGCACTTTGTGATTCCAACAGGACAAAACATATTAAGGTTTAAGGGGAATGAATACTTTTTCAAGTCACTATAACTGCTGTTCTTTGGAATCAGTGTGCAGATGCAGTCAAACTAAATGTAGCAAAGACAGAGGCAGATTCTTGCAGGGGTTTGCATTTGCATTATTGTTCCTTCAGGCACATGGAGGCATGATGCAGTAAAAACCAAAGCATCTCAAGTGATTACGAAATAAATGGGAGTAATATCTTCCTCTGTGTTTGGGAAAAACAAAACTGATTTTGGTGCTTCCTTGTGCACTGGATGTGTGCTTTTGACTGTGTCTGCAAGACAATATAGTTACCATTCATTCCACTAATATTTCATGTTTATGGTGAAAAAGGAAACAAAAGGAAGAAGGTTGTTTAGAAGTCTCTATATGTGGCTCCATCGTTCTGGTAAAGCAGGCACTAGGCTAAATTAGCAGCAGCAGCCATTAAATGATTATGATAACAGTGTGTAATTATGAGAGGGCCTGCATATACTGAACCACTATCATGTCAGTCATTGAACACTGAGCTCTAAGGGGAGATTTGCTGGTTATCTCCACACAGTAACAGATGATGAGAGGTGGAACAAACCAGAATAAAGAAAAAGTGGTGGAGGGTTAGAGCAGAAAAAGAAGTGTAGATACATTTGGTTCACTCATCCAACACAACCGAGCATTATTCTCTGGATTGGGCTAGGATAGTTAATATTTGCTTTTGGCTTTTTTCAGCTTATTTATTGCTTTCAAGAACTATCCTTTCTTTCTTTACTCTCCATTGTGTTTATGTCCCTTTGCTTCACTATTTCTGGGTTAAATAAATCATTCCAGCTCTTTTCATATAGGAACAACGTTACCTTCTTGTACTAGCTGGTTTTTGTGTGTGTACAGTAGTTGCTTTATTCCTGTGCAAATCTTTTTCGAGAACTATAATTTCTGTAGTTTGTACAGAAACAAAAGTGTCTTGATCAGGAGGATTTCTTGAAAATGCACATCTCAATAAATTCGAGGGGGGATAAAAATAAATATGAGCAGAAATATCATCATCTGTTCCAAAGCCGCACAGTTAACATATGCCGTCATTTTTATTTTTTTTTTCATTCTGTGTTGAGATTTGGACATGTGGTCACGGGTGGTGGGATTGCATTCTTCAGAACATGATGAAAGGGAATGTAAATTTGAGAAAACATTTACAGGATTTCTGCGCACTAGCTTTTTAAATGAATTCATGAGCCCTCCCTCTCTAATATTAAGCATTCTTAGAAGCCATTGTCACCGCATCCAGAGTCTCATGTTGCGCAGTTCTTTGGAAGGAAGGCTGTGAGAAATCACAATCGCAGAATGATTCTCTAAAAATAATAAATCCACAGTTAAATCCTCCGTATTTTTAGGATAACTTTGAAATCTGCATGTTTGCACTGTAGTTACAGTAGGGATTGATCTAATTATGTATTGATTTTTATGGGTAGCTATTTTTCTCCAAGTTAAATCCATATTAAACAAGAGGCTGAGGAAACATAATAGCATATTTTCCCAAAATTACAGTGCCTTTCCCTGTATTCATCCTGCTTGAACTTTTTCACACTTTTTCAAATTGCAACCAATAATGCATAATGGTGCTTGTTCTCAAAATAGTTTACAAATGAAATTCAAAAAGTGTTCTTTTGAAGGCAACTGGTTGCATTAGATTTATTTAGCAGTATCAGAGTAAAGGGGGGTGAAAACAAATGCATTTAACACTTCCCCTTTCTCTTCACAGTTATACACTACTTGTTGGAATTTAACATAAAATCTCATTCAGATCACTAAAGTTGGTGGTTGTAACGTGACAAATTCTGCAAAAACTGAAGGGGTCTACATCCTTTTTCAAGACACTCTGTGTCTCTTTTGTACTGTCTGAGCTTAAGGCTGACAGAAAAGCGTTGAAATGTCAGCCTTGCAAGGAGACTACATCTTAATTTTAGGTCCAGCTGCACACCAGAGACAGAATGTCTGCAGGTCATGAGACACTTTGCAAATGTCAGACATTCAAGATCTGAAACGGTGTTGATGATGAATGCTGTATTTAAAACAGTAAAACATATCTAAAGGTTGTTTGTCCAGTGAGAAATTGTCACTGTCATGGCCTAACTTGATTTCCTAGCTGTGAGAATGGAATTATAATATTAGATATATGACTTACGATTAAAGCTGGCAGAGGACTAGAAGCAATTTTAGACCCTCCAGGGAAGACACTGTTTGGCTGTATTTTGTTATAGATCCAGATTAGCTGCAAAAGATTTACTTAAAAGGTATTATATTGGACAGTGGATGCACTTTTCGTGAATCGGCATGCATGGTTCATTTGCAAGTAGTGTGAATAAAAGGGTGAAGCACTAATGGGTTTTTTGGTGCAAGCACATATTGGTAATTAAAGCTTTCCACAGCCACTCAACTTCTTGAAGATGACATCTTTTTTACTGTCCTGTCCATAGAAAAGGTAATGGGTGCAAATGAAGAAGCTTATTCACTGCTCCTTGGTGACTTTCATAAGTGTGATGCTTCTTGTACTTTCGTTAGACACTACAGGCAAAACATAATTCACCAAACTGGTGCCTTGGTGACCTGAAGAGCTTTTTTATTTTTTTATTTTTTTATTTATTTATTTATTTATTTATTTATTTATTTTGGAGGGGGGGAAAGCAAAGCTAATAGAGGTTATTTGGAAGTCCTGAAGGGTTTCTGTAAGAGAAGAGAAACTTTAGCTGTCTTTATTTAATTTTGTAATGCATCTGAGTAAATTGTGTGTGTCACTGGCTCCTGAGGGTGTCACAATCTTCAGCACGAGCAATGCAATTATTTTCACTTCTTCTTGAGAGGGAAGCTATGTGTCTGTCAAAGCAACTAATGTGAAGGGCGCACAAGTTCTTTTTGTTATTCTGTGACCCAGCGTTCCTGAGCAGGAATAAAAAAAAAAATAAAAATGAAAACATTGGGCTGTGTGTGATTGTGCTTTAGCAGTCTGAGTTGAATTCATGCTGACATCGGCTTCTGTCTACTTAGAGGACATATCTTCTCATCACAATTAAAAAAAATAACACATCCCCATGCCCCCCCTAACCCCTCACCCCTCACCCAGAGCTTTAAATAATTCAGATACGAAACACATATGCACATATCCTACAGGCATGTTTAAATTGCTTCTTAAATTATCACTTGGTCGTAAATGTTCCAGTTTTGTAAAAAGCAGAAATTCGCACTTGGCTGTACATGTCAATATTTGTTTTAGCATCTCAATTATTTGCTTTGCTTGTGTTATGTGGTCATAAATAAAACATTTTCTGTTCTGGGCTGATGGTTCAACAAGACCAGCAATCTAAGGAAAGCTCTAAATGAAGCCCTTACCGGTATTGGCCAATCCATATTGGCACTGGCTGACAGATGTGACATTTAAAAGACTTGAGATGTCGTTTTTGTACAATTAGAAGTGATACTTCTTTTCTAAGCCCAGATTGTAATGCAGCATTATTGCAGTGGTTGCCAAGTCAACTGGTGGTAAAGGCTCCCTCCTCTGGGGTCTATAGAGAAAAGACACATCTTCCATAGACAACATTAGACATTGCTTAAGATGTATAGGCAAAAAGAAAAATGAACTGGTGAAAGGGTGGCAAATGTGGCAAATGGAAAGCAAAATGGCTTTTTAAAGCCAACAAAGAAGAAGCTTCTTTCTTTAACCTGATGTGCAGTGGTACCTGTGAGAATATCTTGTAAAAGTGGCAAAGAAAAGATGATATACACAGAGTATTTCATGGATATCATGAGAAGCCTGTTGCAGTTCTTTTCTGCTCTCCTTTTATCAGTCTTCATCATTGAAACACTTTATAATCTTGTGGTTTGAGACCTCGCACTATTATAATGTCATGATAGATCTTGTCGAGAGGAAGTATTGCCCACAAAGCAACTATCCACTTACATTTAGCATGATTTGCTCTCACTAACTTAGCCCTGAAGTATCCCCTGGTTTTCTTATAAGTGACCGTAGCAGCATTTAAGGCATAATCAGTCCCTACACTTACTACACAGTTGTTTAAAGCACAGGTTTCTTAAAATGATTGTAAAAAAAAAAACAACTTTTCTCTGTCATGATCAATGGGTCTCTGGTTACCACTTTAGTTTTGTATTTGGATCATACTGAGTTGTGTATTTTCATCACTAATGGCATTCCCCAATACCCAGTTCAACCCAGTTCAAGTCACAAGCTGTGCCAGCTGTAGTCTGCAGGTAGGCTTTATCTGTAGCTTGAGGCATGTTTCTCAGGTATTGTCTCTTTATATAAAAGTGACGGAGGCTGGACAGGTTGTGGCTGCATATTTTTCTCTCTCTGTCTGGACCACACTGATCATTTTAAACTCTACTTGAGTGGCTTAATGAACTCAAAGTCAGAAGGTGTGTCAGCGGTCAAACCATTTTGGGTGTGGGATCGGGGTGTGGGATTATTCCTTCCTACTGCAAGGACAGTCTGAAAGAAAAATTAATAGAAAAGGTTTTAGGTAGCTTAAATAGTAGGCTCATACTCTTCTACACCAACAGGCCCATTTTGAAAACAATATTCTTAACGATGATTTGATAGTGTAAGGGCTCCGCTCCACCCTTGGGCCAGGACAAAAGACCTGGTTGCCCCCACTCCCTGTTGGTGGCCCTGATTAAATTCCAAGTGTCCATAATTGGTCTGTGATTAAAGTTGTGTTTCTACAATTTGCTGTAGTTTTCTGCTTCATAACTAGCTGGAGTTTTTGTCAGATTAAATGAATCTGGAGAAGATTTGGATGATATCAGCTACGGTCTGTGGAAGCTTTCTCCTACTCTAAATGACAGAAAGATTTAAAACATTTGCATCTTTTCACACTCAAAATCTGTACAAACTTACTAAATAAATACTAAGTTAGAAGTAGTAAATATATTGAAAACAAAACATGATTTTAAAGCATAAGTAAAAGGTTAATAGAGGAGATTCAGTTTACATGCAGATACTGATTTTGTATATCCTATATTGTAGACTGTAATCTTTTTAAATTAACAGTAAATTTTTGCACAGAACCAGCAGCTCCTTCTTCATAAGTAAATTCCCTCCTCTCCTCTGAGACAGCAGTATTTATAGTTAGTTTATCAGACCGTCCCAGAGGATTGCAGATATTTTAATGTGTGCAGCTTCTGGACACCTTCCTGCTGTCTCAGCCTACACCTTATTACTCAAGGTATAGCACAGAGACATTTATTTCACAGAGATTATTTTCTATCACTATGCTGCACTGACATGATCAAACATAGTGTAGGTGTCATCACAGTCATTCAAATAAACCTTTTATATGCACAAGGAGATTTTACGGCTTGAATTAGACAAAATTTAATTCATTTTAACCAACACAATGGGATTGTTTAGCATTTGATTCAGGAAATTTGTTGTTCATGGTTTAAAAGCATTAAATCATGTGACGTCACATAGTTTGTGTGCTTTCAAGCTCTATTCAAGAGAGAAGGGTCATTTTTAGTTTTTAATATGGATGTAAAAAAATGCCATTAGGCTCCTGTGTAAAGATTCCAGGTTGTACATATGACCATTAGGAATCTAATGCTCACACACAAGTTGAGGCTTTGGGTAGTTTAAGAATGAAAAAGGTTTTGTAATTCTAGAAGATTGGAAAAGGAAAGAAAAGTAGTCTGACTGCTTTCTTTGAAAGCATCGCAGCTTTGATAAAGCGGGCATTATATTAAAGTAAGTATAATAAAAGACTAAGAGACTACAGAGGCCACCAGCAATTTTATCATGACAAGGCTACTTTATTGTATTTGGTGTTTGGCATTTTGGTATTTGTAAACACAGTGTACCTCCACAAAATCCAAATTTCAGCTAGGGTTTGCCAAAAGAGCTTTTACTGAGGATGATTCCGCAAAAAAACATGAACTTTCCTTCTTAATAAACTGAAAAAGACATGAATAAATTCTTACCACAGCCAAGGGAAGTATGAATACTGGTTAAAAAAAAAACTCAATTAAGGAAACAACTGCTGTTCATTTACAGTGCCTTGCAAAAGTATTCCTATCCTTGAATAATTTAATATTTTGTCATTTAGAATAGTCCAGAGTGTAATAAAATACTTGAATTACCCAAAACCTTTTGGGGGCCTTTTGGAAAAATAGCAAATAACTTTGAAGTGGAAGGAAATTAAAGAAAAATGGGTGTTTAAAAATGTGGAAAAAGTGTATATGTTTTCCTACAGCACCACTTGGTCATTATTTTGTAGAATTATCCTTTACTGTAGTTACAGCTACAAGTTTTTAGTGGTACATCTCTACTAGCATTGCAAATGCAGAGACTAATATTGCTGCCCATTCTTTTTACACAAAGTAGTTTTAGCTCAGTCTGATGGGTTGAAGAGCATTATTGGCTTAAGGTCCAGACTTTGGACCATTCTAACACATGAACATACTTCGATCTTCAATATTTCATTGTAGCTTTGGTTGTACATTAGGTGTTGATACTATACAGAAAAGTGAACCTTCCCCTTACAGGTTTATTTTGTGTATTGCTCTGTTTTTACTTCAATCCATCTTCAATAAACCCTCACTAACTTTAAAGAAAAGAAACCCTCCACCATGCTGCTGGCACCTCCATGTTTCACAACAGAGATGTGACATGAAGTTTGGGGTCACATTAATGGAATATTTTCCATCTTTGACTGTTTTTTTTAAATGGTGATGGAAAAGTATCATGGCCATTCGTCATTTTGACAGATTTCAATTCACACCCCTGACCACTTGGTGCAGATGTACAGACATTTTCAACTTTACGAACAGAGTACATCGTGGAGGTAACTAAATCCGTCAAAAAGAAAATTCTCTTCAGAGTATTATCTCTGACCTGGAGGCTGGACTCAATGCATTTCACTATCCGGGAGCTGACAGCGCATTGAAGAATTATGGACAGAAGGCTTTAAAGCGCATCTGGTACAGCTAAACCACTGGTGCAGAAGTAGTGCATGATGTGGGATTTCCTCCCGCTGAAAAGAAATGTTTTCTTGATTTCAAATTTCAAAACTTTGGCAGAAATGGTGCTTGTAATTCCAGTCTAAAGTGTGGCAACAGAACATGGATTCATCCTGCAGATAAACATCAAAACCTTGTGACATTTCATTATGCAGGTGGCAGCAGGTGAATCAATTATAATTTAGGTGCAGTTATTTAATTTCATTGTTTATGTGTACATATATGTTGCTTGGGCCACAGTCTGTGGTTTTTGTCACTATGGAGAAAAAGTTACATGTATTCATCTGCTCAATTCTCTGATGCAGATTCTCTGTTCGGCTTGTTCAGACTGAATATTAATTAAATTGAATTAAAATGAAATGCAAGTGAATATGTCATTTTATTATTTTCAAAACTGACGGGTAAAAATAAAAAAAAGTTTTGACTCCGTCTGTCAAAATGACAAGCAACGAAAAAGTCTAGCGCAACCTCAGTATTAAATAGTCCCATTTGACCTGAGAACCTTTTCTCATATGTTTGGTCTTCATGATGCTGGTTGTTCACTAATGTTCTCTAACAAACAAGAGGGCTGGACTTTTAATAAGGGGCATCAGAGGAAAAGAAGCTGAACACAGATACACACAATTATTTCACTTTGTGTTTACCCATCACTTTATGCTGGTTTGTAACAGGGCCAGAGGGGCTAACTCTACAGAGTTTTTCTATATTAGCAGCTCTGAGAAATTTAGATTTGTACGGTTGAGCGATAAATTATATTCATGAGATCTTGTGCTTCTCAACAAAATCTTGAGAAGCTCATCCATGTGTTCATCTTAGCTGATTACTGCAACAGTGTCTCACAGTTTTGCCCTAAAAAATTAATCAGACAGCTCAGCTGATCCAAAAGGCTACTGCTAGCGTTCTCACTAAAACTAGGAAAATAGAGCACATCACCCCAGTTCTAAAGTCATTACACTGGCTTCCTGTAGCTCAGTGATTAGACTTTAAAATACTTCTGTTAGTTCATACATCACTGAACGGCTTCCTTAGCATCAGAATATATTATTATAACGTGCTATACAAGTGAACTGCCTGCTTTGGTGTGTCTTCGGTATGCCGTAAAAATATTAATAAAATTTCAAATAAGTTTATATCTATATATATATATATATATATATATATATATATATATAGTATATAATTATATAATTATATATATATATATATATATATATACACACACACACACACACACACACACACACACACACACACAACACATACTGCTCACAAAATTAAAGGGAACAGTAAAATAACACATCCTAGATCTCAAGATCTCAATTAATTAAATAATCTCATTGAAAAATGTTATTATTAACATAGTGGAATTGATTGAGAAGAAAATAACACAAAAACTATCAATGTAAATCAAAATTATTAGACCATGGAGATCTGGATTAGGATTCATACTCAATATGAAAGTGGAAAATAACATGACAGGCTGATTCAGTGTCAGTGAATATTCCTCAAGACAAGTCTAAAAGGGGCTCAGTAGTGTGTGTGGCCTCCACGTGCCTGTATAACCTCCCGACAATTCCTGGGCATGCTCCTGATGAGAAGGCGGATGTTCTCCTGAGGGATCTCTTCCCAGACCTGGATTAGAGCATCAGTTAGCTCCTGAACAGTCTGCAGTGCAACGTGGCGTTGGTTGATTGACTGAAACACGTTGTCCCAGATGTGCTCAATTGGATTCAAGTCTGGGGAACGGGAAGGCCAGTCCATAACGTCAATGCCCATGCAGGAACTGCTGACACACTTCAGCTACATGAGGCCTAGCATTGTCATGCTTAAGAAGGAACCCAGGGCCCACTGCACCAGCATATGGTTTCACAGTGGGTCTAAGGATGTCATCCCGGTACCTTATGGCAGTTAGGGCACCTCTGGCTAGCACATGGAGGGCTGTGTGACTATCCAAAGAAATGCCTCCCCACACCACGACTTACCCACCACCAAACTGGTCATGCTGGAGGATGTTGCAGGCAGCATAACGTTCTCCATGGTGTCTCCACATTCTGTCACGTCTGTCACATGTGCTCAGTGTGAACTGGCTTTCATCCATGAAGAGCACAGGGTGCCAATGGCGAATTTGCCAATGTTGGTGTTCCCTAGCAAATGCTACTCATCCTGCACGGCGTTGGGCTGTAAGCACAGGCCCTATATGTGGACATAGGGACCTCATACCACCCTCCTCATGGAGTCTGTTTCTGACAGTTTGAATAGAAACATGTACATTAGTGGCCTGCTAGAGGTCATTTTGTAGGGCCCTGACAGTGGACCTCCTGTTCCTCCTTGCACAAAGGACGAGGTAGCGGTCCTGCTGCTGGGTTGTAGCCCTCCTACGGACCCCTCCATGTCTCCTGGTGTACTGGCCTATCTCCTGGTACCTATTCCATGCTCTGGACACTGTGCTGAGAGACACAGCAAATCTTCTTGCCACCACTCACATTAATGTTCCCTCTTGGATTAGCTGCACTACTTGAGCAACTTCAGTGGGCTGTAAAACACACCTCATGATGGCTCTGTGCGTGACAGTACTGACAAAATGCAAAAGTGACTAAAAGTTCAATCAGAAAGGACGAGAACAGAGAAATGGTCTGTGGTCACCACCTGCAGAATCACTCTTTTATAGGGGTTGTCTTGCCTCTCATTTCCACCTGTTGTATGTTCCATTTGCACAGCAGCATGTGAAACTGATTCACAATAAGTGTTACTACCTAACTGGTGACATTAATTCCACAAAGGTGTGACTGATTTGGAGTTACATTGTTTTGTTTAGGTGTTCCCTTTATTTTTTTTTGAGCAACACTATTGATTACTGATATTTATTTATCAGGGTAAAGATAGATTTTTTTTGACAGATGAATCTCAACTTTTCAGGTATCAATGTTGGGACATCTTCATTTATTTAATTGCTGCACGTTTGGCTTAATGCTAAGGTCTAAATTGTTGGTACAGTATTTATCGCTACTGTTTGTGACATTTTTAGATGTGAGCTCCAAATGCTGTGGGCCAAACTGTTCTTTAGCAGTTGAACTTCAACAGCTAACTTCATTCCATTCACAGCCACTCACCTCCAGCCCAGATCCTGTCTGTAGCGGTTCGGACACACCTGGTAGTAACATTAGGTGAAGGTGGAGCGGAGAGTGAACCGTAAGCAGACGGTACCTGCACTTTCTTTATATGAGGCTGCCTGACCTAGAGTGCAGGGACCGACTCAGGATGCGTATTTTTTTCCCCCTGACTGTAGCGCACTAGGCATTTAGTTGAGCACTGGTAAACTGATAAACTCAAAGTTAGAAGTTTTCTCTGTGGCTCAACCATTTCTGTATTCGGGGATGAAGGGCAATGACCGGTTTTCCCACTATTGCAAGGACAATTAGGAAAGTAAATAAAAACATTTTTTGTGACTTCAAAATCAAACCTACATTTTTCTTCAAAAACAGGTCTGTGTTGAAAAAAAATATTCTTGCCCATAATTTGATAGATGGAGGGTCCAGTTCTGGCTCCCTCCCCCCTTGGGTCTGGTGTTCTAACAACTAAGTGACATGGAGGCAGAGGCACATCAAGAATGAGAATCAGTTCATAGTCATTATTTAACTGATGGGAGCCAGATCAATTTAAACTAAGGCGTTATAGTTAGTTAAATATTATTGCTGAGGGACACAGACAAGCCTCTAGACACAACACATACAACAATATATAACAATAATAATAATAACAAATCCCCCCAACACCACACACACACACACACACACCACACACACACACACACCACACACAACATAAAATACATTGAAGTTTGCAGATTTAAGCATAAGTATTTTTGCAAGGCAACAACATGAAATATGTTTTCATATTCATAATTCAGAAATGTTGATATTCTGCTTTTTCTGTCACGTTATCTCTGTTATCAGCCTTAATGGGATCCCAGTTCTGCAGAGGTTGCTCAGTCAGACCTTGGCATAGCACTGATGCATATCCATGAGCTGCAGGAAAAGACAAAGTGACAAGTTTCTTGGACTCTATCATCCACTTTGTGTGAGCTTGAGCTAATGACAAGCATAGGGAAGGCAGTCCCTGTTAGAGGACAGGATGAGTTGCAGCCTTGATTCTGTCCTCTTAGTAAAAAACTGTCACAGGTTATCTCAAAGAACATGTCCATGTTTCACTTCTGCTACATGCACACATTTCTACCCTGCAGGCTAAAAGATGGAAAATAATTCTTGTCAGAGAAACGCTATTTGTGCAGAAAGGGCACTCACATTAAAGTAAATTATTACATTTAGTTTTATAAGCCAAAGATACTAACACTCTAATGAATTAATCATCATATCTCTCCAAGACCCTGCTACTTCTGCCTGTACAATCCAAAGTGCTGTAAATTCAATTTGTCCACACCTTTAAAGATGATATATAGGATCTGACAGCAGGAACTTAAACATTATGTCTCCTCTGTCTTGTTTAACTGAAAGTTTGAGGTGCTCGGGGGAGAACTGACCAAGCACATCATCCGACGTTAAGTTGCCAAAACTAAGTTTGCCTCTGCCCAGGTCACTGTTGCTATTCACCACAGATTAATCACAAACACAGTTATTAGGGCTGAATGATATTAGGAAAACAAATATTGCTAACTCATTACTGAATATTGGGTAGGGGCTGCATAATGGCACAGTTAGCATCATTACTTTGCAACAAGAATGTCCTGGGTTTGAATTCTAGCGTGAGGTCTCTGCATGTTCTTCCTATACATGTGTGGGTTCTCTCTGGGTACTCCCACAGTCCAAAAACATGACTGTTGGGTTAACTGGTCTCTCTAAATTGGCTTTAGGCATGGGTGTGTATATGGTTGTTTTTCTCTGTTTTGTCCAGTGATGGTCTGGGTGGAGCCCGCCTTTCACCACAATGACCACTGGAGATAACCCCAGTTGGGTTGATGATACTGGTAATGATTGACCCACAATTTCCCCGCCACTCTTGCTGAGCTTTCTGATCTTCGTCAGCAATATCTGTATCTATTGTTGATGGTGGCCACAAATGTAATTGAAATACAGTTTTCAATCACGGCATCAGAAATATTATAGTTTACCAAATATTGCATTCACGCCTTTGTAACTGTGATATTGCAGACACTTATGACAATTGTCCATCTATTGTACAGTTTTGACAGCTTGCTTTAGAAATTTGCCGATCAGTAAAGATGGCTGCCTACATCTGCTCGCATAAAACCAGAGAAATATTTTGACACAAAAATAAATACTCTTACTCTTGAAATCTGGCCCCCAGGTACCCACACCACTATTTCTTATCAACATTCCTTTTAATTTGAAAGTTTAATTTGCAAGCTTTTCCAAGGTTGTCGCCAGTCCCCCCCTGGAGCATCTGCAGGTTTCAGGCTGTAGTTCCACTTGCTGGCACATGTCTGGTTTGCAGTTGTGAAGGTTTCTGCAGGAGAGCTGACGGTGCTTTTCTTTCCATATTTGTTTGTCAGCACCTTGCTCGTTGATAATGCTGCCAAGGTAAGTACTACTATTACATTTTACTTTTCATCATGATGGCAGATGCAGTGGCTGTTTTAGCCTTTTAGAATATGATCTTTTTGACATGAATGGATTAGGCCAGCTTAGCTTTTTTTGCAGTGAAGCTGGAAGTAGCAAAGAAGGGGGATGTCATTTACAAAGTTGATATTCAGTGTTCATCTCTGTAAGTTGCAGATGTTTTCTTACATCAGTTAGCAACCATCTTGTGTCTATTTGAAAGAGCTTATGGTGATTATTAATCATATTTTGATAAAAGAACACCAGACTAACGTAAATATCAGCATAAGTTAATTAAAATATTTACTTTTATGCTGACTAGTTTATGCCATCAGCCGATGACCTAAATGAGGAGGTGCAAGTGTGCCACTAGTGGAGAGAGATGTCAAAGGTTAGAGCCCAACTCGAAAACAATCTGCTGATGAGGACGAGTAAAAGATGAAGGCAATTCCAAGAAATAACAGACCAATAATCAGCCACGCAGTCCCTTCCAGACATTTTACAGAGTCAACTCAATATAAGCTTGTTAGTGGTAGACAAAACTGAAAAAGACAGAAAATATCTTTTATATTCTCATTTAAAGTAAATAACAAAAGCAAATGTTACCTACAGGACTGGATGTGTGGAAAAATAAGGAGAAACGCCCTCCTCATTCCAGATGGAAGTAAACATATGGCAGAGAGTATCTCCACGGTTGTCTTGATGTCAGCCTTCAGCTCCCCCCACCCCAACATTGTCATCCTGTACCTTTCCATCCCATAGCTTCTTGACAAGTTGTATTTATTTTGCATCCTCTAAATATAAATAAGGATGAAATAAGTCTACATTTGAAAGGGCTGCAGTTTTTCTGGGGTTTCAAGAACATTGTTCTCTGAAGAGTTTGATGTTCGGGTAGGGAGCGCTGATCCTTATTTGTAGTACCTTATGCAAATGAAGCCTAGATTAGGGAACTCTAATTGATTGTTTAATTTAATCTGGTTTCTTCTCCCAAAGATCACAAACAATTTGTTGAACAGTCTACTTCTCCTGTGACTTCTAGGATGTGGAAAACGCGGGTGGAGGAATTTACTGTAAAGCCGAATATGGTGACGTTCACAATAAAAGAAACACTTGCTGTGTACTGTTTTCTACTAGCTGAGGCTCAGGTCTCTCAGGTGGGGCAGCACAGAGCACAACATAAAACAATATTCTTTAAAAACACATTCAAAGAAAAGCACCACACCTATGAAGCATAGGTTTAGTCTGCACTCAGTGGATTCCCCCCTCCACTCCTCCACACACACACACACACACACACACACACACACACACACACGTTTCAGTCTGAGTTGTCAGTCATTAAAACAGAGAGAAAGCCAGCGAGAGATAACCTGCTACATCAGTAAACTCCTTCTGATGCGAAGATCCTCAGTAGGAGTTTGTCAAGTTTCCTGACATTTTGCAGCCGTCTGCACTGAGTCAGATAGTCCTTCAAATAAATGATAAAGCTTAAAGTGGCTTGGGTGAAGTGCTGTCAGAAAATTGTGACAGCTTTCTGAAACCCAGCTTATACCCTATGTTCGAGCAGAGAAGGTAATACTGAAGAAACCCCTATGGAGACAAACCGGTATCTTCCATAAAAAAAACAAACAAACAAGAGTTAACATAAGATTAATGTCTCAACATCTCAACATCGGTCAGTTCGACTACAGTAGGGTGATATATCAGCAATAATGCCTATAAAAGTTTAATGTCATAGAAAATTGTCATATGAGATATGATAATTGTTAAGATCAAAATTTTTCATACCCCAAGCAGATTTAGATTTAAATTGTCTTTGTTTCTGGTAGGAAAAGAGACAGGCATCTCTCAAAAGATGATAAAGATTATCAAATGATATAAAGGGGAATATTTATCTGTTACAGGCCCTTGGGGATGTGCATTGCAAATTAGCTAAGGCTCCTAAATGTTGCAGTGTTCAGTGATTGCTTATACTTAACACTTGCCCCCATGCAAATAACCAAAAAAAGAAATAAAACTAGTTTTAATTTCCATTATAATACAATAACATGCACAAACTGATTTATTAAAAAATGATATTTATATTCTTATTGACGTGATAGAAATTAAACCCTCTTAAAATCGCTGCCCAGTTTTTTGTATGTTTCTACTGGTATTTTAGGATTTATCTTTGGTAATAATTTTCAAAACTTTTGAGGTTTGAAGGCCTCATTGACATCACCCTAATCTTTAGCTCCCGTCACAGGCTATCAGATTTAATATTATTCCTAGTCAAAATAAATGTGGGTGATAAAAGTAAGTACTTTAATTTAAATCTGCCAGGGGTTTGAAATGATAATTATCTATACAAAACACATTATCAATTCACTTAGGATGCAACAAACAAAAGATTAACTAGTTACATACTAATAATTTGTTGAATTAATAAATGTTCCTAGTGCTACCAGCAGGAAGTCATTCTTTTTTTTACTTACTCTCTTACAATAACTATTGGGGTCCCTTTTAAAATTTTTTGCTGTCTCATCATAAATATTTTTAGCACAATTTCATTCCATATCGGTCACCTCTAGTACAGACATAATCACAGTAATACAAAACACATTAGAGCTACTATATTTCACAAAACTAAGTTCTTTTTAAAGGACTATTCAGATTATCAGACAGGAAATGGGCAAAGAGTTAAAGAAGGGAAAGACATACAGCAAAGGTCCTGAGGTCAGGAATTGAACCCCTGACATCTACAATCGAGGATTAACGCCCCCACCGTTACCCTGGAAACACTGAACATTGTCACTGAATTTACTGAAACACTTTCACTTGTAGCAAAAGGTATTCAAACATAACATATTTAGGTACTGGATTATTGAAACTGTTAGGTATCTGCCTTTTGATTAAACCTTTCATCACGAAAAATAAACCTGATTTCAACATTGTACAAATATGATTGTTTATTTTTTCCATAATCAGCTCCATTTTCTCTTTATTGTTACCAGGTATGCTACTGTGCTCAAGTCACTGCTTTCCTAGTCTGTCAATTATTCTCATCAGAAATTACTTAGTCCAATTAAAGTTTAATCTCAGTCACTGGGTATGCCTCAGCCAGCCCCATGTTAACAGCACATCATAATAAACTAGTTTGGTATTTTACTATTTTAATGTTAGGCTTTTTCAGAAACAGCCAATTAAAATTGTTTTCTTGTTTGCTCATATCCCAGTGATATCTTTTTATTTATATGTTTTTAGTTATTTATGTAATAGCCTTATAAAAAATCCAGGGGCAAGGATGAAGACAACGCTTCACTATCATGAAAAAAAGTAAACTTATATCATGAAGTTTTGCTGTTTCTTTCCTGTTTGGCTCTTCACATGCCTGCCCCATGTTTCTGGCTTGTAGTGCCTGGTTATGAGGCACTTACACACTGAACTAAGTGACCCAGCGGTCTGTGTTTGGTGTTGTGTGCCGACTTATAGTCTGAGTTTTTTCCAGAAGTAGATTTGCCAGCTTTCAATTATAGATGAGAAAAGAAAGAGATAAAAAAGCGGGGCAGCTTTATTGAACTGAGCACCATAGAAGCTATTGTTGGGGGGTTTACTGGCCCTGAACTCTTATCAAAGAAAAGGAATGAAAGCAAACTGTATCGGTGCTCCACAGGAATTTCAGCTGGGATCTGATGTTTACTGGTCTAGAGAAGAAAAATGGTAGGTTTAATAAAATGTGGTAATTAATCTTAAACTAAAGATGAAAAAAAAATGTCTGGAAGCAGACTAGTCGATCTATATGGAAGCTTCAGACTTTCCAGCTAATAAAATGAGGAGCTTTGTCTGGCAAGAGTGCAAACCATTTCTCTTTCTAATAATGTTACTGCATGTCCCAAAAGCAGACAGTAAACAGACAGAGAAAAGCAACATTGTCTAGTGGGATGGAGGGTTTCATGGGGGCGTCTTTAGGCTGCAATCCAAAAGCTTGAGAACAACTTGAAAAGAAAAGATAAAAGTATATTGGTTGGACATGAACAGTCCCCTGTAAGTTCCTTTTTTTACACACAAAAGGTAGAACATAAAAGGCTGAACTGTTGTGTTTTTGGAAAAAACAATATTCCCCCTTAGACTCTTTAATCATAGCCTCTTTGTTCTTATGACTCACATGCCTATGCAGCTTTAAAAATGCATTTTATGTGGCTCTAAACTAGGAGAAAATTCTAATCATTATTATTTTTGGTAAATGTTGAAATCATGATTTTCATTGAGTTTAGAAAAAACAATGCATTAACAAAAAAATCCTTAAACACAAATATTTGTCCTTCTGCTTTTGTTTTTAATCTTCACTTAAAATAACAGACAAAATATTTACTTAAATCTAGAATTTTTAAATAAAAAAACAGAGATTTAAACATCCAATTCCATGTACTTCAACAGCCTTATAAAACATACATTGGAAATAATAATAACTTTAAATCATATAAAACAAAATTTGGATTATGAATAAATCAACAATTGCCCCAAGTAAAAATAAATAGAACCAAGTTACTTCAGCCAAACAATTTTGCGCCCATTTTAGTGCAGCTAAATGATCCTCTAATACATCTGTTTCCATTATTGGTGGGATTTATTCAATAAATGCGTCACTTTCTAGGATTGCTCCCAACCTTTGTGTTCAAATTTGAGGTGGTCATACAGATTAGCGTTGCCTAGTGATGCACACAGCATAAGGAGCACATCTTGCATATTACATGTTTTTGAATTGCCTCGGTGTCTTTAAATTCAAAGTGTTCCCACTAAAATGAACTGACTGCTTTTTTTCTCTCTCTCTAATCACTTCTGCAGCTGCTATGGCTGCATGTGGTCATTATTTCTCCCCATTGCCCTTTTGTACCTTTGCAGTTTTGTTCGTTTAGAGGACAACTTAGTCCTAGAATTAAATTTTGCCATCTACTATGGGAGGTTTTTTTTACCGATTATACATCAATTCATACCCACCAGGTGATGCCACCACTGTTTCTTTCCACTAACCTTTCTCGTATCTGACTACTGATTTCCAAAACAAAACTGCACTAAGACTGCAGCCTCACCATAGTGTCTGGAGCCTCACTATAATGTGTGGACCCAAAATCGTAACTGAAAAATAAATTTGATAAATACCATGCTTCTAACATGATAAAGTGGAATACATAGTGTTAAACATAAGTTGCTGTGATGTCTATGAAGTGGTGTGTCACTTATGATGCATTTCCATTTTGTTGAGTGTGGGTGTATTTGGATGAGGAGTGTAAAAAGCAAGGTCTGTTACTGTGTTAAGACAAAAAAAAAAAGTTACTGACCATTTACAAAGAATTAAATGTGTATTTCTATTATTACCCCCATCTGGTCAAATAATTATTAGCTGACTTAATCAGAAAATAGATTGAGCTGCCCTACCGTTGAACCCACTCCAATTGTTCGGTGGCATGCAGAGGTGAGTGAATCTTTATCATGACAGAGAAAGGGTCTGCATAAGATTCAATGAGAACAGGTTATGTTGTTATAGGGTCATTTTTTCTTGGGGGGGGGGCATTTATGTAATTGTATGGGATATATGTGGCCATGCTCTGAATTATTACAAAATATCTGTGGCATATCAGTTCATTCCTTGTGTTAAGCTTCTTACTTACATACTTGTGTTTGTGTTCTCTGTGCATTTTGGTCTAGACTATGTTAGTGTTAGGTTTTTTCTTTTTGGTTTGTAGAGTCTTTGTGTTTAGTTTAGCGCCCTCTGCTAGCCCCAGCTGTGTCTCATCTGCTCATTTACTCCTCTGTCTAGCCTTCTAGTAATAAGGCTCCCCTGTTGAAATACTTCTTTGCTTCCTCAGTCAGTGTCAGCTCCTCCAATTGGTGCCAGTAGTCTGTGTCCTAGTGGTTCTTCCATCATCCATTTCTTTGGATTTCCCCTGGTCTCTAGTTTTCATAGTTTTGTTTTTTTTTTTGTTTGTTTTTTTTTGCTTTCTTTATTTTTAAATAAAACTGTTTATATTTTTTTTATAAACGTATTTTATACTTCTGTGTATATACCCAGTAACTGTGATATTTTTCCTCAGGCTTGTCATACATTACACTTTGAACCAGCTTTCTACACACTTTCACATTCAGAGGTGTACGCAATCATGATTTTGCATCCTTTGATGGTATTATCTGAATAAAAATGTCTTGTTCTCGCCAAGCCAAGTTTTATTTCCACCTAACTACATCACCAAAACAAAAACAAATGCTTTGGAATTCTGTATGTTGGTTACATTTGGAAGTAAACTCACGCTCAGCAGTGTCTATCCAGGATGCTGGAGTGCTCATTGGCCTCACACTCCAGTCATGCTTGTAACAAGTATCGTGAACAATGTAGTGATGAGTGTTGCTCACCACAGCTGCACTCAGTCACACTTGTTGTTGTGTTCATCACAACCCCTTCCTGCCCAACCAGCAGTTTCCACCAGAGTGATAACTTGCTGCACCAGCAGTCAAAGCTGCCTTCAAAAGCGGAATCGCTCTTCCCAGTCTGTCACTCTATACAGCAGCACTAGCCCGCGCAGAGCCTGCAGAATTATGCCGTCACAGATAGTCAGTCATGCTTTCATCAGTAGGGTTAAAGCAAGGACGATCCAAGTGGGCCAGATGAACCCCGAGTTGACGTTTTCCACAATCTGCCATCACTGTAGCCAGAACTGTACTCACAGTTTCAACATCGTTCTCTTCAGAAACGTGCTTACCTCAGCCACAGTCATTCATACTCACTGCAGTGCCACACAGCCCAAGCACCTGGCACTGCACATGAGACCAAGCAGCCATAGGTGAAGTCACTATTACCAGAGGCACCCTTACAGCTGCCATCACTCACACTGAATGGGATCCTGACCACACAAAAGCCCTGGTAAACATATTTTCCTCAGAGACTCCCAGCAGAATCCAAAGCTGATTGTGGCACTCCCTCCCACTTTAGAAAGATCTGCCTCTTATTCATATGCCAGGGAAAGGTGTCCTTCAATAGTGAAAATAACTGGAGAAGCTTTGGGTTTAGTTATGTGCATGTAGCAGTATTTATGAATGAAATTCAAATTTGTCTTCTGCTCATCTGAGCAGCATAGGTGTTAAAACCTAGGGGTATCCATGTTCTGTTTGGACGCAGGACATCTGGGTGCAATGCAGGTTGAATACCATCAGTTGTATCCCTCTCTGTGGTGTCATAAGAGAAAAAAGTAGCAGGTCCTGCTCCTGAAGCAAAGCCAGAGTCTATATATTTGACTGATTGACAAAACTTTTAAATATAATCTATTTAAGTCGGTGAAATAAAAAAACAACGCTAAAAGTTGTTCATTTTTATCAATTTCACAGTCCCAGTCAGGATTGTACATAAACATAAACATATCACTAGAATTAATATGGTATTCATTTTGAACTTTCTCTGAAACTACAAAAGATGAGTATTCAAATATATTTGGTGTTGTATGTATACACTTCAATATGTATGTGCAATTTTTACCCTTTTTGATTTCAAGAAAATTCCATGTTAATTTAATGTTGTGAACCCAATTTCTGTTTTTGTATTTTATTTTATTTTATTTTATTTTATTTTATTGGCGTTGTATCTTGTATTAATAGTGGCACTTGGAAAAAAGAACATCTCAAATGCTTTAAGAAGAGCTCAAAATGAATGGGATTCTTGCCAATGATGGGTGTATGTATAGTTATATCTGGCATTTTACATGAGGGTTCAGGACTTAATAATAAATCTTATTTCTAAATGTTTATCTTATTTTCAGCACAATTTTGTGGATGGTCTGGACAAATCTACTGTAATGTATGATAGATTTTCTCTGTACTGTCAGCAATACTTGAAAAGCCTTGTTGGAGCTGTACTGTAGCAACTGATCACATTAAATTTATTTCCTGAGATGAAACTGGCTTGTAGTTTTTAAACCCACCCTCATTCATCACAAAGCTAAACCTTGTATCTTTTATTGTTACACAATACATCGTTAAACCCCTACAGTATATCCTGTGTTTAGATAGGACACAAAAACAGGAATACGTATTTAACACAATTTTGGACTAAGTGGCAAAGACAGGCCTGTGGAGCTTCAAGGTGAACCCCAGAGTGGATGTTTGATTTATGGCTTAAATGATTCTGTTGGGGCAGCCTAGCTTGTGGGTTGAACTCTACTGCTTTTGGTTTGGCTATTACCAGAGAGTGAAACCTTGAATTCCAATTACAGTTAGGCTATATAGCTGTCGTTCATGTTAGTAATGACTACAGCTTCTCCTCTAACTGAATACCAATCGTACTCATTAATACTGTGTGTGGAAGTGTGATCTGTTGTTGCAGTTCAAAGCACTTCATGGTGTAATCTTGGGTTGTACAGCCTATCTGACTACTGCAAAGATATGTGACCAAACTCTTTATCTACAATTAACATTATTTATAATACAATAATATAGCGCTTACTATGAGAGCTTTGCCATATGTGATCAACGTGCGACTCTAAAGGAATATCCATCACATCTTGCGTTGCTACAGTAACTTTTAACAGGATCTGCATCACTGATTGAAAAATGTTTGTAAAACAGATTTGGGACAGTGCAGGTACCTGATTGCTCCTGCTTGTTGTGAATCCATACAAGCTTTAGTTTAAATCAATGCTCTAAAAATCGATACGTTCAAATGAAATCTATTCCTGTGCTGGAAGTGACAAAGAAAGACATCATAGAATAAAGGTGATAAAAATCCACGAGTTGATATATGGAGCAGTGAAACTGAATTAAACTGAAAACCAGAAAGATAAATTATCAGGTGATTTATAGGTTTTTACAGCAGATTTGATTAAAAATACTGGTGGTATAATGAAAACAGCCACTCGTCATCATTTTCTCATGCCTGGATTGATCATATATCATCCACGACACCCAATACGCATTCATCATTCCCAAAATCTATTTTAGGAGTGTCAACTGTAAGGGGAAAAAAAATCATACAGGAATGTCCAAAACTCTCAACTTTTTCTGTCTGCAGAACAGGAAGCATCAGTCCTGCACAAATGGGTAGCAATAAATGGCAAACATGAAGGTGGTGTTGAAGGACAAAGTGTGATAATAAAGTGGATCTTCATAATGTAAAAAACAATAAAAAAGTTAATTAATTTTGGTAATTCGATTAAAAAATGTAAATTAATAAGGCATTAACATTGGTATTAGCCAATCATTGTCACATTTTAACATATCGGTATTGGTCCGATAAGTAAAACTGGGCAGAAATAAATAACCATCTTGTTGCTGCTGTATGTGTTTCAGGAGGGGGAGGAGAGAATGGTTGGCCATGGTGGTATTCGTTTCAGTATGTGACAGTGATAGTCATGCAGCAAAGGATTGTGGGTTGTTTACTGAAGCACAGAAGCAAAAAACAGCGGTGTGGTTGATTTTTCATGGTGTTGAAGGGGTAGGGAAATAAATATGCTATAAATAGTCTGCCAAACCAGCAATATTAATATCAGAAATTTATATCTGCCCAGATTTTCACAACTCAAATTAGTTAATATTAAATAAATAAGTAAATATTTTACACAGTAAATAAGATTTTTGAATTGAAATGTTATGGCCCTCACAATTGTGGCAAAGACAATTGTGAGGGCCAACTGGATTCAAAGTATTACAGCAAACAGTCATTTTCCTCCACAAAGAGGAAAACCCCCCAAAAAACTAAAGAAGTTGACTGTTCAACAAGTGACTTGTCCAGAAATATAAATAACAAGCTGAGTGAACGCACAACACGCTATTCCTACGGCATGAGAGAAGATTGAGAGAACCAAAGTCCATTCAAGAGTTTGGGGAAAATGAATAAGGCATGGACTGCGGCTGGACACATTGCTTCAACAGCCAGACACAGGCGTATCCAGGACATGATCCACAACTGTCACTTCCTTGTGTTAAACCACTCCTGAACCAGAGGCAACATCAGAAGAGTCTTACCTGGGCTGAGGAAACAAAGGGACTGGACAGGTGCTTAGTGGTCAAAGAACTTTTTTCAGATAAAAGTAAGGTTTTCATTTCATTTGGAAAGTCTGGAGGAAGAGTGGAGAAGCATAGAACCCAAGTTGCTTAAGCTGCATTGGGGCATTTCCACAGTCAGTGACGATTTGGAGAATTGTGTCATCGACCGGTGTTGGTCTACTATCTTTTGTCAAGTAGGCTTAGAAAGCCTTTTTCCATTAATAAAGGAAGTCATAACTGGAAAGCTGTAATTAGTATTTACTCATTTAGATGTAACAACCAAGCAAAACCTGAAGAAATCTGTAATGACTCAAAAACTTTTTTAAAGCACTTTTAACTGCTGCCACACTATTTCTTATCTTGCCATGCATCGTGTGTTTCTGAATTGAAAGATGCATGTGACGTGAGTCTAAATGTGAGGAAATTACATGTCCTGAAATGTTTTTCTCATGTTCTTAGTTTTCTGTTTAGCTCTGACAGCGATGAATTTGAGTTTTACATTTTCTAATTGAATTACTAAAACAAGGATATTCTATTTATTTATTTACTGAGATGCACAATATGAGCAAGCAATCTGAACTAGTATGAATCCCAGGTTCATGATGAAGTTATGAAGCAACATTGACAAGCTATTGCTAAACTCCAGGATTTTCTATTTTACTCAAACCCCACGTGTTTACCTCATTTTGCTTTCTGGAAAGTTTCTGGGGGCATCAGTCAGTAGCCGTTAACATCTTTTTGAGTTTTTATGCCAGTCAACCCAGTGAGTTTTTGAGATATTTCATTCTGGACAGAAGCGGTAAATCTGCTGACAGAGTGATTTCTGTGTGTCGAAGAACTTTCGGCGGGTCTGTCAGTTAGATAATAGGGAACACCTGACATGTTCGTGCACAAACCCTCTTTGTTCCCATGCTGATAAAAAGTGGCACATGTGGAGCATTTGATTGATGCCCGTGACATCCAAGGACTCGTGGAGAGCAAACAGTCTATGTCGTGCTTTTGCTCTGTCACATCTTAAATTGCAGTGAAGTCAAAAGACTCGAAGGACAAAATAAAGTTTGACAAATATTTGCCCTGTGCCCTCCATTTATTCTTTACTATGCATCGCTAATGACTTTGGATGACCACCTGTCGGTCCTGCTGAGGGACTGTTACACTGAAATATTAATGCTGTTGCATATTTTATGATCACTTTATGACCCAGAAAGCTGTGACTTGAGTCAAAATGGACCAACAATTAAATGGTGCTTGGGGTGTATTTGGGTTGTGATCTGTGGTGCAATTAAACACACCTTTTTAACTTTTTGGAATCAGTAGGTGTTGGGTGCCACTCTGCCTCTCACCAGTCAGCTGAGTTAATTTACTGTCTATGCGAAAGGAACCCCACAGAAGCCTCTGACATGATATTGCCTGTACAGAAAATTTAATAAATGGTTAATTTGTAAGATATAGGTTTTGTAGTAGATTGGAGGAGTTCATGGAATGGATGCTTTAGCTCATTAAAAAAACTAGTGTGAAAGTTTAAATATCTGTGCTTGTGTTGCTTCTGGGCTTATTTTAAAATGTCTTGTTAGAAATATATTCTACAAAATATGAAACATGAAATAAAAAAGGAAGGTAAGCTCCAGTAGAAAGTGATTCAGTGTTTAGGGGTTTCTTGCTTTCTGGCTTGAAGCCTTAGGTCCTCTTGGGTACAAATCTGATGGAGTGGTGACTTCATGTCAGAACAGTTGGTTTGGAGTTGAGTGATGGATATATTCTGAGTAAATGACAATTTGTCTTAGTTGATAACATCACCATGAAGTTCAAAATTCCGTCACAATCTAAGGAGAAAAGTGAACTTTTAGCAAGCTTGGCTAACTGGTGCAGTTTTTGAGCTTACTTGTAAACTCAACAAACGAATCAAGTGAGAATTCAGCAGGTTAAGCATAAACAAATTAGTAGCATGTAAAAAACAGCAACATGCTGTTACATGAATAATTCAAACACCACTAGGGCCATTAGTGGGGATTATTATTGTCCCACATTGTCCCACATTGTCCTTCAGGTGATCAGTTAAGCACAACTGACTTGATTTTGACAACACAGGAGCACACATTTCAGTTTAAGATTGAAATCACACACTTAGCCACATTGTTCTGGTTATGCCAGTTAGCTGAAGGTCCTAGACGACCTGGTATGACTAGACATGCAGAAGTCTGTGGCCCATTTCCAATCACAAGCTTTTGTAAAGCTTTAAATTTCTAGCTATTCTGTCTTGAGAGGTCATAAATCATTATATAGGGAGCAGAGGTGATGTCACACCATGTGAGAAAACAGCCACTGTAAACAGGATCTTAAAGTTTTAAAACAAATAGAAATTTAGTTAGCCTGACTTTAAGCACTTATATTAATGGACATCACAGTAGGTGCAGCTAGCATTACTAAAACAGCATCTCTGTGAATATTCCCCAGAGCGTAGGTGTCAAACTCATGTCAAGTGGACCTGCAGTGTAAGTATATTTGACCCCAGATAATTACAAATGTCTATAAGTAATGGCCATCAGCAGATGGTCTGCTGGTGCCACAGATATATATTTTATTTGATATTTAATTTCATGTAATTCCATGTAATTTCATTTCATATACCCCTCCCATAGAGAATGTAGAGCTTGTCTTAACTCTGAGAGTTCCATATGGCTGCCAACTCCCCAGAATCTACCCCTTATATGACAGACAGAGGTTGATAGCTCAACATGATAAAACGGGGCAATTTGGCAGTACAACACCTTCTTGTAGATGCTTTAAATCTTCTCTCTCTCTAGCTTAATAGAAGATAAAATGGTTTCCTTTTAAATAGTTTTCTTGCACTCTGATTCCTCTGATGTTATTTTTAAACACCTCACTGAAAATACTAACTTTGAGTCTACTTCCCTCAGTGACAATAACCACTCCCAAAGAGTTTTTGCAATTGGCATTAAAATATGGTGGTGTTCACTGATTAGGAAAAAAAATAGATTTTCTAGTTTCCATCCAGCTGTCACCAATCAAGCAGAAAAATTGTTAGATTCCTGTTAACAGCAGATTTCTCTGTGGATCTCTGTATCTGATCTATGGCTCTATAGGAAGTATACTCCTGTGGTGAAGTTGGCTCACTCATTCTGCTTCCTTCAAACTGTTGGGGGCCCCGCAGAAATATCTGAGTTAGGCATGAAAGAGAAAAGGTTAGCATTTAAGCCACTTCATTTATGTTCCACATCCTGCTGTATATCTGGACAAAGCACTGGAGATATTACTTTTGTGTGAAACCAACCATTTACTCAGTGACATTATTGATACAAGTAATTGACTGGTCGTCTTTGTTGCAATAGTAACCAAGGAGGCTATTAGGAGAAAGAAGTAGAAGTTTTAAATTGGCCAAATGAATGTTACTAACTTAAACGTTATTTTGATGTATCTAATTTTGTTGTAAATATCATATTGTCATATTAATATTTTATATCTACTGTACAGAGCAAAAGAACTGACCTTGTCATTTCATTAGTTTCAGAAGAAGCTGTCCTTTTCTCTCTGACAAAGGCATCGCCTGTTGTCTCCATTGCAAGCTCTCCTTGGCCACATTCATTTGTATTCCCCGTCACATCATGACAGCAGCATGTATCTTTGATGACCGCCACAACCACTGAGATGTGTCCACGTCACTGAAGTGATTTGGCGAAACATTACTCAATATGTTCAGCAAGAGTTTGTGCTGAAGCATCAGTTATGTGTCTGTGGGAGTCTCTGAGTCTCTCAGAAAACATTTAATCTAATTTGATCATTCCTTAACTTGAAAATGCAATTCTTTTTCTGTAATGAACTCTCCGCTGATGCACTGCCTGACTGATAATGACCTGTTAATGCAAACTCAGTACTGCGAGCTAGTTTTTATAGACACAGATGTGAAATCAATGACTACAAAAGTATAACTGTTCAGCATTTTAGCACATTAACAGCCACAATGTTTGGAAATTATTGTGAATTAGTATGACTTACCAACACAAAGTAGAGTATAAATTGTGAAGTATATAAACACCATTGTGTTTTATATATATATATATATATATCTATATATATATATATATATATATATATATATATATATATAGAATATATATATACACACACACACCACACACACACACCAAACACACACACACCACACCCATTGTGGGGTTCATTTATTCTCTACCTCCTTTTTTCTAGAATGCCTGAATAAGATTTACTGCAAACCCTTTGCACCCTTTGTCAGTGTCCCTGCATGTTCTAGATCTTCCCCTGGTTTCACACCATGAAAAAAAGGTTAATTACCAAGCTTGTGGATAACTTGACTGCAAGTTGGGAAGGCCTTTCAAACATTTGAATGAACTCTGTTGAAGGAGAGACATATCTTAAAACTCCAGGAAACCAGCCCTTGAGGCCTGGAGTTGGACACCCTTGGTTGTAGATCAAAGCACAATTGTGTGGGGGTTTGGCAAATCAAAGCCCTTCAATTAAAAATGCATGGGAAAACTTTAAAACTTTTGTTAAAAATGCTTTCTTCTATCCAATCTGACAAACCTAAGATATTTTGGGGAAAAAAAATGAGGCAAAACCAGTATTTTTTACACACGGAAAGCTTGGGAGAGACAAACCCAATCCACCTGCAGCTGTAATCACAGCAAAAATTGCTTCTACTAGGAACTGACACCTGGGGGAACTGACAAACATAAATAGTCTAGTTGTATTGTGACCACAATGTAATAAAGTACAAAGCTAGGGGTACTTGTTTGTGGCCCTGTGTTTATGAGTGGGTCAGTTTTAAATATTGGAGTGAGTACAGAGCAGAAAAAAGCAGACTGATGAAAAGGATACATATAAACATGGCCTGTGATATGCTTGACATCACCAGCTCAGATCAAAGACCCGCCAGCCTCATTGAAGCTGGTATTAATGCTGGATCAGACTGCACTGTAAACTGTTTATCTCATCTCTCAATCCCATCACTGTGGTCCACTTTTCTGCCGATTGTCAGCCTCCTACTGGGCTCACAGTATCATCCAGCTTTAATCATAAGCCATTGTAAAGATGCAGAACTTGCCCTTGTCTGAACTGTGACGTTATTACTCCTCTTCACCATCCATGGGGGGGCTCTGCACCACTGACCGTGCAATAATATCTGCTTGAAAAGGAATCTTGCTTTCTTAAGAGCTCTGTGTGACATCTGTTTTCTTGGTTAGGAATTTATTTGCATTTGTTGTGTGAGAAGAGCTATTTCTTTCAGAATAAAATGGTTGTTTTTTTTTTAATAGCTTGCATAAACATCAGGTCTAATTTATGTTTTCCATGTTGTTTGCCTCATATCCTCAGGCCTTGAGCAGATAGTGACTTATTTTGTTTTCGTCTTAGCTCTGAAGTGTACAATATGTTTGATCCGTAGAAGCACTTCTGCTGATGTTTCTGTTTTGCACTGTCTAAATAATTATAATGTTGCACAAGCTGACAATTTATTTTTTCTCTCTATCAACGCTTTTCTCCCATTCAAACAAATGATTTTCATCCTCAATTATATAATAAAATTAGACTTACAGAGCTGTGAAAAAGTAATTGCCTCCTTACAAATTTCTTCAGTTTTTTCTCTTTTGTCAAACTTAAAGGTTTCTGGTCATGAAAAAAAAAAAAATTAAAGAGTTTGTGGTTTGTTTAATGTCACTCAATTCCAGACCTTGACTATAAGGAATTGGTAAATTGAGGACACAAAAATGCTACCAACACAGCAAGAAGCGTTACAGGGTTTATTTTAAGATGAAGATTGTTGCTCTAGACACTGGACCGCAGGAACTGATGGCAGATCTGTCAAGGTGTAGCAGAACACTTTGGGGAAAACCCAGGAGAGGTATGGTCCAAATGATGGTCCAGGTAGGTGATGAGGTATTCACAGAATGATAGCGCGGAATCCAGAGGGCCAGGTAGGGGGTCATAACATGGGATCTAAGAGTGAAAAGTAGTCAGACAAGGAGCATGCAAAACAAAGTCAAAAGGCCAGGTTGGGGTCAAAACCTTGTGATGAGAGAACAAAAACTTAGAGGAGGGGGCTAGCAAAGCAGGGTGTCCAGGAGACAGAAAAGGGTCAGGATCTAGAGAGCTTGCTTAGACAGACAAAAAGCTGGCTCTCTTCAGCTGGAACCTTCAGAAAATCTGGCACTAGTGCTGTGGCTGGGAGAGGCTTAAATCCTGGAGGGTGCAACTTGAGATAATTAGGCAGACAGGTGAGTCGGGTTAAGTGATTGGGGAGTTGAGGGTATGAAGTGCAAGGAGAAATGGGAAACTATTCAAACAGGAAAGACATGACATGAGCAGACCAGAAACATGAATCATGACATTGACTAGGCCAATCCAAAACCTTTATGTGTTTTTTTTAGGTTTTTTTAGTTGGTCTTCTTTGAATGATGGTTCTGCTGCATCCTCAAAGTGTGCTTGAGCTTGGCCCAACATTCTCCTATGGAAATTTCTATTAGGGAACTAAACTGATGGTTCCATCAATTACCAGGTACTGAAGCAGTACATCAGGCCAAGACCATCACACTACCACCACCAGTATGATGTTCCTTTTCTAAAATGTTGTGTTCGATTTATGCCAGATGCAACGTGATACATGCCTTCCAGAAAATTCCACTTTTGTTTCATCTGCCCAAAAGATACTGCATTTTTCCAACAGTCTTGAGGATTATCAAGTTGTTTTGGGGGGAAATTTGAGACTGGGCTTAATGGGTTTTTGTTTGTTTTTGTCAGTAGTAGTTTTGACCATAAAACTCTCCAATGGATGCTGTCTTTGCCCAGTCTTTTTAATGTTATTGAATCATGAACACTGACTTGAGCCAAGGTAAGGGTGTGGTTTAGATGTTGTTCTGGGTTCTTTTGTGGCCCCATGGATGAGTTTTCCGATGTACTCTTGCCGTAATTTTGGCCTTCCCCTCCTACGTAGAGTCCATATTCCATATTTTCTCTATTTGTGGAGAATGCCTCCGACTGTGTTTCTCCGGATTTCCAATGTTATCAACGACTGTGCAACATTTTCCAGAAAGTGTAGATGTCTGTTTCTTTGTCTCTCATCTTTTCTTTCTTTTTTTTTTTTTTTTTTTAAATCGGGGGAAGAATGTGTCTTTTTGAGATTTTTTTTTTTTTTTTTTTTTTTTTTTGCCTACTTTGTGTTGTAAGACAAGTTTAACTGATTTCTGTTGATTCTATTTAAAATTGAACTTAGCTGTCAAAAAGTGTGGTCAACCACATTTAATTGTATTTTTATGGGTTGGTTTGGATAGCTCATGTTTGATGATCTTGAACGTGTGACAAAAAAAGCAAAACACCTGTTAGGAGGCAAATACATTTTTCCAGCTCTGTATGTTTCAGTCACATGTGGGGTTCTACCTTCCTCCTGTTGATTGTAATATTAAATTGTACAAAATAAGCCATTAGGTAGCTTAGTAAGGTGTAAAATAGCAGGAGTGAAGGTCTGCTGCAGTCTGCATTGTTCAGACGCTGTACTGCTAGCAGTTCAACAAGGCCTGAGGTAAGACATGAGCACAGGTGGTGAGTGCTAGAAAAGGTATTGCTCTTCAGCAGGGATCCCTGATGAACTCTGACACTTTTCACCTATGAGGCAGGCCTCCTGTCCCAGCTGCTTTCCAGTGTTTTAAAATCACAGCTGACTTATGCTCAGACATGGGGTGCTATGGTTGTAATTGTATGAGCCACACTGGTTTAAATCCTTACTCTCCTTATGCAATCAGATCAAGTCTCTTCCAGCAGCTTAATTAATTTTATTGCAGGCACGATATTCCAATTGGATATTCCTCATAATCATTTCTATTCAGCAGGGAAATTACATGGCTAGATAGGTTTTTTGGGGGTGATTTAAAGTAGACGTCTTCAAAATTAACTAATTGTGACCAGTTGATTTATAGAAATGGTTTTAATTACTGTCTTTCTTGAATAGTGAGGGTTGTTGTGCTGTTTTTAGCATGTTCTATCATGCCTCGATTGAATCACACTGAGGTCATTTCATTGTGTCTGATTTGCAGCTTTGATAAACTGTATTAAGCATGGTACGTTCAGCAGCATCTGTAGAGAATTAGCCAGCTGTGCTTTGTGTGTGCAAATGTTCTCAACTGGGTAAGCATTACAGATATCAGCCATTTGCAACCTGACAGATGAGTGTGATAGCTCATGCAAATGTTGAATTGCGGTGCCTTGCAGACTTTTTAACATTCTGTTATGTAGACTTTAATGTGTTTTATTGGGATTTTGTGTGATCCAATGTACTAAGTGGTGCATTGTTGTGAAGTGGAAAGAAAATTATATGTGGTTTTTAATTAATTCAACTCCATTGCAGTGCACTGTAGAGTGTCAGAAAAATTGACTTCACTCATATACACACAGGAGAGTGCATTGTGTTACCCAGTTTTTACATTTGAAAGACCTGAGCTACAACATTTCGCACTGTTCAGGGAGCAGTGTTCCACCATCTGACAAGGTAATGGGTTTAAACATAACATTCTTGTTGAGAATAATCTTAATGTTTTATCAGCTGCCATCATGCATGTCCATATTGTGACAATGCAGGGATCTCCTTCTTATAAAGTTCCTCCAGATCACCAAATCCCAAATGTTAAATGGCTGACAGTGACACTGTTTTGCTTTTAACCACCTTGGCCTCATTTCTGAAACCACATTTGTTTTCTGCTTTCACTACTGATGCAGAAATATGTCTTAGTTTAAAAAAGAAAAACATTCCATCTGGTATTTTTATTTTATTTTATGTTTTTGCAAATTAATGTCTCCACTGAAATTTAAGAGGTCACGTTCACAGTAATTTCCCAGTTTGAGTGTGTAATCAGGAAAGTAAACTGTCCCGTTGCAGATCTTGGCAAAAGCAGCAAGCGAGAAACTGATTATTGCCAAGTCTAGCTGTGAAAGATTTGTCAAGTCACTTCTCCAGAAATTCAAAGGAGATTAAGTCTATTTAACTCAGATTAAACTGGACCATTAGCCTGCTTTATTCCTCGGTTTCATTGTTCTTTTCAACACCTTAACAACTCCCTCTGATGATTAGTCAGCAAAGCGTTGGTACCGCAAGATGAAAGTGACAACACAATGCATTTCTCCTCTGCCCCCTGAAAACAGCAACAAAGGGTCATTGTCATGTGGTGCCTTGTTCATAATGGATCCTCTTTGCTCTCATTACATGTCTGTGAGGGAAAAACTGAAATCCTGACAAATTATCTCTGGCATAACATAATCACACAGAGGCTGTTTTGCCTGGCAGCCCTAATGCATTGATCATTGGCTTGTGATACAACCTGATGCTCATAATATCATGCATCCTTCCCAGTCCCAAAGCTGAGAGAAAAATTTCCTCCCTTATAAGAAGGGTTCACCGGTGAACTACAGCCTATCTTTAAATGTTACATTTAGTCATCGTGTTTGTCACTGCTGCATGGAAACCAGTCTTTGCTCCATTTTGTGATAGTCAGACTTCCTTCACAGTCAGGAAAAGTCTGGAGAACTTTGAAATTTTTTTAATAATGTTTGTTTTTTGTGTTGCATTGGGCCTGGAGAATTGTGGGAAAACTTGAGTGTAGAATTGTCTTTTTTCCCCAGACTCTATTCCCAATTCTATTGTCTGTTATCCATGAATCTGTCCAGTTGATGGCAAATCATCCATCAGTTTTTTTGGTAACCTCCCTTAATCATCTGACCAGTCTTCCATTTTTCAACCATCTATCTATCCATCCATTTGTGTCCTTCAGTTCATCCATCCATTCATGCATACATCCATTCATAAACTCATCCAATTACAACATTAATCTATGGTTTGTCCATTATCTTTCTGATCTCCATAAATTCATAGTAAAATTTTGGATTTATATTTTGGCAAATTGCAAAAGCAGGACTGAGAATACTGGAAATTTGTTTTTGGAGAACTGAAATTAAATGTGATAAAGCCATTTACTTCAGCCCATCAGTACATCCCTAAAAATAACATCTATGTTTTTGCCCAAACTGTCTGCATGATAATAAACAGCCAAGCTTCCTGAGACCTATTTAAAAATGACACACCTACTGGGGCTCTTTTCTGCTGTAATGTAGCCAACTGGCGAAAACAATCAAAGGAATTTGCATGTAAAACATAGCACAGATTACTGTTGATATTCAGTCCGTGACCGGTTCATCAAACCAAACGTGACAAGATCTGGAGCTATTTTTAGAGAACAGCCACTTGGATTACATGGCTATAAAGCTGCGTCCTAAATTCAACAATTACTGCAGTTGACAGTGTTTTCTGTCTGATGAGGAAGTCTCGTTTGGAGACGCTCAGCTATCTCTTGAAATATATCATATTGCACTTTAAATTTCTGTTTGCTCTGACTGTAATGTTAATGGAATTTTAAAGTGGAAAACATAATATATTCCAGTTGACTAGGGCCTGACACTTCCTATTTCACCCCTTATTATCTTTATTGTATTATATTGTTTTAATTTCTGCACTGTCATACAACAAGACTAATAGCATAACTTGTACTAAAGGCCTTTAGAGCTTTTAATTCTGTCACAAGTGATTACATCAGTCATTGCTGATTTTTTTCCCCACAGAAAAAGAACTGACAACCAAACTGAAAACAAATGTTAGAACTGGAAATGGAGCAGGCTTTAGGTCTGCTGTCACCTGAGGCAAGCTATTTATAATTTCCCAACAAAAGCGTCAGGTCTTTTTTTTTTTTTTTAACTCTCTCGTTTCGTATTCTCTGTTTCAAGCACAATCCGAGGAGCCCAAGGGATCACTGAGCCCCTCATTTGCATGACAAGAATGAGCAAATCAGGTACATTGTACAGAGCTGCAAGCAGTCTATTTGGTCTGTTTTTAATATACAGAAAAGATATAAAAGCATATGGTAACAGCGTTACATAGTGTTTTTTTTTTTTACAGCAGCTCTAATTGAGCTTGTTGGAAAACATGAAGTGAAATAACATCACAGGCCAAAACTCCTATAGGAAATGAGAGATTATTGAGTTTACAGAGGTCTTAAGAAAACACATAAATCTTTACTTTTTTATTTGTCCCTCTGAAACTCTCTCCTTTTACTAACCAGCCAATTTGTTTTGTTTTTAAATCATGAAAAACCAGTAAATATTCGTACCTCTTGACCCTTTTCACAGTCTGTCACAGTTCAATCACACACTTTAGTAGGTGTGATTAGGATTTCATGTCATAGATCAACACAAAGTAGTACATATTGTAAAATAGACAGAAAATCCAACATTTTTCAACAAACAAAAATCTGAAAAGTGTGGCAGGCACTTTTATTTAGGTCACTTCATTTCTTTGAGAATAACTACAGACTTACTGGTTGCTTCTCGGATTAAGGCTCTTCTTGTCAGTTTAGGGGTATGGCCACATCTTGGTTGGTGTGCAGTTCTGTTTTCCGTTTTCAGATGATGGACATGGCTGCATATAGCTCTGAGAGATGCTCAAAGCTTGAGATGTTGTTCTATAACCTAAGCTAACACTTCTCTTTCACTTTCACTTTCTCTTTCACTCTTTCACAACTACACAGATGATACACAGCTCTATATCATAATATCACCAGGTGACTCCAAACCCATCCAAGCACTGAACAGATGCTTAGAACAAATCAATGCGTGGATGTGCCAAAACTTTCTCCAGCTGAACAGAAATAAAACTGAAGTTATTATCTTTGGACCTAAAGAGGAATGATCTAATCAGCACGGAGCTTCAGTTATTACAACTAGAAACTAGTGATCAGGCCCGAAATCTGGGTGTAGTGATGGACTCAGACCTGAACCTTCAGAAACACATAAAGACCATTAAAAGTCAGCTTTCTATCACCTGAAGAACATTTCCAGGATCAAAGGACTAATGTCTCAATAAGATCTAGAGAAACTCATCCATGCATTTATCTTTAGCCACATTGATTACTGCAACAGTGTCTTAACAGGTCTGCCTAAAAAAAATCAATCAGACAGCTGCAGCTGATCCAAAACGCTGCTGCTTGCGTTCTCACTAAAACCAGGAAAATAGAGCACATCACCCCTGTTCTAACGTCCTTCCACTGGCTCCCTGTAGCTCAGAGAACAGACTTTAAAATACTTCTGGTAGTTTATAAATCACTGAACGGCTTAGCACCATAATACATTAAAGACCTGTTGTCGTTATATCAACCTTCCAGACCACTCGGGTCTTCTTGTTCTGGTCTACTCTGCATCCCCAGAACCGGAACCAAACATGGAGAAGCAGCTTTCAGTTTTTATGCACCGCTAATCTGGAACAAACTCCCAGAGAATTAAAAACAGCTGAAACACTGAGTTCCTTGAAACAAGGCTAAAAACCCACCTGTTTAGAGCTGCCTTTGATTAGTAGTAAGTAGAACACTGAACTATATTTGCTTGATGATATTTGATGCATTGATATTTGCTCGATGATTTTGATAATTGCCATGTGTATTTGCTTGATGATTTTGATGATTTGCTGTATACTTGATTGATGTTTTTTATGATGTGAAGCACTTTGGACTGCCTTGCTTCTGAAATGTGCTCTACAAATAAACTTGACTTGACTTGACTTGAATTGACTTAACTTTATCCACTGTGTATCTGCTGTATTTCTTGGTCTTCATGATGCCAGTTGTTCACTAATGTTCTCTGGCAAACCTCTGAGGCCTTCATAGAGCAGTTGGATTCAAATTGAGATTAAAGTACACACAGGTTGACTCTGTTTACTAATCAGGGGATATCTAAAGACAATCTTCTCTAGATTTCATTTAGGAAAGTCAAAGTAAAGGGGGGCATTCCGGGGTTGCTTTGTATATTACTCCTTCCCTGCTACCAACTGACTGCTAGCACCATGTTTGATTGTGGGGATGGTGCTTTTTTAGTGGGATGTTCAGATGTGTAAAACAGATTATTCATAATTAGACTTATATTAAGTATTCAATTGACTTCTAAAATCTATTGGTTGCTCCAGAGTATATTTGGGAGGATCAGAGTAAAGAGGGCCGATTACAACTGCATGGCACGCTTTTCAGAATTGTATTTGCAAAGAACTGTGATAATTATGAATCAGCTTCCTTCCATTTAATTATTTTTTCTGTTACATATAAAAATGCTGAAGTTGTTTTCTTTAAAACTGGACATTTAATGGACATTTAAAGTCTGTAACATAATCAATCCATTAACAATCAAAAGTAGTATAATCAATGATAAGCCTGAAAGCATGTGACTTGAATCTAAAAAAAACGATCATTGTAATTTTTGAAAAGACTCACAAAAGCAGGAAGAAAATTGTCCCTGTAACACCAGAGGACATCTTGCAACTTTATAGAAAAGTAAAAATAGATCCCTTTCTTTAATGGTTGCTGACAAAGAATTCGTTTAAACAACAGGACACTCTGCTAAATAAAGAACAAACGAAACAGTGAAAGGGGAGAGTCTGTAAATTGAGCATCAGTGGGGAAAAAACAAAGCTATCTGTTTACTAGCATTTGTTGGGGAGCACATGATTGGTGTAATTTAACACAGTCTGGGACTTGGCTTACCCTTAAGCGTGACATCTGTTGAAAGGGAGATGAAGGCGGAAATTATAAAAAGTAACATTTCGGCTAATTTGCATGTACTAGACTGCGTTCATCTGGCTGCAGTTTTGCTCTTTACACTTTAATTGAAGCAACCTAGTTTTGAGGGAGTTCAAGTGAACAAATGAGTGAGAATGCATCTGAATCCTCGTTAGCATCAGCATGCTGAAAAATCTTGTGGTGGTCTGAAAAAAAGAGGCGAAGAAGAAACCCAAATTGTGGTTTTATAATTTACAATTGAACTCAGCATCTTCCCTGATTAGTGAACCTAATTCAAGTTATGTTGCTTAAAGTTTTTTTTTCTTTTAATTTTCAGTTTGCATCACTTCTATATTCTTTAATTGTTGCCATATTTTTCATAACTCTTAAAAGCAATCTGGTGTTGATGATACGCTAATGTGATGAAGGGTTTTACATTGTTCCTTAGGTGTGGAACAGTCACACGGTCATTGCCACATTTTCCTTTTTATTTTTCATTTCACGTTTTTCATTTGCAGGCAGATCAGCGCTTTACCTGCTCCTTTGTCTTTCACAGCAAAGCCTTTGTAATGTGTATAGCCTGTGATATGACTGTGTCTTTTAGAAAAATGGATTGATGTCCCAGGAAAAGATGTTGTCTTGAAGGCAACATATGTTGCTGTAAAATCTCAGTGTACTTTTTGGAATTAATGCTGCCATCACAGAAGAGCAAATGTCCTTTGCCAAGGGCACTGATCCATTCCCATACCATCTCAAAGATTGGCTTTTGGACAGATAACAGTCAGGATGGCCCTTTTCATCTCTGTACACTGTGTGATGGTCTACCCCAGATGTCTTTAATCCCAGAGAAGTCAAAGTTGTCTTTGAACTCAATTCCTAAAATACTTTTTTGAATTTTAACATTATGAGGGTTTAGCTTGCTTTTGTATCTGCAACTTGGTGTATTCCTTCACTTGAGAAAGACTTTCTAATATAAATCTCCTACAATTACATTAGTTATACATCAATGGTGGTTCTTTATGCAATGGAATGTGGCATACAGAGGATCACTGGCTAAATCCTGTTGCCATTTAAATTGTGAAAATGTGAGGTTTGTTTTATGCTCCGTGATGAATTGATTGACTGTGGTAGCATTATGTTATAGTTTACATCCATGCATATGTTTTTTAAAGCTAAAACTACAGAACCGTCAGGTAATTTGACATTTTCTTCTGTTAAAAGTTAAATGTCTTGTAAATTACTTCTATTAATGTTTCATTGGTTATACTCACCATGTTGTTTGTCCCTTTGTTCTGATCCTACATCCAGAACAGATGATGTCTTGTGATGTCTGTGATGCCCTTGATTCCATCAACCAAATGAGGGGTTTTCTTTTTTGTATAGTATCGTTCATTCTTTTTAATTGAACCTTTTTGAGTTGCACTGTATGAACTGTTTTACTTTGCAGATCATTTGGTTGTGTAGATGAATTTGTAAATTAGGTCAATAAGTCTTATTCCTATTTCCTTGTTTAGATTTTGTAGTTGGGTTTAACCTGTTTTCTAATGGTACAGACTAATGAGGTTCAGGTTCTGTATACAACCAGTAATACTGTAGCAACCGAAAGTTGAAGATGGCAGAAATGAAGATGTTGGAAAATAAAATCCACCAAGAAGAAACTTGAACAGTTTGCTGATGCTGTCTACTTATCTACCTTCCCTGACACTTGCCCTCACATGCTTTACCAAGATACAGTAAAAATTTCACCATCGCTATTGGAATGTATGATGAGCTATTATATTGAATAAACTGTAGGGGTGGGCAATATGGACTTAAAGTTTTATCATGATATTTTGTGGTACTATTGTGATAACGATAAAAGTGATGATAAGAACTATTTATTACTTCTTTTTTTAGATAGCGGTTGTAGCCCCACAAATACAAATACTGCTCTTGAAAAACATACCATTTGTAATATGCTTCTGTAGCACACCAGTCACATAAAGAAGTGTGATTTGTAACACTAAACACTAAATTAATGTAACACATTAATTCCATTTAATCATTTTTTAATTTTTTGATATTTATTGATACTCTCATTGAACAGATTGTGCATAGTAAAACTAACAATCCTGACAATGTGGACAGTTTTTTTTTTTTTGGGGGGGGGTTCATAAATTTGAATTTATAGTGATGATGATAAATCAAAATTCTTAACATAAGAAATTTATCACGATAAATGATAAAAGACATGATAAATGCCCACCCCTAATAAATTCACACTTTTCATGCCATTAAGATCTTTAGCCTGTTGGAGCGAGTCTTACAACTGCAGTAGACTCCCACAACTGAAACAGATGATAGAGAGTGGTCAAAAGTGTCAGCGGTCACCTACAGTTGGAATCCTCATAGTCACAGATGAGAAAGGGAGAAGTGAGGAAAATCTGGATTTATTACAGTTCATATTGTTATGTTATTGCAGTCACACAATATAATAGCATAGTAATTGTGATATGGTATGGAGGTGTACCACTGTAGACAAAAACTGACACTCCTCAAACAGTTATTCATGAACACAACTTCATGCCAAATTAATTATTACTGCTTTAAATATTGTTGTTTTAAATCATCTATTAAAGCCTGAAGCTACAGCTATCCAAGATTTTTTTATGTTGTAAAAAGAGTTTGTTGCTGACTTGAAATGAATTTACTTCTACCAGCTAACGAGATTAGTTTCAAGATATAAATCATAAAATATAACTGATTCATATGGTATGAAATGGAAAAAGAAGACGAAGCAGTTACTGTATTTTTTTACTATTGCTTCTGATCGGATTCTTTTGTAACACAATTTTTATTGTTTTAACACAGAAGGGAAACATTGCGTTGTAAAACATCACATTCCCACCTCAAAGTTTCCCAGAAACACCACCAGAATGTACAATATGTGTGAGGGGCTAACTTCATCATGAACCTTATCTCTGGTGTTGAATATGTGCAACGACATAAATTTAAGTGGATAAATTAATGGTTGGGATTCTTTGATGATCTAGCAGTGTTAACTCAGGTTGTATCATCCATGTCTTTTTGCCATTCTTTAATGGAAAATCATGTAATTTTAAGAGGACTTGCAAATTCAAGTAGAATAAACAGACACGTGTTTATGTGAGTTTTGTATTAACTCTGCAATTGGGTATAATTTTAAATTGCTTCCCCTTTGGATATTAGACGCAAGAAATGAGCATAATCTGAAATAGTGAAATAAGGACTGTTTCAGGACTCTGTAGCGGGCAACCAGATCTTGAAGACAAAGCACTGAGTCTGTTCCATTTAAATCTACTTTCTGTCTGTTACTATTTACTATTTACAAATATGTAAATAATATTCTCTGTCCATGGCCCTCTTATAAAAGAAGTCCCAGTTAACAAGTAGCAATTATGCCATAAAGGAGAATGCATATGCCATTTTGTTATTCCACCTAGATAGCTTTCACTACTCTCAAAGTGTTCGATAAGTATGAAATGATGGGACCCTGTCTCAATGAAGACTGTTTTAATGAAACTCCAGAAAAATGGTAATCTTGTAGTCCTATTGGGGCTAAAATATATATTTCAGTTTCCAACCATGGAGCAGCTACTTCTGGGTCCAACCAATGCTTAATATGATGTAATGTAAATGACCAGTGATACAACTTAAAGTTCGCAACTCCCAAACCCCCTTCTAACTTGGTTTTTTGTAATATTGTCCACTTTACATGTGGCCGTCTGTTGTTGCTTATAAACGGCTTAAGCAAGGAATCCACCTTTTTCCAATAATCAGCCGGGGGAGGTAGAGGAAATATAGAACTTATAAAATTAATTCATGGTAGAAGGTTCACATTTCTGATCTATTTCAACTCATTTAAGGCTGTAGAAGTCTTGTGACATGACAGCTGGGCAATTTTAGCAGCAAGAAACTTATTCAGTGTCTACTGACTAATTTACTGCACGATTTCAAAGTCGGTCAATCACAGCACATTTTATGAGCATTTACCCAGTCCCCATGTGCCCAGTGGGAAGAAAATATATTTTTGGAGTTTTATTTTCTTTCTTTCCTTATGTATGTATATATATATAATTTTTTTGTTAATATAATTTGGTCATTCTGGCCTTGTGGCCTTTGAAATTTTCCTCCTTTTAATCAAACTTATGCTTTTTTTCAGTTTGTTTGTTTTTTTTTTTTTTTTTTTTTTTATGAGGTCATCACAGCTGTTCAAATTGACTCACAAGGTGAAGGTTTGAGGTACATAAGGCAGGAGCTAATGCTGAATGATCTGCTTGATTGAATCAGTAAAAGAGACTCAGTGGGTGGTACTCAGCAGATCAGCTGCTATATGTTATAGGGCTCCTGCTGAGGCACTTTCCAGAAATAACCATAAAGCTGCAGCGGAGTTTTGCTGATTGCAGATCTCGGACTGAGGCGGGTGTTTGCATAAGGATAATATGGCAGATTCTAAGTGTTGGCCTTCTATAATCTAAAGAGGTAACTAGTGTACACCACAAAGAAGTATTCACTCTCACAGAAAGAAATTGAACTCAAGCCTTTTGAAATTCTTTGGTCTCTATATCTCAATGCAACACAATTGGATGATGGCTACAGTGGTTGGAGATCAAAGCTGCCTGAACTCCTGTGGACACATTGTTAGAAGATTGGAGATTTGGTGGTCTAAACCTTTTAAAAGACCTTAGGAAACTAAAATAGTACAAAAGCAATTGTCAGTATAAAAAGTAGCAGATAATTCTTCAAGCCTGTCTTAGAGTCATACTTGTTAATAGTATCCAGCTAACAAGATATGATAACACATGGTATTTGACCTGGTTGTGTATTGTGTTTTTTATGCGTGTGTAGTTCTAAAGTGGTGTTAATGCCAGAATAACTTTTAAAAAGTACTTTCTGACTTTTCATTGAAAGATTTAAGGGTTTCATAAATCTCTGCTCAGTAGAACTATTCAATTCACATTTGAATATTTTAAGCATTTTAGATGGTGACCAAAAGATGATCAAATGCAGACCTATCTGTGAAATAGCACTTTAGTTTTGCATTGATACAACCCTTCAAATCCAGTGCTCACTTTTGTATCGCTAGCAGTTAACAGTTAGCCAGATGCAATATTCTCACAGTGCTTCTAAATCATACCAGCAACTTGGTAGCTCTTCATGAGACAAACATATCTTGTGCCATGAGATCTTATTATACTCTTATATATGAGTATTAAAGGGCTAATGAGAAATAAGAATTTCTGTCTTACATCCATTACTTTCGTTGCAAAGACATCATAAAAGTGGAGCTTTGTGTTGAAAGCTCTTTTAAAATAAACACTCATCAGTTCAGTGACAACTGGTACCCAGGCACAGCATCAATATTACATACATCCTTCAATGGTAGATATAGCAGTTCATTTGTTTACTCCTAGTATGATGGTTGGAATCCTGCTATAACACAGAGGTCACCAATTCCCATGTGGAAACTATTTGTCCTCTTTCTATGCAGTGGCCAAAAAACAAAACAAGAAAGAGCTGGATCTCAAACACACAATGGAAGCCTTTCAAGTATGACGCAGCTGCTACATGCATCTGTGTGTGTTTGTGCAGACCTCAGTCGATGTGCTTTCTCTCCCTCATTGTTTTTAAGCTCCATCCGAAATTAGGTAGCACGATTTCTGAGCCCATTTATTTTTTAATGAGGGGGTCATTTAGTTTTTCGGTAAATTGCTGGGCTGCAACCTTCTTGTAATAATTAATAATAATTTGTGTGTGAGAAAAGCAGTCACTGTGCAACATGAGGGGAAATGAAGGTGGAGGAAAACAAGAAAGGCGCCTGTTGTTCAGTTTCTGTGATGATATGACTGACATGAGTTTAATGTTCTGTAGCTAAAATCATGGTCTGGACTCAGATGAATATGAATATGTTATATGCTGTAATAACAATATGTACAGTAAAATGAATTTAATTGCCTTATTTAATAATTAATAAAACCACGTCAAACACATGTTTTTACAAATGTTTGTAGATATACTGGATGTATAAAAGTTCTATCTACACAGTGTAAGCAACAAAAATGAGCGTTACATGCAATTAACAAAGGACTAAAATGTTTGATGGGAGCAAAGGAATTATCTCAGTTATGTTTAGTCTTGTGGTAATGTTAGTTGATGGTGGGCTCAATTAAAAAAAGATAATTATCTTTGGTTGGGAACCACATGGTATTGATATCTTATATATTTCTGGCTGATAAACAAAAAAATTTTATGATTATTTTGTCAATACTGAAGTCCAGGAACAGAGATCCTGGCCATAAAGGTCAAATATACTTCTTGAAATCTGAATGAGTGTTTTTTTTTTCTCCTGTGTGGATGCCTTAGTGTTGGCTTTAGCTCCTCACAAACACAAGCACGGAGTAGCCGATTGGGTTATGGACAAGCAAGTGCAACGAAATCTGCAAATAACAGAGACAGTACAAGCAATTTGTCAAACACCTGCTGAGCAAGTAGAACACTCACAGGGAAAAAATACAGTGACACCCCTGCATAATGCTGCATGATGGATGCTGTAATACTGCTAGAGTCCTGTACACGAGTCGAAGAATTAGGAGACAAATAGAGTACGGGGACGACAAAGATCTCTCGCTATAAAAACCTTGCATTCCCAGTTAGAAAAATGTTCGTCTTAGTTCTTTCTTCGCCTTGCATTCTGAATCCCGGCTAACACAGAATTATGCCAAGAATGCAGCCATCATTCTTAACATTAGTATTGTGCAATACAAACTAAAAAGGCAGTCTCTGCCAGGGAAAATGGCATATTTAGCAGTTTTAGACAACTAAATCAATTTGGCTCGACCTATGGTTTCTGGTCTCCTTCAAATGTTTAAGTTAACAAATGTGGCTGGAGTTTATTTTCTGTTTCAGTTTGTTTCTGTTCTGTTTCTGCTAATAGACAAACAGGCAAATGGTGGTAGAGCACGTATCCACTTCATTGCAAAAATATCACTATTTGCACTCCCTTGTAAAAGTATTCACACCCGTTTAACTTTTTCACATTTGGTCATGTTACAACACCAGACTTCAGTGAATTTTATTTTGCTTTTATACAATAGACCAACTGTACATAACTGTGAAGTGGAAGAAATATGACCATTTTTTTCACATGAAAAATCCAAAAAGTTTAGCTTAGCTTTGTCTATTGATAGTAGAATCCCATGGAAATATATCAAAAGGTGGGGCAGCAAGGGCATCAATCTCTGCCTATTCTTCTTTCCAAAACAGGTCTAGTTCCACTCCAACCAGCTTCGATGTCCCTGCTGAAGAAAGGCAGCCCCACAAAATGATGCTGCCAACAGCATGTGATTCTGTGGGAGTGGTGTGTTTGGAATGATGTGGACTGTTTTTCATCTGATACTGTATTTTTCAAGAATGCCAATAAGTTTAATTGTGGCCGGACCAAAGCACATTCTCCCATAGATTTGCGATTGTGGCTAACCAAAAATGGAACTTCTTGTAGCTCTCCTTCAGCATTTTTTTTTTTTATGGTCGAGAAAAATACTTTCTAACATGTACAAGGCTTTAAATTGCTTTAAATATATTCCTGACCTGCTGTGTTACTTGGTCTTCATGATGGTGTTTGTTTTTTAATATTCTCTAGCAAACCTCTGAGGTCTTCACAGAACAGCTGGATTAATACTGTGATTAAATTACATACAGGTGGACTCTGTTTACTCATTAGCTGACTTCTCAGGGGAATTAGTTGCATTTGATTTTATTTTGTGGTATCAAACATCAGTTTTCAGATTAGAATTTATAAAAAGCTTTAAAACCATATAAAGTTTATGCTTAGAAATGTGGGAAAGTTTGAGAGGGTTTTTTTTTTTTTTTTTTTTTTTTTTTTTTTTTTTTGCAAAGCACTGCATGGGTTGTTTTTATAAAATGCTCAAGCAGAAATACATTTGCTTTATATGTGTGGTGCTATATTTGGTCAAACTAAATGTCTTTAAATCACTTGAGGATTGCAGAACAAGGAGGACAATCAGATCATTACAGGCAGAGTTTATTTACACATTTATCTTTACTGCATGGCTTGTAAAATAAGATGCAACTTGTTTGATCACAATTAGAGAAGATTGTTCTTCTCCATCTTACATGCCTCCTTTAAACATCAACAAAATGACTTTCTTGACAACACACTAAAGTTAACAAGCATCATATGGACCTAACTCTCCTTTTAGATTTGCAGAAGAATATTCTGCAATAAAACAAATAAAGATTATCTGCATGAAATCCAACCAACTATTTCAATCATCTAACTAAAACTACTGTTTCAAGACTGAATAATGTGGTATGAATGCATGAATTAAAACAATTCCTTTCTTGATTATACCTGTACATGTGTTCAGTTATATTCGGTTAGATTTTCAGGCCTAAGCCCCTGTAGCAGTTTGCCAGTGTTGAATTTGTTCCTCATCTCCTTCTCTTTTCTTTATAGGAGCCTCTTTCCTTAACCAATATGGCTGCTCCGCAGTGGAAAGCTAAATTGCCACACCAGAGCTTGTGGGTCTTCCTCCTTTTTCTCAGCCTTCTTCCTGAAGCCAGGTACAAAAATATTCCTTAAAGATTGTTTTTTGTTGGGTTTTTTTCCACTTTCATCCTTTCTTTATACATAAGCTTCCCCTCAGACTCAACTTCTGCTGTTCCAGTGTTTTGTAGAATAATTATCAATCAGGCTTAAAACTGCAGTATAAGTGATGATTTAATACCATTGGGAGTAAATGTTCTCAGCTGTCACTGTCATTTAGTCAAATGAAATAACCTGTTTAAGTCTAGAATAGGGGCTAAAAAAAAGCATTTAGCAATGAATGATCAAAAGGAGAATTTTTGTTTTCTTTTTCACTCCATGCCTTTTTGTTTTTTGGTATTTATGGCCTTTCTTGAGTGAAGTGTGCTCTTCAAATTTTTGGATTAAATTGCAACTTGCTCCACGTTGTCCTCGAAAGCAAATCTAAAGTTTCAGTTTGTCCTCCTATCAATGCAAAGCTTGTGCACTCCTCTTCACCAATCCAAATTTGAATGACTTTTGAATTAATTAGCATTGTGCAGCACACACTCCACAACTATGATTGTCTGTCCACAGCATTTTGACTCCTGCATCTTGTGCACATTTTTCAGTCCACATCTTGAAGTCAGCAGAAAGAAAAAATGAAACATGCTGCATGTCTAGGAGTCATTTTGTAATTTCAAATGAAGTGATCTCGCAGGTTGCCGTGTTAGCTTTGCTGATAAGGTAAACTGGTATGGCAGACGTGACGTTCAAATTGCTTTCAAATTTGCACGATATGAAAGCCTTGACAAAATGTGGAAGAATGGATGCTGTAGCAGGAAATCTGAGAGGGATTAGCCCATTTTGCTTCATTATTTGTGGCCACTTGGCTCTGCTTGCTTACTTGGAGCTCAGGTTATTGCAAATTGCACATAATAAATATAAATATAGGCCAGCTTATTCTAAAAAGAATATTTACCCTATATATTTTTGCATAACATGTATGAACAGATTAAATATCAACAACATATTATAGACCCAAGCCCAAATACATAGAAAGGAATCTATTAACTAGTTCTGCTGGTAAAAAAAAAAAAAAAAAGATTAATTAGAAGAACTTGGCATTAAAACATTTATTTTTTTCAATTTGTCTTTGTACTACCTTTTCCCTCAAAAGGTTAATTTTACAACACATTAGAAACAAAAAAGAGAACAAGGAAAACAAAAGAGGGAAGAGTGAGGCAGAAGAAAGTTGCGTCAGTCTGCCATCTGTCCCATGAGGTCAGGCTAAAGGGAAAGCAAGACAGAGACATTAACTCAGCGTGAATTTGAATACATTTTCAGTCTGCTCATTTATTTTTATCCGTCTATTGGAATTGTTATATTTGTTTGTATCATTGAAACCAACGCTTACTTCCTATGCATTCCATGAAACAGTCCATTCACAACTGAAGTAGTGGGACTAAATACTTAAGCCTCCTTTTTCAATCTATATTTTGTTCATTTTAATTTATTGCCATTCGTATACGAAATCAGTGGTTCTGATTGTAAAAAGACTATCAACACACACAAGTGTTCTTTCACTCTTTCAGTGGCTGCCTATGAATTAAAATCAAATATAATAACATTATTATTACTATAATGACTAAAATATTTTATTAATGTAGCAGTAATTGGAATAAGATTTGTTTTTCTGTTCCACCTAAAAATTACATCATATACTATGTTCTTTAAAACTGTTGGGGTGATACCATGATACAATGAAATTGTGGTACAGTGAAAGCATCCAGCCATCCATTGTGTATACCATCATTTCCTTGCAGGGTGGCTGGTGCCTATCCACTCCAACAGTCACTGGGTGAATGCAGTGGAACATTGAATACAAATTGTATTAGTTCAAACAGACAACTTGTATCTTGACAGTTTGAATGTGGAAATTAAATTCTGCGCAGATTCAAAATAACAATAATGTTCTGCATAATAGAAGCAATAATCCCATTATTTAACATAGAAGCTTTGTATGTTAAGATACTACTAAAATCCTAGAGCCTTTTTCTCTGGTCCCAAGAACTAATGCACTGCCCACATATATCGCCAGCACTGGTTTCACACATGTCAGTCTTTAGAAGCATTGGCAGCACTGGTGTCACTGTTTCCAGACTAGCAATTAAGAATAAATTTCCTCCATAGACACTAGCTTCTACCTACACTTAAAATATTTCAGGAAATGTGCAATAACATGCTTATGATTATTGAGTTATGCTGCCAGAGACAACAGGTTTATTAGGGTGAGGCTGCACACAGAAGCTTTGCACTTTTCTCCATATTGCAGACCTCTTTGAAGGCTCTGAAAGAGAGCTGCTCTAGACTACCATCGGCTTCTTTTCTGAGATCATAGCATTCAGAGGAAAAGTTGGCAAAATGCAATACAGGAGAAACAGCGGGCATGTAGCTGCAACACGTGGAGTCTAATGGAAACACAAAGCCTGGGTTGCAAGAGGAGCACAGCAGGCTTGTTTGTGAGTTTGCCATTGCTATTTACTATTGTTAGGCAAATTTATATTTGGGATCTTTATGGGACATTCTCATTTGGAAAAAAAAAATCATATTCTGGTGTTTTTGTATTTAGAGATTTCACTGTAATTTATTGAAGGGTATTACACTGTGAGAATCTCTCACTGTCCTATGCCTAGATATTATTTTCCAAAATTTCTCAAATGCAAATGCAATAAGACAGCTTTAGGAAACTTTACGATGAAACAAAATTCACTGCAAATGAAATGCTTGTCCTATTTTAGCATTTTATTTCCTACTATTGTGGTTGTTATGCAGGGCACATATTCAAAGTCAGCAATCATTGCTTAAAACATTTTGTTCAAGTAAAACTGTACTAAATGATTGTTTTAAACTTCATAAGGGCAAAAAAAACCCAAAAAAATGCATACATCCAGAGCCTGCATTAAAATGGGATTTGGAAAAGTATTTCTTCAATATTCATCAAAGTTTAGGAGTAATCCTCAGAGTGTGCACACTCTCACAGAGTATCTGCATATCAGCAAGGCTGTTTCTCCCTGAGAGCTGCCATCTCCCTGATGCTCACTGATGTTATCTACAGACTTGAAATCAGCTTTGCTACAGTTGCTGCAGAAGAGTTTCTTAACGGATTAAGGTGTAACAGACAAATCCTCTATTTAAAATGATTGTCAGTCTGCCAATTCTACATTTCTGTATTTCTCTTACAGGGATAGATTGAGCATAATTAGGCATTAATCGCTGCAGTCTATGTGTAGCACATACGTGAGAATGCTGCCTAGAGCTCAGGGACCATCAGTCTAGCTCCACCCCACCCCCCATTCCTTCCTCTCATAGTATCAACACTTAAAGGGTGTGGACAGTCAGTCTGTCTTGTTGTCTATTTTATTTGTAATCTGTTGCCAAGCTTCTGGCTAACGTGGCATATAATCAATAGCTATACGCATGAAAGAGCTGTACGTACACTTCGCCAGATGATTGGCTCCAAACTTGCCCAGGCACTATTGGCTTTCTCGACCCGTCTCACATAAATTATTCACAGCGAGGCAGCGAGGGGCATCACTTTGAAATGCGACCCAGTCAACAGATAACATTTTGTTTCGGTAGTGTTGTCAAGGTTAATGTGTCACAAGACCAGACAAGGGTAATGCATTCATGGCCGAACCACTCCGCCAAGTGAATGAGCAGGAAAACAGTCAAACAAAACCATGTCAAATCACAGCATATTGGTCAAGTTGATCCACTGCAGGTGCCTTTTATATTTGATTACATTTTGTTGTTATTGGTTAGACCTTAAGGTGACGTTTGTGATATTTCATTGAACAACCGGAGGTCGCAGGGGAGGATTACAGTGTGCTCCATTCATCTCTACAACTGCAGGAGAGGTCAAGTGCCTGTTATATTTATTGGAAGGATTTGGGAACTGCATTAATGCAGGTCATTTGGTCAAAGAGGAGCACTAGCTCTCTACAATATACATGCTTGAAATAAATAATCAGAAAAATGTATTCAGCCTTTACTGTTAACCTTTAAGAGTTACCGACAAGGTGACTTTTTAGGAAACAATCTATAGCAACAAATAAACTCATTAATTTAAAAAGGAATCACTTCCACTTATTCTTATGCTTACATATTTGCACCTATTCCATCATTATTGTTTTTGTCAATGTTTTTCTTGTAAATTACCTTCCATTTAAACAGTTATAATTTATACTTGCCAGCTACTTTATAAGGTACACCTTGCTGGTACTGGATTTGACTGTCTTTTGCCTCCAGGATGCCTTTAATTCTCTGTGTAACAGATGCAGGAAAGTAATGTAAACATACCTCTGTGATTTTGGTCTATCTAGGCATGAGAGCATTACATAGTTGCAGCATATTTGTGCGCTGCACATCCATGATCCAAATATCTGTTTCACCAGATTCCTAAAAGTGCTCTACTGAACTGAGGTCTGGTAACTGTGGAAGTCAATGGAGTAGGTAACTCATTGTCATGTTCAAGAAACCAGTTTGAGATGATTTCAGTTTTGTAACATGGTGCATCAGAAGATGGACATATTGTGGTTATAAAGGGATGGGCATCAGCAGCAGCAATATATAAGAAGGCTGTGGTGTTAAAACAATGTTTGATTGATATTAAGGGACCCAAAATGTGCCAAGAAAATATTCTCCAACCCAATACAACACCACCGCCGGCCTGAACCATTAATACAAGACAGGATGGATCCATGGTTCATGCTGGTCTCAACCAATTTGGACTCTACTGTCTGAATGTTGCAACTGATTTACTGGAAAAGGCAACATTTTTCCAATATGTTATTGTCCATGGTTGTTGAGCCTGTGCCATTTGTAGCCTCAGTTTTCTGTTCAGAGCTGACAAGAGTGGCACCTGATGTGGTATTCTGCTGCTCTCGCTCAAGAGCACTATTTGCATCATAGTTACCATGAACCTCCCATTTTTGGATCACTTTTCACATCATACAAGGTGATCTGCTGAGAATGTGGCCATGTGAGCTTTCAGAAGATGTAGCTGGGATTGCAGAATCATAGAATCAAAGGGGTGTTCCCTTAAAACTCACAGCTGTCATCCCAGCGGCTGATTTTCTGAGAGCTGGGCTGTGTCGCAATCCTCATCCATGCACCAAAATACATTAAAGACCTGTTGCCATTGTATCAACCTTCCAGACCACTTAGGTCTTATAGTTCTGGTCTACTCTGCATCCCCAGAACCAAAACCAAGCATGGAGAAGCAGCTTTCAGTTTTTATGTACCACAAATCTGGAACAAACTTCCAGAAAACTGCATAACAGCTGACACACTGAATTCCTTTAAATCAATGCTAAAAACCCCTGTTTAGAGTTGTCTTTAATCAGTAGAAAGTAGAACATTGAACTATATTTGCCTGATGAGCCTAATGATTTTGATGCATTGATATTTGCGTGATAATTTTCATATATAATTGCATGATGATTTTGATGATTTGCTGTATACTTGATTGATGTTTTTTGTGATGCGAAGCACTTTCAACTGCCTTGCTGCTGAAATGTGCTATGATGATGATTCAAAACAAAGTAGGAAGTGGATTTCTCATCAGCAGTCTGTACAGTTGCTCCCTAAATGCTGAATAAAACCTGTCTTAAACATTTATATGAAGCTTTTATGAATTCCTACACTTGACTGTCAGGCAAAAACGCTGCTGTTACAAATACTGTTTTTGTTGATCTAACATAAGGTATGCAGGATCTGTGCGGGCTCTGAGTCATCTTCCATGAAAGCGCAACACATGAAACAACCACTGCAATACATCTGTATCCTTCCCCCAGCAGCAACTTCCACCCCCAAATCCCTCTGAAGTACAGTCAGATTTGGTAAAGCTTAAGGACAAGAAAGCTATTCAGTGCAGATTAAGATCCCTAAACCCATCCATGTCTTTAGAAATATCACGCAGACTCACTCAAACTGTTGAAAACAAAAAGTTTAGGTCAATCATTTCATGTATAGCTTGGTTTAAAATACACAGCGGCTTTCTGATGTATTTGTAGGATCTGGACATACTTATCTAACCAAGTGTTATGCATTTTGCTTTATTAGTGCTAAGTTAGTAAAAACATCAACACAAGATACTGGGTAAAACTTTATCTGAAAAGACCGTATTTAGCAGCAAGATTATACATCTCAGTGCAATGTTTGCTGAACCAGCACTAAGTGAATTATAATTGAAGTGATTTTGATCTTTTATCACAGCTTTACCAATCAATTAACAGCTTCTCAAAATGTTTTTTTGTTTTTTTGTTTTTTTTGTTTTTTTTTTTTATCCAAAGTATTGCTGGCAGAGAAGAAACCAAGTGTTTAATTGTATATTAAAAATAACATTCAGTGATATTCAGTTCTCCAAATATATGCTCTGAATCATTACCCTGCCTGCCAGTTCAATCAGGGGCAATAAAATTTAGTCATGTTATATTAGCTCAATTATAATAGTCAACTGGGAAAAGGTTCATTGTGCCACTTTCAAACTACATGCAGGAAAGAATCCTACAGACACAATATGTAGAAGCTGGAGTCATTTTATTCTAGCGTTGGACATGGTCCAGTAATTAGCCACAGGGGACTACCTGTTTTCTAATGATCACTTGTTAAATGCAGTGCTTGAACATTTGCCCAGAATAATAAATGCTTTTTTTTTCTAAGTGAGAGGCTCACTTTATATACTTGAAATGTATTGACTCCGATAAGGAACAAAAAAGGCTTCATTCTTACTCATAAATGCTAATATTGCTGCTGTTAAATAGCACTTCCTTCAAACAATTTGTGTTAGGTTTTTTTAATTTCCTGGAAATATGCTTATATGTTAAAGTCTGTCTGAAAGTAACAAGGTAGTGATCCCACAGAGGCCTTACAGCTATTGACCGCATCCCATGTGGAAAGAATCTCGGAATCAGGAAATTTTACATTTGATTCTTGATTAGCTGATTGGAAATTAATGTCGAATGTTTTTCCAAGCAGTGAAAGCACCATACATGTCAAGCTCACAACACTCTTCAGTGTATAAGTTGTTGCTGAATGAAAAAGACTTGGTTGACTATTTGCAATATCAGTGAGATGTTTACAAAGGAAGGAAACTGTCTTTTCTACTGAGATGTCAGCTGTTCATCCAGGCTGACACAACAAAGAGTTTAACTTTAGACTTGCCACAAAGCAGATTGCAAGTATAGCTCCAAAAATTGAAATACTGTTGGAAAAAATGATAAGATCAATAAAAAAAAGGATATTTTAAACAAATGTCTGCCTTTCTTTGGTCTTTCTTTCAATTGGAAAAAATTAAAATTTCAACTAAACAAAGGAAATGGAAAAACATGACTAAAGAATTTTTCAACAAAATGATCTGCTAAACAAAAGGAAGCAGAAGAAGCATATCCAGTCCATCCAGTTAACATTCAATTTCTTAATCAAAATGGTAATTCTATATACATATACACACATACATACATACATACCTATACAGTATATGGTAGACATTGTCTCTACTTCGGGAGTGGCTTTGCAGGAGGAATGCAACATTCGTAGCCCATGGTTTGAATTTGTCTGTGTAAAGAGGCTCTTCATGCACTTACTCCAGCCTCAGTCCACTCCTTATGCAGCTCCCCAAAATTCTTGAATGGCTTTTGCCTAACAAAATCCTATCAAAGCTGCAGTTGTTCCTTTTGCTGGTGCACCTTTCCCTACCACACCTTTTCCCTCCACTCAACTTTCTCTGAATATGCAATTACTTTTTCATAACATTCAAATTTTCTGAGACACTGAGTTTTGGGTTTTCATTTTCTGTTATAATTCACTCCATGTGTAATGAATATATATAATAGATTTATAGTTTCACTTTCTGAAATGCATTACTAAAATATTTAGCTTTTTCATTACTTTTTTTTTTAGCTGTAATTCTATATCAGTTGTGAACCTTCAGCCTATCACCACTGTTTGTATCAGTTTTATCATAATTAAAATTCCTTACTGATGGCAGCATTCCAGCAAGACAAACTTAGGTTTTTATTTGTCATTTCTGAACCTTTTATTATGTCATAAAACAAAAGTAATATGTTTTATGCAATCATCCATTCATGTGCCCTTGTTAAATCCAAGCGTAGTGTCAGAGTGCCTGCTGTGTTTGCTGTCAGTTATTACAGTGTTAATTTCTGTCCTCTGCTTCCTGTGTTCAGGGCAGAAGACGGAGTGCTGAAGTAAAAATAAGTTAGTCATTATACCACCCACCACCTCAAAGCTGCCATCCCGGGGGGAAACATAAAAATTGGATCACTGTTTTAAATGATTAGAAAGATAAATAGAATTTTTAGAGAGCAAGGTCTTATTTGCTTTTTTCAGTTATTCTCTTAACCTCAAATTTTATCACAAAGCTGAAAAAGTTATAAAGAACATACTTTTTTTTTTGGTGGCTGCTTTAATTACCTGACAAATTAAAATGCTATGCATTGCCTTGTAACCGACATCTTCAGTCAAATACACATATGTCTTGGATGAATGGATATGATTTTTACAAATGTGTAGAAACAGCAGCCACCATAAAGGAAACAAAATCCTGGAAAGAATAAGAGTACACTTCACATCCCCAACCACCACCAATGTCTACGATTGCTGTAAAATGTACACCCTAATGCCAAGTGTTCCAAAGAGTATAATGCACTAAGTGTCTCAATGAGATTCATCTGGTTTATTAAATCTCATTTTAGCTCTTGTGATTTTCAAATGTGACAGTAAATTCTTTTATAGGTATAAACAAGCTGCCTGTTTCGGATGGATTGTATTTATATGTGTTGTTCTCTAGTGTCATTGACCATTTTTACAATACAACTCACTTTCAGCAATTCAGGCACAAAAACACACAGACATTTACGAACCTACATGCAAATCAGGGACAACCATGGGGTCCGTGTCTTATCCAAGGACACGCCAACACTGAACCACAGCCTCTCCAAATTGAAGAGCCATTAAACTTATGAGTCCCAATAAGTCTTTGTAAGCTTGTTTCAGTTTATTCCTAGAAGACTAACTTTTCTAAGTAAATATGTAGATATAATTAATCCCAAAAATATTCATACCCCTGGCAGATTTAGGTTTAAGGTATGTTTTAATTTGACCCAAGTGTTTCTTCTAACTGGACTTATTATGTTAATGTTTTTAGAGCAAGTCCTTACTTGAATTGATAGAGAATCTGTGAAGGGAGCTAAAAATCGGGATGCCAAGAGGTTAGTCAGCATTGAGTCTTGGATTGCTTATTCATTAATTCATGAGAAGGAATTTATTATATATATATATATATATATATATATATATATATATATATATATATATATATATATATATATATATATATATATATATAAAATAACAACAATATTTTTTTTTTCTAGAAACAGCAGGCCTTGTACATTGTTTTATTATCTCATGGTAGATGCCTGTCTCATTTCCCATCAGCAACAAACTTCTATGAGTGGCATGTCTGTAAAGCAGCTGACTGCAGATTGGCTACCTGAGCAGGGAGACTGACTAATTAACTAGCTAGTATCAGCTTTTTATACTTGTGTTACTTTGTAATGAGCACACCATTTATAATGGATAATATTTTGGGGAATTAGCATTTTAACATGGAAAAAACTAGTGCATTTACTGAGAGTATTTGTAGTTTGCTTCAGTCAGTTTATCAAATCAAAACAGCACCGAATACATGTTAGATGTCATATGGTGTTCTAACTTTTAGGGTGGGCGATTCTTCGAATCAGTGGTGTGTCCACATTTATATGCATTGAAAAATGGATTTTACCCCCCCCCCCACATACACAAAAAATAATTATATCAATATGTTTTAGCAGGGACTGCATGGTGTCTCAAGTGGTAGCACTGTTGCCTTGCAGCAAGAAGGTCCAAGGTTTGAATGCCAGCCTGGGATCTTTCTACATCGAGTTCTTCCCACAGTCCAAAAATATAACTGCAAGGTTAACTGGTCTCTCTGAACTGCCCTTAGGTATGAATGTGTGCATGGTTGTGTGTCTCTGTGTTGCCCTGTGATGGACTGGTGACCTGTTAAGGGTGTACCCTTCCTGTCGTCCAATGACAGCTAGAGATTGGCACCAGCCCCCCCCACACAACTCTGCACAGACAAGTGGGTATAGACAGTGGATGAATGTTTTAGCAGCAGTATGAGTAAATACTGTATTTCTGTTATAAATAAACTATATTCCATCATGTTATGTATTTTCGCTGTACCATTTCATCAATATTGTGAAATTGTGCTATTTTTATTCAAGGGCATCATAAAGTGGGAGTCTCCTACTCACCCTTGCCTGATTATAGCACAGATTTCCTGCTGTAATGTGCTGTATCATGCTTTTTCCTGGAAAGGTTACATCCCACAATCTGTTTTTTAAAAAAAGAAAACTTTACCACTGTAAATGTTTCCTGTGGCTCATACACCATTCTATTTAATATTATTGGATTACCATTTCAGATAGCAATATGCACAAATTCATCAGTGTGAGCAACATTTATGTTGCTTTACAGATAGGAAATATTCATTTCTGCTGCAGTCAGCTGAAAAAGAAAATGAAGCAGTGAGAGAAATCATCTCGAAAGCAGAGTGAGTAGAGAAAACATGTGTTACTGAGATGGAAGAGGAATGAAAGGATAACACTGATGTCAGGATGTGAGAAGGATGGGCTCCAATATTTTCAACCTCTGCTTTACAGAGAATTCACTTCTCAGCCAGATGGGGAAACAGAGGTTGGTTGTAAAATCTGCAACATGCTGCTGTGTTCACCCCCTCCTCATGGCATCTCTAAATCAAAGGAATTCAAGCAGTATAACAAGAAATATGGACCCATTCCATGGTTGGAAATTACATGGCGTGTGGTATGTCACCTGTGTGGAAGGGATTTATGAGCAAATCTGCAACAGGATATGTCATCATGGTTCAGTCTGACCCCTTAGATTTTATTTGATTTCCCTCCACATCTGTAAAAATACTGCAATGATTATTACAGTGTAGTTAGACTTTGAATGTGAAAACGTTCAAACACTGTCAGCAGTGAGCTGATTTTAATCTTGATTTCCTTTGGTTTGTATGGAAGTATTTACAATTTGAAATAGATTCTGTCTGCCATGAAAAACGACCACATCTCTTGAAGAGTCGGGTTTTACGGCTCTGAAACCGCTCTGTGGAGCATGCTTAGGGTTATAAATGATATCTTCGCTGCAGCTGATGCCGTTTTTTTTGTAATCCCCGTAGATATCAGGGCTGCATGTGACACCAAGAGCCGTAGCTTACCTCTGAATACAGCCCTGAAACTAGGATGATGTCACAATTGTTGATATCACACATTTTAAATCATATCTCATGTTTAAGATCATTTGCTGCTGCACCTGCAGGGATGGTCCTTTCCTGTGCAGCATGGCAGCACCCCCCCCCCACTTGAAAAAAAAAACATTTGTTTTCTTCTGTAATAAGTCCTCTATCAGCATGACATTGCTTTTTGAGGTGATTTTGATATTCAGAACGAAAAATGAGATGAATTAATTGCAGTAACGCAATACTGTGGAATGACACATAGAGCCCAGCCTATTAAACCTAATTTAAACCTGATTCTCCTGAAATAACGAACATGGCAGCCAACTGCTCAAATTTATCATATTGTCTCAACGACTGGTCAGCTGCAGCGGAAACAGACACAAGAAAGCACGTCTGTATGCCCCCGCTCTGACCTTGGTTGTCATGACAGTGAATTAACGCTTGCTTAAGATCAAGGACAACAAGGAAGGCAAAAACCGTTAAATTCAGAGATCAAGAAAGGCAGAAGCTTTTACTGTGATGGACTGGGGGGTAGAGATTCTGTGTGGGATGAGCACACGGAATATTTTAAGAGGCACAGAGCTGTGAAGGATTTTACCAGGCAAGTTGGATATATCCTGAAAATTGCTACTAATTTCCTGCAAAACCCGCCACATTTTTAGCTGATTTATATTCATATTAGGTCATAATTTCAATCTTGTTCCATTTTTAGCAGACGACTGAAATGGCACAATCTTTCAGGTAAATCTATGCTTAAATCTCAGACTGCAGGTTTTACAAGCAACTATTGAACCAGCTTCAACAAACTGATAGATAAGGTAATTTTTTTTTAGTCGGAGATTACAGAACAGCAGTACCTGAACTGGCTGTACCACTGCAGCTAGTGGTAATCAATGAGTGAATCGAGCCCTGAAGTGGCTCCAGCTTCGTGTTTGATCTGGAAGTGTTAAACAGATTCCTGGAAAGAACTGTCAGACATCATTGTGAAGATTACTAAACAATTATTGAAAATCTTTTCACAGGCTGAAATTGCTTTAGCATTCCCCTCATCTAAGCAAAAACTATATCATAAATTTTCTAAGCTGTATGAAACTTAAAGTAGTTTACTCTTTCAGGTCCATAACTTCTGTTTTTCCACAAGGCAAATAATAACTTAACTTGGCATCTACTGTATAAACACTGCAGAGTGTGCCCAGTGGAGGTGGTTTAAACATTCACTAAAAATGTCCCTCAGGAGCTTGCCTTGTAAAGAGTGCCAGATATGAAACTGGAAAAGTTCCAGCAGACTTACCAGGGGAATATCTCAGGTTCTGACAGAATTCATAGATCGATTGTATGTACAGTGCTGTGTAAAAGTGTTCTTCTCCTTGAAGTTTTCCACATTCTGTCAAGTTGCAACCACAAACTTTAACATATTTTAATTAGATTTTATGTGAAGGACCAACAGAAAGTAGAGCAAGGAAAATAATCTGTGGTTTTCACCATGTTTTTACAAATAAGGATCTGTAAAGAGTGTCAGGCATTTGTATTCATCCCCTTTTACTACCAAATAACTTAAAATAAACATTTATTTAAGAACATTAGCATGAACAAACAGTATCATGAAGTCCAAAGAACAGTAGACAGATCAGGGAGAAAGTTGTGGAGAAGTTTAAAGCAGAGTTAAGTTAGAAAACAACATCCCAAGGTTTTGACATCCCATAGAGGTCTATGTAACTCATCATGTGAAAAGAGTATAGTACAGCTCAAAACCTACCAAGACATGGTGGCTTACCAAAACAGACTGGCAGGGCAAGAAGCTCATTAATCAAACAAGCAACCAACAGGCCAATGGTAACTTTTTAGGAGCTGCAGGGATCCACAGCCCAGATGGGAGATCCTGGCAGCAGAAGAGCTGTTAGTTGTCTGCTACACAATATGGCTTTTGTGAAAATGTGACTAGAAGAAAGTTGTTGAAGTCCTGTCTGCAGTTTACCACAAGCCATCTGGGAGGATGGATCAAAATCCTCTGAGAAGACTTTACAGAAAAAGTAAGCAGGATTTTATTTAAAACCTATATCCATAACACAGTTATCTGGTATACATGCAAGTTTCTCCAGTTCAGTCAAATTAATATTTTTTTTAAATATTACAGTCAGATTTAGAGTCTCATGCAGTTATTTAATTACAATTCAAGCCTATTGAGTCCAATCCCCTAAATTCCCACTCAATCTAATTACAATCTAAGTCAATACAGTCAGATTCAGTACATCAGAGAATTTGAAAGGACAACTTTGTAACACAAAAAGAAATGTTGTGTGCCTGAGAAAATTAACTTATTGAATTGAGTCCTCACTTGGATTCAGGCCCACGTTCTGAGCAAGCACTGAGCAGTGGGGTTCAGTTAGGTGTGAGAACTACATGCTACTGACTAACCTCTGAAGGGAAAACAGAATCTAACTGTTTTAACAGTGTTACAGTGATAAATATTTATGATTCCACTGCAATCTCTGCTCCAGTAAAATGGTACATGTTTATCGACCCAGTTTTCCCCACTTAGTAAGAATGAGGCAAGTTACTACCCAAAAGTCATCCAACAGCACAGATCAATTAATCTGCATAATCTTGCATGCTATAAGGATCTTATTTTGAAATTTTGCATTGTGATGGTTTCAACAAAATGCATGCATACGCATAATGATTATTATCATTATGAGCATTTTCACAGGTTAAAACCAAACAAATTTACAAAAATACCCCAGCAAAGATCTGGAATAGATTAATAACTGTCCCTTTGTAAATAAGATGCTAATGTTTTTTTATTACCAAAGACAAAGTAAAGTATTGATATGGCTAGCAATTGGGAAATAAAGCAAAACTAATCTATGTTATGCAGTGGGTAAGAGAAAACCGTAAGGAGTTGTTACAGTTCATCCTGAGGGAGGAAATGCTAACTCATTTCAGTACTGCTGAAACTAACTCCTGCATCAATCCTTTCACAGTTGATGTTTCCACAGATTCTAAATCCAGAGCAGATCCTGCTGAACACATCTATCAAAGCAGATGGAAGACATGAGAATATTTTGCCCTAGAGGAACGCCTTCTGAGAGAGTCGCTACTAACAGCTTCCCCACCCCCATCACCTCCACCCGCTCGTTCCAGCTTCACTCCTGTGCACATTATCTGCCCCAAACAGACAAGTGGAAGACAGAATAAAGAGGCTCACAAAGAAAAATCAGTCATATTGTAAGGCCTGTGAACGATACAAGGCATCCTTTGGTAGGAAACAATCCACTGCATAATGCCCCGCTGCACAGCATTATCAATATATGTTGGGGAATTTGAAGCGATGAGTGGGAGGATCTGGTAAGGAAGATTAGTTATGATGCAAAGGTTACCTCATGAATAAATACAAGCTCCAAATTTACCATCTAATCAACAAAATGCTAATTAGAAATTCCCTGCTTTCTGGCTTCTTCCCCTTTGTGGGATTTGGATGTTAGGAATATGGAAAGTTTTTTCTGCCTTTTATTTGAATAAATAAAGCAATTCCACCATAACTTACATCAAGTACGAACCAACAAGTTCAAAAGTGTCTTTGACACAAAACTCCAAGCAGTGTGTCCCTTCCATTTGAGTCTTTTACTGCATCATCAGAGCCCTGAGCTGTGGTTGGATTTCAGGGTTTTTCCTCATGCTGTGGCTGTTATTCCACCTCAGATGAGTGAATCAACAGTAGCTGTAAAAGAGGACCGGGGTGGTTCCTAAAGGGCCCTTCTCAGGTGCATAAACAGCAGTGATTTTGAGTCGTCTGGATGAAAGGTTTTTTGTTTTGTTTTTTGTATCTTTTCTCATCTTTTTCTTTTAACATTTCACTGTTTTCCAGTTTGATAACTTAGACTATTAAAAATAACTATATTATTTTTGGACAGTGTTTATATATAAGAGGCAATCTGGTATTTTGAAAGACTGTGTTTCAATGTCTTATCAATAAAGTCCTGACATACAGTGCTTTAAAAAAGTATTTCTCCCACTTGAAGCTTTCTACATTTTGGGACATTACAACACAGTTCATAACAGAATAGTGGAAAAGCAACAGAAACACAGATTAATTTTTTTTAGAGTAAAAATCTGAAAAGTGTGGTGTGCATTTATATTCAGCCCCCTTCATTCCCTGATAGCCCTAAATAAAGACAAGTTGGTCTGAGTTCATATAGATTTAGTTCACGCTTAACACAGGAGAGTCCTGAAAGAAACAAAAGCCAGAGCTACAATGGAATAGTTTACATTGAAATATATGTTTGTTAGAATGGTTTCACCAAAGTCCAGACCTAAATTCAACTGAAAATTTTTGAAGAGATTTGAAATTTTACATTCACAGAAAGTCTTCATCCAATCTCACTGAGCTTAAGTTGATTAGAATAACAACAAATTCAGCATCCAGATATACCAAGCTAGAGATATAGCCTGAAAAGTCTTGCATCAAAAGATGGTTAGAAAAGTGTTCACTAAGATAGAAGTGAATACAAATGCTTGCCACACTTTTCAAATTTTTATTTGTCAAATTTTGAAAACCTTTCTTTTCACAATCATGAACTAAATTGCATTGATCTCTCACATAAAATCCCAATAATAAACATAGAAGCTTGTGGTTGTAACCTGAAAAAATGTTCAAGGCGTTTGAATACTTCAGCAAGGCACTGTATATTAGCTACCAAATCTTGAAGAGTCCTTTCTGCTTCCAGAGCCCATTATCTAGCACTTAAGATGTGTTACTAATTGCTTAGGCAACCTGTTTTTCATGGAAATGCTTGCTATTATAAGCATATTACGTTTCATGTGACCTGCAGGTTGATTATAGCGTTATTCACCATATTAGCAACAATTTTTTAAAAGATCTCACTTGATCATCTTTACCTCCTGGCAAAAACTGAAAATAATATATGGAGTCTGGTGCTTGAGCAAGGAGGATAAAATCAGATTGTCTTTAACTGCTTTAAATATTCAACATGCAGGTTGTAGGATGGAATAACTTCCCTTATGTAACAAGACCGATCAGTTACTGAATGAAACACTCATTTGCATCTGAACTTTAGTTTGCATAATTACCCCTCTTCACTCAGTTCCATTTGCCATCATGCTGTCAGCTCATAAAAGCACCCTCACCTCCTACTGCCACCAAACAGCTTTCATTACTGCTCACTTTCCTCCAGCTCAGTCCACACCTCCCTGTTGGCAGCATGCACCTGTGTGCCCTGACAGGCCACCGCTACATCTCCTCCCCTAACCAAGCCTCCAATCCTTCACCTGTCAGATCGGTTCAGTGCACTAACCGTGGATTGGAGCCAGAGCACTCACTCAGAGCACGCCCCGGTCCACTAAATTGGCCTCCCAGGCCCTGGGACCTCACACACTCGTTTGTTCCCATAAGTTTAGCTTTTCCTGTTTGCAACGCATGCCACTACGTCCACAGCATCAATGAACATCACTGGATTCATCCAGCGGCATTAAAAGCATAGACAGCAACTGTTTGTTGAAGTTGGGATCAAAGGCCTTTGACACCATCTGTTAAATATTGATCCAAAATCTAAAAACAAACTGAAAAATTAGCACATTTTACATCAGGATCCTTTCAGTAATACAACCAAGGAATAATTAATTAAAGCCATGATGTTGAGAGAACACAGCTAATTAGGCAACTTCATTTTCACAGGGTAATATCACATTTCACACTGTGTCTTCATCAGAGGGAAGAAATTTCCCACAAAGTTTGGGCTTACTTTATTAGGTTGCATAATTGTGCTCCAGGACATTTATCCCCGACTTAATACATATCCTGTCTAATTAAACCATTAGTGGATTGTGAAGGTGTTTATTGTGCCTAATTCTGCTGCTATGTGAGCGAAACAAAACTGTACATTGAATGCAAAATTAAAACCTTATGGTACAATCTACTGTTGGCAAACAAGAAACGCTAAACTACACGGAAAGAGCAACAGTTTCACTTCATCATGTAGCTGATCCAGACCTGAAAACCGATGCAACATGACTGCATTAGGGGATAGGAATGAGTGTGTGCAGGTTTAACTCAGATCTGTTTTTAATTATCTCTCAATCAAAGCCTGCCTCAGGTTAACATTGACTATTCCCTGCTTCATTAAGGCTGTGCTGTTGTTGGAAGTGGTCATTTTTGTGTCACAAATGTGAAGCAGTGGGCTATCAGTTTGTTTTTTTCTTAACAGCTGCTGCTGCCGCCATTGCAAATTATTTAGAGCTGAGGATGACTGCAGGCTTTATATAAGGCTTATATTATTCCACCCTGACAAAACTACCAGTACCTAGGGCTCTACATTCATTTTTTTATTATTATTTTACTTTCCAGCCTCATGAATCATCAGCAAGGAATGATAGCTATCTCAAAATAGCAGCTAGATTATTTAGATGATTAATCAGTGTTTTACTAAGCTGAGGATTGGATTGACAGTTTCAGTGCTGCCAAATGTCTCATTTGAGTTTTTTTTTTTTTTGTAAGTGTGGGAAAATCTCTACTAGCTTGTTTGCAGTCTATGGCAACTGGCAATTTCTGCCAACAGTTAATTTGCCATGTTGGCCGACATGTTGGTTCTTAATAATCAATCACATTTATAGCAGCTATGCATCCACCATATTGTGTGTAAGTCCAGAGGTAAGTGTGTTGCACTGTCAGCCTCAATTATTGGGACTCCTGATAAAAAGGTTAAAACATTTTTTTTTTTTTTTCATTACAGTATACGATGTGAGACACCAGGTTGGACAAGGTGTCATAAATCCTTTGAACAACCAAATGATATTAAATGAAATGCTACTGTAGTGGTGACCATCTGAAACTGAAATGTATGGTAATGGAACCTTTTAACATAATAATATTATAAACATATGGCTAAATTTAAGCAAAAATGGCTTAAGGGAGTAAAAATTCAACCTTCTTCTATGGCTTTCTCACCCTCCAGACTATTGATCCTATAGATAACTTGTGGGATGAGCTGAAGAGAAGCAAATGTAAGAGATGATCTTGAAAGTTTGTTGCTGGCAGAATGGTCTAAGATTCCTTTCTCTATATGATCCAACCTTAAAGATTAGGTGGACTGTAGAGAGAAGTAACATCATTGGCCAATTGTTGGGCAAGATTGTTTTTGCAGCAGAGATTTTCTCCCTGCTGGATTTTTCTCTCTTAGTCTGTGTGATTTTATCCCATTGGAATGAAAAAAAATAGATTTCTTAAACTTGTTTTAAATCTCCACAAAGTACTTGCTTGTTTATTACATTTACAGTGATTTGTGTTTTAAGCACCATATACCAGAATCCAGGGTTTCTATTATTTTGCTCATCATCAAACAGTTTTGAATTGCTTAAAGTAGACTGGTGAATTTCACCATCTTTTCTTTCTAGGGCTTTAACAGCAGAGTCACATATATCACTTTTTATCAAACCCCCCTCTATTCACTTTTAACTATAACAATATAGCTTCTGTACAACAGAATATGCAGTTACAGAGCCCAGCAATTATTAACAATGAACACCATTTACATGTAAAACACACAAGCGGTAAAAACATTCAATAAGATGTAAGACCTGGCGTCACAATTAAATGAGACAAATTACCTTTGAGAAACTTGTGAACATCTTTCTCTTGCCTCAGTGGTTACAAGCATACTTGAATCTTCTTTGGTACTCTATGGCAGTTTTCAAACATTTCAAAATGTCAGCTGCCAACAGAATAAATTGATGTCTCTTGAAGAGAATCAAGAAAGTAAAACTAGCAGCTGGCAGAAGCATAAACCCTGTGTGCTTAAATAGAAATGATGTCCAATTCAGAGAGTGCCCCATTTTTTTTGTGCTCATCTGTGAATTTTAACATCTGGTTCCTACTGGAAAATATCAGGATGTGTGTGTGTGTGTGTGTGTGTGTGTGTGTGTGTGTGTGTGTGTGTGTGTGTGTGTCACAGACAATGTCTGTGTGCACTCCAGTGAAAACATGCAGATGCTACTCACTACATAAGTGTTTTGTTTTTTCAGAAATGCATATTTTAGTGAAGAGCAGGCGAAGCTGGAAGGGTTTCACAGGGACTAAAGGTTTCTCATTAATTTTTGAATTTGCACAGGGTCTGACTGGGAGGTCAGAGAGGCTTTTGTTTGATACATGATTCATGGTGAGTGGGATATTAACTATAGCTGTTAAACTCATCCCTGACATTTCTGAAGCCTTTTGTGGTTGAAGTTTTTTACTCTGTTTGAGGTGGTTTAATCAAATAGTTTGGTCAAAGTGAGAAACGTAGTGTTAAAAGGCTTATTTTAAGTGGAGTGCACTTAAGAGTCGCTGATATTTGCCTGATTACTGTTAGTAAGAGTGAAATCCCACCTGATTTACCAGCATCTGATTGTCTGTGTTGCCATGAAGAACTTAATGCCAAAGTAAAGACACTCTGGGCTTCTTTGACAAAACTCCAGCTTGAAAACTGGCGCGCCTTGACTCTGTATCTGAATAAAACATGTTTGAATTATTCAATGAAAAATAATTGTCAGTTTTGTCTGTACACGTTGTGCAGGTGTACAGTCTGTGGCCCGCCACCCTTCTTCTAACAGCCTTTCTTTATTGCAACTTTATTGTTTCCTTCAGTAAGTCAAAATGATGCAAAATATGTCAGCAATCACAGTTTTATTTAGACATTTTTAACAGTACCGACTTGTTTTTCCCCTGTCTTATTTATAGTAAAACATGTTAATTTTAAGATCCACTATTTCGCCTGGTGAGCAGTCGCTACAGGAATAAACTAGACATCGGCGGGTGACAGAGATCGGATGATTGACTGATTGCTTGAAAGTCAAAAATCTGATCTTTTCCTGATCAGTTAATGCACCATATATAAGTGCTATGCACAACACCTTTCAGTGTGGGAGTAGTGTACTGAGTGAGGAAGAACGAGTTAGCTCGAATGAAGCTAGAGAAAGCCCAAAAATAGGGAAAATGCTATTTAAAGGAAACTATAAGAAATTTTTTTTTTTTTTTTTTTTTTTTTTTTTTTTTTTTTTTTTTTTTTACCAAGGTAAGTTGGCCTTCATTCGGGTTGTTTTTCACCTGAGTTTCTGAGTTACAGGATGTTGCTTCATCAAGTTAGGAATGGGTGAAATTACCCAAAGCCAAGTGTTTCATTAGTTCCCTAACCTGGAGCACAAAGATATTGTATCTCCATGACTTTTCTGGAGAGAAAATAAGTTCTCAGAGTGGACGAAAGTAACCTCTAGTCAGACGTATCCTTCCTGTTTTAGGGATGTAAAACAACTCAGAATAAAATTGTTTATAATTGTGGGATACAAGCTCACGAAAGACTGTTGCTATGTTTGATGCTGTCATGTTCAGCAGGATAATGCTTTTGTTCATTCTAATCAGGGGTTATGATCAGCCTTCCAGCTGTATCAATGCACCAGATGAGCTGCAACTCACTTTAGCTCCTATAAGACCAAAGAGAACTTTGGACATTGGGTTAGCTGTGCAGCAGCATCAATGATAGTATGTTCCCATGCTTTCTTGGTCACAATTGTTGGAAAATCGTCTCAACGGATTTACAGTCATCTTATTCCCCAAATCAGTTGGTGAGACATATTGATATGTTGCACATCTGGACAGCTTGTTTGCCTCCAGCAGTCAGGATATTTAATTTTCAAACATGCTCACAGTGATAGGACTTCTTCCTATTACAGGTAAGAGCTGGTTACTGGTTATAACTTTATAGAAAAGTCACAGGACATTAGTCAATCTGTGATTGATGCATCCAAACACTTGCAATATTTTGAATATTACATCAGACTAATAAAAACATTTTTAATACACAATTGTGGGCTAAATGAAAAGTATGTTTAAAACCTGCTTAAAGGTTGTTAGAATCATGTTGAACGGTACTTTGAATCTGACAAATGAGCCTCATCTGAAAGCATATTCTAATTTATGGAATATCACAGTATATTTGATAAGAATGGTTTCAAAATGATCATTTTCAGCTGAAGTCCTTGCCCAGATGCCACAAGCATGCAGTTTTGTTGTGAACACACTGAGGTGATATAATGAATGCTCCCTTTAAGTAACAGGATCAGCAGCCAGTGAGTGTATATAATTATGGCTTGGGTGGATTGTTACTGGTATTATTGAGCATGTTAAGTTACAGAAAGCCTTCCTAACAGCAAAGACAGATTTGTTTGGGGAAGGGTTCACGCTTGCAGAATTGAGAAAATGTATATAGGGTACTCTTCAAGTCCTAAATTCTTTTACAGCTTCTTCCTTAGCGGATGACGTCAGTCTTAGTCTGTGAGAGAGCAGCAGCACATCGAGCTGTGCTTCACAAGGATTACTGGGATATTATAGGTCAGCTCCTTGGGGCATTTTGGTTTAATTAAAGATGGTACTCATTAAGTCATCAGTGTTCCACCTACATTATACTTGCCTTTTCATTTCAACTCATTATTGTTCTGCTGGAGATTTGGTGCAATATAAATTAATAAGAGTGGTTTATAGCATATGACGGATTCTCTAATAAAAACACTGCTCAGACCTGGCTGTTATGACAGAGTGGCAAGAAGAAAACCATGATTTTAAAAGAAAAAAGTCATAAGAATTCCTGGTTGAAGATTCTGTTGTTAGAGCCATCAGTAGTCATGTACAAACCTGGCTGTGATAGAACAGTGACAAGTTGAAAGAACGGCCTTGGTCAGGTGAGATTGAACCTTTTGGCCTGGATGTCCAGGAGGAAACTAACACTGAACATCACTCTGAACACCTCATCACCACTGTGCGATGTTATTGCCATTCCGTACCCCCGTTTCTTATCCATACCTTACCGTTTCCTAAATTCATTTTGTGTGTATGAACAAACAATTTTACACTTATATACTTAAACTGTTGTACATCAGTTTATTGTTCTTTCCAGTTAAATCTATTAGTAAGTTATTTATTTTAATTGTATATTTTCTGAAAAAGTTCTAATACATCCAATTTCAGTATATTTTGGTGATCCAAGTTTGGTCCTGTTGACACTTATGAAATATCACAGATTATAAACCCTCATCAAACAAACATAACTCTAAGCAGCCTCCTGCTGGTAGATTATTTATTAGAGTGTAAAAAATGTGACCATAGTTTTTACAGTAAACTATATCCATCCATCCATCAATCCACTGTCTTCCTCTTATCCAAGATCGGGTTTTAGGGGCAACAAGTCCACGAGGGAAACTGAGAAATCCCCCTCTCCAGCGACATCCTCCAGTTCATTCTGGGGGATCACAAGGTGTTCCCAAGCCAGGCAGGATACATAGTCTCTCCAGCGAATTTTGCATCTTTGGGATCTCCTTTCAGTGGAACGTGCCAGATCAGATGCCTGAACCACTTAAACTGACTTCTTTCGATGTTGAGAAGTAGCAGCTCTACTATGAGCTCCCCCATTTGATTGGGATCCTCACCCTGTCTCTAAGGCTGTGTACAGCCACCATTTGGAGAAAGTTCATTTAATACCCCAGTATAGTATAGATTGGAGAAAATGACTTTAAATCATTGGTTGTAAAACCTCAGTCCATGAGGGCTGATGTCCTGCTTGTTTTTGATGTTTCCCTCGCTTAGCACACCTAAGTGAAATAAATGTTTCATTACCTGGCATCTACAGAACTTGATAACATGAATCATTTGAATTTGGACCTGGGACACATTTAAAATAAGAAGGTACTTGGTCTTGAGACCTGGAGCTGGATAACCCTCCCCTAGCTGGTGTGATTAGCTACATACTGGAATGAAATGTCATTTGGAAGACGTCTCCATTTCAACCTAAAAAACATCGGGTACAAAACAATCAAAACTCAGAGGTATGGAATTGTGAAGGAGCAAATGAACAGCACCCCTGTGAAACATGATGGTGGCAGAATCATGCTGTGGAGAGGCTGTTCTTCAGCAGGAACAGGGAAGCAGGAGATGGTTAAATGGAAGATGGATAGAGTTAAAAAAGGGTAGTCTTGGAAGAAAACCTGTTGAACAGACTTGAGACTGAGGTGGAGCTTCACCTTCCAGCAGGACAACTACACTAAATATACAATCAGAGCTACAACTGAATGGTTTAAATCAAAACATCTTCTAATAAAAAAAGTCTTGATTTTTCCTTTTATGAAGCATTTTGTTACCATAAGTTCAGTATTTTTGACAATATTAAAATACCAGCCTGTAAAAACATTACAAAAAAACAGCGGTTGTCAATTATTGATAGAAGCTGGTGATATTTTCACTGATGTACAAAGCAGGCAAACACATCCTAAACAAATTGTCCAATTTCTATCCAGAATATGTAAATAAATAGATCTTATTTGTTTGTATAACAGTTGTTTAATCTGCATGGCCTCAAAGCAGAAAGCTGCGTTTGTGAGGAATATAGAGTAGCTTTCCAGTGGCTGAGACATACACGCACCAGGCTTCCCATCAAACTAAGGACAATGGCTGTCCCACAGCTTTTAGATATCCGTCCTCATTTATAATTGTTACATCTTGTATTGTTTCGCTTTTGTGACTCCACCTTTGTCTTTCTGTCTCCCTTCAGGGCAGTCGTTGGACACAGAGAGGCCGCTGCCTGATGACAGTAAAGACAATATTACTATTTTCACCCGAATCCTTGACAGGCTGTTGGATGGGTATGACAACAGGCTACGTCCCGGGCTCGGAGGTAACCAATGATATTTGTTAGATAAATCATAGGCACCCACACAGAAAATGTTTTCAGTCATGATTTTGACAGCTTCAGACTGCTCACGGTCCCACAGCAGACTGAGAAACACGCATGAAGATAATATGATGCATAAACATACTTGTCAGGCATTATAAGATGTGATATATATTCATGTACATTTATTTATGGTGTCAGAGACGTTATTCTTCATTTATTGCTCCTCTCAATAATATTAACAATCCAAGTAAACGTATTGTGCAGGTCCTTTAAAGTTAATGACTTTAAAGTCATTTCTAATTTAATTCCATTCATCTGAATGAAAAATCAGTTGCTGTGGCAACAGGAGAAAACTGTTGGATTTTCAAGGTCAGATGCAGCTGATGTCCTCAAAACAAGAGGAAGTAAGTAAGGTTGGCATGTTGATCTGGCTCGAACACAGTCAGCAGTTACAGCAGCCGTGCTTGGCAAAGCTTATGAAGTTTATATAGGTTTGAAAGTACTACACCTTAGGTGCCTTCAGCGTGAGCTTCCATGCAGTATATAGACACAATGCAGAGTTCAAACAGGACTTTTAATTTCAACCACACTGTGGTATGTCTGTGTTACAGCAAAAAATTCTATGAAGCATTTGTTTTTATATCCTTAAAAATGTTTGTTTGTCATTTGTGCTGTTAAATCTTATTATACGGCCAAATGTAGTTCTATAGTGTGATTGTTACAGAATTCAGAAAAAATTGTCACAACCTTTTTTAATTTTCCCTAAAAATAGTGCTTTGTTGAAAAGAAGAGGCTTCGACTGACATCTTTCTGAGCTTGTTTATTAATGTTTGGGTCCCACCTCCACGACTGCTCGACTAGTATGACAAGCATGTAACACAGAGTTATTCAAATTATAGTTTTGACATGAATTTCATGGCAGACCTTTAATAATTGCTGCAACCAACAAATATGCCAAGCTTCATCTAGTTAAAGCAATATAAGCTATTTATAGCTATAGCTATCCGTATTTAGAATTAATGATTGTATTTATGAAAAAAATTGAAAACTGCCCCAATTAAAGAGGAGCTGAGTGATATTTCTATATCCTCTTTTAGCAAATACCACATACTCTGATCAGAGGGCTTCTTCCCCATGCAGCCAAGGTGGGTGGCCATGAGGCCGCTTCAAACTCCAATTTGGCTCTTATGGATTTTACATACTGAGCGTCACAGCTATATTGTAAGGCTTTACTCGTTATTGAACAAAACTGGTAGAGTAAGCAAATTAAAATATGCCTGGAGTAAAAATGCAGATGGCATATGATCTAAAATAAAATATTAGAATAAAACATAATAATATATTAAAATAATATTAATTAGAGCTTTATAAATAAAAATCGGAAAGGTATGGCATGTATTTGTACACATTATCAAACAAATTTTGTTCTGGACTTTAATTAGACCAGTCCTAAAACATGATTAGGTTTGATCTAAACTATTCCCTTCGAGCTCTGGTTTGTATGTTTAGGGTTACCAAACGGTCAACTTCAGCCCCATGTCAATGTTTCTTGTAGCCTTTGGCAGGTATTTTTTCAATGTTGTTTCTGTATTTTGTTCCAACCATCTTCCCACCACTAGCAGCTTATCTGTCCCTGCTGAGAAAAACATCCCCACAGCATGATACTGCCACCATTATGTTTCCTGTGGGTATGGTGTATTCAAGGTGATGTTGGTATCCAATATATCTAATTTTTGGTTGTACCACAGAAAAAAATATACTGTTTCAGTTTTTTTTCTCATCTTAATTTTTTGTTTCTTATAAATCTGAAAGGTCTCCTTCTATCAGTTGCTAACACGGGGCACTTTAGCTTGCACCAGCACACAGATCCTGACAAAGTCAGGTCACTTTGTGCAGCTCCATTATGGAAAGTTATTTCCCTATGGGTAAAAGTCTTTCTTCAATCACACCCAAATGGCAAATAAGCATATATGTCAGTGAAAATCCCACTAATTGAGGCCATTTGTTACAAATATTCATCCCTCCAGGGACAATGTACTGCATAACAGTGAGCCCACATGCTCATCAAGTGGGCTTCATTATTTCTCGACCAGCCAGCTGGAACGTCCATTTCTGCTCTAGTGCTTGTTACTCAAGCCTCAAGGCTGCCTTGGGGCGGGGGAGGGGTCACCAGGCTGGATAACCTGATCTCTGTGGCAGCAACTGTGAAGACAGACCACAGGTCATTAGCTTCATCTCTCACTAGAATAATATGAATGATCTTTTTTTACTTGGTATTTTTTGGAAATAAACACTGAATTAACGAAGCAAATCTACAAATATAGCTAATGTTGTTATTCCTGCTTTTTAAAGTTGTTTTAATCTTCGGTCTCAAGTCTGCAAGTGCTTGCCACATTTATTGGTACCAGTGGTAAAATGCCTTGAAATAAACATGTATTCAGTGGGGAAAGAAATATTATTTTTCTTATGCTCCTGCAACATTTCACATGGTTGAAGCATACAGAGAGGGATCCTTGACCATTCCTCTTTGCCATCTCTCTGGATTCTCTAGAGTCCTGGGTCCTGTGTTCTGCTCTCTTCTCTTCAGCTTAGCCCACAGGTTTTCTATACGATTTAGTTCAGAAGACTGCGTCAGCCATTGAAGAAGGTAAATTTTGTGTTATTTGAAGTGTGTCTGTGTTAACCTCAGCATGTGCTTTGAATCATTACCCTACTGAAAGACTCAACGATTACCTATTTTTAGGTCATTGGCAGAGATCATGAGAATTTTTACTTGGAAACTGTCACCACACGCTCTATCAAGAGTCCGATAGAAACTGGAAAATAAATAGTCCCCAGCATCAAAGATCCGTTTGGGTCCTCATCCAATGCCTCCAAAGGGGACTCTGTGCTCCATTTATATACCCCCCCTCCACCCCCCCTCAAAAAAACCCCAGAAAGTTATGAGTTAGTAATCACATTTCCTAGAATTAAAGTATTATTTTAAATAACCATTTTTGGTTATAGTATTTATTTCACAAGTAATTGTTGGTTGGTTACCAGTAATAATTCCACTGGTGTTTCTGGTAGAAAACAACAATTTCTTTCTTTTCCCCCACTGAATAAATGTTCTTATAGTAAAAGTTTGACATTTTTACACATACTTACCACGTGTGATTAAATATATATTCTTACTTTTTCATGCTTTGTGTTTTAAGAGAAGTTAATACTTATAAACATGTTTTTAAACAAAGAATACTAAAACCGATTTTAATTTTAATCAATAAAATTGTATGAATTAATCTTTTTCTTAAGTAAAGGCATTGGTTATAAGCCTAACAGAGATATTTTTCTGTGAGGATGCACACACATGATTTAAATTAGCTTTTGTCTGAAGAGAACATCTACAGCCTACTTTAGTTGCTGTCCAGAGCTTATGTCTGTTGTGGACTCTTTAAAAACCATCACTAGAAAACTAGAAAATGCTATTTCATTTTATTTTCAGCAGCATCTGTTGTTCTGCTGCATAGGCCTGGCAAATCCCTGTAAACAGAAAGAGGGCAACTTGTTCTGTTAATACCTAAACCTGCCATGCAAACTGCTGACTTTGTGTTGTGATAATCACATATTTGGAAGAGCCATTTGTGTTGCAGAAATGATTAATGTGGTAGTGGATCTTTTCTCACAGTGGGGCCCTTTGCCAAAGGATTAGAGACTTACCTGTGGGTGGTCGCTTAGATCTGGGACACAGTTAGAGCTGAGGATCCATTCACTTCTGGAGAAAGGGCTCATCTATCTGTAGTTGTTGCTGCTCCACTGGGAACAGCAATTTGTCTCGCCAGTGGCCCAAGAGCCTGCTTTACACATTTGCCCCAGAGGAGCTGATTCAGCCCACACTGAAGAGGGCAAATTTTGATCTGTCATGATTTTTATCACATGCCCTACTTAATACGACATTTAGATGAATTATTAAATATTCAGAAATCTAAAATCTAAAATACCTTGACAGAATCAGACAAAAGGGACAACTAGTAATTGTGCATTCACAAATCTGGCTTTAATAAAAGCATGACAAGTTGAAAGGAAGTCCCATCTATTCATAGTTTTCCATAACCCATGTATGAAACACAATAAACAGGTAGAACAATGTGCTCTGGTCAGATGGGACCAAAGTTCAAGTTTTTTTTATTACATGGAAAGTGCAATGCGTGTCCAAAAACTGACTCTGTACTTCACGCCAAAGAAGATAATCACTAAAACGGTTAGGATTTATTCTATGGAGGTATGGAATACTTTGGAAAATGTCACCTTAATTCATCCCATTTCTGTATAGAAACAAACCCAAATTCCACTAAAGATATATTTTCCTAAACATCTCAAAAGTTAAAATCTTTAATTTAATTTCTTTAAAACCCCTTACTGCCTAATTTACATAATTTAAACAATTCTTTCTTTTTGCTGTCAAACTGATTCTAAATTATGACGAAATTGCTCATTTGAAAGCAATTTTTTCATAATTTCTTAAATTCCTAAATTTATAGGAATTTAGGTATTTAGTATGGAAATGAGCTAATATGATCCTTGATGGATTTTGAATATGCAGGGTGAGACATCAGTGGTATACATATTGACTTTTTGGTTGTTTGAGACAAATTTGCAACTTTTGTCGACAGGGGGATAAACTTTGATTAAAAGGCTCGAGAAGAACATAAGTTAATGTCAGTTACAAAATATACATTCAAATTTAGCTATTTTTTGCCACCAACACAAGGTATTCACAGTACCTTGCAAAAGTATTCATACACCTAGAACATTTTCATGTTGGTAATATAATGGATTCAATGGATTTTTACTGGGATTAGCAACTTTGTGTTGGTGCGACAAAGCAACACACAAAGTAAAGCATAACTGCGAAGTGGATGCAAAGATACATATGGCTTTGAAAATTCTTTTACAAACAAAAATCTGAGAAATGTGTCAGACATATGTATTATTCAAGTCACCTTTAATTTGATATCCTTAAATTCAGTACAACCAAATACCTTACCCTAAACACATCATCCCACTGTTAAACATGGTAGTGGCTGTACCATGCCATGGGGATGCTCTTCTTCAGCAGTCCTAGAGGAAAACCTGTTGAAGTCTTGAGAATGAGATATAAATCCATCCATCCATCCATCCATCCATCCATCATCATCTATACCCTGCTTCTCCTTGCCTGTCACCACTGGTCATTGGATGAGAGGTGGGGTACACCTTGGACAGGTCAACACAGAGACCAAAAAAACCATGTACACACTCATGCCTAAGGGCAATTCAGAGAGGACTATTTACCCAAATAGTCATATTTTTGGACTGTGGGAGGAAACTGGAGTACCCAGAGAGAACCCATATATGCACAGGGAGAACATAGAAACTCCACACAGAAAGACACCAGGCTGGGATTCAAACCCAAGACCTGCTTGCTGCAAGGCAATAGTGCTACCAACTATTGTGTAGCCTTAAATGCTAACCCAATAAATTCAATGAAAAAGTTCTGTGGATGTGAATACTGTTGCAAGGCACAGTATTAACACAATATGCAATGGTGTTATTAGGGTTTAAAAAATGAAGTTACTGTAAGATAGAGAGGAAAAGTCTGCTAACCATGTTCTAATGGTAATATCACAAGTGAAAAGATGTGTAAATGCTTGTTGCTGGAACAAAGAATACACACTGACATATGCTGAATTGCTGAGCAGCTGTATTTGCTTCCTGAATCACACCAGTCCCTTAGGTACTGTTAAATGTTTTTGGGGCAAGCAAGCTAAAATAAATTTGGAGCAAAAGGGATGTCTTCTTTCTAAAGACATCAACTCAAGCATGGCCCAGAGTGTTTTGGGTTTTTTTTTTTTTTTTTTTTTTTTTTTTTATTGCTGTGGTGGATGAGCTTCAGTCAAACAAATGATAGTTTTACTCAACAGCAGCCTCTCCAAAGGCTGAGAAGTTGCTCAAAGCAGCATCTTGCATCTGAATTGAGGTCAGGGGTGTAAAAAAAAAAAAATCCATTCTGTGCCAAGTCTTTGGGAGTGTATTACCAATGCTGTTTAGCACCACTGGAGGATACTTCTAGCAAATCTGTTGGATACTATTAGGCCAGTATTATGTTCTAAAACTTGCAGTGTGTAGCTTAACAAGAAAGATATGGATCGGACAAGATTAGGAACAAAGACACTTTAAGAATCCATGGATTAAACTACAAGAGAAATACCCAAGTATTCACAGAGATAGTTACAGTGGTAACTCAGTAGGCTTTGGTGCATTTTTTATTTATTTTTTTTTATTTTATTTTATTTATTTATTTATTTATTTATTTATTTATTTATTTATTTTATTTTATTTTTTTTATTTTGGCTTTCTGCACCAGGTGAGCCAGTATTACAGAAATAAGCCAAAGTCTGTCAAGGGCCCAGAATTATTAGTTAAACATGGTGTGTTGTTTTTAGGTATATTAAAGTGCATTTATAAAAATCTGAATCTGCAGAGTGTTCTTCTTTCCAGTATCAAATGAAGAAAAGCAACAAAAATCATGTCTAAGGCTAGGATCAAACCAGGCTACAGTGAGACACTAACAGTATAATGGATGACTTTCCAGACCTTGCGTTGATTGATTTATAGCTTCATCAATAGTACTAAAAACAAGGAACAAAATGTAATGGGTCCAATTGCCTTGGAGAGATGAAGGAGAAAATATTTTTCTCTCTTCTGTCTGTAACTTAACCAGCAGATATGTGAAAGGTAGTGAAATATCTTTATAATGACAAGGCTCTATTGCTTCATCTTGAAATTGAAGCTATTTTAATTACCTTTTTGTTGGTGTCATTTATTTGAAGAGTTTAAGATTACTATTACTTCAGATTAATTATAAATTAATCCTACAAAAGAAATGAGATGAAAGTTTATTTTTGCTGTGTATCTAAGGCATTACAATGATTCATGAAGATTAAAATATGACCAGTTTTTGATTTACAATAAACCTTCTGTTTTTCATAGATTATGATATTGGGTCACAGCATCCATAATCCTATTGCTGAATTAAATATTAAAATAGAATGTTCTAATGTTTTAGCCACAAAGTGATCAATAGAATTTAAAAAACAATACATTTATTGAAATTAATATTCCTTCTGTAAATACAAGAGGTGTGATGTAATAATTGGGCTCAGAGTATCTCTTTTAACTGTGCATATTTCTCTACTGAAATTTTTTGCTTCCTGTTAACTTTCCTGGAATGCGCTTTTGTATTAATTTCTGTGAACACCCAACTTCTACAGCAGTAACCTTTTGCAGGTTATCCTTTCAATGACTCGACAACTTTCAAGTTTTTACTGATATTCTAATTTGTTGAGATGCACCTGCAAGGTTGGTCTGATATGCACTCATCCCATTGGTATGCATTAGGTCTTCACCTAATTTATGTTTTTGTCAGCTTTAGGCAAATATAACCAGAGCTAAACATCTGTCACTGTGTGCTGCAGGGAATCTTTATTTATAAAACCTGAACTCGAATCGTGAGGTGCTGTATTTTTCTTTTCTCAGAGAGTGTGACAGAAGTGAGGACAAACATCTATGTGACGAGTTTTGGGCCAGTGTCGGACACAGATATGGTGAGTGTCTTCTTCTTATTTTCTTCTTCTAACTCTAGTTTCAACTGTAAATAGACAAATTAAAGAAAATTCCCCATTTAGCATGCAATCACTTACAACTGTTAGGCTAAATTAGCATCTGAAAAATATATCTTGTAATGGTAATTTACTTTGCTGAAATATAGTTTTCTTTATCCAATAATCAGTATTTGACCTTTTTTTATTTTCTAATTTTTTTTTTTTTTTTTTTTTTTTTTTTTTTTTTTTTTTTTTTTTGAAAACCTCATTGGTCAAAATATACACTACATATGAAACATGGTAATGCATCCATCACACTTATCCATGCAGGGTCATAAGGGGGGCTGGTGCCTATCTCCAGCTGCCATTGGGCAAGAGGGAGGGTACACCCCGAATAGGTTGCCAATACATTGCAGGGCAACACACAGAAGACCAATTAAGGAAGCCAGAGTACCTGGAGAGAACCCATGCATGCACAGGGAGAAAGAGGCTGGATTTGGACCCAGGACCCTCTTGCTACAAGGCAACAGTGCAACCAACTGCACCACTGTGCAGTCCCATGTTAATGCTGAACATCTTGGTTGGGCAATCAAAGTTCTTCATATAGGAAAAGAAAAAACATTTACCCTTTTTTGCTTTTCCATTGGAAACTTTACACAATGATACTGCAACCATTGAGCTGGATGACAGTTGTAGTTGCTGCATAATATACAACCAAAGAATGCGTAACAGAGTTGCTCTGAGTCAAAAGCTCCTTCCAAGTCAGACTGGATGACCTCTGTTTAATCTTGGGACCTCCTGCGGCTTTTGACATATTTGATCATGCAGCTCTAATTGACCACTGTGGGCTTCAGGTTGTTTCTGTAGCCTGCCTCTGAGCTGCTCTGACAGCCTGAGTGACAGAGCGAGATAAGAACGTTGTGGTTTCACTACACAGCTCGTCCATGTATAGTGGTTCTATACTCTTGGTTTCTTTGGAGCTGCTCATGTTCATGCTGTCAGACTGTGATTTCCATGAGCCAGCAAGGATTTCCTGAGGATCTCACTTATGTTAACACCATTGTAGCTGTCTTTCTGTGTCTCTCTGTGTTATCATTAAAATTCACCACATTTACTTTATGCCAGCTTACATACGAATATGGTAGGGCAGGGTTGTTAAAAATCCTAGCTTAGCTGAGCTTTGCAACACTGAGCTGCTGGTGTCAGTGCATCCATCTTACTTCATTCTGCTGATGCTTACATCATACACACAGGTGATCTTCATTTCAGGACATCTACATAAGTTTGAGGCCCTGTCTTCACTAATAGGCATATTTCACAAAATGGAGATCTTCTGCTTTTCTGCTCTGCTCTGTTTCCACTTCTTGTCCACAGAAAGAGTTTTACACAAGAAGCACTGGGATTTGTAAAAATGCTTTTAGGAATGAAGATTTTTTTAATGCCATTTGTAGACTGGAGATTAGGAGATTATTAAAAATAATGACACAGAGGTCCAATTTACACATACCTACCATTGTTTTATGTGCAAGAAACCCCAACAACAGTGGAACAGTTTTCATGGTTTACTCAACATCTGCCTCACTTTCTCCTGACTCCGTTTCTGTTAAAATATAAACCAAAGAAAATTATAACTGGGAGGGAAGGGGGAATACAATCGAATAAAACATTGGTTTAGCTGTGGAAAAACTAAATGAAAGTACAATACGGATAAGACAGAATGTTGATATTCCAGAAAATTATGTTAATTCGTCATAATTGGACCTGTATTAAATAAAATTTTCAATACACCAACTAAATGGCCAGACGGAAAACAATATGACAACTGTTACACTGCTGTAAAAAAAGTATTTGTCCCCTGACAGATTTCTTCTTCAGTATTTTTGAGTTGAACAGTTTTTTTTTCTTGTGCATTCTGTGAAACTTCTTTCCAGAAAGTGTGCTCTAAATCTCTCCTCAGGGCTGATTTTTGAACAAATTATTTGGGGAGAGCATCTGTCCCAGAATCAGGCAGCTCTCTGGAGTACACAATTTTTACTATGCATTATTTATTTTACCTACTCCCTGCCACTGGATAACATGTAATCTGACAGAAAACATTCCTTGCTGCTGTCATGCAGAACTTTATGCACTTTTCTTCTGTTCATTTATTAAACACACTGTCTGTAAATTAAGCCATGTTGGATTGGAGCTTTTAACAATAGCTAATGACCAAGACAACAATAGGCAATTTATTGGCAAAGAATAGCATCAATATTTGGTTCTGCTGTTCCAGCTATTTATTCATATGGAAATCTGTGGTACAAAAATGGACATCCTAATGCTGCATTCGGGATTTTCTCCTATAAAAAAAACCACTCTGTCATCTGCATACAGGCTTTTGGTTTATTATCCCCTCCTGATAAATAACCATGAAAAACATTTACAATCCTCTTGTAGCATTTTTTTGGCCACATCATACATATTCTTTACTGAAAAAATAAAGAATATCTAACTTAAAGTGGAATGATGCTTTATCCAGGAGTGTTACATTGTATTTTTACCTGTCCTCATTATAGGAATCCTTGGTTTTGGCCAGTCCCTCCTGCTGTTAAGACCCGATGTGTGAAACACTGTATTCCCAACTTGCTTTGTGAAAGAATGTTGGCTCACTTGGTGTTATTTTAATAGACAATCCTTTATCTTTTTCAGGACATATCACCTTTGGGGTCTCTCAAAGCTCAGTGTGGATCTAAATTTTTTTTTTTTTCACATGCTCCACTTGGCAGGACACATGAATCAAGTGGAAAACAGCTTGGGACATACAATCCCACTTGTGATAATGTTTTGCCCAGATAAAAAGATAGTGAGGTCAGTGCAGGTGTATCCTGTCTGCCGACAAAGACAAAACATAGAACTGCATTCACACAAAAAAAACATCTGTCTTGTGATCTTTTTCTATAAAGTAGGTGTTAAGGTATCATTTTATCCCATGTGTGTTAAAATAACTTTAGATTTGGTATGTTTCTATCTGTTCTTATTGCTTATGATTATCCCTACATAGATTACCCTCCAATATGTATCAGCTTATGTATAATATTCAAAAAAAATCTTTTGGGAATATTGTTTTTTTGAGCATTTTGCAAAAACACTGGGACAGACTTTTACATGTCAATAAATATGATTACATTTTGTTGAATTTTGGATTGGTAATTACCGTTCCATGAGACGTTTTCATACATTCACCATGATCCTGAATGTACACATGTTAGGGTGTTTATTGATATATTTGGACTGCTTTTTTCCAGCATGTTATAATATATAATAAACAACTTTTAGAATTTTAAAATCAGAATTTTACATACAGGCTCTAATATAAACATACAACTTCAACAAATTTGGTTAAAAGCCCTAAAGCTAGTTATCCCAAGACTACACACCAGACAGGCAAGCTTGTCCATAATTCTGCCTTTATATTTTGATCAAACATCCTCATTATAATTAGCAATGTAAACTGGTTGGTTCCCCTAACATGCATCTTGGTTTTCAACCATTCATCAGTTAATTTTTTTTGGAGTGTAGTAGTTGGGACTTTTGCTTTTTCTTCTCCTTAAGTTTTTCTGCCCCACCCATCTCTTTCTCCTTTATTTTTGGCATGTTGATTAATTTAACCCTGCTTCTCTTTCTTCCTTTCTTTTCTTTGTCAAATTGGGAAGGGCCACTTTTATCTCCCCTTAGTATGGCAAACTATCAAACTGACCCAGTCTGACGTTTCACTGCACATCTGCAGCCGTGAGGGCAACAGCGCTGCTGCGCTTTAGGGGAAAAAAATAAAAACATATTCTGACCACCAGTCGATTCGATAGCCAACCTGCCCCTGCTCTCAGTCCATGCCAGTGCTCACTGTGGTCAGTGACACCAGTGTTCAAGCATTTTCCAGAAAGTTTAAGATCAAACTCAGCTCAATGTTTACTTGCTTGTGTTTAGCAGCATTACAACTGCTAGGCAACAGGACATGTGCCAAGGTAGCAGCAGGAATAAGTCTAAAGGCTAGATTGTCCAAATTCACAGTTGCTGACCATGAAGAGCACCTTGTTCCAGTTGCTCTTCATGGTCGATGAAGGACCTAGCCTATGTCGACCTGGTATACTGGTTTCTTCGAAGGGCACAGCACCTGAATTTGAACACACCCTTTAAATGAAGTGTACCAGTTGTTCAGCTAGAGTTCTACTAGAAGCCTGTTGGTGTGGCTGCAAACAGAATGTGATTCCGTTGCAACTTCCCAAGAAACATTTTACTAAATATTAATGGCTGTATATGTTGATATTTTGACCCTGTTTAAATTATAAAAATCTGCAATAAATCGCACACCTAATTCCTGTATTCAAAATCATTTATCATAATTTCTTCATAATTACTCAGGAAAATGAACAGTTCAAATTTATTATAAGAAGCCAAAATGTATTGATGCTCATGCCCATGATGCAATCAAGAACAACACTTAAGAACCTAACAAATGAAACCAAACTGTTGTCTATAGCCCTTGCACTCTAATAATTCCCTCCCACTGAATTTTCAAATGTTTTTTTTTTTTTCTTTTTAACAGTTAACTCTGAGGCTGTTGCATGGGATTGCTTGAGATGGACACTCTATATAACTCACGACTCTGACCTCTTGGGTCAGTTAAAAAAGGAAGAGACAGTAAGGCAAAGCCAGTGGTTATACACTACAATGAGCAGATTTGTGAATAGTAGATGCACCAAAAATTAAGTCTTACTGTCAATAACTGTCTACAAAACAGTTGGCCCCTTCTTCATAAGAGTTTGTGGAAGCCTTCCCTCACATCTGCTAGAGTCTACAGAATAATATAAAACGACAGCTGCATGAGTTGGACCCACGATTATTGGTACACTATTAGCAAAAAAAAATTCTGTGTGCCTAGGGGGAAAACCTCCTACTCAGAGCTGATAAAAGCATGTCTACAGTGGGTCGGGGACAGGTCATGTGAATAGTGGCTTTTCTAGATCACGGGTTTTCAGGCTCCATAAATGTTGGACTGGTACAGTGCCTGAGTAGGAAGCAATGCAGATTATGGTTCTGCTCTGGGAAATAAAAGCTCTTTGTCAATCAGTTCAATAGAGAACAAAGGACAATACAAGTGTATTTACAGGATGATAGGAGGCTCTTTAGAATGAAAGCACTGTATATATTATTGCAAATTTGTCACATTTCTGATTCGTGAAGATACTATATTTAAAATAACCGCAACTGCAGCCCTAGAGGAGAAAGCAAGACAATTCGCAATATGGGTGCAACATGTTGGATGATAGAATTTATATGCTTTGAGCTGCTTGGTGAACTAGAGCAGGAAAGAAACTATAGTCCCTAGGTTCCACAGTCAGAGAAAAAGGCTTATATATTTCAAATTTTATTGGTTGATCCTTTCAGGAGACACTGAGATATTCATTGTGGCTCAAAGGATCGAGCTGGGGAATGTTCTTATCCCCAGAAGTCGTGCTGCTTGTATCTGGCCTGAAAACTGTAGCATGGTAAGAGAATGTTAAAGCTGAGATGTTCCTAGACAGTGCAGACTCTATACCCTCGGCATGTCAAACTTTCATGTTGTATACATCCAATGGTTCAATTACTCCTCACTGTAACAAGTGTCCCAGAAATGTCTGCTCTTCACTCAGCCCTAGGGCCACTCATTGAGTCTTCACTCTGAACTTAAATATACCACAAATTCTTTTAGTATTCCCATATCGCAACAGGAGCGAGGTTTTAGTATTTGACTTTCTTCAGCAAAAATAGCTTAAAACTGTCTGACTGCAGAAAGGTCCACATTTTTTACACCAACAACCACATGTGAGTTATGATCTTATTCTCTGGTAAAAACGCTAAACGTGTTTCTCTTCCTCCTTCTTCCCGCTCTGTAAGCCTGCAGAGCTCACATCTCATTCCACATGCATGCAGTGTTGCTTGCACATTGTACCTGTTTTATGGTGGGCTTTGACAAGCCTGTGTTGATATGAAGCAATTCACGTTGTCACATGTGCACGCTCCAGCTGTTTGACAAGATGTCAGTGATGGCCTAATCTCCCAGGTGTGCACATTTCTGGGTGTAAACACCCCCTGAGAATGAGATTTTCATGACACATTCGTATGCCTAAATTCAGGCATGCTGCTCCGCTCCATGTGTTTACTGAGAAGATGGATATTTGTGCCACTTAAGTTTCGGAGGTGAACTCCTGGTTTCCATGTCAATCATGTTGTCCTTGTTCAAAGGCTGGTAAAGACCACTTAGGCCCTTTCCCACACAATACACACATTGATAAAAATGTGTCCTCTCAGCACCTTGTAGGGTAAATTATAGTTAAGTTAATAAAGGGTTATATTTGTTTCTTTATTATTCACCATGCAGTATAGTTTTCCCCCCACGTCTAAGTATGATTTATATGCAAGTACAAACAAGCTGAATGCAAAAGCATGTTTATGAAAATAGGTACTAATAGGACTAATAGGACTTTACTCACAGTCATTGAGTAGCTAAGGGAGCAAGACAATAACTCCCAATTACATCATAGGGCACAAAAGTATTTAAATTATAGAGTGAGAAAGTCTGTCAATGTAAAACAGCAAACAAGACAAGGTGTTTATGTTTTCTTATGTTTAATTCTGAAGTGTTTTTGCATAGCTGTAAGCTTAATCTTTGTTTCATAAGGACATAACCAACAAACTTAACCCCTTGCTGACCCATTCCCTCCAAATGTGTAAAAGAAACTACAAGATTGGTCGCTGTTTAAATTTTAACCAATTTTGAGACCTGAACTCCTGAATTTACCTTATTTTCTGGACTATAAGTCGCTCTGGAGTATAAGTCGTATAGATCAAAAAATGCATCATAAACAGGAAAAATACATATATGAATCGTTTCCGAGTATAAGTCACATTTATTTAGAAATTGTTAAATGTTTAGAAATTGTTAAATGTTTCCATGTTGATGAAAGTTTCCGGTGACATGTTATGTTCAGTTGCCTGCTTTTTAACAAACATATGGAGACAGTCAGCTTTGGCTTAGCAGGTAGTTTCTGACACACTGATGTCCATGCTCTACATCAGGGTGGTTAGGACCGATGCTGTTCCGGCGGTGTGCTTATAATCTGTGCTACCTCGTCAGATTTTCCTACCTTAGCCAGCGAAGTGCACAGCAGAGCGGAACGAAGGCGCCTGAGGAAAATCCAGTGCAACTGAGAGACGTTGTGTTCGTTGAAGCGGTTGCGCAAAGAAGGCCCGCTTACAAAGTTATACATTCAGGTCCTTAGAAACTACCAGGACGTGAAGACGTAACTGCACGTGGTGTCTCACAAGTCTCACAGTATTTAAGCACCCAACTGTGCGCTCATTCTTCTAGCTCTGGCAGCCTTCTTTCAGCCCATGTTGAGCTTTCCTCACAGCTGTGAATGGTAATATGTAATCCTTGGTTCATGTCCATCTATATGAATTAACCTTTAACGCAGCATTCAGAAAATGGGTCATGAAGGGGAAAACAACATATATAAGTCGCTCCGGAACATAAGTCGCAGGACCATCCAAACTATGAAAAAACCTGCAACTTATACTCTGAAAAATATGGTACTCTTAAAATTGTAAATCCATAAATGGCCCCTGGGCATCCCTGTTTTAACCAATAAAAATCAACTCACTGATGAGGGCAATGACTAAGGCTAAGATGGAGACGGGATAATCCAGGAAAGGCATTTCAAGGAATAATTGACTTAAGCAAATGAGTGTTTCAAAGAAATGTCAAATCTGACATTCTATTTCAAACCTGTCTGGACCTTACATATGATTATGATCACTATTATCACACAGATTGAAAAGTGTCATTGACAAGAAAGCTCATTTAATTTCAAGAATCCATCTAATTTAAAAACCTACAGTTAATAACCAGAGCTGGGAGTGACTCTTGTTTAAAAAAATATTGAGCTCTAACAACTGAACTGATTGCATACTAAGTACCATACAATAAAGTAAGAGATTATCTTTATATATTAGAAGAAAATATACCCTGTTTTTATTCTCAGCCTTCAAGTATTTGGATACAACAAATAAGTTTTGGGCAGCTGTGGCTATAATCCAGTAACTTGCCATCATCAGCGTGTGAGTGTGTGTGTGACTGGGTAAATGACTGAATGTACTGTAAAGTGCTTTGGGGTCCTCTGGACTTGAGAAAACCCTATATAAGTACGGACCATTTACCATTTTCCATCCTTTTTTCCTAAAATAGACAAGTCCAAGAAATATGCTCAGTGGTACACCTTCTATTTATGTTGTTATCACCTCTTTAACACCAGGTTAGAATGTTAGACCAGAGCTGAAGCATCAAACGGTGACTCCACTTTATGCTTCCTGATATTTGATAGGACGTAGAAATTGAGCAAACAATCAACAGACAGTAGACTGGCTGCACTGATGGATTATTTGGTCCCTTACTTGAGAATGTGAGTTTTTTCAAGTCAATAAGAAGCATGTTTTTCCATTGTGCTGATTCTTTATGATGACTCTACAAATTTATTACACTTCTTTGTGCAACTTCTAAAATGTAATGTCATATGCACCCTGTTTATTGTTTAAATTGTATATCTGAGAAGTTTGTTACACTGGTGTCATCAAGACATTTTTTGTTACTCTGAGTAGATCTCTAATGTTTCACTGATGTGAACACAAGAAATAAAGACCTGTTATGTCACTTGAGAATAATGAGTGGGATTACAAACACAAATAAGTGCAAACATATTTTTGAATATTCATGATTTTATTGTGTCATGTGCTCATCTCTCCATTTTTTGTACAACTCAGTGTTTAGGGGCTTGGTGGGCTGGTGTCTATCCCAGCAGCCAACAGACAAGATGCAAATAATTTGTTGATTTTTTTGTTGCTTCCCTAAGTCTTGCTTTCCGTACTCTCAAAAAAACTAAACTGTGGTTTTCAGATCCAAGGTGTAAACCTGAAACCTCTAAATTTCCAGCCAATGAAGCTGATCACTAAACTATGTCTACCTTAAAAGTGGCTCATGTAGAATGAGTATTACATCATTGTAGGTTTAAATGCTTTCTTCCTCTGGCAAGATTCAGATAGCTTTTACTATATCACATTAAACCAGTGTCCCCTTCTTTATTATCCATGTGTTTAAGTTTTTTAGTCAGGGGAAGAAAAGAGTTCAGCTGTGAAGTCATTTTTACACATGCAGGGTTTGACAAATGGTTGGTAGGTATAATCTGGATTTTTGACGGTAGTGACAGAAAAGCTCATTATCTGACAACCACACTTTAATGCTGAAAGAAGATTATGGAGTGAGAAAAGGTCAAAAGTAATTTGGTAGGTAAGAAAATTTAATATAAAAATGAAAATGGTCAAAGTGGAAGCTGTTTAAAAATATAGAAGAAAAGTTTTGGGGAGAAGAATAACAAACTATTTTTATATAAATGTTTAAATATATATTTTCTGTTATTTTTCCTTTATACTTCTAATTCTTTTGCAGACATTCTGTTGTTTTGCAACTTATTACTGATTTAAAACATCATAATTTCATAATGGGTCTTTTTTCTCTATTATCCTGTTTAATTTTTTTTTATTATTTTATATATCGTGTGATGTGCAGCACAGCAAAATAAAAAACAAGCTCAAACCTTAGAGCAGCAGAATGTATGTGAAAATAATTGGAGCTAGTGTGGGATTCACAGCTCACTGCAAATCTCACACAGGTTACTCTCCCAGCAGGGAAATGTGAACGGCACACAAGAAGTGGAGCGAAGGAGGATGATTTACAACAGGGGAATAAGAAGGAGTTGTAATTAAAACATTGATCAAGTCTGACTGATGATTATAATACCCACAGTGCGAAACCCAGCAGAGCCAGGTCCTATAGATGTGCAACCTCCCCGAAGTGATGTGTGTCATTATCACACAATCGAGCTGCAATGTTAACCCTGACCTGCTGTGTGCAGATACAAACAAGGCACAATTTATCATGCATACAATTTCTGTGATAAACAGCTGGTAAGTTTCTTTTCTCCACATTATATATTGTCAAAAGCTATACATCAAATCTGTCAAATGTGTCATTTGAAGGTAAAGGGTTAGGTTGTAGTCAATTTAAAAAATGCTCCTAAACTTCAGTGATGAAGCCGTTTCAAAGTAGATTGATTTTTTAAAAACTAGAACTTTGGTGCATAATTTGAAACATTTACAGTCACCGGCTAAAATAAGCTGTAGATATAATGTTCAGATCTACACAGAACGTTAAAGCAAAGTGTGATGGTGTTATTAAAATGAGATGTTAAACCTTTAAACTTCATGAACTTCTTTATTCTAGATAAAAAACTCCTTTAATATTCTATCAGACACAACCTTCCTGCCATAATCAGCCACTGTCATTTGTTTAATGTGCAGACTCATTTGATGGAGTCTGCTGTACATCCTACCTTAACTGCCATCTTATCAGGCTTTTCTGTCGTTTTCATCATTTCCTTTCATTCTCATTAGTCTCGGTCCTGCCACCAACGGGTGCTTTCAACTTCGATGCTGGACCAGTATCTACAAAGGAGACATTTCATTTCTTTGTGTGATATGCACATCATTTTCCTTTGATTTTTTAATGTCTTTTTTCCATCTGTGCTCTTTTTTCATGCAAAACTATGTGATAACAGTCCAGCAGCATTTACTGACAAGGCTGAGTGATTAATCCCAACTTAAAGACATAAAAGGCATGTTCATTTCAAACTAAAGATTTATACTTCATTGTGATACATATTTGAGAATGATTGCAGACCTTTGCAGCAGCCTTTTTATACTTCAGTAAATGTTTGGTTGTTAATGGAGGATAACCATCAATGATGTATGGACAATAGTAGACAGCTTGTGGAAGAGGGCTGACTACACAGCTAAACATATACCATGAGATTTCACTTCTCTTGTTCAGAGCATATAAAGTACAGTCTCTCTCGTGAACAGTAAGAGAACAGCAACCGTCACATCTCCTGATATCCAAACAGCAAGGGGTTACATAAGAACTCAGCATTACTTCTTGCTCAGCAATAATGTTCGTCCACCAGACCATATTCAGTCACCACGATCGCAAACTGCTGTACTGACTGGTAGTTAGCCATTAATTGCATGACTTCTAGAGGGTTTGAATTCATTCACTATCAGGATATAGGTGCTGGAACAGACCCATCGCTTTGTCCTCTAGGCAGAAGGATGTCAGCTCCCAGCCGCTAATACACTCAGTTGCATTCAAACATGTTGTCATGGACAGGGTTATGAACAACTCTGCAGTCTGCTGCTTGTGGATGTAGATGTCGACTGTGTAGTTGCAGCAATAAATATTAATAAATATAAGTAAGCCACATTTGCAGAAAAAGGGATTTTGTCGTTTCCTGGAGGTCTGCTGAAAGCTGTGCTTGGCTAATGACTGTGCTTCCTCTGTCTTTAAGCCCACCCCATTCCATGTGTCTTGACTCAAGCATTCAGCTTCAGTAGGTGGTCATACAGCCCTAGCTTCACAATTAGCCATCCACCATATCACATGTAAAGAAAACCTCCATCATAGATCATAGAGCCAAAGATTAACTTCTGACAGAGATGACCTACAAGAAACAACTGCACCTCTGTATTGCCCTGCTAATGTTTATCTTTGGAATAACAGAATGGATCATTAACAGCTGGTACACATGCAGTAACTAACTAGTAACTAGTAACAGGCAAAATACAACCGTGTTTTTGTTTTTGACCGACTCCATAGCCATGTCACTAATTACAACTGGATGTAGACTCCAGCTAACATCCTTTAGTCCAGATGACAAAGCAGTGGGTATAATGTAAGATGTTCTGATTCTGTGGAAAATGTCTGATTTAAAACAAATGTCACTATGTAAGTAGTCCAGTACAAGTTTTGGTTGTGATGAAGCCTGAATACAGACTAATAAACTTCTTTACTGACAAAGGACTTATATTGGTTTCTTAGGCAATTCCCAGTCCTTTCTGGGCATCACCCTTACCCAGAGCTTCTTCATGTCTGAGTAATCTAAAATGAAACTCTGCTTCATCAACAGCCTCCAGACAAGAGAAAAGCAATATTGCTTCATTGTATGTTTTATTATTATTCATTTTAGCTCATGAAGCTGCACACTGTAAATGCATGCATTGTATTCTAATTAAATGAGAATTGTTTAAAGTGTTTTGTTTATATACAATGACTAAGAAGATGGGATCATGATATTGCATATAAATGGAACATATCTTGGTGTCATTAACATACTAAATTAAATTAGGGTTGAGGTTCTGATCAAACAGGTGTCACTTCCAGACTACACATCATAAATCATCATTTAAAAAAGATTTGTTGTCATTGCACTCAGAGCAACCAAGGGTATAATTCATATTCTATCTGATGAAACCTGGCTGACTCTGTAGCCTAAGGATGCACACACACACACACACACACAGACACACACACACACACACACACACACACACACACACACATATATATATATATATATATATATATATATATATATATATATATAGAGAGAGAGAGAGAGAGAGAGAGAGAGAGAGAGAGAGAGAGAGAGAGAGAGAGAGAGAGAAAGAGAGAGAGAGCAATCTAAACCAGTCTGCCCCACACACACACGCACCCACACCCAGGCACCATAACTATCAGACCTGTATAATCACAAAATCACCTAAATAAAATCTGTCTGAAAGCTTGAAGTAGGCTAAAAGAAATTCCAGAGTAGATGAGAAACCACGTCACTGACATCTCTTAGTGTGGAAAAGGTTACAAAGGCTTTGGGCTTTGAGATAGCAGTAAACCACAATGAATCCTTATCCTCAAACGGAAAAGCATGGAACAGGGGGGAGACTTCCCAGGAGTGACTAGCCTGCTAAAATTACTCACCCAGAACAACATCTAACGCACTCATCTACCTCAGTTAAGGTCAGTGTTCATAATTAATCAATAAGAACGTGACTGGATAAAAATTGCATCAAAAAGAGAGTTTCAAGGCAAAAACCTCTGCTGACATCTTGATGATGTGTGGCTGAATTAAAACAATTGTGAAAAAAAAACTGGGCCAACATTCCTCCACAGCGATTAGAAACACTGACTGTCAGTTATTGCAAATGCTTGATGTTAATTGTGAGTGCCAAAGGTGGTACAAGGTGGCACAAGCATTTATTAAATTTAAAGGGAAATAACTTTTCAATTTTGGATACAATTTTCTTCAATACATGAAATTATCATTTGAAAACTGCGTTTCATATTTACTTGTGGTATCTTTGTCTGATATTAAACTTTGCTTGATGGTCTAAATGATTGGATTTCTCTTTGCAAGCCACCTGGAGAGGACATTAATGTCATGACTGAGTGTGTGACCGACAATATAAACTTCTGTGTGGACAACACCATCCCCACCTGAACAGTGAGACGCTTCCCTAATAACAAACCTTGGATCACCAGTGAGCTAAAGGAACTGTTAAACACGAAAAAAAAAAAAAGAGCCTTTAGGGAGCGAGACAGCGAGTTATTGAGGAGTATACAGAAGCAGCTCAAAGTCAACATGAGAGACACCAAGGAGGTGTATAGGAAGAAGTTGGAGAGTAAACTGCAGAGGAACAATATCAGAGTTATGTGGTCTGGGATGAAGAAGATCACAGGCTTCAAGCAAAAGAAGAATCAGATAAATGGAAGACTGGACAGAGTAAATGAGCTGAACACATTCTTCAACAGGCTCAGTTCAGGAACAAGCTCACCATCCTCCCCTCCTGCCCCCAGCCAAACAGACATCCCACCCTCCACTGACTCACAGCTTTCCTGTCACACCTCAGATGTTCTATCTTCCACCTCAGTGATGGATCCTTCTGCTTCCACTAGTTTGTCTTCAACCAAGTCAGGAGATGCTGCTGCTCCCTTTGTCTCCCCCTCCCACTTTTCTGTTTCTAGAAGTCAGGTGAAGAGGCAGCTGGAGAGACACCATCTGGTAGGTCCAGATGGTGTCAGCCCCAGAGTCCTGAAGGCCTGTGCAGAGCAGCTCTGTGGGATTCTGCAACACCTCTTCAACCTTAGCCTGACCCAAGAGAAGGTACCACTGTTGTGGAAGACATCCTGTCTGGTTCCAGTACTAAAAAAAACTCACCCATCAGTCATCAATGACTACAGACCCATTGCCCTGACATCCCACATCATGAAGGTGTTGGAGAGACTCCTGTTGGCCCACCTGAGTAAGCAAACTAGCACATATCAGGACCCCCTGTATTTTGCTTATCACCGTGGAGATGGAGTTGAAAACGCCATTATACACTTCCTTCAACAAACCCACTGTCACCTGGACAAAGCAGGCAGCACTGTGAGGATCTTGTTGTTTGATTTCTCCAGTGCATTTAGCACAATTCAGCCTGATCTACTTTGTCTGAAACTCCAGAAGACACAGGTGGAGGCCTCAACCATCGCCTGAATCCATGACTACTTGACAAACAGACCACAGTTTGTGAGACTGAAGGACTGTGTGTCTAACCATGTGGTTAGCAGCACAGGAGCACCACAGGGGACTGAACTCTCACCATTCCTTTTCACTCTGTACACTTCAGACGTCCAGCACAAGTCAGATTCCTGTCATCTACAGAAATACTCAGATGACTCTGCAGTTGTCGGGTGTATCAGAGATGGACAAGAAGCTGAGTACAGAGAGCTGGTGGACCGCTTTGTGGCAATCATCTCATCTTGAATTTGAACAAAACAAAGGAGATGATTGTAGATTTCAGGAGAAACAAGGTTAGATTATAGGAGATTTTTGACCAAAGGGGACAAACAAATAATGGCTTCATCTTTGTCAAATACATTTCTTTTATGTTTATTCACCAGCAGCCATTTCCTGGCAAATAAACACCTATTTCCATCATGGGAGAAGAAGTGGAGGTGGTTGAGGAATATAAATACCTCGGTTTTCATCTAGACAACAGACTGGACTGGAGACTCAACAATGAAGCGTCTACAAGAAGGGATAGAGAAGATTATACTTCTTGAGGAAGCTAAGATCCTTCAAGGTTTGCAGCAAGATGTTGCAGATCTTCTATAAGTCTGTTGTTGAGAGCGTCATCTCCTCTGCCATTATCTGTTGGGGCCGCAGCATCAGACCCAGGGACCTAAAAACGCTCAATAACCTGATAAAGAAGGCTGGTTCTGTTCTGGGGACGACTGTGGAACCTCTGGAGTCGATGATGCAAAGAAGGACTAAGAATTTTAATTAAGAAAATTATGAAGAACCCTGACCATCCTCTTCATGAGATTCTCATTGGAAAACAGAGTTTCTTCAGTCAGAGGCTTCTTCAGACTGGTTGTAAAATCAACCGCGACAGGAGATCTTTCCTGCCCACAGCCGTCACAATCTCTAATAACTCCTGAATTAAATGAGTTACATCAACATTTAATTTGCCTTTGGGATAAATAAAGTATTTTTGAATTTAATTAAATTTGAATTAAAACGTGTTAGAAAAAAAGGAAAAACTGAAGACATCTGCAAAGGGTTAAATAGGTTCAAGGCACTATAAATATATTAATCAGATAAAAAATGGAGAATTTTTCTTAAATGAAGTCTAGAATACTGATGTTAAAGGGAGAAAATCCATTCCCGATTTTCTTTCCTGTAAGAAGAGAGATTTAAAAATTATGGTTGGATAGAAAGCTCCCGCTGTCTCCTCCGTCAAAGGGAAATCAATCACTCAGTCCCTGCAGAACACCAGCTGGCATGTGAACCGACTGTGCCATTTGGCCCTGTGGAGATTGGCTATATTTTTCCTCATTCCTGCCTTTCAATCTTTAAATTATTTCTCAATGCTTACAGGAGATTTTTGACCAAAGGGGACAAACAAATAATGGCTTCATCTTTGTCAAATACATTTCTTTTATGTTTATTCACCAGCAGCCATTTCCTGGCAAATGAACAATATGACTAACATGAGAATACCTTTGGTTACAGGAAATTACCTGGTATTTTGCTGCTAAGATAAAACCAGCTGACTGATTGCTGTAAAGTTCTGTTCAAATTGTTCTGTGCAGATCAGAAATCAATAAATCATAGGGTTTTTTCTTGAGCTGTTATCTTTATATTTTTTTCGGCCCATATTGATTCTCTCTTTTCTGTATGCAATATCTAATCCATGACTAAAAAGGTGAGTAAAGAACCAAGCAAATTGCTGTTTGATTATAGCTTAATTTCTTTTCTGGGTTTCTTTGGATGTCTGAGAGATTGCTGTGTTGAGGACAAAATTAAATAAAAACCCAAGTCAAACAGATGGAAGTACTAAAGAAAAAAATGTGTTTGTCACTTTCTTGGTTTTATCTGTCAGTGAGCCTTTCTGTAGACTTCATTAAAAGGGCTTCTGTTAGCACTGATGCGGTCTGGTTGTGCTCTAGGTTTTCATGCCATCAGGAGGTCAGTCAAATCAATTAGCAAACCTCCACCCAGCGTTGTTTAGAGGAGCCCCGTTGATGCGTTTAGTGGAAGTGGTGCACCCCTCCTGCTGTGCATGATTACTTCCTGTCGTTAAAGCTATTGAGAAATTAATTTATTAGATTTTCACCAAGGGAGTAGACGCTTATATTCCATTGGTGTGCAGTTTATTACTGTTCTGAGGAAAAAACACTGAGATAATTGGAGAGAAATAAGTATGTGGACCTTTTCTTGATCATTAGTAATGTGTCACGTTGCCTGGGACAGAGACCATCTCCTTTCATCTTGCTATGTTAAAACAGTTGGTGTAAGCTGCAAAGCTGCTGGTGAGCAAAGCTTCCTACTAAGTCTTGGTGATCAATATGAAATAAATTTACGACTGCTCACTTTTTGCAGTTGCTCTTCATAATCTTGTTTTATATGGAGGCACCAACAAAGATATTTTGTTGCACATGTTTTTCAAATAAATCAACTGTATTCAGGTGTTTCTCTTTGAAGCCTATTTCTCTATTGTATGGCATTATGAAAGTACTTCAATAAATTTATTTAGTCATTTAGTCGGTTTAGCAGCTGTATGATTGACTTTTTAAGTAGACCTGTGAAGACACTGTTGCAGTAATCAATCCAACTAAAGATAAACACATGGATGAGTTTCTCTTGATCTTGTTGAGACATTAGTCCTTTAATCCTGGAAATGTTCTTTCGGTGATAGAAGGAAGAATTTGTAATTTCCTTTGTGTCTCAGGTCTTAGACCATCACCACATCCAGACACCGGGCCTGATCAGTAGTTTCTAGTTGTGTTAGCTGAAGCTGTGTGCTGACTCCAGATCGTTCCTCATAATTATTAAATAATTACTTCAGTTTTGTTCCTAATTAGCTGAAGAAAGTTCTGGCACATCCATGCATTAATTTGTTCTATGCATCTCCCCAGACCTTGAATGAGTTCATAGCCACCCTGATGGCTTTGCAGTGTCGACCTGTGTTTCATCTGTGTAGTTATCTCGTTAGACTCCTTGTGGATGTCCATGTGCTCCCATGTTGTTTTTACCGAGAAGATGTGCCTTTTTGTTAAAAGAAAAACATATTTCTACACTTTATAAGCAAAGCTGTAAGTCACTGATCACACATGATGCCTTAGGTCCAGTTCATTCTAGTCTAAATGTAACTTAGCCTTTATTAATGTCTTTAATAACACCCTGGTTTAACTGGTCCATGTAACTGCAGTAATCAGTTTTATACTCGAGCGCTGTAAACTTTTCTCTTGTAAACTATTTTGTTTCCAATGTCCTCCCTGTAGGAGTACACTATTGATGTCTTCTTCCGTCAAAGCTGGAGGGATGAGAGGCTTAAGTTTGATGGTCCAATGCAAGTTCTACCACTCAACAACCTGCTGGCCAGTAAGATCTGGACACCCGATACCTTCTTTCACAATGGGAAGAAATCTGTGGCCCACAACATGACAACTCCTAACAAACTATTACGACTAGTTGACAATGGCACACTTCTCTATACAATGAGGTGAGACCTGTCTGTAGCTGTATGCGTGTGTGAAGATGTCTATGATCTAGTCTCTGTGTGTATATTCTTGAGAATGTTGATTAGGGATGGGGAATATGGATTTAAAATGCTATTCTATTCACAATGAAGATAAAAAGTATTTTTAAATATCACTGTCTTTTTGGTTAAAAATCTATAACTGCATACAATCAGAGCCTCATAACAGCAAATAATCTATGAAAGATAATTCATCTTATCAAAAGGCTATTTGAATACACCAAATACAGTAAGTAGTGTAACAGTGTTGCTGAACTGTCAGCAATAAATGCACTTATTCCAAATTTTGAAAGATTAATGCTTCACTAGGCTGAAAATTACCCATTTCCAATCAACAGCTGACTCTTCATTCTATCACTGTTTATTGAAACCTTGAGTAAATTTCCTTTTTATCATACTGAGCTGCACAATATATTAATCATGATTATCATAGCAGTATCAACATGTGCAATACTGCAATCACAAAGGACCTCTTAGATGCAATATTAGGCAGGATATTTTATTTCAAAAGCCATTCATGAAAATATTGAAACAATAATAAATTTGACTTGTTGGATAAACTTTCACTGTTTTTTCTTGACCTCACTTGATGTCTATTTTTTTGTGGCCAGGATGGTAAAAGCTCACAAAGAAATCAACTGCATATTTTCAATATTAAGGAATTGTATTGCCATATTGTTTTTCTGTTTGTGCGACCCTGATGTCATGACATTAACACAAATTTTGAACAAAAGACAACAATATATTAAAAAAATTGGATGATAATATTATCTGTAACATTTATGGGTAGTTATTTTGCCTTTGATGCACTGTGTTAAAAGGAGAAACATCATCTATTGTGGTACTTCTAAGGGATATTGGCACAGATTATCATGGGTTTTTGGATAAGAGTGCTTGTAAACTCAGTGTAGTGCAGCTGAATTCAAACACACACAGAAGGATGTTGTGTGCCTGTGTTTCTGATGCTTCACATACACTGCAACGATAAATATCTGATGCCATCAGTGTTGAGCGGGTGTTGTTTGCAGTGGAAAATGAAGCAGGGAACACCCGTACTGAGCAGAACGGTACCGTACCAGAAAGAATTAATTGATATAATCTAATCTTAACATTCAATCTCTGAGGTAACGTTCCATGAGACTGTCTGGAAGAAGTCATTTTTTATAGTACTCACTATTATCCACTTATTCTGTACTAAGTTTTAGTCTAAATAAAGTGGTGAATGAGTTTAGTTCTGTGATTTCACATGAGCAGAGCTGGTGTGGTGGCTGTTCTACCAACACCAACAAAGAAATGTGTGCTTTGATGCTGTAAAACAAGCACAGACATAACCAAGTAAACATGTGGGGGAAAATTATGCGTGATGAAGCAAAGTGCGATAATATGTTGTACTAAGTCTTGGGTATGGTAATGGTATACTGATGAGCTGATAATCCAAAGCAGAAATATAACTGTTTCACTCAAGGAATTCAGTGCTTTCTATAACTGTTGTTATTATGGCAATGACATTAAAGTATGATATATTCATATAAAGAATTACTGATATGACATTGTTAGACTGTAGGATTAAAACATGTTGAAGATCTCCAAAAGCAGAAAGATCATCATAATATCCATGATCTGTTACTGTTCTATACTCTTGCACAGATACATCAGTTGCATTGTCCTTTTCTGTTAACTTTATTAGCTAGCTTTAATTTAGAGACCACGCACTTCATCTGAGTGTTAGTGTACTGCAAGCATTGAATAGAAATGATGCCATTTTATTCTTTCAGCCTATATGTATGTATGGGATTTTTCATTCACAACTACTCTATTCTGGTAGCATTTGATGTATTAAATAACAACAAGGTGAAAATTAAGTTTAAATATTAGAAACTGCAAAAAACAGATCTTTTTTATTTTGTCCTAATGTATTTTAAAACCCTAGTATGTAAAGCAGGAGTATTTTCTTTTCACCATGACAAAGTTTTCTGAACTACTAAAATTTTTCACCTTTTCTCCGTCTCCACCACAAAACAATAAAACAGAAGGAGAATAACAGAAAATAAAACCTTCCTTCCATGCTAATAAATAACACTTACATATTAAAGTTTAGAAGAACACACCCACATCCCTGCATACTTCCACTCTATCCATTTCCTCTGTTATTTACCACACTGACAGATAATACTGTACATGAGAGCAGACAAGCAGCACAGTGGTAGGTGAATGGAAAGTTGAAAACTAATGGACTGGAACATAAATTACTGGTATCTGTTTCAAAAAAGGTTTAGACTTTTTCGACTGTAACACATTTCCTTCATAAACCAGTTAAAGCCTTCTGCTGCATTCAGGTTCACAATAAAATGTAAATTATTGTAAGTTAACTTAAAATTCCCTAGCATTGTGAATTTTAATATGGGCAGATTGCAACAATAACATTAATGGAAATAAATTAGCCTAAAATCTCTTTTTATGTGTTACCACTCAGAATTATAAGACTGATTAAATAATTGAAAAATGTTGTTATGCTTTTTAATTACATTGTATAGTTTATTTCATACACTTAGCTTTGAAAATACTTTTTTGCGTAAAAAAAAAACAAAACAAAAACACACACACATGTTTTATAATACAATAAGTCAAAAATCATTTTCCAAATAAAGTATAGTTGATCTCAAAAGTCTACACACTCCTGGAGAAACTTCAGGTTTTGGAAACTTAAAAGCCTGAGAGAATGGCATTTCAACCTGGAGAGACTCACACGGAGAGATAGAGATAATTAGAGAGTTTTATTGACTTAAAGTTCTTTAGCGCTCAGGCCCCAGCAGAAGACATGTGTTCTGGGAATTGCTATGAGCTTGAATGAAGAGCATAGGGTGATGATTTAGGGTCATCTTTCCCTGGGTCCTGGACCTGATGGTGGAGTAGAAGTGGAATTTATGCCGGGTTGAATTTATGGCAAGCCTTCATCTCCTCTCCAAACTTTTTCCAACAGTAATATGAAATATATCTTGTACATTTTTTTTGGAAACCGATACGATAACCAATAGTTTTCTCATTACAATGGCCAATAACCGATAACCAATAACCGATAACCAATAACATACCTGGAAATAAGAAAGGCTCGTGAGCAAAAATGTAAAGCTGTGACATCAATACTCTAAACAGGACCAAAAACAGTTGACTCTTTAAAAGAATATATTAAATTTTGAAATTAAATACTACTAATCCAGCATTTGTCAAAATATATCAACAAAAAACATATCTCAAATGAACATCTATTTAAATAAACGTTCATTACTCATTGATGTAAAAGAAAAAACCAGGTCTCTAGAACTGATCCAGTATTTAAAATAAATGCAGACTGGAAATAAAAATGCATTTCACATGTTCAAAATAGAAAATGCTCTGACACAAGTTCGAGTCAAAGTACATTTATTTATATTACTAATGTATAATTATGGATATTTATAACCCATATATGTACGGCGAAGATTATGTTAATAAGACCAGAAGAGGGCAGCATTACACTAAGCCAGCCTACAGTCTACCGGAAATTATTAGTAGAAGAAGAAGCTCATCTCCTTATATATATATATATATATATATATATATATATATATATATATATATATATATATATATATATATATATATATATATATATATATATATATATATATATAATTATTATTATTTATTTATTTTTTATTTTTTTCATGAGGGAATTTAATTTCTAGTCAGAGTTGTTTCCTCCAATTTTACTTGAACTCCATGCAGGTCTCATGCAGCAGTGGGATCACTTGATTTAAAAAAAAAAAAAAAAAAAAAAACATCATCTGTCACCAGCACCTCTGAACATGTTATCTGCACTATTCCTTATGATATCGGACCGATAGGAATGAAGTCATCATTTCTTGTTATCGGGCCGACAGATTAAAAACAAAAAAACTCTCGGTTGACATACAAAAATAAACAAATAAAAAAGCTGTAATAACCTAGTTGCATGAGTTTGGACACACCTTAAACTAATATTTTGAATTATTGTTCTTAGTTGTTTTTATTGTTTTAGTTGTCCTTGAGCTCATTAATTTGAGAAAACATGGCATCACAGTGAGTAAAGCAGAATTTTTCACCTTTTTTCAGAATTGATTAAAAGTGTTGCAAAACAGAAGCCTTTTGTTTCACAAAAAAACATCTGAAATGCTAAAATCTGTATGGTTGATTGGGTTGTGGTCTGATGAAGCAAATCTTTTTGGCCCCCATTTCCAAAAGGTATGTTTGGGAGCTGCACACTCCAAAAAGAACACCAGGCACATTGTGAAACATGATGGTGGCAGCATCACTCTGTGAGATTACTTTACCTCTAATGGAAATGGGATTTTGGTCAAGGCAGATGAAATTCTGAATACCTCCAAACAGCAGTCAGGTTTTACGCCAAACCTTCCTGTGTTAGCTAGAAAACTAAAAATGAAGAGGGGTTTCCTTTCTAATCATCACAGTGAGTGACAAACTTGAGTCTAAGCAAGACTTCAGCTGAAAAACTGTGATGTTTTTGAATGGCTGAGCCAAATTGGACAGTAAATCTGAGGGATCACCTTAGGAGGTTTCCTCACAATCTGATTAGGAAATGAAGAGGTTTTGCAAGGTTGAGTGATCAAATTAGGGTGTGGAATGCTGCCAGGATCCTTCCAAAGAGATTGAACATTTCTCCTTCTAACGCATTTGCAATGTTTTTGGTTGAACTGTACAGGATTTGTACCATATTAATGAAAAAAAGTTTGGAAATTATTTATTATACTCTCAGTTTTTTTTTGTTTTGTTTTTTTTAAGTCAAACACCTGGCATTTTGACAGGGGTGTTTAAACTTTTGAGAGTCACGTTAATGCTCAAAGCATGTTCTATGACTATTTCTGGAGTTATTTTCAACACCTTCACAAAACAAAAACACAATGCCAATCAAGAAAGTGTTATTAAACATTTTAGTACACTCACAAACAAGACATATAGACACAGGATGTCAGTGATATAGCAATGTGTGATCAGGATTCCCTTAATTACTACAGGGGTGACAGGATCAGTCTTCTCCCCTCAGTGTCACCATACCCATAGTGTTTATACACGGTAGGTAATGCATAACTGAGATTCACAGCTGAACACAATACAACACAGCTTGTTGTTCGTGCATGTCTTGAAGTTGCAGCACCACTCCAAAAGCAGCCATCTCAGCTCTGGTGTTTATGGCAACCAACCAGTGAACATGGTGTAAAACTCTAGCACCTGTGTAGGGATGTTACTGTAGGCAGGCTCAGACATCAGAGTTCTGATTCCTTACTGTGTAGTCTATCTTCAGTGACCCAAAGCTTCTCAGTATATGTTGGTGTCCTGATGTACCCGTTGGTTCTAGCCTCAAACCATTCTAATGATCTGCATACCCAACATGACTGATTGCTGTAGAAAACTACCTGACCTCATGTAAACTTCATGAAACTCTGTCAGTTGGTAATGTGCTGTTTAATGCCTCTTCAAGGTATGTCTGTATTGGGTGGCCTTCACATTGGATGCTCAGTTGCCCTTTGAACTGAACTGAATCATTTACGTACCAGTCATCTGTCAATTTGTGTGCCAAATTACTGTTAAATCACACAATTTCTCCTGAGTGCATAATTTTGCTCATCACTGGACCTCATTGGTGCAGATTGGTTGTTCAGATAATGACGCTTGGATTTTGTTGTTTATACACTCAAAGAGAATTTATCTGCTGTAACCCAAACCTAACAGAGCCTCTACACATCTCAAATACCAGTTTAACCTCAGTGTGTAACACCCCAAAGTAGAAACTCGTATCACTTTTTGCTCACAGCGCAGGTACAGTATTAGGCTTTAGAATGCAAATCCATCTTATATGAATTTGGAGTGCTTTGACTTGGCACTCTGTGTTGATTGGCACTTCTCACTAGACAACCGCTTAAATCCAGTTAATCAGCACGTCTGCAGCAGCTCTGAAGGTCTCGGCTTTGCTGGCTTGCATCATTATTTTGAATGGAGGGAGCTGCTATTGTCTGCCAGAGCTGCTGCAGTTTTATTTTTCTGAGAGCATTTATCATTCACTGTCAGTTTTGAACAGTACAACTCCAACTCTGGTTTGTACAACAACTTTGTCCCTGAGACTGAATATGAATTTATGAATAAATTAAATGTTCTTCGTTAACACTAATGTATGTAATTGTGATTAAAATAAATTAATAAATAAAATATAAGCAAGTGGCAATAAACTAAATTTAGCATCTTGTGAATACTAATACAACTGTACAGAGAAACACTGCCTTGCAAATTTGCTCATGCAGCCTGAACTTTTTCACATTTTGTCATGTTACACCCACATACTACAATGTATTTTATTGAGATTTTATGTAATAGCCCAACACATAGGAGGGAATTGTTCTCAATTCTCTTTACAAATGAAAATGTGTGGCATTCATTTCTGTTCAAACACCATTATTCAATTTGTAAAGCCACAATTCTTTTTTCAATTATAGCTGCAAATTCCTTAGGGTTTGCCTCGCCTGCTTTTCTCCCCATTTTTTTTTTTTTGTTTGTTTGTTTTTTATAGAATAGCTCAAGCTCTGTCAGATTGGAGGGAGGGTGTCTGTACAAGCACCACTCTAGTCTTTCCACACATTCTCAGTTGGATTTAAGACTGAACTTTGACTGAGCCACTCTGCTTTGATCTAAACCATTTCGTTGTAGCTCTGCTTGTATGTTCAGGGATGTTGTTTTGTTGGACAGTTAATATCTTCCCCATTCTCAAGTGTTTTGCAGCCTTAAACTGTTTTTTTTTTTTTTTTTTTTTTTTTTTTTTTACCCCCTAAGACACTTTAAACATCCATACCTGAATTGCTAGAAACATGTTGGGTTACTGCAGTCATGGACACACCAAAGAGGAGGCCTGGGCAAAGGGGGCATAGCAATGTCCCATTTTTGCCCCTGCCTCTGTGCCTGTGGCAGTTCAACTGGAACTGGTGATGCGGGGATAACCTTAGGGGCACTGGCATTTTCGCTAGGGAGCGGCTTGGGCCACATTTTTGCATGATGAGTTCCTGGCTGGTAATCTGTAGTTCTCTGGGCATTGTCAGGCTGACTGTGAGTCGTGAAGACCGGACTGAGCTCTGGTGGGGATCCCTTCTTCTTGGTCTCCCAGGGGCTGCCTCAAATGGTAGGATTACCCTTGCCTGATGAAGTAGATGTGAAAATATTCGACGGTGATGAATACTTCTACAAGGCTATCTATTAGAGGTTTCCAGTTCAGTGCAATGGGAAGTACTTAGTGGAAATTCAGTACACCGGTGACCCAAAGAGTCCCAACTGTAAGCTTTCTGCTTCATAACTGCTGGAGGAAGATAATACAAAAATGTTGAATGTGGAAAATGTAAGTTAGTGGTCTGTCTGTTTTGTGCAAGGTATTAAGAGCATCCTGAACAGAAGAAAATATTCTTACAGACATGTACTGTTAAAGGAATCAAGCCACCTTGACTGTAATAATTAATTAAAGGGGATTAATGCACTGAAGGGCATTGTGCCATGCAAGTTTGTGTTCTCTAAATTCACTTTTATGGTTTATAGCAAGCATCTTCAGACATTCATCAAATGTGCTGTACTTGTTACCTTCAAAAAAATTAAAATCAGTCATTAATGGTAACTGTATGTTGTTATATTTTGCTTAAGGAACAGCTGTGATCTCAAAGAGTCTCACTGAGTATGCGGGTGTTGTTCCTTTTTATGCCTTTCCATGAAGTTATGTTTCACAGAGATCTTGCTTTTTTTGCGATCAAAGTAATTTTGGTGTTGTCACTGCCTTTGTTTCAGGGAGAATAGAATAGAGTTTAGCTCAGGAGTGAGATGAATGACATCAATTAGTTGCTGATGTAAGAGCTGGGTGATATGCAATGGTGTGATTCTTTCTTTTGATTTATGTTCTGTTGTGTTGAGTTGGGTAGTTATTGAGACACTGATCAGTAGCAAGGTAGTACCAGATAGCAACCAGCAGGGTGAGAAGGAAATTGAGGCTACAGGGTTGTTGTAAAGGCAACACAAGGATCTAATTAGAAACAAGAAGTTTACTGTAATGGTATAAGTTCTTTATCTAAGACCACAATAAACTTCATGTGTAGAACAATGTGCAACATCAAACTTACCAAATTAACCTTTTCTTTGTCTTACTTGTTTAATTATGTCCTATAAAGAAATTAAAAATTCATCTGTTCACATATAAAAATCACACAAAGAAAACAGTACATACTGGATCCTGTAAGTGTAAAAAATGTTTCCCAGCATCAGTGATTTCAGGTTTGTGAGCACAGTAAAGGAATGTGAAATGCATTTATGTGCAGCATTTACTTGCACAGTAATTTTTTACTGTCCTTTTTTTCAAATTACCCAATCATGAGTTGATATATGGACTATAAGTGCTGTAACTCAGTTAGAATAACCTAATTTGGGGTCCATTTATGGGGAATTCAGTCAGCTGAGGAATGGTTTTATGAGTCTCTGAAACACTTGGATTTGATTCTTGATTAAACATTTATGAATAAGACCATATGAGCTATTTCTCTGTTTATTTATGGAACATTCTGAAGCTTGGACTTTGATTCTCCTCTCCAGTCAGGGGATTTATTACCACAAAATCGTGCATCCTAAAACTAAAATTTCTTGTGATGTACAGTGGGGAAAAGAAGTATCTGATACTTTACCATTTTTTTAAGTTGTCTCACTTTCAAAGAATTGAGAGATGTCTAAATATTCATCATAAGTACACCTCAATTATAAGACAGAATCTTAAAAAAAAAAAAATTTAGAAAACCACATTGGGTGATTTTTAAATTGCATGAAATAAGTATTTGTCTACTCGAGAAGAGTTGGACCCTACTCTTACTCTCCGGAGTTGCCCCCACTGAGAGATACTGAGCAGGAGTGGGCATACTCATTGCTTCTCATCTTGGTGTTTGTACGTTGGGAATTACCCTGGTGAACAAGAGAGTAGCTTCAGTCTGACAACAAGCAAGGGAAAAGGTCCTGATCATTGTTCGTGTTTATGCACAAAACAGTAGTTCAGATTACCTATCCTCTTTAGAGTCCTTGGAGGGAGTGTTGGAGATCTCTCCTACCCGGGACTCCATTGTTCTGCTAAAGGACTTTGTACTCATGTGGGCTATGACAGTGAGACCTGGAGGGGTGTGACTGGGAGGAACTGGGGAGAATGCCGGGAAAGGATGCCAGTCAGGCTTGGTAGGTCCAGATGTAATCTGAGGGGCTGCTGGGAACATCTGGCGGAATCTCCTTTCAGAAAGACCTTCAACTTCTACCTCCAGTAGAACTTCAAACACAGTTAGGTCTCTATACGACCGGTGTCAGCGTTTGGTCAGCATTGCTGGCAGTAAGTTGGACTTGTTTCCGATGAGAGTTGGACTTTGCCAAGGTTGCCCTTTGTTCCTGATTCTGTTCATAACTTTCATAGACAGAATTTCAAGGTACAGCCAAGATGTTAAGGGGATCCATTTTGTTGGCCTCAGGATTGGGTCTCGAGTATTTGCAGATGATGTAGTTCTGTTGGCTACATCAGACCATGTTCTACAGCTTTCACTCGAGCAGTTCACAGCCAAGTGTGAAGGGGCCAGGATAAGAATCAACACCTCCAAGTCAGAGACCATGATCTTGAGCTGGAAAAGGGTAGAGTGCCCTCTTTGGGTTAGGGAAGAGGTCCTGCCCCAAGTGGAGGAGTCTAAGTATCTTGGGATCTTGTTCATGAATGAGGGGAAAATGGAGTGGGAGATTGATAGACAGAATAGTGTGGCATCTGCAGTAATGCAGGTGCTGTACCAGTCTGTCGAGGTGAAGAGGGAGCAAAGGCAAAAGGCAAAGCTCTCAATTTATCAATGGATGTACGTTCCTACCCTCATCTATGGTCATGAGTTCTGGGTAGTAACCAAAAGACAAGACTGCATATGCAAGCGGCTGAAATGAGTGTCCTCCACAGGGTGTGTTGGGCTATGTTCTTGGGATTCCCCCAGAGGAGCTGGCTCAAGCCACTGGGGAGAGAAAAGTCAGTGCTTTTACACTTGGACATGACATCATACACAATAGTTTTTTATGTTTTTCAAGGTATAATGTATGTATGTTTATATGTTCATTTAATGTTTTAAATATTTGATCTGTGTCATGGATGAGTGGGCTGAAATCCCTACTGCAGTGTGTGCAAACCTGGTCAAGAACTACAGGAAACGCCTGACCTCTAATTGTAACAAAGACTGCTGTTAAGTTCTATTTTAATATTGTATGAAATACTTATTACATGCAATAAATTGTAAACTGATTATTCAAAAAAAAATCAAACAATGTGATTTTTAATTTTTTTTTATTACTATTTTTTTTTTTTTCGGATACTGTCTCTCATAGCTGAAGTGTACTTACAATGCAAATTGCAGACCTCACCATTCTTTGCAAGTAGGGAAACTTGAAATATCAACAGTGTATTAAATATTTACTTTCTCCCATTGTATTTGCGAACATTGGGGATACTATTTTTGCAAGGTTTGCCACATCCACCCTTCAGTTGGTGTATAATGCAATGTGTCTGCCTTTTCAGGTTGACTATCCATGCAGAGTGCCCCATGCACCTGGAGGATTTCCCGATGGATGCACACGCCTGTCCTTTGAAGTTTGGAAGTTGTAAGTCAGCCCCACATGTTCTAATGCAGAGCTTAGTGGAAAATCACAGTAAACAAATAAAAATTGTTGTTCTCAGGAGATATTAATTAACTTTTACTATTCAGAACTGTTTGTATACCAAATGTATTCCTTTACTTCAAGCCACTATTGTTTGTAATGAAAGATATGTAGGTATGAGGAGCTGGAAAAGCCCATGTATTTAACCCAGCCATTGCAGAGCCAAAGGTTTACTACATAAAGACCAAGATTTAAACACCATTAAAGAGGGAATATCACTCTAATGCATAATAGAGTTAAAGTGCCTGGGCAAACATTAGCCAGCAAGCACCTTATCCCAGATATATCTTTACCATAGAACAGATGTCAAGCTTTATTGTAGTTCAGTACAGCAATAGAAGAGGCAGATTAATGTTAAAGCATACTCACGGCATTGGTCCACTAAAGTCTGTAGGTGGAATTTCATTGCAAGAAATTTACCATAAACTTGTTCAAATCACCATCTGGCAGTCTGCTGAATTCATAAACACATACATGTGCTGCTGTAAATCAAGACTAGAGTCATAGCATGAGCCGGTAATTAAGGTCTTTTTTCTCTGTAATTGCAACATCTAACCCGCTGGTAGTATTAGAAGCATAAGAAGAGAATCACTAAAGTGGGGGTGGATTTACCTTGTTGGTCTTGTGAATACTTTTGAAATTTTACTTTACTATCCAATCAACTTATGTTAAGATTTAATCACTAATTATCACAGATTAATTTTCCCAAATATATCAAAATCCAAATCTGTGATCTGTCAATTTGTTTAAATAGCTCAAGTACAAAGCAAATTATTAAGACATTGTCTCATCAGTTTCATAATGTAAACAAATACAGATTTTGTTTTGCCAGCAATACCTTTAAACAAGTAAGGATGTAAAGATATTTACTGTGCCTTGTACCACTTGACCATTTTCACAATACAACCACAAGTTTCTATGTATTTTATTGGTTGATGTTAATTATATGTGATGGACCAAGACAAAGTAGTGCATAACTTTGAAGTGAAAGTTGAAGGATATATAGATTTCAATATTTTTGCAAATAAAATCTTTAATACATGCCATCCATATGTATTAGGCTTCTTTTATTTGGATTTTCTTTAATGAAATTCAGTACATGGTATTGCCTTCACCCTGAGCACATCATCCCTACAGTGAAAAATGGTGGTGGCAGCAACATGCTGCAGCAATGCTTTTCTTCAGTTAGGCAGTCCTGGAAGAAAACCTGTTAGGGACAGCAGAAGATGTGAAAGTAAGGTGGATTTCATATTCCAGCAGGAAAATTACCCAAAACACACACCCAGAGATGCCGTGAAATTGTTTAGAACAAAGCACATTCATATTTAATAATGGCTTAGTCAAAGTTCTCACCTAAATTCAACTGCGAATATGTAATAATTGAAAGAAAAAGTGCATCAACAAAGTATTCAGGTGAGCTGAAAATAAATGCAAGCCACACTTTTCAGATTATTATTTGTTAAAAAAAAAAAACTATCTATTTTTTATTTTTTAAGCTGTTTCTTCCACTTCACTATTACTATTTTTATCACTCGAAATGCAGCTAAAAGAAGATTGTGTTTGTCAGGTGACAAAACGTAAAAAATAATAAAAATGTCATTGTAGTTCTAAAAAGCGTAACATAATAATTTATGTAATTTATTTGTATAATTTGATACAAGAAAGCTTGTGTATTCTCAGTGCATACGAGTTAAGATGAAACCCAACTGCTGGATGCACGTGACCTTTGAGTCCTCAGGCTGCACTGCATGAGAAACAATCACTGTGATCATTATAGCCACATGGGCTCAGCAGTGCCTTAGAAAACAATTGTCACTCAACACAGTCTGCCCCTGTGTCAGAAATTTACCATAAATCCGTATTACTGGAGAAGGATGCTGTATAGCAGCTCTGCAGCAAAGCACAGCCACCCTCTCTAACTGAGCTTATCTGAGATGACAGGAAGACAGTAAGCATGTGTCCTGTGGTCCACATTTTCGCTTGCTTTTGGTAAAAGTACATGATGATTTTTAAGTGCAAAGATAGGACAGACCATCCAAGCTGTTATCAAAGAAATTCTGCATAACTTAAATAGAATGTGATCATGTGTGAGTGAGTGGTGTGGTGTGTTTGAGAGCGGCCTTCCTGCAAATCCAGATATGTCCTCTAGTTAAAAATGTATGTCTTATCACTGAGAGAAGAATTAGACAAGAGAGACATGAGGTGCTGAGCTGCTGAAACCCATTATTCAGTAAGAATGGAAACAAAATGTTATTATACCACTGTAAAATTCCTATTATCTAATCCACACAAAGCATGTGATTAAAAGCAAACAGATATACAGTAACACCACAGGTAACGATTTGTTTCTTACACTAGCAGACAAGCTTGTAAGTGAAGAATTTCTCTTGCACTTTGGGCTGTTAATTAAAAGTTTAGATAAAAGATCAAATTACAGTTTTGTTGCATTTTAGAAACTTTCAGCAAATCTTTCACAAAAGATCACAAAACAGTATGATTAATAAAGGTGTGCTAGCATGGCTATAAAGGAAATTAGATTTCTTAGAAATAGCACACAAAATATCTGTTACTTGGATGTCTGATGCATAATTAAAAATAACACAGTATTGTCATAACTGTATTGAAAGAGGTAGAAATCTTGCTATAAAATCTTATCTCCCCAATATTACGTATTTTCCACTACATGGATAGGAAGTTGAAACAAGGGTTTCCAGATTTTCACATCTAATATGTGTTTGCTATTTTTTTTATCCTTTCATCCTGACTTAGATGCTTACACCAACAATGAGGTGATCTACCTGTGGACCCAAGGAGACGAGAGATCTGTTTCTGTTGCAGAGGATGGCTCCAGGCTCAACCAGTATGACTTACTGGGTCACGTCATTGGCAAAGAAACCATCAGTTCCAGCACAGGTATAGCTTATTGCCACACTGTAACACTAACACTGTGTGGTTAGAATCCTATTTACCACATGTAAAGGATTAGAGATGGGGTCTCCAACCCAAGTCCTTGAGACCTACTGTCCTGCAGGTTTTAGATGCAACCCTGCTCCAACACACCTGAATCAAATGAATGGCTCATTATCAGGCCTTTGCCAAACTTGATGGCATGCTAAAGAGGTAATTCAGTCATTTGAATTTAACTGTGTTGGAGCAGGGATGCATCTAAAACCTGCAGGACAGTAAATCTTGAGGACTAGGGCTGGAGACCCCTGGGTTAGAGCATTAAGTACAAATTCTCTGAGCTTGACTGTATATATGTGTTGCAGGCAGGTTAGGCAGCATTTTTAAACTAGTTCATCACACAAATCTCCAATTTGATAAAGTGTCTTGCAAAAGGTAAAAGACATGACTATGATACCATAGGATGATGCTTCCATCAGAAAAACACCCTTTTTCTGCTTATGTTTGCAGTAATTTAAACTGTTTCATTGATGTTGGCTTAGGCTGGCACTATTTTCACCCAGTACTCAGCTATTTTCTTCTTTTATTTATGAATTATTTAAATTGTTTGGGTACACTGTGAAAATGATGACTGTTACCATTTTTTCAGGCAAACTACTGAAAAACTGTTCAGCATATTTACAAAGACAATATGAGAAAGTGTGCCAGAGGTGAAAGCTTACTCAAATGTATTGAGGCCTGTAGCCCAGAGTCAGCTTTAATAATTGCTCAAATTAAAGGGAATATTCTTCTAGCCTTTAATGTATAAACATTTTATCTCTTCATCATGTGTGAAGAATAAAATGACTCTTAGAGTCATTTTATCTTTCACACACAAATTATTTTATTCTAACACTAGAGGACCTAAAGCTTATTACAGCAAATTAAAGCAAAGGTATGAAAAAAGCTGTACCAACAATGCTATGGATATTACGGATTATTATGCATACATAATTGGGATGGAGCTGCTCAAAAGTGCCTTTTAAAAATATTCATCCCATCTTGTCACATTATTACCAGGAGTAAGCGATATGTATTTTAATCATGATATCTTATGCTTATCATTGACTTTTATATATTGCTCCAATTAGAATGGGAATCTCAGTGTTCCCTGTGCATTTGTACCTTAATCTTTTATGTCTACTTTCTTTGCTGCCATTAGACTTTTTTGCCTGCTTAAGGACAAAACTCTCGACAAAGCTGAAGAAACCTAGGAAGAAATACAACCCTTAGAAAACTCTTAAGTGTTAGTCAATAGTCAATGACTCTGTATGATATTAGTTAACACACACGAGTATAGAAATAAATTCTTCCATGTGTGTAAGTTTAGCCTACAGTATAAGGCAGCTGAAAGTAGAACAACCTGCTGAACTTGCTGTTTGTCCAAGCCAAATTAATTAAAGCCTGGAGTCTATTCTCAATGAATCATCATAACATCTGTATACAACCAGAGCCTTAGACGAACAAATACTTCTGTAAAAATAAACAAACTATAAACGATCCCAATTTTTTTTCATGATAGCCATAAAAAATATGATAATTATCCGTATATATTTCCACCCAAAAAGCCTTACATTTTATGTGATACACCAACGCAAGAAAATCCAAAAAGTGTGGCGTGTATTTGCATTCAGCCTACCTGAGTCAATACTTTGTATTGAGACCTTTTACTGCATTTATAGCTGCAGGTCTTTGGGCTCTGTCTCTAACAGCTTCACACATCTAGACACTGAATTTTTAACCAGTTCTTCTTACGATGGCTCAAGCTGTTGTCCTGCTGGAAGTTATACTTCTGCCTTGGTCTATAGTCTTTGCAGCCTCTAAAAGATGCATTTCCATCACTGAAACAAGGCTAAAATCAGACAAAAGTAGCTACAAATCTACTCCAAAAGTGGCCCTGGTTGAAAGCTAGTACTTTTTTGATAGATCCTAAAATAAAGTTGCTGCTTTGTAGGGAGAGGATGCTAAAAATGTTTTACCTTTTGTTTTGTGCATATCCTACTTTGCAGTTCATATTCTCTTTTTTTCCACAAAGTTTGCATTTAAATAAATTTATAAAATCAAAAAACCTTAGGAGAAATATTTAATTAAAGTAAGCTTGGACCTGTAATTCTTTCATCTCCGTGGAGACAGAAATAAAGTGATGCACTCGGTCGAACCCTTTAAGCAATTTTACTGGTAAAATTAGAATATTTTGAAGAGTTCATGTTCTGCAATAAAGATTAAATTTTCGCAACATCCCAAAATTGTTAATCTTTCACTCATTTTAAGTTTGATTGAGCAGACACGCAGCTTCAGTTCAGTTCTTTTACAAGACAGATCATAGGCTTCAATTACAAACTTCTTCACTGTTAAAAATTGTTTTCATTCAGTTTCTTAGCTTAAATGGCATGGAAATTGTAATAAATCATGTCTTTAGTTAGCTGATTGTAATTTCAATTCAAATTCAATTCAAATTCAAAATACTTTATTTATCCCAAAGGGAAATTAAATGTTGACGTAACTTATTTAATTAAGGAGTTATTATAGATTGTGATGGCTGTGGGCAGGAAAGATCTCCTGTAATGGTCCGTTTTATAACCAATCTCAAGAAGCCTCTGACTGAAGAAACTCTGTTTTCCAATGAGAGTCTCATGAAGAGGATGGTCAGGGTTCTCCATTATTTTCTTAGAGAACCCTGTCCCTGTCCGCAATGTCCTTCTTTGCATCATCATCTCCAGAGGTCCACAGCTTCTTTATCAGGTTATTGAGCGTTTTTAGGTCCCTGGCTCTGATGCTGCTACCCCAACAGATGATGGCAGAAGAGATGGCACTCTCAACAACAGACTTATAGAAAACATGCAACATCTTGCTGCAAACCTTGAAGGATCTTAGCTTCCTCAGGAAGTACGGTCTTCTGTGTCCCTTTCCTGTAGACAGCTTCACTGTTGAGTCTCCAGTCCAGTCTGTTGTCTAAATGAACACCTGAGGTATTTATATTCCTCAACCACCTCCACTTCTTCTCCCATGATGGAAATAGGGTTTGATCTGATCCTGTTTCTCCTGAAATCTACAATTATCTCCTTTGTTTTGTTCACATTCAAGATGAGATGATTGTTTCCACACCATGCCACAAAGCGGTCCATCAGCTCTCTGTACTCAGTTTTTTTGTCCATCTCTGATACACCCGACAACTGCAGAGTCATCTGAGTATTTCTGTAGATGACAGGAGTCTGACTTGTGCTGGAAGTCTGAAGTGTACAGAGTGAAAAGGAATGGTGAAAGTACAGTCCCCTGTGGTGCTCCTGTGCTACTGACCACCTGGCTAGACACACAGTCCTTCAGTCTCACAAACTGTGGTCTTTTTGTCAAGTAGTCACTGATCCAGGTGATTGTTAAGGCCTCCACCTGTGTCTTCTGGAGTTTCAGACGAAGTAGATCAGGCTGAATTGTGTTAAATGCACTGGAGAATCAAAGAACAAGATCCTCACAGTGCTGCCTGCTTTGTCCAGGGTGACAGTGGATTTGTTGAAGTAGGTGTATAATGGCGTCTTCAACTCCAACTCCACAGCGATAAGCAAACTGCATATGTGCTAGTTTGCTTGCTCGGGTGGGCCAACAGGAGTCTGTCCAAGACCTTCATGATGTGGGATGTCAGAGCAATTGGAGCTCTCCTTTTCCTTTCTCCCACACACAGGAATCAGGATTCTACCGGCACATTTCCACACAGTTTTGAGTGGAAGTCTGTGGCTTTAAACCACTAAAATAACAAAACAATCTCAGAAAAGTGCTGTATTAGTCAGATCTCACAGTTTTTATATGCTTTCTGGCCATTACATTAGGCTGGGAGATCTGTGTTCCCAGATTGCAACAGCACTCCTGCAGGAGAAAAGTCATTTGGAGTGTCAGGAGATGCAATATACATAAAAGGCCTGGTTTTCAAACACCATAATGGAAACACACCCAAGAAACAACCAGGGTAAATTAAAAGGTTACAGGAAATTACGATCTGGGGAAAAAAAATGCTCGTGGCCCAACAACCGAAATGTCCCTTAACACATTTACTGCCAGAATTAAATTGCATTTATCTCGATCCATCTTCTTATCAATTCTGGACCAGGTTCTTGTCTGTGTTCAAGAAAAACTCCCCCACAGCATTGATACTGCCACCACCATGCTTCTTCCCTGGGGATTTTGTAATCAACACGCAAGATCAGTTTTTCAGTTTTTTCTGCACACATTGGATGTTGCCACTCAGATTCTTAAATTTTGGAGAGCTCTTTAGTCCACATTTGCTGTGTCCCCCTACATGTCCTCTGGCATGAAACATGTAGTATTTGTGGAGTGGACAACTAATAGGTGTCCTTGCAGCTCCTCCAGAATCACCATGGGTCGATTGGCTGCTTCTTTGATTAATAGTCTTAATTTTTTTTGGACGATTGATTGAACAGTGTACGGGATCTTCAAAGCTTGGGATAACGTTGTATAACCTAACCCTGCTCTAATCATCTCCACACCTTTCTCCCTGACCTGTCTGCTGTGTTTGTTGGTCTTCATGATGCTGTTTGTTCACTAAAGCTCTCTAACAAGCGTCACAGGCAGTCAGAGAACAGCTGGATTTATTCTGAGATTAAATAGATAAACAAACTAAAGGCCTCGAAATACTAATTAGTTCACTTCTTAGGCAATTGGTTCCACTGACAGAAGGGGTGTCAGAGTAAAGGGTCTGAATACAAATGCACATCACCATTCTTAGATTTAATGTTTTGGAAATTTCACTTAAATATGTGCTACCTGTTATCTTGCATAAAAACACAATAATATTCATTAAAGTTCGTGGTTGTAATGTGAATGAATCAATACCTTTGAAATCTTGTATAATTATTACTGTCAAATGAAGCCTGAAAGCTTTTCATTTGTCTAACCAACACAATGCTGCAGTTTGAGGTAACATTGCAAAAGGGCTGAACGAAGTTCAGAGGAACAAGTGCAAAGCTGAAAATAAGAGGTTGTTTCTGTATGTCATTGGGAGGGAGCACAGCTTACAACTGAGGCACACCAGCTTCCTATTCAGAGAGATTTAACCTCAGGATTGAAGCTGTTTGCAGATGTAGCTCTCAGGAGGTGACTTGCAGTGTTTTCAGAGATCTGTCAGACACACACACATGCTTTTCTTCACACTTTTCAGAGCCAGACTTTAAATAACTGTACTTGTTTCTAGGTAAGAACGTCCTGTACAGAGAGAACAACTGTGCTGTTTGGTTGTTAGAACCACAGTCAAGAAAACTGCAGTGGTTATTTAATGGTTAAAAACAAGGGAACTCTTAGCAGCACCTAAACTAATTTTGTTAACTGGTTTGTCTTACAGATGTCAGAAAATCTAATTTTTTCGAGTTTATTTCTCACGAACTACAGTGAGCAGAGCCTCTTCAGCCGTGGTCAGAATCTCGTCAGACAAACTACCTCGGGGAATGGGAGGCTGTTCCTCTCGTATCTCTGCAACACAGATTGCAAAAGCGGGAATGAGAAGCCAGTGCTTAGAGAAAACTGTGAATCTGGCTGTTTGCTGCCGTCAGTGACAGATACAAATGCTGAAGAGTGATGCAGGCACACACTCTCTACATATATATAGGAGTTTTACATAGGAAAATCTCAATGTTCTTTAAAAGGGGTAATCCACCTGAATGTTATAGCTACTGATTTGCTTGTGGTTTTAAATCTTCTTTGAGGTGCAGCATACAGTATTTTAATATTACCCAAATCTATGAGGAAGCTTTTAAACTTCAAATTGATGTGCTGAAAATGAAAGTCCATAAAACATCTTTCTTCAGCTGAACGTTTTTCCCTACTTATATTGATTGCACTTCTTTCATTTTTAACGGAAAAGCACACATGGTTTTTGGTTTGTTTGTTTTTTTGGCCATGGCAACTAACTAAACACATCTAAATCATCAAATCTGCAACAAGGAAGCTTAATTTACAAGTTACTTTGGTTTTTAATTAGGGTTCTATTCAGTTCCTTTTCACTACTTTTTTAAGATTTTAGTTTTCACCAAACTGAAGTAGATGTTTGTTTAATAATGTCATGCAAAGTCTACTTTCAGTAACTATGCCTGCAGAAAGATCATTACAACTTATTTGTAATATTAATCCTGAACTTCTTGTGTTTCTCTGTCTCTGTTTTTGTTTCCTTCAGGAGAATATGTAGTGATGACAACATATTTCCATTTGAAAGGAAAATTGGCTATTTTGTGATTCAAACCTACCTTCCGTGCATCATGACTGTCATACTGTCTCAGGTCTCCTTCTGGCTTAACAGGGAATCGGTTCCTGCGCGCACTGTGTTCGGTGAGTGCCACTAATTGCTTTCAAACTTATTCAAGTCTAATGATTTCTTAATTAGCCAAGAATATTTTAGGGATGATCAAATACAGTTTCCATATAATGCAAAACCCCACATACAATGGCTTCTTTCCCCTTGCTTAAAGTGCTACTACTTTGTGGGTATTAGCTAATTTAGATAAAACAGAGAGCATAAATTTTAACAACCAAGATATTCCCTGAGGGCAAGATTGCACATTTTCAGTGTCTGAGAAAAATAAATTAGGGAAGTGAGAAGGAAGCAGGAGGAGATGAAATTTTGCCAATGTTTTGCCCGAAATTTGTCTTTTCTTAGTGTCAAATTCAGTATTTTTGTAAGAATATATACTATTTTACAAGCAACAAAATAAATAAAAACAATTCAGGAATGAATAATGAGGAGCCATTTGTTTCTGTAGTCATCTCATTTAATATGAAATAGATTTTTAATAAATAGGAGGGTATTCAAGTTTGAAAACGTTCTAAAGGTTCTTCCTATATGCTTGGAGACATAATAAAAATAAATACTGGAAAAATCTATTCGTTGGTTTTAGAAAAAAGTATGGACAGTTTTGTTATCTTTTACTTCAGTTTAGTTACTGTGTGTGCAGGGACTTACTGCTATCTAACAACCTGCTGGTTGTTTGGGAAGCATGCCAGGAAAAACACTTGTCCAAATGTAAACCTACAGGGTTTGTTAAACTCTGCCTTGACTTGAGCTGGAACTGTGTGCTTTGGTCAAATGAGACAAAGAATTAAACTTTTTGGTTATAAACAATTCGGGTGGGTTTAGTGTGAAACAAAGGAAGAATATGTGGTAAAGCAGATCATGCCCACTGTTAAGTACAGTGGACGATCTGTGATACTGTGGGCCTGTTTCTCTTCCAAACACCAGCTTAAAATACCAGGGCCCCATTTCAGAAAGCCGGATAAGTGAAAATCCTGAATAAGTTCAGGGGTAACTATGTTCATTTCCTGGGTTTTCGGTTTCAGAAAGCCAGGTAGCTGATATCCTGAGTCCACTTACTACTGCAGCTTACTCCGTAAACCAACCCTGCTCGGTAGCAGGATTGTTTGAACTAATCCTGAGTTTGTCCTGCTGTTCTGCTGAGACCTGGCAGAAATGTCAGAAATAGCATGTCCTTTTTTCTAGAGGTGTTGGAGAGTAAATACTCTGCAGAAATCTCCGTCGGAAGAGGGTGATCAGACCAAGATTAGATGTCCAAAAATGATCCTTTTTGGATTTTTTTTTTTTTTTTTCCACAATTAGTAATTTATTTCAATAAAATTTCAGCCTACACATCACTTATATGACACGAGTACATTCTTTGTGCTGCACTTCATTTTAATGCCAACGAGATGTTATCAGGAATGTTATTGTAACACTTAAACTGTTACTATACAGCAGAAGTCCCAATGAGGTGGATGTCAACCAACACTCATTAAATTTGATGAGGTCTTCCTTGGCAGAGTGGTGTGTGTCTTTACCTCTCATGTGAGACACCTGAGTTCAATTCCAGGCAGGTGTTCATATTTAAAACTATTCTGTTTCTCTTTTATGTTTTTATGGTATCAAGCACAAATAGCTGAGTTTTAGGCAGATTTTATTTTATAATGGAGCTTTTTAGACAATAGCCCTCCTGCTATCAGACAGTAGATCATTGTGACTTAGCCATTTATAAGTAGCTCCCAGTCTGAAAACTGGGCACCCTGCTGTAAAGTGCTGTTCCCTAAAGTCACAGACCCACAAGACTAATAAAAGAAGGACTCCACAAAATTGCAGGTGTCAGTGAAATCAGTGAATGCAGTTGGTGTCACATTTTGACACTTCAAACATTATCTATTCATATATGTTTAGGTTTCCTGGCATAGTTGGCTGTATAGATGGCAGTCACATTCACTGCTCCTTCACTTAATAAAGATTATGTTTTATTTTTTTATGCTTTATATCATATTACACAGTTTTTAATCTGCTCAACAAGTGTTTATATTAATTGTTGTTGCGCATAAGCCAACCCCTCCTTCTCCTTGCCCAACCTATGAGATTGACCTATGACCAGCTCTCCATCTAATGGGTCTGGAAGATCTTAGAACTTATTGAGTATTACCCTACATTAAGATTTCTAAGATAATCTATTTAAGCTGGTGACAAGGAAAATACGTCTAGCCTCTCACTACCTCCAGATCCAGATGCCACACCCCTTTTCAGTTCACAAAGCGACCCACCGAATAGCCTAACGGCAGCTCAACCTCATAAACCACACCTGTTAACGGTAGCTTTTCCTCTAATAACAACGTGCACTTGTCACAGACTAGATCATTTTTAGTAACTCGGTCTGAGTTCCAGTGGTATTGTTATTATTCCACTAAGGTAATCGTTAAAAACCTCCCAACATTACTAGAACCATGTACCATAGTATATTTTACACTCATCACAGAACTTCAGTGACTCAATCAATTTGAATGTCCACAACTTTTCTAGAATTTTCTATGCTTCTTTATTTTAGTATGCTTTGGCAGGGTTAGGCATCAGCAGAAAATCAAACATAATCATCATAAACACTCATATATAAATCAATCTAACTATTCTTCCCTAACACTGACACCTTACATCTAAAAGGGAGAGGCTTTTGGGGGGAGCAACTCCAGTTCATACCCCGGATGGAACAGTCCTCATAACGGCTGACTCCTTGAAGAAGTCCTTGGGTGGAGGGTGCCTTGGTTAGACGATGTCCTCCTCTCGATGGGTGCGTGAAGATCCGATGTTGTAGATCAGCAACAGGCAGTCTTCCGTCACATGCTGCAGACAGTCCATCGACCAAGTCTGTCAGAGGTTGCTGGGGTGTCTTTCTGCAGAAGTCCAGGAACAGCAGCCCGATCTGGAACCATGGCTGAGGGTGTTGGCTTTTCCCCTGGTCCAGCGGTGCAGAATCCTCCGTCGCTCCGTGGCTCCTGGGTGCGGTCCCCTTGGTTCCTCTTTCTGCGCTTCAAGTTGAATCGACTCTGTCCGCGGAGAATAAGCGAGCTCTTCCTCTTTTTCATGGGCTTTTATACTTTTCCACCCCATTGTTGTGTATGGCAAGGTGCTACGTGACTTGCCGCATGATTTCTTGGGTGCCTTACTGCATGATCTTTTGCACAACTTTTGCACACCCTCAACGGTCGGCCAGAGTTACTTCCCCAATTTGATCCTAAAGCTCTCTCCTGTTCCTCTTTTCTATGCCGTTGACCTGAACTGTGATTAACCTCATCTTAACTGATCACATTCATTGTTACACTCATAATATTCTCAATATGATTTACAATCATTTAATATAATCAATAAATGTTTAAAATCAACATCAAATCATTATTCAATCATCACAATACTGGTTACATACACTGTATTTCAATATTTGTTATTTTTAATCACTCATGAAAAAAGGGGAAACATATTTCAAATGTGCAGATTCTGTGTTCATTTATTTATTCAGTCCCTTTTACTTCTGTGGAAAAGAACTATTAGTTATTCATTTATTCAATTTATTATAAGATTGCATGAAACTGGAATGATCTCACCATACTTCTCCAGTTCATTCAACATAATGCAGTCATCAATGTCACCTGACTATACAGCACCTCTAATTTATATAATCTTAGAAGGTTTTTTTGATGACCACACAGTACGTTCAAGAAAAATTTCATTTCATTAATCCTGGGTTTTATTCTTCTTTAATAAAGTCCAGTCAAGTTTATTGTATAGCACATTTCAGCAACAAGGCAGTTCAAAGTTCTTTACATCATTAAACATAAAAACATCATAAACACGTTAAACAGTCACCAGTTGAGAAACCAGTAACAAACATTACATTTTGTCAATTGCCATAATTAAAAACATCAATACACATCAAATATGTTGGTCAATGTTCCAATTATTATGGGTCAAAAGCAACTGTAAACAGGTGGGGTTTTAGCCTTGTTTTAAAGGAATTCAGTGTTTCGGCTGTTTTGCAGTATTCTGGAAGTTTGAAGTTTGTTCCAAATTTATGGAGTATCAAAGCTGAATGCTTCTTCTCTATGTTTGGTTCTGGTTCTGGGGATGCAGAGCAGACCAGAACCAGAAGACTTGAGTGGTCTGGAAGGTTGATATAGCAACAACGAGTCTTTAATATATTTTGATGCTAAGCCATTCAGTGATTTATTAACTAACAGAAGTATTTTAAAGTCTATTCTCTTAGCTACAGGGATCCAGTGTAAGGACTTTAGAACTGGGGTGATGTGCTCTATCTTCCTGGTTTTAATGAGACCCCTGAGCAGCAGTATTCTGGATCAACTGCTGCGGTCTGATTGATTTTTAAGCAGACCTGTTAAGACACTGCTGCAGTAATCAATCCAACCAAAGATAAACACATGGATGAGTTTCTCAAGATCTTGTTGAGACATTAGCCCTTTGATCCTGGAAATGTTCTTCAGGTGATAGAAGACCGACTTTGTAACTGTCTTTATGTGTCTCTGAAGGTTCAGGTCTGAGTCCATCACGACACCCAGATTTTGGGCCCGATCACTAGTTTCTAGCTTTAATAACTGAAGCTGCGTGCTGACTCTAGATCATTCCTCTTTAGGTCCAAAGATAATAACTTCAGTTTTATTTCTATTCAGATGGAGAAAGTTTTGGCACATCCACGCATTGATTCGTTCTAAGCATCTGTTCAGTACATGAATGGGTTCAGAGTCACCTGGTGACATCGTAATGTACAGCTGTGTATCATCTGCATAGTTATGGTAATTAATCTTAATCCTGAGCCAGTTGGAGCATATAGATATTGAATAGATGGGGTCCCAGGATTGAACCTTGGGGTACCCCACATGCAACTTTTGTCCTCTCTGATGAGAAGTTGGCTATTGACATAAAGGAAACCCTGTTCTTTAGGTAGGATTCAAACCAGTCAAGTATTGTCTGAGAGTGTTCCGTCCCAGCTCTCCAGTCACTTTAATAGTATATCATGGTCAATAGTGTCAAATGCTGCGCTGAGGTCCAAACAGAACTAACACTGTGGTTCTTCCACAGTTTGTATTCATGTGGATGTCACTGAACACTTTGACAAGGGCAGTCTATTAAAAAGTCTATTAAAACTTTTTGTGGCTCCCATTTTTACCTGATTGGTTCTTATAACTTTTAGTTTGGTAACTTTTTCAATGGTTTTAGTGATACGTGAACCTGTCAGTGGCAAAGCACACCATATATATATATATATATATATATATATATATATATATATATATATACTAAAGACAATAATCCTATCATTTCATGAACTTTTCTTTGTTGCCTGCAAATGAAAATATAGTAGTTGTTAATATTTTGTTCAATCACATAAAATCACCCACCTTTTGGGGGGGGACAAGTATTGTGGCAAGAGTAAAACTTTCTCTGTGAAATCACATTGCATTAACTTGGTATGTGTCACACTAACTCTCACTATTTTACAGCAGCAAAAGTGTTGCTTTTTTTGATAAATATGTTGTGATATTCTCTGTATGCCATCATTATCATTTGCAATTCCTTTGGTGAGAAATGTGCTCTTTGAGGCTTCTTATTTCCTCCCGTTGCCACGGTGAATCGCGTTATCTGCCTTCCATTGATGAGGGCTTTTTATATTCTCGCACTCATGCTTATCTCCGGGGCAACTTGACTCAGAATTGAGTTACCTTGTTGATATTGCCTGTTTTGAAACCAAAAACCCTGAGTATCACTGAGCACAGAGAGTAGGTTTATTCAGAGTATCTGTCTTCTATTCAGGGCTTGTTAACCCTGTTTTCTGAAATAGCAACCAGGACATTTTAAATAATCACTGGGTGGACAGTAAATTGAAAATGGGTTATCAATGCGAGGGGGTTACATGCTAATTTACCTAAACATATGGTCAAATTAACAGAGTCACTGTTAGATACAAAGTCAACCTTCTTCTCTGAGTAGCTCAGTCCCTAGACCCAAATCCTGTCGAAAACCTGTGGAGTGAGGAACCAGTTCTATTCCAAATATGTGCCTAATATTTACTAACCTGAGGGGATTGATTTCCAATACATGTGCATAGCTTTAGTAAAGTTAAAGAACTGAAAGAAAATCTGAACACAGATTTTTCTAAATTGAGTGCTTTAGAAATGTACCAATAAGGCTGTTCTTAGTTTTCTTCTAGAGTGACCTATGTCATAAACGACATGTAAAATACAAAAAGTATAACAAACATTACCTAAAACATTTTCTACAATATTATTAGGATTACAATATTATTTCTATTCATGTAATGTCCTGAACTTTTATCTGATCTTTCTTATCCCGAAATAACAACAGAGCGACAACCAGCTGTTTGTTGATGCATTTACAGGCTAAACTGTGGACTTTTTCTGTTTTATGGTGCATTTAATAAAATTTTTTTATAAATCTAACACTTAACCAACCAATCATGGATCAGCCAATTAAGGGGAAAACGACCCAAATTTGATCATTGGGTGATAGATTGGTGAATCACTAAAGGGAATGAACTTATACATCCTTTATTTATATTTCACCTCCCTGGTCAGTAGCACTCCCATTCATCTTGTGTCTCCACAATGTTTTTACTGGAGAATCATCAAAAAACCTGACCAAAGGACAAAAATATAGAGTGAAATAGAAGTTGTAATCACACTATTCAACATTCCTCTGAATGGTTTTTAATCAACCATCACACATTGATCTGATTAATGAGGTGTCTTTCTCGACAGTCATATGGCGTTTATTTGTCTTTCATGTTCTCTTATAGGTTTTTACATTTTTTTGTTATCATTAAATATGCCTAATCAATGCAGGGATTTATTACTGTAAATAACCTAGTTCTCCTCAGCTCTAAGAATGAATATCCACTGTCCTAATAAAAACTATTTTCAGTGCAGCCAAATACTGTTGCTAAGTAGAACAGGAGAACCGTGGCTTGGAATACATTTCTTGATATCTCCAAGTTTTTTGTTATGATTCCTCACTCATGTCTCACTGAAATGTGTTGACCTCCCTGCTCTTCAGTTTCAATCATCCTTTTTGCCTTTTCTCTGTATGTCCATTTTTATCCATTTTTATGTGATAAGATAGATTGGAACAGAGATAGGATTGTTTTTACGTGGTTGGATGGGTAACCATTGTCCGAGCCAAATCTCATTCCCGGCAGTGCTAAGTGAAAAGGCTGGGATGTGAAATGATCTGTGAAATTTTCAGTTTACACCTCAGTGGATTCATTTCCCAATTAATTCATTTTAGTTGACAGAGATCAGCTGTTCACTTTTCGTAATCTAAACTTTTTACTGAAGATAACGCAGGCCTGTTAAGGGCACGGCTTCCTCAGTGTTATCCAGATCCCTATCAAATTTCAATCTTATCTTTATTCTTCCCAGAAGTTTGTTTCTGACTGGAAATGGCACAGGGATCTCAATGTATAAGGGAAAACATTTTTGAGAATAAAATTCTCAAAAAATATGGCATGTAAAAAAATCAGTGGAAAAAGTATTTATTGTCATTACAACAATCAAGTGTTTGTTATTGCTGACCAGTTGTTTTTTTAATACTCATCATTTATCTTTGGTGATGAGCAGGTCCGAGCCTCCTACCCCTTTAATCTTTAGCTCCACAGATTCCACAGATTCTCCATCAGATTCATGTCAGGACTCTGGGCCACTCAAAAATATTGATATCACTTCCAGTTAGAAGAAACTTGTTGGTAAAATTAAAAGATTCCTTTAAAGCTAAATCTTCCAGAGGACAGAATACTTTTGAGCCGAACCAGTAACTCCTGTCTTCCTGCACAAACTAAAGATAAGCACTTTTCTAAACTCTTGCTCTTAAAATGTGGTTATATAATGGCATTATATTCATTGTTTTTGTTTCTCTTAATTATTTATTGCAAATAGATGGTTTGTTCCTTCAAACTCCTCTCAACTCAGCATCATACAGGGCTCCACTTATCCATTTATGATTTATTTAACAATTCTTGCATCAGACTTGTTTAAAACAGAAAAAACACTGAACAATAGATCCCTTTTAATGGTTGTAATGCAGTAAGGACTGGTTTCTGGTCGTCTGAACTTGATGTACTGACCCAGTGCACTTGTGATGTTTACGCATCAGTGAACTGTGTCAGCAGTATGAAACTCTGATTTCTGATTTATATACAGTAGATTGTGTAAAGCTCTGTTGGGCAGGTTTTTTTCAGCTTTCACTTTAATCTAAAAGTACAAACTCTAATTAGATTATTGATTTTAAATGCACACTCTGAACCAATTTAAAGTTTCAAATTTTGCAAACTTCTTAGTCTCACTGAACCTCTTTATTTGTGTTTTCATTCTGTCCTCAGGGGTCACCACTGTCCTAACCATGACTACTCTGAGCATCAGTGCTAGAAACTCCCTCCCTAAGGTGGCCTATGCCACTGCCATGGACTGGTTCATGGCTGTGTGCTATGCCTTTGTCTTCTCTGCCCTGATAGAGTTTGCGACAGTCAACTACTTCACCAAACGCAGCTGGGCGTGGGATGGGAAAAGAGAGGGCATGGAAATAAGGGTGAGTGATTATACAATCGACACAGCACACTTTTTGTCACGGTGTACATGGATTTTTCACTGCAAGCATGTCCGCATGAGGAATCCGAGCAAGTTTTTTCAGAAATAAGTCATTTTTTGCACTTATTACATTTCATTGGATTGGATTTTGACCTCATTGTTAAAAATAATCAGTTTTTCTGAAAATCCTCTTTTTACATGGAGCTTTGGCCACACATAGATGGTTCCTTTTTTTAACACAGCCTTGAGTATTCTTTAAAGACTTTAAAGAGGCCTTTTATTTATTCATTAGCAGCCAAATGGAACAGGAACACTGGGGCGGAACACTGAGAGCAAAAACAGAAGTAAACTCCCAGAGACATTGGCCCTGATTTACAATCGCAGCATATGTTCAGCGCTCATTTTAAAGACAGCGTGTGCTCACTCTCACTGGAAAAGATGCCATCCTTACATCTGCATGCTGATCAGAGAGTGAGCGTGCTTCACTTCCAATGAATCACCTCAGGTTCACCCTTTCATTCCACATGAAAGCAGATGAATCATAACTTATAGAATTTCTACTCACCAGTAAAGGGAGCTGTTTGTGTGTTGTTTACAAAGGTATAGGAAAAGGAGTAAATTTATGGTAAAGTTGTGACACAGAAATACAACTTTAGTATTTTAGCACTTATTTTCTGTATCTGACCCATTTAAAGTACTGGTTGCAGTTGGAGCACACGTCTTAATATGGAGGCAGGAGTGTAACCTGCTTACACTTAAGGCTGTAAAAATAGATTTGCCCTCTGTTTCATATCATCACACCTATTTTTATATGAGGCAAAGAAAACCAAATTACAATTTCATTAACTAGGGGGGAAAAAGAGCTATCCAAACCCACCTGGCTCTATGTAAAAAAAGTAATTGCTCCTTAAACCTGTTAATCACTGGAAGTGAGTCTACTACATCAGTGTTGAGGAATTTTTGGCCCACTCTTCTCTGCAGAACTGTTTTAATTTAGCCAGCCTTTGAGAGGTTCACATCAAACGCTTAGTTGTATTTATTTATTCATTTATTTATTGACCCTGAGGTGGACATGCATATTTGCTTTGGATCATTGCCCTGCAGCATAGCTGAAATACACTTGAGCGTAAGGTCACAGACTGATGGCTGGACATAGAGGGCAGAATTCATCGTTCTATCAGTTACCACAAGTTGAGAGATTAAGTGTCTTTGTTCCTCAGGTGAAGTGGATGTGGTTTGGTGTTCAGTCCTGACTGAGAGCACCTGGGCCAGTGTTCCCAGCCTATTTAAACCTGGCTGCTCCTCACCTCAATGGCTGCTCATGATTTCCCTCTGTAGCAAGCAGTCCTGGTATTTTTGTTGGGTTTGTTGTTTTGGTTATATCTAATTGGTTTTGCTTTTCTTGAATTAGTTAGGTCTCGTGTTGGTTAGCATCTTGGTTCTCAATTGGTTTGTTTTGGGTTAGTGTCCTGCCATACTTTAATTTAGTTTAGTCTTTTTCTTGTTTAAATCTTATGTTAATTTAATAAAAACTTAAAAATTTGCCTTAAAATTGGTGTGTCTCCCTTTTTTGTCATGCGCTCACGAGCATTGATGCACTCTTGGAGCAATTTTGAAAGACCAGCTTCTTGTGGGAAGGTTCACCACTGTTCCATGTTTGCTCCATTGGTGGATAATGGTTTATACTTTGGTTACCAGAATACCAAAGCCTTAAAAAGATCACCAGTTAGTGATTTTTTTTTTTTTTAGATGTGGTACTTTTTGATTTCTTTGAGTCTACTTCGAGTTGCTTGAAAGGTTCTATTTAAGTGATTTTTTTTCTTTGTTCTAGAGGCAATACTCTTCCCTGGTGTGTCTAGCAAAATAGAATTTAGCTTTGCATAAATTGAAGTTAACCACAGTTTTTATTCATAAGCACGAGGGGCAGGAGGCTACTTTTTTGACATAAGTCCAGGTTGGTTTAGATAGCATTTTTCCTCCAGTAAATGTGATAAGTTTAAAACTGCATTTTGTATTTGTGTGTTTACTCTGATAATCTTTGTCTGATCTTAAAATGAGTGTGATTATTTGAAACAATGGTGAGAAAAAAGTAAAACTGAAAGAAATTTGAGTGGAAAAATACCAAAGAAACCAAATAAAAAAGCTTGGTAGTTTGGGATGTCATCAGAGAGAGTTTAAGAAAAAAAAAAAAAAAAAGATTTGTTTGACAGTTTTCTGTGGTTCAGCATGTTAGAGTCAGATGTCTAGTGTTCGCTTTGATTGGATTCACAGCGATGAAATCTCATCCAGAATGTAAACAAACCGTCATCCTCCTCCCAAAAACAGGATTTAGATATACATATTTCAGTTAATAATTCATTTTGTTTTTCACATCAATTTAGCCTGCCTAGCAGAACCTTGCAAAACGCCAGCGAGATGTCAGGATAAAATAAATTTAGATGCATAAAACAGCAGAAAAGCTGGCTAAATATGAACTTGAAATATTTTCTCCTTTTTTATTGGTCATTTTTTCATATCATTTAATTTTAGATAGCATTTTGCTTGAATTGTTTTTTTCTTGTATGAACAATTGTTCACACGTAATACACATGGTTAGTGTTTAAAGCTACAATTAAAATTATGTAAAAATGCTCCCTGTCAGTAAAAGGCTTTTTATATAATTGCTCTTAATTCTTTGTTTACAGTGTTACCTCTGATTTCGTTAAATCTTTCATGCTCGCCAGCCTAAGCTGTTCTAAGATCGTCAACTGGGCTGCTGAAACTATGTTTAATGCCAGACTGGAGCTTACCTAGGCAGGATTACTACTTATAATTGATAGGATATGACTGTATCCCTATGTATACCCTTATAAAATTATTTAAATTGTAATCTTGCAAAATTATAGTTCACCTAAAATGAATTTAAAGTTGTTTTATGACTGTTTTTTTTTTTTTTTTTTTTTTTAGATTTACTGAGAGCATTTAATCTCTTGTGATATGCAAAAAACTAATAGCTTTATTGACAGGATGGCTTTACAAGATGCTTGGAAAAACCAAAGAATCCCACAGTAAACAGAATCAAACTGTCTCAGAGCTACCAATAAAGCACATCAAAAACAGTTATCAGTGAGAAACACAATATAAGAAGAAACTCATTTCAGCTGCAACAGACTGTCACAAATCTATTTTTGCTACATATGTACAAGTGTTTGACCAAATCAATGCCACCTCCGCTCTTTTTTTTATATTTTTTTTTCTATAGCTTGACATTTGGTCTTGAGACTGACAGGCAGAAATGCAATGGAACTTTTTAGTTGGCAGGGATAGTTTTCTTCCTTTTTGAAGCCTGAATTTAATGGCAACAGCCTGGGCTGCGTTCTCAGGGGCTGTGCTGAGCACGCAGTTGTCATGATAGATAAAACAGAATGGGGTCACATGGACATACAAGATACTACCACCACATTCCCTACAGAAATAAGCAACTGGAAAGCAATGGCATCAGAGTTTAAATACGTGGCCTTATAACAAATGGAGCAAAAGATTTGATCTAATACAATAAACCGTAAGACGAATGAGGTTGCTTTGGAGTTTGGACTCAGTTTGTCATGTGGACTTTTAAGCTATGCGGCGTTTTGCACAAGTATGCACTCCCCTTGAGTATTTGTCACATTACAACCACAAACTTCAATGTATTTAATTGGGATTTTATGTAATAGATTAACACAATGGTGCATAATTGTGAAGTGGAAGGACATTTTTCACAAATAAAAATCTGAAAGGTGTGGCATTTATTTTTATTTAGCCACCTTAATTGGGATACTGTCAGGTTGCAAACCTACCAAGACATGGCCGTTCACCTAAACTGACCGGCTGTGTAAGGAAACTAATAGATCAGTGAAGCAGGACAGAAAAGTCTGATGACTCTGGAGGGGCTGCAGAGATCCAAAGCTCAGGTGAGATAGTCCATATATCAGGCCTTTATGCAAGGGTGACATAAAGAAAGCCATAATCTGTTGTAGTTTGGTGGCAGCATCATGCTGTGGCGCAGCAGAGTTTATTGCAAGATGGCTGGTGCTAAATCCAGACTCAGATTTTGAAAACCACTTATTATTGTCCTTACACCTCTCAGTTATTTTGAATTTTTGAACAGTAAATCATGTTAAAATACATTGAAGTTTATGGTTACAACATTGCAATTTGTGGTAAACATCAAGGGGTATGAATACTTTGGTAAAGAACTTTTAGACCCAGTGGTAGCAGACAATTACCATCACCCTTATTTTTACATCTCAAACTGTGAGCCATAGACAAATCCCTGTCAAATGGTTTGCTTTGCTGCTCAAGCTTTAATGTCATTGTGTGTTTTACTTTCTCGTCACCTTGCTTCTGTCTGCCAAACCATGAGCCTAATTAGCTTTCCCCTTTACAGCTAAAGGTGTGCTCATCTCAGGAATTAGCCTGTGGGGAGTTTTTGGTTAGAAAGGCAAATTCTTGCAACTCTGTGACACATGATTGGACCTTTCTGTGAGAGATATATTCTGTTTGTGTCAGCAGAGGAAGAGTCACTGACTGATCTTGCAGTGGCTTTTACTGCTGAAGCCATAAAGAGATTGTAGTTTCACATATATCTATGCTTGCAACACAAATAGCAGTATCTAAACACCGTTAATGTAGTCTTTTTTTTTTCTTTTTTTTTTTTTTTACGTATTTACATATACTTTTAGGAAGCTACGTCTCTTATTATTTGTTGCATGTCAGCATTGTCAATGCTCCGCTTAAATGTCTTAGAAGTTTGATGGAAAATCCAATTTTGGATTTATTGACTATCAGACTTATTTCTACACATTTGCTCTTTAAAGTGGTTCAACTGTGTGATTACCTCCTGTGAAGCTTCCTCTTCGTGCTCTAGTGAAAACCTTTTTGGTAATGTCTTAAGATGGCGCTGATATATCTGACTAATGAACCAGGCAAGGGCTTTTCAGTTTTTAAAAACTGCCTGGAACAAAGAGGAAACAAAGGGACAAAACATATAACAAAACATGCAGTTATAGGATTAACAGAGGCCACCTCTAGCACCTATATCTAAGTAAAAACAGTCACTCCAGAAACACACAAGGATAAGCGAGGTCATTATGGCTCTCCATGTGCTGCCCACACTCATATACACCCACATGGTTACATTCTTGAGGCTATTAAACATGCCAGCATTTCATCTCCAATCATAGTGGGGGGTTGACTGTCCCAAGGTTCGGTTGCATGCACACCTGCACACTCTGAGCTGCAAGTGGTGACGCACAGGGAGGCACCATCACCGTGGGATACTTAATCACCCTGAGACACATTTCAATTCTTAAGCAACAATTTGCAGAAGTTATGAGGACAAGGTCAATGGATGCATTTTGATGTTTTTGCCTTCAGCCAGCCCAATTACTTTGACTAGTGCATGCAGATCTTTTAGCAGAAGTAAATTATGTGCTGTGACACATTAGGTTCATAACAAAATGCATACAGCCCAATGCCACAGATGGTTTCCCCAATAATTAGGCCCTATAAATTAGCAGAGACGACAGCCCAGCTAAAAAGCAACAGAAAATGACTCTGTATAGCTCATTTGTCAGGTTAGTGTGCACAGAACGTCCTTAATGCTAAAGACTGAGAAGCTGAATGATCTTTGATTAAGGTCATACGACACTGGAAAGTAGTAATTAGTTTTCTCTGCTGATGTAAGCTGTCACTGTGATGGAGGAGCCTTGTTGAGTGATAGATGGAAAAGCATCCAGTTATTTAGGAGCATCAGTCTGACCCAGGGATGTTTGTTTGCTCTGTTGGACCTCAACAGGATTTGCTGACGAAGCAAACTGAGGATCATTCTCTTCCTGTTGCTCTTCTTATTTAAGAGAAGCCACTTTCACACATATATCCTCCTCAGCTAACTTTCTTCCATCATCTTACACCAGAATGTTTAAAGCTTCTTTCTTAATAGATCTAGAACCAATATTGCTCCTATTTGCATCATTTCTAACATTAAAAGGATACCTGATGAAATTTTTTTGATTTTGCTTTTACATTTTTGCTTCAACATACATCCCAGATGAAAACAGTATTGTGCTTGCTTTTTGAAGAAAAATGTGCAGAAAGATTAATGGTGAAGCATGTTTGTGGAAGGGAAAAGAGGCCATTAGTTACAAAGTATTCACACCCCTTGACCTTTTAACGCCTCAAAGTGTTTTATTAGGGATTCCACTTAATAAACCAACACAAAGTGGTGCATAATTGCAAGAGGAATAAGAATAGAATAGAATAGAATAGAATAGAATAGAATAGAATAGAATAGAATAGAAATATCCTTTATTGTCCCACAATGGGGAAATTTCTGTGCAACAGCAGCACAGTAACAGTGATAGGCAATAACAGCAAACAGGCTTACATAAAGATAGAATATAAAATATATAAAAACAGAATTAAGAATAAAAATACTGTACTGTAAGGGCAATACTTCAACATAAATGCTGTGTATGTATCAAAAAAATAAAAATACTCCAATCCAGAGGAAACTTGGATTTTACAGTTTTGTTTGTAAATAGAAATCCAAGGAATGTGTCTTGCATTTGTATTCACCCCCCTTTAATCTGGCAGAAGCAGCATTATGCTAGGAAGATTGATGGATCTAAATACATGCCAGTCCTGGTGGACAATATGTTAGAGTCTACAAAATACTTGAGACTGCAGTAGATGCTCATCTTCTGTCTGGATTATGACCTTAAACATACAGAGCTGAAATGGAATGGCCTAAATTAGAACATGCTTGGATTGTTGGATTGGCCCAGTTAAAGTCCAGACCTAAATCCAATTGTGAGTCTGTGGCAAACAAATACTCTTGCTTATAGCTTCTTTCCATCTAATCTGACTGAGCTTGAGCTCTGAGTTGTTACAATTTCAGACCTGGTAGATATATCCCAAAGCACATCCCAAATATTGTCTTTTCTCTCCTCAGATATGCACTACTTTGTTTTACTCTGTCACCTCAAATCCAAAGTAAATACACTGAAATTGTGGAAACTTTAAGGGGTATGAATAGTTTTGCAAGTGACTTTTTAGACACTAATTAAAAGATGTAGTTAAAAATAGAAAAACATTTCAGATGGACTAAAACCAAACGAAATAGGAGCACTGGATCTGAAACTCTCTTCCATGAAATACACTGTTTCAGTCTTGATCTGAAAGGGGCCACAGTGGGAATGAGTGGTGTGCAGGAAATGATCACAGCACAAACCCACAGTGCAAGCCACACAGCAAACCAAAAGTCTACTCAGTAATCCATCTTACTGCCCTACTTGTTTCCCCACATCCATATTGCTCATTGCACTGTGCTCCGTCAGACTGACAGGATCCTCCAGAGATGCAAGTTTAGTTATGAGAGAGTGCCGATGTGGCAAATAAAACTGTGTCTTCCTGTGCGATTTCAAAGTGAAACACACGGTAATCACACCGTTCCAGATGCAGGCAGACCCTCCAGCTTGCTCTATCACACACAGCCTTTGTCATGTTTGCTTTATCACTAGCTGTTTGCCTGAAGAGGCCTGGCTGCCTTCATTGATACAGTTTGTCAGACATGTTTTCAGGCGTTGTTTTTTTGCTTTGTTTCTAATCCTGCTCTGTGCTGTTACTGCTACTGTTAGCAGTACCAGACGCCAGTCCAGCCTGGTTATCCAAAAAAAAAAAACAAAACAAAAAAAAAAAAAAAAAACAAAAAAAAAAAAAACGAGAACTGTTCCAATTTTCCACGCTCTTTATCTCACAAGCTTGATATTTTTGTCATGATATTTTTACTCATGACATTTTTCTCTTGCAATCCAGATTTGTGTAATATACTATTGATTTGACATTATTAAAACTGTAAAATGTAAAAAGTCACCTCCAGTTAGATAGTGATGAATAGAATCTGTAAGTTGGGTAATTCTAATATAATTGGTAAACTTTTTTTCTTTTCTACTTTTCTTTTCAGGAACCGTTTCAGGCTAACATGGCCAGGATTAAAGATATGGTTAGGCTTTTGTTTTGTTCTTGTGTGTGTCTCGTGTCTCGTGGTGTTGCTTCTATTTCCTCTTTATGAGTTCAAATGGAAGTATTGTTTAGTCCATTGCCTCGTGACTCACAACCTTAACTGCCTTCTTCCTTTTCAGAGAAGAGAATCTGCCACTCTGTCTAAAAAAGCAAACAACACCTTCAACATTGTTGGGACCACCTACGGAATCAACGTGGCTAAAGACCAAGGTTTAACGACCATTTCCAAAAGCGCCCCGGGACCTTCGATTAAACACTCCTTTCTGCACAAAATGGATGACCCCTACACAGAGGCGAAGAAATCCTACAACCGCGTCAGCAAAGTGGACAAGATATCTCGCATCATTTTCCCAGTTCTGTTCTTCATTTTCAACTTAGGCTACTGGGCTACATATGTCAACAGAAAGCCCGCAATTATGAAGGCAAACAACCTAAACTGATTTTCACCAAATGTTGGCTTTGGAAGAGAGATAGGTTTGCAGGAAGCCAAGTCCATTACATCTTAACGTGTGTATGTGTGTGCGCGCATGTCTTGTGTGTCTGTTTTTTCTTAAACGTTTGATATTTTTGCACGGTTGTATTGTTGGGAGGCAAATCCAGTTTCCATTAGACTCACATACAGTGGTGGACCTCGGAGGAAGCACATTCTCTCATCAGTCTGTGTTTGTGCAGCGTTTCTTTTCTCCACCCCACACTTAGCTCTGGCCCTGTTCCCTGTTGTGGTTAATCCGTTGCTGTATCTTGATTGCTTGCCGTTTCGTACAGTAGTCAAATTGTGCGCCCACTGTTTTGACATATTTGGGTTTTTGCTTATAATAAGTTAGCACACGCATGCGTTTTCTGTTTTCATAGTAACTCATTACCAGTGATAAGGCGCTGACACACTGTACACACACACGCACACAAACACACACTGATACTGCAGAAAACACAAGGAAAGCCATTCGCTGGTCGCTTTATTGTGCTCTGTTAGTTAGGGCAGCCTGTATAGTTTTATAGGAACATCATTAATAATTGTCAGAGTCTGGCCTTCAGCTCCTTCTGAATCTCAACACACACAATGCAGTCTCAAAGGCCTGCCTGTACATTTTCTAGTCCACTGGCTCTTATTGTTTTAACTGGCTGATTATGTTCAATGACAGATAATATATGTGCCTTGGTGAAAACACTCATCATAAAGAAAAAGAGTTGGACATGCTTACATTTGCATTTCCAAACATGCATTTGCTTTGCAAAAGTATTTACACCCCTTAAACTTATCACATTTTGTCCTGCTACAACCACCAACTTCAATGTATTTTATTGAGATTTTATGTCACAGATCACAAAGAACTGCATGATTGTCAAGTGTAAAGAAAATTATACATAGTTTTCATTTTTAAGTACAATTTTAAAAAATGTAGCATGCATTTGTATTCAGCCTCTCGTTTTAGTCTCATCTGGCCAGAGCACCTTCTTGTACATATTTGCTAGGACTTCTACATGGCTTGTGGGCAACATACAAACAGAACTTGTTAAAGACCATTTATGTTCATTGTTAAATAGGGAGATGCATACAGATGGGGCCTGGTTTGTGTTTTCGTTAATCATCGAGGAGTTTGTGGATACATATACAAATGAAGCAATAACACCGGTAATCATGAGGGCAGTGGGGCGCTGTGTAGCTCCTATGTGGTCAGCAAAAGAAAGAGGAGGAAGATGAAGAAATAAATTGTGGAATTTCTTTTTAAGTATTTAATGACCGCATAGATCCCTCCCTCTACTACAGTGCCTCTTTTTATGTCTCTGTCTGACATACTTTTTTCCAGCGTTGTCATATTTACTGTCATCTAAACTACACTCTAGTGGCTGCATTACTTAATAACCATGCCAACATCATAAACACATTAAAAGCATACAGAAAGAAACACTTGACAACATTAGAAATGGGCGGACCTATTTACAGAGAGCATAAATGGGCCTTGATAGCATTCTTTTATTAATTGCTTTCTTCTTGCCACAAGTTGATAAAGGTCAGGCCTGGTGGACTGTAAAACTAGTAGTGGTCCTCTCTACAGATGGTCCCACCTGAGCTGTGGATTTCTCCAACTGCTCCAGAGTTACCATTGGCCTCTTGGCTGCTTCTCTGATCGATCCTTCCCTTTAACTAAAGTTCAGAAACAAACATCTAAGACCATCACAAATTAGATGGATTTATACTCAAATTGAACTACACACAAGTTGACACTATTAATTAGGTGACTTCTAAAGGTGTTTGTACGTGGTCGCACTGCATTTTGGGGATAAAAGTGACTGAAAACAATTGTACACCACACTTTTCAGATTTCTGTTTGTAAAAGGTTTTGAAAAACACGTTCCTTTCACTTTATAATTATGCAACATTTTGAATTAGTCCATCACAAAAAAATCCTAAAAAAAAAAATACATTAAAGTTTGTGTTTGTAATGTGACAAAACGAGAAAACTGTTTTAAGGGGTATTAATGCTTTTGCGAGGTACTGTATCTATTGTCTATGAACATTTAACGGTCTCTGTAGGTTCTATCTATTCCAGTGTATGGCTGTTCCCACCCTAAACCAGCCCATGCTCATAGATACCCAGACTAAAACTGCCTCTTAGTATGAAGGGTTAACAGACCTATTCCTGTGAGATGACCTTGCAAAGAGATTAATGGCTCTTAGTGTTGTCAAGAACAACTACCATGTAAATTTATGATTTTTTTATGGAGCATGCTAATCAACAAACTACCACCATTACCTCAGAATGAAGACAAATTTGGAATTATATCTTTAAAAAGGTTTAAATTTTTAGATTTTTTTTTTTTTTAATTTATGAAACAATCTCTCTTTTCATTCAGTACTTTGTGATATTTCCCTCTTTTCTATTGTTGCTGTTCCAAGATGTTTATCATGTCTCTGTCATCAAGCAGGTTAGAATCCATGCTCTTTTATGCTTTCTTCTGTAATGTATATTGGTACTGATTTTCTTATCCACATGTGCTGTATTGGTTTTGTGTTTTTGCTGTAGACAACAAAGGCAATGTTTCACATGGTGATTTTAAATTGTCTTCAGAGACACTTATTAGAGTACAGTAATCTACATCCCGGAAATTACTCTACAGCCGAATAACCCCAAATGAAAAAGAATCTTAATTTATTGAGAAAATGTGATAAATGTTGATCAAAGTCACATCAGATTTGGTTACTGAGCATCAAGTGTCTCTGCTTTTGCTCCCATTGTTAAGTGACTTCAGTATGTGTGTGAGACAATCCGTTTTTGTTTTTTGAACCTATGTGTTTATACAATCAGCTTCTAAAACAATTTTTTTGCTTTTTTTTGCCAGATGCATCCTGGCTATTTCTGAGTATTTTAAGAATAGATTATTTGAGAGGTGTACTTGAGAGCCCATCATGCACTGGGTTCCAAAAAACTGTATGGTTAGACCAGGGGAAAAGAGTGCATTATGCTGTGGCTTCAGTAAAAGGTTGTCAGCCAATTATGTGCAATGTACCAGCCATTGTTTCTGCATGATAATTTGTACACGTTTGTTCCTGCAATCTGTAACACTGGCATACGCTGTACACTCAGACAGAATATGGAGTCAGGATGTCTACAGTTCATCCCAGTCACTTTGTTACCTATGAATAACCAGTTGTATAAACACTTCTTTACTTCATACATTTGAACAAGCTTTTGTACAAACCTCTGAAACTGTTTTCCCTTATTTAGTTTACAACTAAACATATGGATCCATTGAACTGACTCAACATCTGTCTCCATTTACTCTTAGCAAGGTTTCTATAGGGTCTTAAAAAGTTTTTTAAAAAAATCCTTAATCCGTGTCATTTTTAAGCCTTAAAAAGTCTCAGATTAGGAAAGATTTTCCACACTATGTCTTAGATTGCGTTTTAGTTCTGTCTTAAATTTCTGCTCCAAAAGCTTATTGGTTTATTGTAGTTTGTACCTTAAGTTTCAGACATTTTTGTTACATTACCTCCATCGACATTAGAAAATGTATTTTGAATAGAAAACTGGCATTTTAATAGTTTGTTTCAATAGTTTCAATGAATTTGTTAAAGGATTTGTTAAGAGGGTTGGAGTTGCATGCCAGATTCAATAAAGTCTATCTTAAGTCTGCAAAACTATTTAACTTGCTTCTGATAGTAAGTTTGTCAAACAGACGTTATAAGGAGGGTATTATGATTGTTTATAATTCTTGTCTGTCTTTAATTTAAGCGATAAAGATTTTAACAAGATCTTAAAGTCTTTCAGGTTAACAGAACTAGCAGAAACTCAGTTTAAAACATGTTAAACACACTTGAGTAAAGTTTTAAACTAGTAATTCCCTATTTAGTTTAGATAGCAGAGGTGTAACTACACAATTGCCACCATCTTTAAAAGCATATTATACAGAAATGGCAAAAGATCAAATATTAATTTGAATTATGTTGTGTCATAAACAGCTTCAACTAAAAGATACGGCGCATCAGTCTTAAACTTATTGCTTGCAGCTTTTTTTTTTTATTTTGCACACCTAAGTCAAGATGAAGATTTTATTTTGAAGTATTTTTATCTTAACATTATAAATTTGGATTAGACAAAGAAGAACTTCAAACCTGGCTACTGGCTGCAGCTAATTCAGCATGTATCAACCCATCTTTAATTATATCTGATTTCTCCAGGTTCCTGGATTGGAGTTACTGTAGGTTGGTGGCTCTAAACAAAGTAGAGGCATTTGTCAACTGATATGTATAAAATATATAATAAAACATGTTAAACACATGGTGACTAAAGTCATCAATAGTCTCTAACCATAGAAGTATCTGGGAAAAAAATTTTCGCCAAAAAAAACGTACATTTACATAGTGATTCATTTAGCATTAAAAACTTTCAGCAATGGACATATTTTGCCAACATATTCATACACCTTGTCCTTTTTCATATTGTCTCACAGTACAAGCACAAATTGCAACGTCCTTTTTTTTTGGAATTTTAACAGGTTTTCTTCCAGGGTTGCTTTCATTTGGCTCCATTTATTTTTCCATTAACTCTGACCGGTTTCCCTTTTGCCAACTGAAGCATCCCCACACCATGATGCTGCCACCACTATGTTTCTTTGAAGCTAGTGTTTACAGTGTGACAAAGTATGAAACGCGGTTTGCAAGGCACTGTAACTATAAACTTAGTTTTCATTTTGTATTTAAAGGTTATATCAAAGACATCAAGTCTTTAAAAATGTCACCAACATTAAAATAACTGTTTTTCAGTCTTGTTTCAAATATTTCAAATTTAATTAAGTTCTGCATGAATTTTTCCAATAATTTTCACCTCATCAAAAAAGGGAAAACATATTCGGAGCTGCACAATCAAGCTTCTGCTTTCCACAGATAATCCACGATAAAATCATTGTCACCCAAATTGCTGAGATTAATTTCTGAATTAATCAGCAAACAGAACATGTAAATGAGTGAGGGAAAAACAAAAAGTCAGTTTTATTACTTGCAGTTAATGATGTTAGGAACATTGCAGGCACATGTGGTTTAGTAAAAGAAACATGGGAAATGTTTATGTAATTTTTTTCCATACACCTCAGAGGATTTGATAAACAGGACTTTATAGAACTGTTGCCATTCAGGTTTGGGTTTGATTGTATTATGTGGTATAATCCAACAGGGCCAGAATTGAATTCAGTAAAACCATGTCATCCTATACAGTGAGATACAGTATATTAAGAGTATAATATTATATTAATATATTTATGCTAATTAGTACGGCATTAAATATTCTGTTTTATACAACATAACCTCTACAGCATTGATGCAAAGGTCTTAAAGCATAGAAAGCCGTAGAAAAATAGATCAACTAAAGAGATTAATAATGGCAAAAACTTGTTCAGAAGTGTAATTAACTTGTGAATTTGTAGATATTGTGAAATCAATTCCAATAGTTTTTTTGTGAATATTAATATGTCATGTCATTTATTTTTACATTATATAGATACTGCTGTCTTACATTGAGCTCTGTAACACTAGGTGTTATGGTAGTAAAGAACAGTAGAGATAATATTCATCCAGCTACTTACAAGATCAGTACCTTGTGTGCACTTTCCCAAACCTAACTGTGAATTAGCAGCTGTCTGCAAGCAGAGTTGTACACACTGTGTTCTCCTTCCAGCGATTTCACTGCATGTCCCTCTGCATTGAGAGATCAAGAACTTCCTCCACAAAGACTGCTCTGGGAACTTTGTGGACTTTGTGATTTTCTTGGGAAGTTGTTCTCTGTATGCCCAGTGACTGGACTTTGTATGTTACAACACCTGTTTGTGTGCTTACTGTATGAGATGTAGCAAATGGAAATAGGGATTAAAAGGACATTGTATTTTGTCTTGGAGTTAAAAGACCCTTCTTGGTCACATTCAAGCTCAAACACACACATTTTAATGGAGTTTTTGTCTGACTCTGTCATTGTTGGTACTATGCATGCAAGTCTATTAGGTGGTTAAAAAAACAGCAAGCAGTACAGATGTGAGGCATCCTAAATGAACAAACAAGTAAACTCACACCACCAAGAACCTTTGAAATATTTTTGTGATCAGAGCTCCAGCGTTGACAAGGACAAATCAAATGAAATAGCCAACCCTATGCCAGTAATCTACATTTTCATAAACTTCTCATGCTTTTTATCCTGAGGTTCTTCATAGTAAAAGTCAAGTTTTCTGAGTCCTCCTCCAAAATTATTCATACCCTGGCAGATTTAGATACAAGAAACTTTTGATGTGTTTGTTCTCAATGAAAGATACAGAGGTTGTGTCAGAATATGATAATACAGATTTCAGCACCAAACAAACCATTTTTATGTTTGACTTACATTTTGTGTAAAATCGCATTATTCATACCCATTGCAAATTGTGAGAGTCTTAGAGAATATTTAGGTTTTACAGCATTACAAACTTTGCATGCTGTTCTATAGCAGCTTGATTAATCAATCAGATGAAAAACAGCATCTCTCCACAGTTAGTTTGTGTCAGCTCATTGCTAAAATAAAAGAGTGACTACATGTAGTGGCTTCTCATAGATGAGAACTGCAAGACCGTATATAAGGTATTCAGTTTCCAGTGCCTGCAGTACCAAGCAATACATATTTAAAAAATACAAGACGCTCTCCACTGTGGAAACTCTCAGAGGATATAGAGGGAAGCCAAAACTAAAAACCTGAACTTGAAGGGCTGATGGTAGAAGAGGTGAAAAAGAATCCAAGGATAATCACCAAGGTTATCCTGATAAACGTGGGCCATGCCAGTGGCAACATCTCAAGGCAGGCAGTCCAACAGACACTGGTTATCACTGCATTCCAGGAATACAGATCTCGGAAGAAGTCTCTTCTATGAGTAAGATTAATAAAAGCACAATTGGATTCTCGTGTGGTCAAAGACCTCTTTGTCTCCTGTTTTGTGGTCAGACAAAACAAAACTGTTTTTTTGGCCACAATGATGTTGCCTCAATTTGGAGAATCACTCAACTCCGAGAACAAAGCATGACAATGAGAACATAATGCTTTGCGAGTATTTTTTAGACAGTGGGACACGCAACCTAATCAAGGTAAATGCCATCATGAAACATAAGACCAACAGTATGCAGAGAAACTTGGACGTCGGCAACACTCGACATTTCACCATTCCAATGACTCATTTATATTCTTTGGATGTTTATTACGTTTTGTCACAAACAGCAAAACAGCTGAGCATATTCATTCAAAATTGTATGTGAAAGTGTAACACAAAGTAGCACATTATTGGAAAGTGGAACCGTTCACTAAAAAAAAAGTCTGAATGTAGCCTATGGTGTGTTTGAATTCAGCTCCTTCATTCAGTAATTTATAGAGATACATTTCCCAGAGAGTACTTTGTGGGGCTTTTTGTTTTTACCTTGACAAATCTAGAACAACAAATATTTGTCCATACTTCTTTGCAAAAAAGCCCAGTGACATTGGATGGAGAGAGTCTGTAAACATCAATTATTAAGCCTTGCAATACATTCCCAGTTTGACTATGGTATGGACTTCTGGATTGGGCCACTGTAACATGTCTTGATCTAAACAAATAAATTCTGGTTCTATATTTAGACTTACTGTCCTCTGGCCAGAACATGGAGCATTCGACAGGTTTTATTTCCAGCATCATCCTGTACTTAGCTCCATCTTCCCAGCATCTCTGACCAGTTTCTCTCTTCCTGCTGAAAGAAAGCACCACTAAAAATTGTCTCATCAACAGATTCCATGACCTGAGCTGTGGATCTCTCTCCAGCACCTCCACAGTTACTATGGACTTCTTCCCTGCCTTATTTCTCCAATTAATGCTTTCCTTACACAGCTGGTCAGTTTAGGGCGGACAGCCGTATTTTGGTAGGTGTTTCAGTTCAGCTATACCTTTTTAATTTTTGAATGATCCATCAAAGCTTGGGATATTATTTATAACCTAACCCTGCTTTAAAACTTCTGCAGGACTTTCTTCCTGACCTATCTGCTATGTACATCTATCTTCATGATTCTGTTTGTTCTCTAATGTTCTCTAACAACCTTCACAGAACAGCTGGATTTATATGGATATTATAAACAGGTAGGGCTACTATACTATTTGGTGACTTCTGCGATCAACTGGAATCCCTTTTTAGAATTCTGTAAAAACATTCCCTTCCAGTTCACAATTTTTGCATCTATTCATGTTTTGTCCATGAAATTATTGACTGGTTTAACATTGATGTCTATGGTTGTTAAATGACACAATGTCAAGGTGTAACTGTCTTTTTTTTAAATGAACCAACTTATTTTCCCAGTTGGCTTGAGAACATATAAAGCCCATGCCCTAAATCCACCTTATTTCATGGACTTCCAGATATTGTTCTGTTGTCCTTGCTTTCTATGACAAATAAAATTATTATTACAAATTAACAATAATTTTCTAGGCTTTCCGTGATAAAATTTGAAAAAGCAAATAAACAGCAGCTTTCTGCAATTTGATTTGAGTTAAACTCATGTACATTTTTTCTGAAATATTTCTGTAATATCCTAGCTAAAATATGCAATGGAGACAAAAAATTTACAGCAGCTGACGAACTAATTGAAGTTTACGTTTTAAAATTCGTAGTCTGCTCCTGATGATAAATTATATGATGTGCTAAAACAAGGCCATCCCAGCACCACAGAGCACTGAAGAAAATCTGGGACAGTGATGTTAGGTGCAAACTTTGTTAACTTTACCTATTTCTCAAGGAAGAATGCTCACCTTTCTGTCACTAAAGCTCTTTTGTGTGGTTCTCCAGTCCTTTTCTGGCTAAATATCTTTGTTCTTTACAGTGCATAAATCCACAGTGCTTTGAAGAGTATTTTAACGGGACTGAATTTTTAATGAACTACAGATCAGACAATGGTAACAAAGAATACTGAAACTCAGAGATGTAGCCCAGAAAAAGTTATGTTCCTCTGTGATCAGCTTCTGTTTGTGTGACTTGCACAGAGAAGATTACAATGAACGTTGGACTGCTCCATAAAAGCCCTGGGCTCATTACTGCCTACATGTAAACATACCAAGCTAGAGTCACAGTAATAAATGTGAAACAAAAAAATAAGCAAATGCAGCATTGTGTAGAAAGACAAGTGAAGCCAGCCAAGTTAAAATTACAGCCCATTAAGTCTTCTCAAACAGCACAGGGGAATGAAGTTATCTGAAAGCAAAAATTAAAAAAAAGTTTTTTCCCTGTTTTATTTCAACAATCCAGCTGATAGGCAGCAACAGCAAATCTGTGGCTCTCACTTTGTGACATAAGTAATTACTAACTAAACCATACTGACAGTGCAGTGGTTATGCCCTCTAGTTGTGTAGCAAATGACCAGAAAGTTGGTTTGACAAGTTGAGAGAAACTTTGGCTGTTGAGACTGCAGAAATGGTATAAATTATACAATGCTCAGCACTTCAATTATGATAGAAAAACAAAAGGAGAAAGTGGCATTAACTTAATAATTTAAAATGAGGTATTTCCCTCAAGCTGAGCTAACTTGACATTTTCGCTGGAAAAGTGATGTGATGACCTAGTTTGTGTGTTTCAATCACAAAGTCCTTTGAATGAAAAACTGTTAACTATTATGCAAATGAGCTTCACACGAAATTGCCACATTAACATCTTCAAAGCCTAAACACTAAAAATATACTTGGTACAAAATTGACAGAATTTAATTTTACTCTCTTTTCTTTCTTCCTTCCTTCTTTTTTTTAATTGCAGGAGAAAGTGATTCTAATTTAGTTCCTAGTTCACCCAAGCTTGTTCACCAAGAATTAACATTTTCCAATAATTCCAAAAATAGTAATAAATAAAATGAACAAAATGAAATACATCTCACATGTTTGAATGATAAACTGACTAAAATGTCAAAGAACTAATGTCACTGGTTCACATGAGGCTGATCTAAAAGCAACAGAATCAAAGCAGAGCAAATCTGCTACAACACATCTGAATCCAGAAGGCCAGGTCTGACCATGATTAATCAAGCCAAGAAGACTACTTTTGGCCTGCAGCTAAAACCTTTGGTATCATACCATTTATACCGACAACGATAAGGTTGTGGCAAGCCTTCTTGTTAGCAGCAACTACTGGAGACTTAATCAATGACTGTATGAAAAAAACATGGACGCAGTATGTGCTCTGATAAATGAAGTCAATGTGATGAAACACTAGCTCAGCAGAAGAGTGGCCATCTTCCAATTACAAAATTGGTTATATGATCCCATGCCCTACAAAGTGTCCTTGGGTTGGATGCTGGACCCAGTATGGCCTCTGATATGTTCAGTGAGGCAGGATGAAAAACATATTTGTCCCGTATAAGAAAATGACATTACTTCAAATTTGTTCTTTGATTTCTGTGAACATGTTCATTTTTAAAACTCAGTTAAAATAAAATAGACAAACAGCAGTATGCTATTTGAGCCAAGACAGGTTTGTAATTTTAAGTAGCAAACCTAAATGTAGTGCTTTGTTTCTCCTGTTCATCACACTGACTTTTTTTCCTATAAATTATAAACCATAAACTATCTTAAATTCACTATTATTAGTGCGCTGTCCAAATTAACATAGATATATTACAATATGGATGTGTGGATATTTTCTGCTTTGTTTGCAGTTTTTTCAAAGTGGAGATTTTTAAAAAGTCACTTTGTGAGCTATACATGCAGACAGGATACCTGAAGATTATTTGAATTTGGACCATGGAGCCTCAGTTTGGACATGCCCTCTCCTGCATTCTGTGGTGGAACCCACACCAACAGCGAAGATGTATTTTATGGATTAGTTATTCAATATCTCTCCCGCTTTGACTATTTTTATTAAATTTCAAATGAAAGTGACAGTATCAAAAAAACACAAGCTACAAATGTTTGGGGATAATCTTTAGCCTAGCACTGCTTTAGTCGTGCTCAAGAACAAGCTTTTATTCTCTTCATGTCCTGTATGAGTTGTTATTTAACAATTTTAAAAGTGCAAGCACTTTAAATTCTTAACTACAATTAACATTCAGAAAGTTTGTGTACAGTATAAAGAATTATCTTTTGCTTCAATTTTGGTATTTTTTTCATTAAAAAGTATCTGTCATATTATCTGAAAAGGTAAAACAGTGGTACCCCGCAAGGCTATGTATTAGTTTTTAAGAAAATTTTAAAAATAACTTTCAGCAGTCTTTTTATTTTGTTTGAAATGTGGTTATCTGACAATTAAGACAATTAAGAGTAATAAAAAAAATTAACCTGAAACATGCTGGACCACTGATTTGTGCTTTAGGGGAATACATAGGCATACATAGTTTTTCAAAGCTAAACTAAACAGAGAGGAAAAAACACTGGTTCGGCAGATGTGGAAAACACGTCTGCATAGAAGCCCAAGTTCAGGTAAGCTAGCTAAACTCATCATAGAAGTTGTTCAAATATTAGAATTATCCAAGTGATTCAAACTGACAGTAATAAAAGTTGTAATTTTTAAATTGAACCATACTGAAGAGTTAAAACCTCGTTTAAAGATTAAAAGTCCCATTTTACCTTGGGGGTGAATATATGTTACTACATGGTAGCAGGCAGTCTTCCATTGGTCTTGTAAAGTAAGGGAAAGCACAGGTGTTTCAAATAATGACAGTAATCTAATGAAACTTCTTATGATTTATTAAATGTACCTGTGTATACTCTTGCATATTTGCACCAATCAGTGCATTGCTATATGTAAAAGCAGTTTTTGCACATTTATTCTCTTTATGAGCAGTGATTTTTCTAGGATACTAACCTGAAATTAAGACAGAAGGAATTTGGCTGCTGTATTTTTTTTTTTTTTTTTTTTTTTTTTTTTCATTTTAATAAATAAAAGAACTGAATTCCCAGAACTGAATAATTCTGTTACCTTACTGTGATTATGTAGCTTCCCCATGATTATAGCATATTTTACATGTTTGTGTTGAGAAAACAGGGGCAGAAATTACAATAAAATTGCTATATAATTTCATTAAAACTATATCAGATATTTAAATGTGAATGCAAACGTTGTGACATTGTGTTTTTAAGTCTTAGGTTAACACATTCACGCTCAAGATAAACCAAGTCTGTGAAAAATCAATATATAGTCTGTGTGGAAGTATTTTGCTGGGACTTTATGAAATAGATCAGCACAGAATAATGGAAACCTGTAAGGTGGAAGGACAACATTTCATATTCCTAAATAAAAAGCAATGCAACCAATTGCTTTTAACAGTCACCAAGCTGGTAAATAGTATCTACATGTTATTTAATCTCAGTTTAAATACAGCTGTACTGTGAAGGTCCCAGAGATTTATTAGAAAACAAACAGCATCATGCAGACCAAGAAATACAGCAGACAGGTCAGGGAGGAAGTTGTGGAAAAGTTCAAAGCAGTGTTTTGAACATCTTACAAAGGCTCTGTTCAATCCATCATCTGAAAAGAGAAAGAGCATGACACAACTGGAAGCTTACCAAGATATGGCCATCCACCTGAACTGACAGACCAGACAAGGAGAGCATTAATCAGAGAAGCAGCCAAGAGCCCAGTGGTATCTCTGTCGGGCCAACAGAGATCCCCACCTCAGGGATGAGAATATGTTAACAGGACAGCTGTTAGTCCTTCATTCCACAAATCTGTGACAAAAACTGGGAAGAAGAAAAACACACATTAAAAGAACAATAATAGCTCTAAATTTTGTCACAAGCCATACAGGGGATGCAGCAAATGGGAAGGAAGGTGCTCTGGCCTACATGCAAAATGATGAACAACATCCTGAATGTACCACATAGTGGCGACACCATTATGCTGTGGGGGTGATATATATATATATATATATATATATATATATATATATATATATATATATATATATATATATATATATATATATATATATATATATATATATATATATAAGTGAACTTCACAGGAACCTACAGGAAGTGAAGCAGCAGTTTCTACTTTTGCTCCTGGAACACAATTAAGTGAGGTAAATTCACAACAGTAAAATGTGGCAATTTTAAACAATAAAATCTTATTTTAACAAAACTTGTCAAAGTTCATTCAAACCAAGATGTTGCATCAAATAATCTAGCAATGCAAAACTTAAATATTTTCAGACAACAGAATAAAGATGAGGTGTGGGTAAATCAAAATAAGAATGTTAACTGTAATACTAGGACTAATTCTGGGCAAATGGTGTTCTCACCTACTTTGTTACAATATATATCTTTTATTTTTTTCAGAAAGACCATGGAAACTGGACACATTTGTTTGGAAGACAAATGGAGCTAAATACAGGGCAATCTTGGAAGAGAACATAATAGAGGCTGCAAAAGGCTTGAGACTGGGTTGGAGGTTCACCTTCCAGCAGAACAATTACCCTAAATATACAGGATTACAATGGAGTGGTTGAAATCAAAGTAGATTCACATGCTAGAATAGTCCTGTCAAATTCCAGACCAAATTCCTGATCTTTCTGCACAGAGAAGTGGGTAAAAAATGTAGCTTCGAGTTGTTCAAAGCTTGTAGAGAAAGGTGCTTCTGCAAAGTGTTGACTCAAGTAGGCTTTATTTGTAAAACATTTTCAAATCCTAAATCCTTATCCAATTATTTACTATTTTGTGTTGGTCTGCTCTATCAGAAAAAAATGTCAGCAAAATAGATGCAGTTTTGTGGTTGTAAGAGGGATTAGGGTGAAAAAGTTCATGGGGTATGAATGCATTTGCAAAACTCTTATAAAATAAAGGTTTAAATGGAGGCTTAAGGCCTGAACTGAAATATGCTACTGCCTATAACCAATAAACAACAAATAAACTTTCCTGTGGGAAGACCAACTTACTCATATGAAAACCCTTTAATGAGACAGAAGTTGTCAAGATAGTCAGTGGATTCTGAGATGCTTCATATGTCCATGTGGGTGTGAGAAGACACTGCAGCTATTGTATCAACTTGGACTGGCATTTAATGAGTCTGTTTCACCACCTCTCTGCTTTTAAAAACCTGACCTCTGTTTACATCGATGTCTCTGACATATATGTTTCAGAGCAGCATTATTATTTTTAATAGTCGAAAGCCAGTTGCACCACCTTGCCAAATTGAAGCTCTTAGGCTTAGTTTCTTTTTAGTATCATCATTGTTTTATGCAGCCAAAGAACACAAGGTCAGCTCAGCTTCAGCAATTCAGGCAATCTTTTTCACTAATTGCTTCAATGTCATATCTTCTGGTTCTAGTCTCCTCTGAAAGACCCACCATGACTTCATATAAAAACTTTATCCACTTGTCATTTGGAGAAAGGAAATAAAACATTCTACCACAACACAATGATTCATGTAAATGGTAAAAGTTTTGTTTTTCCATTTTCTTTTTAATGAGAATAATTGATTCTAAAAACAGTTGGGAAAGTGATTTCAACATTCTCACTAATTTAAGGGGTGAAAGTGTTTTTCATCTTTTGATTACTTTGATTTATTTTCCTCTGTCCTGCTGACCAATTGCCAAATTTGCCTTGGTTACAAAACTTGAGAACAGCTTGTCAGTTTTCAGAGAAGAAGATAGGTCTTGGACTCCATGTGCGTGGTGCTTTCCAGTTATTATCAGGCACTGTAGCCCTGCAGGCATAAACTTTGCCTGAAGGGTTTTGGCAGATACGTTTTGTTGGTGATTCATGGGCTTGTTCATTGCACAAGTGGAGAAAAATAACCCCTTTAACTTGTTTCATTTCAAAACTAGTTTCTCTAACTGTGTTCTGGATTTACTGCTGATAAAAATGTTCTGTAAACTTAGCACAAAAAGTAAAGAAATTTGTGTTTGGTTGATTTTTTTTCTTTGTAGCAATGCTTCTTGGAAATACATCTGATACCACTGGAAAGTCAGTTTTTTTTTAGCAGAGTGAGTATGTGGGTTCCTCCATGAAAAATTTGTGAAGTCTTCTCTGACTCTTGTTTTGAACTTCTGGTAACACCGGTGCTGACAATGCAGTGTCTTATCAGATTAGAAGTTTATTGTGCCAGTTGTTTTGATGTGTTTTATTTGCATATTTTAGTTTTTCTTGACAACTTAGTAATGAAAAGAGTACCAGAGCCCACAACGTGTTCTCCTCTTGGAAAGTCCTAAGATGAGTAATTGGTGTTCTTTGTTCCCAGGAAGGTCGCTGCTGCAGCGGATAACTTAAGACGTCCAAGGACCATGAGGACTTCTCAGTACTACCTTTCACATGGACCTCATTTTAGCTGCACTTTTAGGAAAGCTGAGACTATTTTTTTAATCCTTGTTTTGTTTAAGTATGTTTTAATGGTTTTTTAGGTTATGTTCTTTAGGAAATGTTACCTATTTTGCAATGTTCTAGTAACAAAATTTTAACTCCTTTCAAAGAATCTGTCTTGTGTTGCCATTTTGTCTTCTCCCACTGATTTTAAGAGAACCCTCAATCTCAGTCCCAGGTTCACATCTACACTAATGCCAGGCCTGTACTATAGGGCAACTTCAAGCAAAACCAATTTGCAGAAATATTTCAAATGAGCCCCAGTGTTCTTTCCAGTTTCATGACCAACTCCTATGGATGTCAGAGACTGACTGCAGAGTGGGCACCCAAACACCTCAAAAGACTGTTCTCTCTCACCTTTTCAGCACTTAGGAACCATAGGCAGTCGTTTGCACATAAGGTTTGTTACAGTTAAAGTTTGTAAGATGATACTGTCAATGGCTCAGAAAATCCAGAACAGACTGGATACAGCTCATCTCATAGGAGGCCTGCCATGACAGTCCTTCACCATCAGGCCCATTGGCACTAGTGTTGGGGAACATGTGCACTGGAACCTAAAGATGTGGAGGAAGGCTTTGTTCAGTGATGAGTCCTAATTCTGGCTAGTTGGATTGCACTGCCAAAGTGTGCAGAAGATGTGGGGAATGCTTAACTGATTGCTGGACTGACAAGATAAGAGCTTTTGGTAGAAGCAGTGTAAGGGAGGGGGCACCTCCTTCACTGGGAAAATGAGCAATTTTAGCACAGAGACGTCAAGATGAGATTTTGCAGTGAGTGCCAATCCAATATCTCCAAAGTCTTGGACTGAACTTCTATCCAAGTGAAGTTCATTTCAGTTTCCATTACAGAATGGGATTTATCAAAAAGCACCTCAAGAAAGTTTGGGTGGAGGGGATGGGAAACCTGTCTGCAGTCCTGACCTCAACCTCATTGAACAGTAGTGGGAGCAGAATGGATGTGCTATTAAGTGCCACAACAATGACTTGCAACAAATGCTGGCTGAAGAATGGTATGCCATCCTACAGCAGTGCGTGACCAAGCTGGTGACTTGTTTCTTCAAACAGAACAAGGTATTTGGCATTGGCAGAGAGCATATGACAAGTCTTTCATCACTGAAACCCACATACTAAACTGCTCATCTCACAAATGCATTTTCCTCATAAATGTGCCATTTTATAAGAAATAAGGATTTCCAACAGTATAAGGTTTATTGCCAAAAAGTATTGTTACATCAAAGAAATAATTAACCAAACAAAAATGTCCTTAAATTTTGTGTCAAGTTTATTTAGAGGTGAAGTATCAACTGATGCACGAAAAAGCAAGAGGAATCTAGTCAGCGATACATTTATCAAAATATTTGACTATCAGTAAATAATTATATAGAAAATTTAATGTTTTGGTGGGATAGTAAAATATTATCAAAGTTGTGATTTAATTCTAGCACAAATCAAATAAAACCTTTTTAGGTTGAAGTAGTAAAGCTTGCAGTGCAACATTAAGATTTAACATTTTGCACAATAACATACCTGTTACACATTCTGTCATGAGATCAAGCTGCAAAATGGTTAGGTAAGTGGCATCTCTAAGAAGCTTTTTCACCACTTTAGCGTGCTCTATAATTGTTTAATAAGAATTCCCTCATCTATGCTGGGGACTTCTCTGTGTTGAAATATTATACCAAGAGCAATATGAGACGCCTCTTATTTTCAATCAGTCAGTCAGATTAAATGAGTTATGATGGTGTGTTGCATGTCTGTACCATGTCTAATTTCACACTTTCCTTAAATGGAATCTAAAAAAGGGTTATGTAAGCATTAACTGTTGTGATTACTTTTTATATGAACAGTCCTGTCTTTGATCAGTAAAAGCGATGGGCAGTTAGGTAAGAAGTGCTTCCTGATTTGACTCCTAATCCCTTCGGATCTCTCAAGCATACGTGCACAGAGTGACTGGTGTAGGCATTTCGATGAGGGTGTTCATCTCCTTTTGAGTTCTGTCTGTACTCTGCTGCTGCTCGAGCGAGCAAAGTCCCAACGGCTTCAAAACATGGATGATTTACAAATGGGTTTGGAAATAAATATGTTATGACCTGAAGAAACTTGACTTGGAGGAAAGCTGACTTGCATCTTCACTAGCTCTTAATATAGTGAGAGCTGTATACGCAGGTGCATGTGTTTTTAAGGAGTTTTATAGCATTTTATAAAAGGATGCATAATTTTCAGAATTCTTTTTACAATAAAATATCTGAAAAGGTGGTGATTTTTCAGACCCCCTGAGAAAGTACAAAATGATTGGAGAGTATTTGTGATTATCTCATTCAGTTCAATTCAATTCAAGGTGAATCTCCACCTCACTCTCAAATCTGTTGCAGCCTCTAACATGTTTTCCTCCTTAAAATCCTTGTGTTTAGCTCCATCTATGTTTCCTTCAACTCTAATCAGCTTCTCTGCCCCTGCTGAAAAAAAGCAACCATATAGCATGATGCTGCCACCACCATGTTTTACTATGATATGGTGATATGTTTAGGTCGATGTGCAGATTTAGTTTTTTTACCTCTTGTTCATCTGATCAGAATACCTTATTCCACGTTTGTTGTGTCCTCTGTACAGAGATGGGTAGAGTAGCCCAAAGTTATACTCAAGAGCAGCACTACTTCAACATATTTTTAACTCAAGTAAAAGTTAAAAGTAACTGTCCAAAAAAATAAGTCAAGTATTTCACAAAAAGGCAACTTAAGTACTGACTGATCAGAACATCTGATTTAATATTTAGAATTAATGTCATCCAACAGAAAAATATAGTTACATGCAAATTCTGTCATCATTTGTAGTGGCTGTGGTGATGGACCAAAATGCAGACAGGCAGAGACGCCGAGTAGATTTTGGTAATTTAATGAAATAATTTAGGTGCAAAACATACAAAACGTAGAAAAAAGGAGACTGAGGAGAAGGAGAATGGCAGCAGGAGGCGAGGGAGAGCAACATGGGAACCAGGAAAATGAATCTAATAGAAATATAGAATAATTAGACACAAGGAATAAACAAACATTTAAACTAAAGTAGCTAAGAAAGGACTGAACTATAGTAAGAGAGAAACAAGACTGATCTAATCAAATAATAAGAGCCTAAGGCAAACAAAGAACAGTAATCAAAACTAGAATCAAATAATCAAACCCCAAAACAACCCAGCACCTGACAAATAACGGTATTTTAAAGACTAAAATGAAATAAATTAAAGCAAATACAGTAATACAAATACAATACAAATACAGATATTTGCAAAATAACAAATTAATGTCAAAGAAACTTTTCCAAATACAGTTTTTTAATATATAAACCTTATGAAATTAATACCTGAAGCAAGTAATGTCAGAACAGGGTAAAGTATTTCCAATGACTATATAGTGCTTCCTCTTCTTGACCTCTAAATGGCACAACAGGCTCAGCAGATAGAAAATAACATCAGAACAATGAAGCTTGTGAACATACAAGAAGTCTCACTTTAACATAAAGTGCAGGTGTGTGTCTAGGTCTGGTGCATTTTGTTTTAAATGTGCCTGTATTTCATTCATTGAAGTTACTCAAGGTGGGTAGAGTATTCAGAAATGTTACTCAAGTAAGAGTAGCTATACTCCCTAATTAATTTACTCATGTAAAGGTACAATATAGTAAAACTACTTTTACAAGTCTATTTCTTCCAGAAAGTTACTTAAGTACATGTATCTGAATAAAAATAACTAATTACTACCCACCTCTGCCTTTGCAAACAAGATTTCTTATAGCTTGAAGTGTATGACTAACACTCCACCTGAGCAGTGTATCTCTGTATCTCCACCAGAGTTAGCGCAGGCCTTTTAGTTGATTTTCTGATTAATGCTCTCCATGCCCAGGCCTGTCAGTTTTGGTGCACAGCCGTACCTTGATGTGTTTGCAATTGCAACTGTACCATACTCTTTCCATTTTCAGATGATGGATTACACTGCCCCACAACCTTTAACAGATAATTTTGGATGTCTATGGATAATTTGTTTTAGTATGGCTCTTTTTTTTTTTTTTTTTTTATCAGCACAGCAGAAGCTATACCTATTAAAAAGTTGCCACCACTTAGCTTTCCCCATCTGCAGGTGTTTCAAGTTCAGTCCCTACTGTGATTTTCAGCTTGGGTTATATCTTCGATTTGCTGGTTAAAATTGACTGTTGACATGTTTCTGTAGCTGTTAGCACACATGACAGTTGTGGTATATTAGATTATATGTAGAGTGGAACACTCAGAGCCAGCAGTCAGCATAGGGAGAAATCAACCCAAGAGCACCACTTGTCCTTGGGAATATGACACAGTATGAGTAAATGAAGCAGGGAGCCAAAGGAAATTGTTTCTAATTTTGCTCAGAGAGAATTTCATACAACATGTGGCAAGTAATGAATAACGAATTGCTCCTGTATTATACTATGTTATGTGTTGTTATTGGTTTGGCTCATTAGAATGGCTGGAGGATTGGATGGCAATGAGATGAATTACATTAAGAAAATGACTCAGAAATACAACATTCCTCTGTTCCCACATGGGGACACATGTTGTCCCTTTCTGGGTCACTGTCTGGACTGCGGTGCTGTCAGCTCCGTCTGACGTTCTTCCAGCATGGATTATAATGTGGTCCAGTGAGCTATGCTCAAATTTCAGGATGTGATGGTGCCAGCCTTTTCTGTTCAGGAGTTTATTGTCTGTGGACCTGAAGTCAGCCCACATTACGTCTCCCGAGACGATACCCCGACACAATTACCAGGACAGCTCCTCCTATCTGAGGCTTCATACCTCCCCCAGGAGATGCATGGATGAGCAAGCTTATTCTCCTTGTGGGGTGTTCCCCATGCATGACTGATGTTTAGATTAATATCCTCGACTGACTTCTGCTCAGTGGTGAAGAGACAAGTAGGCCTATCAGAGCCCAGTCGCCCCCGCAGGAGTTGATTGATTTTTTCACTATTCTGACAAAACATAAACCCAAACACAGCAAATACTTTATTTGTCGCCCCTGTAGAAGCTGCAGCCTTAGGTCCAGCTGTCCATGTATGTGGTTAAGAAAACAGCTCCTTTTTGCTGTTTGTGTTCTCTAAGTGAACAAAGCATCCTGCAAAGACATGCAAAGCTGCATTTAAAACATATCACACATATGTGTTTTAGAGCTCACATAGCAGATCAGTAAGCCATACACTACCTCCACACAAACATTAAGTCAAACCAAAAAGATTAATTATTACAATAATGTATCACACATAATAAAAGACACAGAACAACATAATTTCTGTTAAAGAAAACTGATGTCTATTGATGGTACTTATTGAACAAACAAAGTGGGGACCATAAAAGCAACTTTTTTTCTGCATTTTCGGAAATTAGAATTTACAGTGCAGTACAGCTTTGTTGAGCCCAGAGGACTCTGAATTACAAATATCATAGGAAAATGGTAACACCGCCCCCTGGTGGCACATCAAAATCTCTTGAACTGACGAGTTATTTTAAAGGAGCTGTATTAGAGTTCATAACAGAAGTTATAAAATATGAAATAGTAAAACACTTATAAATTATAATACAATTCAGTGTGATTTAAATAATCCTTTGGCTCATGAATATGACAAAAAAAACTTGTTGTTATGTTTAAATTTCGATTTCTTCAATGATTTTTGATAGTCATTTTGGTATCTGAGTTCTCTTTTTTATGAGTTGAAAATGTATTAAAAAAAAGTTCCAGAACCCTTAAAAATGTATAATTAAAGGTCTCAAATCTCCTAAAAACTACCTGTGTGTAGCTGGAACTGTGCTGCTGTTTCTGCTCCCAATCCACCTGTTCTTTCTCACCTCTCTCTGTTTTGAGCTAATTGGCCTCTTTCAACCAGACCAAAAGATTTCCCTAAGTTGCTCCTCTCAGTTCTTTTCTTGTCTGAGGACAAGCTCACTTTTTATCCCTCAGGATTACATGCTACAAGGCCAAGTTGATCTTTAATCCTCGCTTTACTCATCTTCAGATCCTGAAACAGGGCCCTGGACTTTGGTACATTTAATGATAGCTAGAGTAACTTCCCTCATGGGATGAAGAAGTACTTACAATCCTTTTAAAGCTAAGTGTTACCCTACATTTACTTCTTAGCAATGCAGTGCTTTGCAAAAGTATTCACACCCCTCAGTTTTTACATTCTGTCTTTGATTTCCAACCCCAAACTTTAATGTATTTTATTGGGATTTTATGCACTCTCTAACACAAAGTAGGGTAATATGGTGAAGTGTTAGGAAAAGAACAGATGGTTCTCTAAAGTTTTGCAAATAGATTTTTTTTAAGTGAGGCAGGCTTTTGTGTTCACCCCTTTTATGTGTTCACAACTTCTAAAACAATGTGCAGCCTTGAGAAGTCACCAAATTAGTAAAGAGAGATTAGTTAATAAATTAATCTCAGCATAAACACAGCTCTTTTTTGATGGTCTTCATCCATCAAACCTACCAAGACATGGCCACCCATGAAAACTGACAGGCCAGGCAAGGACTCTGTCAATCAGTGAAGTAATGAAGAGCCTGGAGGAGCTGCAGAGATTCAAAGCTCAGGCGGAAGAATCTATTGGCAGGACAACTGTCATGGAAGAATAACAAGAAAAAAAACATTGTTGAAAAAAAATCTAAGGAAGTTTCTTGTGTAGTTTGCCACAGGCAATTTAGGGGCACAGCAAAAATGTGGAAAAAAGTGCTCAGGTAAGACCAAAATAGAACTTTTAAGACTATAAAAGAGAAAAACTAACGTATCACTCTGAGAAAACCTTCATTAGCTGATACTGGACAGTGACCCTGAATATACAACGATGGCTGCAATTGAATGGTTTAGATCAAAGCACATTCATGTGTCAGAATGGCCCAGCCAAAGTTCATACCTAAACTGAAAGAATATTTGGCAAGACTTGAAAATAGCTGGGTGAAAATGTTCTCTACCCAATCTCATGTTCAGACATAACCCAGTTAACTGATTTTGCAAAGAAGAATTGTAAAGACATACCCAAAAAGACCATCACAAATTAATTCTACAGCGCATTGAGCCCACACTTTAGATTTTTCTTTGTTAAAAAATGTTCAAAACAATACCTTACTTTCCTCCCACTTCACAATGATGCACTACTTTTTGTTGGTCTGTCACACATAATTCTGATTACATACATAAAAGTTTGTTGTTGTAATATGACTAAAATGTTCAATAGATATGAACATTTTTACCAGACACTGTATTATCATTCATTTGTGTATGCAACTGAAAGGATTCTCCCCGTTATAGGAAGAAAAAAAACAATTCCTTATCAACCGTGTACAGGTGTTGTGCTGCTATTCAATCACAACTCATGCATACATTTCTTTTAACTCTCCCTATTGAGGCCTTTCTGAGCACATTCATTGAATTATGTAAGAGAGTAATTATATTTTGCTGTTGGACTCTTTTTAAAAATTTATTAACTTTGTGAGGGAAGTTGTGATGAAACACAAAGATGTTAAATTTGTCACAGTGCAAATCAAACCCTAATGCGATAATATTCCATTACTGTTCAGGCTGTAACACTTTTTTTTAAACATGTTGGACCTGCTTTCAAACACTGTACAGTATGTACTGTTCACACCCTGCATTAATGAGACAATATTGGTTTGTGGTTATTTGAAAAGCACTAGCCTGCCAAAGTCAGAACCAAAGGAGAAATATTATTTGGATCCAAAAAGGTTTTCTCATTTCCCTTATCTTTTTTCCCATGAGCCTGTGTCAGTCCAGTCCCTGTAACATTGTCTGGTATGCTCTATCTCCCCTTGCATGCTTGAAAATATTTGTGGTCTCTAAATACATTCCTAACAAATGACTGTTCTGCATTGCTCACCACAAGGAAATAAACACACTGCCTAGAATGGTCGAAGGACACCAGCTTAGAAAGCTGTCTCTGGACTGTCCTTTTGTATTTTCTACTTCACTCCAGTCAGTAATGTCCTTCTTTCCTCCTGCAATTAATAAACATATTTTTAAAAAATGATCAGGCTTTCATCCAAATTAGGTAATTTTACAGATTTTATTATGTGCTTTTTGACCATTTTTGTAAGCACTTTCATTTTTCCTGATAATATAAACAGGTGAATGAGTCATGATTCTGCTGGTAGTCATGGTGATGCCAAAAGCACTGAGGATATCCTACTGTTTTAATATCTTTAACATGGAAAATTCTTTTTTGGGACAGATATTCTGCTGTGAAATGCTTGTAAATGTGGATTCTAATGTCTTTTATTCTTGTTTGGGATAAACAAAATCATGGAAGATGGTGGTCCTTCTATTAACTGGAAGAGAATGGCTGTTGACACATTCACAGCAGCCTTTCTTGGTCCAGGAAAAATGTGGGTTTTTTTGGCCTCTTTCAGTAGAATGTGGGGTGTGTATTCTTTTCTATTGAGATAAGGATGACCGCCGTTGATGTATAAATGATAATAGATGGCTTGTTATGAAGGAACTGGCCCGCTACGGAGGCAGCTTAGCTGAATAGGATGCATAGAATGTAGGGCTGCATGATATGGCTGAAAAACGTATCAATGTAAAAATGTAAGGGTTTCATTTCAGTCAATATCGATAATTATTGATTAGTTTTTTGTTTTAAATATCTGAAATCCTCCCAAACTGGTGATGTGACCTTTCCTGTTTTATCCACAGTTTCCTCTTGAGCTGTTGCACTCATTTTTTCTCTTCATTGCCACATCTTTTTTTTATTATTATTGAAAAACTGAAACTGAAACTGCTCCTGCACAAGTTACTCAACAGGTTGCTGCTAGCTTACCAAAGAGTAACTGAGTTTTTTGATGCCGCCCATCTTGCTTAACTGGTCATGAGAGTGGCTAAAGCCTTTCCTCTGCCTACATCCCTCAGAATGCTGTATGGTTCTGGACCGGAGCTCAGTGAAATTACTGAACATTCTAGTGAACGTATTTTCTATTGACATTGATCATGTGTCTATTGTGATGTATATTGTTATTGATTTATTGCCTAGCCCTAATGGAATGTGGTGTGCTTAGAGACATACCATAGGTTTGGCAACCAAGTTGCAAGCCAGACACAGCTTAGAGCTGAGTGGCATGAGACAACTACACTGTGGCTGTTTCCCACTAATGTTTGTCCATTGGATAACAGATTGTGTTACGTACAACTACAAGTGCACACACACAATGTACACAGTCAAGTAAAAGGATACTTTGTTTTTGACTGTCTCCATAGCGATGTCTGTAAATCCACTTTGATGCACTAGTGAGCCAGTCTCTAGCCTCCTTCTTTCCAGTCATCAAGGCACTGTGTCTACTGCCAAATCTACAGTGGCTTGCAAAAGTATTCATACCCCTCAACATTTTCCATATTTTGTCACATTACAACCACAAACATCAATATATTTCATTGGAATTTTATGTGAAAGGACAACACAAAGTGGTATACAGTTATGAAGTAGAAAAAAAATTACACGATTACAAATAACAAACTGAAAAGTGCGGTGTGCAAAGTAGTCAACCCCCTTTTCTTTGAGTGCCTTTATAAGTTGCCTGATGATTGCTAATGACTAAATTGAGTCCACCTGTGTGTAATCTAATCTCAGTACAAATGCAGCTACTCTGTGATGGCCTCAGAGGTTGGTTAAGAGAATACTGGGGAGCAAACAGCATCATGAAGTCCAGGGAACACACCAGACAGGTCAGAAAAGTTGTGGAGAAGTTTAAAACAGGCTCAGGCCATAAAAAGATTTCCCAAGCTTTGAATATCTTATGGAGCGCTGTTCAATCCAGCATCTGGAAATGGAAAGAGTTTAGCACAACTGTAAACCTACCAAGACAAGGCCATCCACCTAAACCTACAGGCTGAACGAGGAGAGCCCTGATCAGAGATGCAGCCAAGAGGACCATGGTGACTCTGGACAAAATGCAGAGATCCACAGCTCAGGTGGGGGATCTGTCCACAGGACAACGATTAGTGATGCACTGCACAAATGTGGTCTTTATGCAAGAGTGGTAAGAAGAAAGCCATTGTTAAAAGAAAACCATAAGAAGTCCTGTTTGCAGTTTGCCAGAAGCCATGTTGAGGACATAGCAAATATGTGGAAGAAGGTGTTTTGGTCAGACAAGACCAAAACTGAACATTTTGGCCAAAATGCAAAACGATATGTGTGGCGGAGAACTAATACTGCACATCACTCTGAACACACCATCCCCACTGTCAAATATGGTGGTGGCAGCTAGAGCCAAATACAAGGCAATCTTGGAAGAAAACCTGTTGGAGTCTGCAAAAGACTTGAGACTGGGGGTGAGGGGGAGGTTCACCTTCTAGCAGGACAACCATCCTAAACATAAAGCCAAGGCTTCAATGGAATGGTTTAAAACAAAACATTTTCATGTGTTAGAATGGCCCAGTCAAAGTCCAGACCTAAATCCAATCAAGAATATGTGGCAAGATCTGAAAACTGCTGTTTTGCAAAGAAGAATGTGCAAAAATTTCAGTCACTAGACGTGTAAAGCTGGTAGAGACAGACCCTAAAAGACTTGCAGCTGGAATTGCACCAAAAGGTGGTTCCACAAAGTACTGATTCAGGGGGGCTAAATACTGTTGCACATCGCACTTTTCAGTTTTTTATTTGTAAAAAATGTTTTCAATCATGTATAATTTTCTTTCTACTTCACATTTGTTTACCACTTTGTGTTGTCCTTTCACATAAAATGCCAATGAAATATATTTATGAAGGGGCTGTATGGGTATGAATACTTTTGCAAGCCATTGTATATCCTGATGCTGTGGTGCATATCTGAGCAACAGCCCAATTCAGTAGTAGAAGATGGGGTCTAACAACTGGTTACCACAGAGAATGAACAATGGTTCTTGCACAGAATTTTATGGCTAGTTCCCTTTAATGCATGGACTTTAAGGTACAATATGTGTCAGGTGCTGCTTGCCTTGAAAGTTCTGTTTAATCTCCTAAAATATAAAGGAAGATACTACTTAAATCAGTATCTTTCAAACAAGATAAATGCAGTTTCATTTTTTGACATACAAAAAAGGTAAAATTAATGAATTGTTTCTTCTTACTTATCATTACAGCCAAAAAGTTGCTTGTTCCAGCAATATAGTCTAAATTTGCCAAATATTCACCACTTTCAAATCAAGCAAATATTTATTATTACCAAAATCAGCTGTTTCTTTTTTCCTCCCCTTTTTGACTCTAACATTCAAAAAATTTACATTATACCAAGTGCTGTTGGTTGATAAATCATATTCTTTTGTGCATGTCTACAAAACTCACACTTGTTACATCTTGTACATGGTACAAGATAACCATGTACAAGATGTAATAAAGGGAAGCTCAATAAATCATTGGTGTTATGCCACTTTCATAGTTGACAAAAATGAATATAAATCCCTTTTATTGGGCTTTGGTGATGGTTTTAGCCACCAGATTGATTTCTGAAATGTAATCATTTTTTGCCCTTTTATTTAAAATTGGTACCTAGTTTCTCTTTCACTTGCTGTGATTTTCATTATCCTAAAAAGTATTCTCTATGATTAGTTTTAAAAGTCTCATCAAAACTTTTTGAGATGTTTTCATAGCAGTAAAGTGACTGTTTTAAAATGTTTCCCCATGAAAAGGAAATCTAATCAAACTTTTGATAAGAATCTTAATGAGATTTTTTTTAATGTTATTATTTGTACTAAACTGCGCGAAATTCAATGCGTTAATATTCCACTCAGGAAATACAGATGTATGTTGATAAAGTAGTCAAAGTTTAGTAGAATCAGCCCAAGATAAATGCAAACGAATCAACTGCTTCCAAACTGGCAGGGGGAGCTGTAGAGCAAATGAACTGTCACACAAATAAGGTTTACTGGTGGATTTACCATAAGTCCTCAAATAAGGATAAACCTCTCAAATCAACACAGCTGCAGGAAAGTTTTCAAATGAATTAATTTCTTAATGGAAAAAAAAAAGGTATATATCAGTTATGCTGATGATCCAAAGCACACCAGCAAGTCTGAATGCCCTCCTCTAAAAAACAAAACAAAACAAAACTCAATAGTGGCTAAATTGAAACAATTCTGTCAAGCAAAGTACACCAAAATCCCCCCACAACAACATGGAAAAACTCACTGCCACATGCATAATAAATGTTTGATGGCAGATTTTTATCATCAAGAGTGGCAGAGCAGTTAGTTTTAGGGACAATTACTTTTACAGACAGCCAAGTTGTTTTTCCTCACCTTAATGAAAGAGATTGTCAATTCAAAGCTACATTTTACTCATGTTATATTTGTCTGGTGTCAAACTTCATTTGAACATCTAAAAAGATTTAGGTGTGCCAAATAGCAAAAACAGGAGATATCAGAAGGCAAATATTGTTGCACAGCACAAACATATGTTAGTGTCAGAAAAAAAAAACTGCCTTTCCCCTAAAAGCTAAACGCATTTGATTTTAAAAAGAGTTGTATCTGTACTGTATATTTGGTGGTTGATATGTGGATTTGAACGTGGATCATATAAAGGTAGTATTATTATTGTGCTTGATGGTAGCTGGATGGTCCCTACATCAAATACCAATTAGGGCCCCATACAACCTTGAAACGTCTCAGTGGTTTAGAACAGATGTGTTCGTTTGAAAAATTAATTTGTTCTAAAGGATACAAGAAAGTGGAATTTCCTAATTTCCAATGAACGCACCACTTTTGGACATCATGCAGGGAGGTGTTGATCTATCAAGTTATGTCCCAAGCGTTGACTTGCAGGCAGCTTTGAACGCAATGACTGTGGTTTACCTCGCCAAGTATAAACCTCAATGTAATTCCCCAAGTGTTAATAATCAATTCGAAAAGACGGTTTTGTGAATAGCAGCTGCAGACTCGTGATTTTCAATGTAACTTTAATGAAGCCTGCGAAGCTAAAAACGGGGTAAAGAGATAACAAGCAGCACCTCTTCGACTCTGTGAAGCTAGGCTAACTACCTGTGTGGTGTCCGTGCTTACACATGCTAATACAGCCTCCGGTAAACTGCTCCAAACATGGTTCATCTATTAGGAGCTGGCGACCAGTATTTTCACTGCCTTAAAATGAGTCCAATGAGTTAACCTGTTTGGAGAGACGCGAGAAACGAGAGAGAAGCTTGTCCCTCACTAACGCCAGCTACGGGTAGTCTTGACAACAGCTTCCTCCTGTCGCTAACCGAAGTTCCTCCTCCGCTTGTGGATGAGGTAGTTTAGCGGGCTAGCTGTCTGAAATCCACCAAGGCGGTGGGTACACATCTACCACGGGGTGAACCACAAGGAAATCCTGCTGTACATGTTTCGTCAAGAAGTCAGTGTGGCGTCTTTTATTCCATCTTGTTCATATCTATTCCAACCCGAGAAGAGGAATATGTCCCGGTATAACATCTACAGCCTGCTGGACTGGATTTACGGCGGGGTAGATCCGAAGTTTGAGGGCAACGGGGGCCCCGAGTGCGCAGCCTTTCTCGCCCCCCAGCAGCGCATCGTTGAGAGCCTGGTCATCCTCTTCATCTCTCTGCTGGAGATCGGTGTTGCACTGAAGAAGATAAACGTGTCAAAGGAGTTCAGGGTTGTCGGCAGGGACAGCTCGAGGGCGAAGGAGAACAGTGTGGGCAAGAACCTGTTGCTGGTCTTTCTTTGCATGACTTTTGGAATAGAAGTTGGGTTCAAGTTTGCTACTAAGACGGTGATCTATCTGCTGAATCCCTGCCATGTGGTCACCATGATTCAGGTAGGCATGGGCAGTAGCTGACTAATGAGGTGTGTTTACGTTTGTGAACTGTAAAACGAATTTGTCTGAAGACGGTACTCTTTAGATGGCTTATAAGTTCCTTTTTTAACAGTGATTGTAGTATTGGTCTAGCCTCGACTACTGTAAGCAGTAATGGAGGAACACTTTAGGTGGTATTTTAAAATCAGTTTTTAGTTACTTCCTGGAGGTGGGTTCCTCAAACATGCAATCTAATTGAGCATTGAATAAATAAAATTGAAGCATCCAGCAGTGGAATTCTTCTGTTGTGTTCTGTTGCATTCATCAGGCAGTGATAAGAGTCAGCCTTTTCTGTATTTGATCGGACCAGATCAAAGAATCCTAACCTCGCTCATAGAATCTGCAGCTCATTTTGATTTCTTTGAAATGACATCGTCCTTAGGAAATAATTGAAATTGGCAGATCGGACCTCAGAGAAAACTTGAAATCGGTTTCGGCCAGGAAAAACCTGCTCGGTGGATTTCTTCTTGAATTACATTTTAAATTGTTTTATATGTCATTCAGTTTCTTGCCAAGTCTGTTGTATCATTATATATTTGCCAAAAAAGGCAAAAGCTCATGCAAGTTTAGGGTGGAGTGAGGAGACTTTCTTGTAGGGATGCACCGATATAAAAACTTGGCCTGATATTGTTAGGGTAGAATTGGCAGCATGTTGGAGTAGCTCTGTTACTTTTATTGAGTTTTTATTCTTTTTTCAAAATTAGATTCCTGCTTTTCTTGGAAAAAATTGGGGGTTTTTTTGGACAACCGTTCCTTCTTGTCTTGGATGCTGTACAGCTGGATTGATTTCTCCCAATACTTTTTTGTATTTTGCACTTCTATTGTGATGCAGAACCATAGCAACAGGGAAGTTTAACAGGGAGCAGCTGATTAAAGTATTTTTGAATATGAATTATTTATCCCAAAGGGAAATTAAATGTTGATGTAACTCATTTAATTAAGGAGTTATTATAGATTGTGATGGCTGTAGGGAGGAAAGATCTCCTGTAGCAGTCCGTTTTACTACCAGTCTGAAGAAGCCTCTCACTGAAGAGACTCTGTTTTCCAATGACAGTCTCATGAAGAGGATCCTCAGGGTTGTCCATAATTTTCTTAATTTTCGGCAAAATCCTTCTTTGCATCATCATCTCCAGAGGTTCCACAGTCGTCCCAGAACAGAACCAGCCTTCTTTATCAGGTTGTTGAGCCTTTTTAGGTCCCTAACTCTGATGCTGCTGCCCCAACAGATGATGGCAGAGGAGATGACACTCTCAACAACAGACTTATAGAAGATCTACAACATCTTGCTTGCAAACCTTGAAGGATCTTAGTTTCCTCAAGAAATAGTCTTCTCTGTCCCTTCCTGTAGACAGCTTCACTGTTGAGTCTCCAGTCAGGTCAGGGACCTAAAAAGGCTCAACAACCTGATAAAGAAGGCTGGTTCTGTTCTGGGATGACTGTGGAACCTCTGGAGATGATGATGCAAAGAAGGATTTTGCATAAAATTAAGAAAATTATGGACAACCCCGGAACATCCTCTTCACGAGACTGTCATTGGAAAACAGAGTCCCTTCAGTCAGAGGCTTCTTCAGATTGGTTGTAAAATGGACCGCTACAGGAGATCTTTCCTCCCCACAGCCATCACAGTCTATAATAACGCCTTAATTAAATGAATTACATCAACTTTTAATTTCCCTTTGGAATAAATAAAGTATTTTTAAATTGAATTGAATTATCTGATATTAATACAGCTGTTGTGGCCGATAACCGATATTTTCTAATATCACATATGTGATGTATATTCCCCTACACTTTCAACACCGTGTAAATTAAATAAATTCTTCAAAATAAGAACTCCCACTGTTTTCAGCCTAGAAACACATCAGCCACATATATTTGGACTATTTTTGAGTTTATTAAAATACAAACATCATCATGCTTTGATGTCGGAATAAGAACTAATCTTTAATTGTCTTTTGTAATCAAAACAACTACCTCCGTGGAAGAACCAGTAGGACAGTTTCTCATTTTTAAGTGGTAGTTCTGGGAATAAAAAACCTGAATTAGCAGGTCGTAGCTCAAGGAAAACTCCAAATTGGCATCAGCTAGGAAAGGCCTGATCGCTTTTATGATATGCAGTTTTGGCTCAACACTGTGGCTGATATTTTGCAGATACACACAGTTACTTGCTTCGGATAGGTTTCACAAATATGCAATGTATTTTGGCATACATAATTTGAAATTGAAGCCTCCAACCTTGTAAAATATTTCAGCTGTATTGTTGCATGATATTGACCCTAATATTTCCAGTCTGTATTGAACTGGAGATCAGAATCGGCCAGTTTTTCTTTAGAGTGGCTCTGGTCGGGGATCGGCAGGTGTTTTTTTTTGTTGTTGTTTTTTTTTGTTTGTTTGTTTTTTTTAGAAGTATTAAAACTAAGTAGTCCTATGATTTCTTCTCTATAAAACACATCAGCCATCAGTATGTACTTTGAGGCACTATTTTTTTATTTTAATAAAATCTGATAAAGGTTGTGGACACGTCTTTTTGATGCAAGACAATCTTGTAAAAGAATCTGCAGCCCATTAATTGCTATGCGTTTTACTTCTAAAGAAAACTGGAACTTGGTTACAGCCTGGAAAAATTGAATTGGTGCATCTGTAGTTAATATAGATTTTGTTTTGGGGTTTTTTCTCAGTCAAAAAGTCAAGGATGAATATATCTTTAACTCTACATTTTTGCCAACAAAGAAGGAAAAGTTGTGTTTATTTAGGTTTAGGGTGTAGTCTGAACACTAGATTACTGTAAACACAATCTTGTCTGTGTTTTAAAGCTGGCTCTGGGATGCTGTGATGTCTTCAGCCCTTGAAGTGTCCAGCCAGAACTGGGTGCGATCTGCCTGAATCCCATATAATGATTTATTACAGAGAGGGCGATGTGTGTAGACATATTTACGTCCTCTATAAAATAGTGCAGGATGGAGTCATTTTCCTTAGTTTTGATTCAGTTGTTGCATATTTTTCCTCTCCACATCCTGTCATGGATCCTGATCAAATGTTGCAGCTCATCGCGAGAGGTCACAGCAGAGTGAACGGCGTTGTATTGATGATAGAAGTGAAATATGGAGGAGGAGTAATATTGCTAGTGTGGTGGCAGCACAGTTGCCTGTGCCCACTCATGATTTACAGGCTGTATGATGGAAAATTGAGTTATGGTGGGGAAAAAAAAGCCATCAGTGTTTGATGGACCAGGTTAGGATGGCACACAGAAGGGTTGTTTCTGAGAACGAAACTACACTAAATAATTTGTTAAAAGAAGTCGTACGTGTTTCGTTTAACACAGAGCTGTTGTTTTCCCCAGCTGGGTGAGGATTGGCTCCAGGCTTTAATTTATTGCAGGTCATAAGAACAGAGACTTGCTGGAGCTTGACTTTATGTTATGTGTAATTCTTTGCACCGGTGGGGAGTTTTATTTGTAGAGTCAGCAGTGCATCGGTTGGACTTCCTCCGAAGATGGCTGGAATGAGATGAAACATGCGATGAATTTTGAACAGGATAGCACTTTTTATTTTGTTTTTTACATCCACACTGGCTAACATCAGTGTTCCAAGGCACAGAATTTGATTAGTAGTTTTCTGGACTGCACATCTCCTGCAGTAGACATTTCCTCATATGACCTGCAGCTTCTAATGGGTGTGGCTGCTCCATTTAAATCCCTTTCTCATCCTTTTCCCATCACAAATGAAAACCTCTCCATAGTAACAACTGTTCTGGTCTCCTCAGGGCTGAGGGTGGTAGTTAGTCTTAAATATTGAGTGTTAGAAGATATTTTTATACAGTGAGAAATGCAGTAAAGTTTTCCAAGATGCATTGGGAGGTGTGAAAAGTCTAGAGCTGTGGATCTTTCCAGTTCCTCCATAGTTACTATGGAGGCTGCTTCTTTGATTCTCTGTCCATTTTCAGATGATGGATTGAATATTGCTCAGCATAATACGCAAAGCTTGGAGTATGTATATATATATATATATATATATATATATATATATAATTTTTTTTTTTTTTTTTCACTCTGTTTTAGTGTTTACAGCTTGACTCTCTTGCAGTTTCATGTGTGCTTCTGTTATGACAGTACTAAACTGAAGTTAGCTGGTCATTTTGATTCAGGGCAAAATCCAACAAAAAAAACATTTTTTTTGTTTTGTTTGTTTTTTTGTTTTCTTAAATCATGTGATATTTTTAAGCTAATTAAATGTTTTTCAATTAAATAATACGCATCTGATCGCACCTGTCTAATAATCTAAAAACAAGAACCAAAGCTGCAAAGTTCACTTTTGAGACCGTGATCAGAAAAAAAAAAACACCCTAAGAGGAACAAAAAATGAGCACCAGATTGAAGAGCTCTCATCAGCATCTCAACCAGCTTTCTCATCTCCTACAGCAACAACATACAATATGGCTGTGAGCAGACATTAAGTTGCATGAATGCATTTATGATAGTCAAATCAAGCAGAATGCTGCAGCTGCACTATTAAAAACAAACAAACAAGTCTAATGGGTTTTTTCTTCCTTCTGAAAATGAAATGCAATCTCATCTCAAGGTGCAGCGGACTGAAACATAACACTGCCATCTTCCCTTTATGTCCCGTTGCTCTCCGTCTGAGTCATGACCCAAATTAAACCGAATCAATTGCGTGGAATTTCCAGGTAAGAACGAGCTGGAAGGACAACAGTGAGTCAAAGAGATGAATACACTGTATCAGAGTCCTTGAAGGTGACCTGAGCTGCAGGACAAATAACTCATTTGCTGCCAAAATATCAATTTAAAAACGACAATAATAATTTTCTCACTGCTGCTGAGCTTTAAGAGTGAAGTGTAAAGTTGTTTACCAAAGACTATCAATGTATAGACTGGCGTTATCTAAATGCTGATAAGTTTTTGGGGGTTTTTTTCTGTTTCCACAAGGAGAGCCATGTCCTTCCAGCCTTATCTGAACAACTGAGTCAACAATCCACTCAGCTAGATGGTAATGTTACAGCTGATACTGTAAACATGGCTGTGTTTAACAATGAGGCTGATAGGGAATATTTGCTGCACACAACTTGGTGACATTTTTACTCAAATGACAAAGTCTTACGTTATTTGTGCATCCTTTAAAGCATTTTTTCCCCCTTCCAATCCAGAAATGTATGCAGAGACACAGCGATCCTGATTTTCCAAGCTAACACTGATTTTCAGGTTTCTTTGAGGTCTGATTTTGAACAATTTCAAGTTTTTAAAGGACTGTAACTCATGAAAGCCAATTATTTGCTAGAGCGTGTAGTTTTGCATTCAATAGAAAATGAATAAAATACAATATTACTCCATTTTCTGGATCAAAGCATATGTAGCTAACCTTTTATTTTTTATTTTACTCAAAAAAAAAAAAGTGTCATCAGTCATTCACTAAAGCTTTTACTTTGTACAACACCAAGACATTCCAGAGGTCAGATCAGCAGGACGAATCTTTTCCTGCAGCGTGAGGAAATATTTCCCAGCAGCCCACCTGCTTTCTGCTTGACTCATGCAGGAAAGTCTAATGGGATCTACATGGAGGTTTACTTGGAAGATTTAGTGCACAGGAATACAACCCATGCAACAGCCATTTAAGTTATTTAGACAACACATAAAACACATCATTTTCTTTAATCTTTACACCTGAACATCGATGACACCATTCCACAGTGATTAAAAAAATGTAAAAATCTTTATATAAGGGAGACAAACGGAAAGAAGGGCTGACCTCCATGTTTAACTTCAAAATGATCCTAAGAGACAGTTTGAGTTCTGAATCAAAAATCCAGACGCCTCATATGGCTTCTGCTCCTTGTTTAAGGAGCTCCACACACATCAAGTGAACTCCAGTGAAAATGTGCCACAGTTAATTAATAAGTCAGTGTGATCTCTCAAGTGTGACTGCTAATGTGCTGTCTGATGGCGCATATACCAGACATTACGTTTCGAGCATCTGATCTGCACGTCATTCACTGGATGCGAGCTCACTCTGTGAGACTCTTATACTGACATATGCTTCCTCACCTGTTTTGCTGATATGGATCAGTGCCACAGCCGGTGCAGGCACTCATTGCAAAGGTATTCATCTCTTCTTGACCTTTTCCACATCTGGTGACGTTACATCTACAAACGTCAATGTATTATGGGATTTAATGCAATAACCTAACACAATAGTGGTGCGTAAATAAAAGAAGCACACACACCAAGAAACACACAAGGCTGATCAGGGATAAAGCTGTAGTCACTCTCTCTGTCAAATTAGGAAACTGATTCCTCAGCATTAAATCACTGCCTTTTGGTCTGTTTTGACTATGTAACCTGGAACGCTTCTCCAACAGAAAGGGATTTTCTTGTGTGCATCTCCACTATGGGGTCCAAAACTGAATTACTAAATTACATGAGGTGACACCAAAAGGGATCTCCTGATGCAGGAATGTTGAACTATGATTTTAGCAATCAAACTATAACCAACATTTCTTTAATAACTACACTTTATAACCTCTGTAAAATCAACTTTGACGTCATTAAATGTTGTTTTGAACACGTCACTGAGTCAGACTTCCATGTTTTTAGCTTTGAAGCGAAGAGGAGAGGAGATGATATTTCACGCTGGGATTATAAGCCGTTCAATAGTCATAAATAGTAGATGATTCACAGCGATTACACTCTACAACCGAATCAAAGTTAGACATTTGTAACATTGACAGAGTTTTAGTGTGTTTACCAGGAGTGGTGTAAAATACTTTGGGGGGGGGCTGTTTAAATACTAAAAGGATTTTTGTGATGGTGTTTGTGCTCTGCTTTTGATGTCTGAGAAACTTCACACTTCATTTATTTTATTTGATCTTTATTTCCTCCAAGCTTAACTCATTTTACTAATGTATTTGCATGTAATCAATGTAAAATACTGATGTATTCAATATGAATGAATGTGTTTCAGTGCGGTCCTTGCAAACAAAAATGGAAATCTCTCATTTTGTATCATTTCAGTTCACAAAACTATCAAGTGTATCACAATATAAGTAATATAGGTTTCAAGTCTCAGCCATGTTATCGCATTAAAATAGACAACTAAACAAGCACCAATCAAAGTAGTTTATAACGGCAACAATTCAGTGCAATGAATTATTGCCTAACTAGCCACTGATGTTACATATGACATGAGAAAAGACCAGTTTTACTGGTGTGACCAATTCTAAATGAAAAAAAACAATCACAAGAAAGATCTACATAGATCTGCACCGCACCCTCTGAGAAAGGAGGGAGCTCTGGGCATATTCTGATGCTTCTGCTGTACAGAGAGGATGTAGCGTTCTCAGTTTTCAGATTTCATGAGTTGATACTGAAGCTCATTCTGCCTCTCTTCTCTCCCATTTCCCCGCCCTTTGTACAAAGTGTGAGAAATGTTCTGCTGACTGAAGGCTAATGAGTGACTTGAGCTGGTGTTACTGTAAAATATTGGTATCCATTTTGGTGTCGGTCCAGCTTCTTGCCTGAGACACACTTAAACTAAATACATTCAAAATCTTTGGCATTTGTCAGATTTAGAAACTATTTTACAGAGACACATGTTTCTGCTAGCTGGGTTTCCCCTTGTTCTGGGAATCATTGTAAATCTCACAATGTGAACTGATATCTTTCATGGTGAAACTTCTTTTGGAATATGTTGAAAAATAGTTTTTCTGTCATGTCCTTTTTTTATTGCAAAGTGAGTGTTTGCGATTGCCTGATCAAAATATTGGAGGCAATTTCTCATATCTGGGTTTTGACCTGCCAACACAGTTTTCAGATGGTTTCTCTTTTAAAACTATAATGGAAAAAAATATTAGAATGGGGAAAAGGTTTGTTAGCTTTTTTGCCATAGGAGGTCATTAGTTATTTATAGTGGGACTAGTGGTAAAAGCTCCTTTAGATCATCTTTTTGTTTTGTGATCTACACACCTTCTTTATGCTTCATGATCATCTGAAAAATAAAGAGGGGGTAATAACACTTTCTGTGATTTCTCTTTGTGGTACTTTATATACTGCTCAAAAAAATAAAGGGAACGCCTAATCAAAACAATGTAACTCCAAATCAGTCACACCTTTGTGGAATCAATGTCACCAGTTAGGTAGTAACACTTATTGTGAATCAGTTTCACATGCTGCTGTGCAAATGGAACATACAACAGGTGGAAATGAGAGGCAAGACAACCCCTATAAAAGAGTGATTCTGCAGGTGGTGACCACAGACCATTTCTCTGTTCTCGTCCTTTCTGATTGAACTTTTAGTCAATTTTGCATTTTGTCAGTGCTGTCACGCACAGAGGCATCATGAGGCGTTTTTTTACAGCCCACTGAAGTTGCTCAAGTAGTGCAGCTAATCCAAGACGGAACATCAATGCGAGCGGTGGTAAGAAGATTTGCTGTGTCTCTCAGCACAGTGTCCAGAGCATGGAATAGGTACCAGGAGATAGGCCAGTACACCAGGAGACATGGAGGGGGCCGTAGGAGGGCTACAACCCAGCAGCAGGACCGCTACCTCGTCCTTTGTGCAAGGAGGAACAGGAGGTCCACTGCCAGGGCCCTACAAAATGACCTCTAGCAGGCCACTTAATGTACATGTTTCTACTCAAACTGTCAGAAACAGACTGCATGAGGAGGGTGGTATGAGGGCCCGATGTCCACATATAGGGCCTGTGCTTACAGCCCAACACCGTGCAGGACGAGTGGCATTTGCTAGGGAACACCAAAATTGGCAGATTCACCACTGGTGCCCTGTGCTCTTCACAGATGAAATCCGGTTCACACTGAGCACATGTGACAGACGTGACAGTCTGGAGACACCGTGGAGAACGTTATGCTGCCTGCAACATCCTCCAGCATGACCAGTTTGGTGGTGGGTCAGTCATGGTGTGGGGAGGCATTTCTTTGGATGGCCGCACAGCCCTCCATGTGCTAGCCAGAGGTGCCCTGACTGCCATAAGGTACTGGGATGAGATTCTTAGACCCACTGTGAGACCATATGCTGGTGCAGTGGGACCTGGGTTCCTTCTTAAGCATGACAATGCTCGGCCTCATGTAGCTGAAGTGTGTCAGCAGTTCTTGCATGATGAGGACATTGATGTTATGGACTGGCCTTCCCGTTCCCCAGACCTGAATCCAGTTGAACACATCTGGGACATCATGTTTCAGTCAATCCACCAACGCCACGTTGCACTGCAGACTGTTAAGGAGCTAACTGATGCTCTAATCCAGGTCTGGGAAGAGATCCCTCAGGAGAACATCCACCATCTCATCAGGAGCATGCCCAGGCATTGTCGGGAGGTTATACAGGCACGTGGAGGCCACACACTACTGAGCCTCATTTAGACTTGTCTTGAGGAATTTTTACTGACACTGAATCAGCCTGTCATGTAGTTTTCCACTTTCATATTGAGTATGAATCCAAACCAGATGTCCATGGTGTAATAATTTTGATTTACATTGATAATTTTTGTGTTATTTTCTTCTCAATCAATTCCACTATGTTAATAATAAAGTTTTTCAGTGTGACTAATTAATTGAAATCTAGGATGTGTTATTTTAGTGTTCCCTTTAATTTTGTGAGCAGTGTAGATAAACCTCTGAATTCAAAACACAGTCAGCTAAAAATATATAGACAGAGGGGATGGTTTGTTTCACTAAAACTGGAACGCCTCTCGTTTTCCTCATAACAATGGTTTAAAAGATTTTTACAACAGACAGGAAGTTTCAATGTCTTGTGACACTTTATGTGTTGCTAGTAATTCTACTCTAATATGTTGGTTTTCTGCATCTACAATTATATTCTGGACACTACCAAACCAAATTGTTGCAACAAACTGCATGTTACGAAGAGAAGATGGGTATAACTGCAAATAATCTGCTGGTCTGGCTCCTGCTACACTCAGCCAATCAGAAAACAGAAGAAAAACATTTCCACTCAATTAGTGGAGCATCTTTTATTCACTGGATCATTGGGATAACATGAAATAATTCAAAATGATGAATACAGGAACAAAACGTGACAGCAACAAAACCACAGATGCAAATTTAGAGGATATTTTGAAGTTGGTTAATGAAAGGTGATGTACACTTGTATGTGATAGTCTTTCACCATGAAGGTTGCTCAAGTACTATTGATGCTGTTCAAGGTCTTACAGAAGTTAGTTGCACATTACCAGGGTTAATGCTAAAAAGTCTCCTTTCTTTGGTTGTATTTTAATTAAAATGTTTAGGTTTAGCTTTGGCAAACATAGTCGTGTAGGAATTTTAATGGTTTTGTGCCCACTGATACATGATTTCTTTATGATGCAATAATTGGTATAATGCAATAATTGATGATGTATGCAACTCATTCTGTGATTTGCATGAAAATCTGTTTCTGAATTTTCATGCATGCAAGGAAAGAGATCTCCTTGCCCTCTGCTAATGGCAAGGGTTGTGCTAATATTCTATATACTACATGCAACTGCATGTTTGGTTTTTTTTTTCGTTGATAAGATCTTACACAAGTCAAACGTTTCCTTCATTTGACTAGCTTTGCAAAAGCTAGTCAATAGTTTAGCAAGCAGCATTATGACGAGCTGTTTCAGCTTCCTGAGCTGCATTTTCTTTCAAATATTTTATTAAAAATCTGCAAATTTTTCCATGAATAACGTGGAGTTAAAATCCTTGGAAAAACCCACAAAAGCTGAAAAGCTGAGATAGACAGGGCTCCACTGTACGAGTGTTTTAATTGGCTTTTCTTTAGACTGTTGTGTAATGAGTTGGAAGTGTCTGATAATTTACAACCAGTCCCATCAACTCAAAACAGAATATTAAAAAAAAATGTCACCATCATAAAATAGAATTTATCATGCTCAATCACAGTTCTTCTTACACCGTTCCCTGTTAACTATAATAACTGTCCATTATTATTGTAATGAGGGAAAGAGAGTAGTCAAAGAAATAGACGTTAGTAAAGAAAATGTTAATTGCAATAAAAACGCAATATTCAACGTTAATATCACAGTGCCATGTTATCCTAATATTTTGTTGCCCCATCAAAAATGCTAAACGTCTGTAAACTGACGTGGGAACAGTGAACTGCACGGGTGGGAAATGATTTGTTCACTGGTCCGTTACCATTTTTCAAGTGGAAAAGATGGTAACGCGTGGGTTCAGTATGGGGTATAAATTGAGGAAGGGATGAACTGACCTTTGACCCACCGCAGCAGCTACAACCATACAAACCTAATGCAACTAACCTCAAAGTCGGTCATTAGATTATTAATCAAAAATATCCCATCAGTATGTGTCATTTTGTATTCATAAATATTCCATTATAATTTCTTTGAAATATAGTAACAGGTTTTTGTTGCATCTATGGAAATTAGATGGCAACTGCTTATTTATTATCTCCTTGAAAGGTAGGTGTAAAAGTAGCAGTCTGTATTATCCTGTTGGCATGGCTGAAGCCAGGATCCACAAAGCAGTAGCTGCTGACTTGATTTAATTGACCCGGCACACAAACACACAGGAACATCGCTGTTAGACTGCAAATATTGTCACAAACCGGGCTAGTCTGCAGCTGCTTTGAAGCAAGACTGCAGTGTTCATCACCATGCAGGTTGCCAAGTTAAATATCTAGGAAAATAATTAAAATCCAAGTGAAGACTGTGTCAAATGGATGCTTTTACCTTGCAGATAAAGACATACAGCCTTTCTCTAATAACCACTGTTCTCCCTGTTTGTCTCGGACTCCTCCGAACTCTTTATTATTGATCTGAGGCCGATCCCCAAGGAATGATCTCATCAAAATCGAGGCTCTTACTATATTTTTGCTTGCAGCATTAAGAGCTCATCAGGAAGCTCTTAACGCATTCAAACGGTTCCTAATGACCATCTGAGTTGAGTGTAATATTGTGTGGTTGTCAATCTCACTTTGTGGTTTCTTCAACAGATCTTCCTGCTGGCCTGCTCACCATGTAAAATAGCAATGGTTGTATTTAGGTGAGTGTATTTACCCTCTTCCATCTAGTCTGCCAAAGGTTTAAGCACTAACAGAGAAAGGAGCCTATAACTGAGTTTCTTGCATTATGTCATCCACTTGCACTATAAATCTGCCAATAAGGACCTTTATTTATTAAAGCATGAATGCAGTGGGAATGTACTTCTTATTTCCATCCTAAAAGTACCATCATTATCACTGATTGTTATGACCTGTAGGCTTTGCAGGAGTGCGTTGGCTTTTTGCAGAGATTTATTGTAATGCTTTTGTTTGGGTTTATAGTCTCTCTTTTAAACCTCCTCTGGTCAGAGAGGTTAATTATTCATGAGAAGGTTTCAGCCGCTGGGAAGACAATATGGAATTTACTCTGAAATAAATCCTCGCTGGGTCACGCTGTAATTCAGCTCAGAGAACAAAAACAGTGAGTGGTTGGAAGTTACAGCAAGCCAATGTGAGTATGTCCGCTTGAAATGGGGAAAAAATGAAATACTGCCACATAAAAATCTCGGCCGGTGAAAAGAAATTCAACGAGTTTATTTCCTTTCTATAAACTTCGTTGGAGACGAGGCGGAGCGGTGCATTATTTCCGTGACAGTGGCCACCTCTGCTGTAAACGCAGAGAAAGTTTCTCAACTGGGTTTTGATTAAATGTGCTGCATATTCTATAACCGGGTTGTCATAAAATGCAGCCGTACACCACCCTTTAACTAAGAGAGCGATTTGATCAAACTACAGTGTCTTGCAAAAGTATTCACACCCCTTCAACGTTACAAACATAAACTTTAATATGTTTTAGAAAGATTGTAGCACTTTACCAAATTATATTAGTGCATAATTGTAGAGTAAAATAAGAATTAAAGATTTTTTTTTTTTTTTTTTTTTTTTTTAAATCTAACCAAACTCCCCTGTCAACTCAGGAATAGCGTCCTCATTGCATGATGCTGCCACCACCATGTTTCACACATAGCGATTTGCATTTTGATCTCATCTGACCAGAGAACTTTCTTTCTTTCACATTTGCTGCACCGTAAAGGTCCTAACCGGAATTGTCATGTGACTTTTCTTCTTGCCACTATCCCATAAAAGCCAAATTTGTTGACTAATAGTTGCCCTGATGACAAATTCTCCCACCTGAGCAGAGTGTCTCTGGAGCTCCTTCAGAGGTCCTCTCGTCTGCTTCTTTGATTAATGCTGGTCTTTCTTGGCTTCTCAGTTCTGTTGGCACTTAAACAGCTGGATTTATACTGAAATTACATTACACACAGGGGGATTCTGTTTGCTAATTAGGGGAAGGCAATACATTCCAACTGATTATATTTAGAGGTAGCAGGAGGACTATATGCAAATCTAAGGCACACTTCTAACATTTTATTTAGATTTTTTTTTAAAAAGTTGAAACTCATGTATCTTTTCCCCTTCCACTCCCCTGGTAGGTGCTGCTTTGTGTTTTTATTACATGAAATCTTTGCAAAATGGATTAAAGTTCATGAATTGAAGTTCCGTTGCAAAGAATAGCTGCTGCATAGAGAATAACAATAACTCCTGCATTCATAGCAGCATAGAAGCAGATTGAAAGCATACCTGTGAATAAAGCGCTGCATTGTTGGCGTGTTCGACTCCTTCCCCATGGGATTTAAACCATCGATCTTTGAATCCCCAAAGATGGTGACTTGCCAAATGACTTCTCCAGGGCGACGTCTTTCTCCCACGATCATTTCAGGGAATGGCCCCATTTACATGCACAGCAAAATCCCCCCTGCCCCTCACCTTATTCTAAACCAGAAACAAATTGTATGTTGCAGAGCACAGTCACTTTAACGCCTCGGGCTCCTGCAAAGCTGTCGTTATATTTACATGGGATCAGAAATGACAAAGAAAAGATTAAACATTTGCCTGGTTGGCTTCCTTTCTCTTGGAAGTTGAAAAACCTTACTCAGGTTTATGACAGAAACAATCTGCCCAGTATATTGAATGTAGTGATGCGATAAACTCAGATTTATGGCTAGTTTCTAATCGGATGTTTTTGAAGCCTTGACCTGTTGGTAGTTTTGTAGTTTTGTTTCCTTTAATGTAACTTTTTACAGTTTCTGTGCTTCCCCCACTTCAATTTTAAAGACACCCAAACAGTGAAATTCAACAAAATAAATTTATTTCAGAACAAGATAGGGTCATTAAAATGTTTGCCAATAACATACATGGGCAATGCTCACAAACAAGCTGTTAAGTACGGTGTTGGAGGGCTGATGATTTGGGCCTGTTTTGGACCTTAGTCAGTGAATATTTGAACATGCAGTGCTATGGTTACAGTTTAAATGCTGTGCAAAGCTACATAGAACTGTATATGTTATTATCTAATTTAATACACATGGTATTAAAAATAAAAGGGGGAGAAATTTCTGTCCTGGAATACATTTTCATCAATACGGTTCGTGACATAAGTTTCGGTTGCGTCACAAACCCACAGTTCTTCATTGTTTAGTGTAAGGAAATGGTGCATTTAAATTAGAATGAAGTGTTTCTTTTAAAAAAAATTAAAAAAAGAAAGTCAGGAGGCTGCTCAGACTGACAGCTGGATGTATTAGAAGTGACAGTCCTACAGCACTTCTGTTTTCCCAATAACCTTAGCTGTCACAACAGTTATTGTGGCTCATTGGACAAAAAGAGCAGTTTGCATGTTGGGAGTGTCGGGGCCTGTGGTTTGACACAACCTCCTGGCCTTCAAGACTGTGTGGGGCGACTCCTAAATAAAGCGTGGTTAAGAAGAATCAGTGTTTTTTCCAAAGGCTGAACTACTGGATATCCAAGTTATAGGAGGAATAAGTGCAGAGGTTCGGGACGCTTAGATGTTCACCTTTCTGGAGGATTTCTAAAATTCATGTAAAAATCTCAGGCTTCATGTAGGATAAATCTGACTTTTTACAAACACTCTCATCAAAAACTGATTTAAATAAAGACAACCTGCTGCCCTCAAACCTGAAAATGTCAGTCTAATAAAAAAGATCAATGTGGGTGATAATTGGAATAGTCTAGTAATCTTTATATACCTTTATTCTTCTTTTAATCTGCATCTTTTCAGACTTCATATCCACATGCTGAATGGAGCGTTGCTGGCTTTAGTATTCCCTGTAGTCAACACCAGGCTGGTAAGTAACCCATTCTCATCTTGCCAAGTTTTACTAGTAATAATTAAAAATTCATTCTCATAATAAGAAGTGATGTCTTTGAAAGAATCCCAGCACAGGAACGCAACAGGTAAAGCTCATTTTCATACTCCCTGTTCAGGGTAGAGGGATATAGGTAAAGGGGATGAATCTGATGTACGTCGTGGTCAAATCCAAGTGAGTATGTAAATAGAGAGCTGGATGATAAAATGCCAGTGCTGTTTGCACCAACACCAGGGACGCTTTGTGATGTCACTTTGTGCTATTAACAAAAATAAGCAAAGGCAAATAAAAGAGGCATAAGTTGACTTTTTAGAGTTGCAACTGAGTTTCTGCTCTGAAAACACCAATTACAATTGGAGTATTAGTGGGATCAGTTTGTTGTTGAGTGTAATTTTTTTTTTTTTTTTTTTTTATTGCATTGGCATAATCCCACACTGAAATTTTTTAGAGAAATTCTTTAACTGTAATTTCAATGTAATTTGTTCAGTGGAGAAATATTCCCGTGTTAAGCAATGTGTTTAAAAAATCTGTTATACCAATCTTATTGTTACTTCTAATTGCTGTTTGACTAGTGTAACTGAAGTATTTAATTTATATTTAATTTAGGGGTGCACCAATAAATCGGCCTCAATTTCCTTAATTTTCGGAGATCGGCAATCGGTCAATACGTACTTGAGAAAGCGATCTTATCCACCAATCTTATTTATATCTGCAAAGGTCTGAAAATCAGCCACTGTCTCCTTTTGCTCTGCCGTGAGAGAGGGCTGACTGACAGACCCGCCCACCAGGTCACATCCCCCCCACATGCGTGGTTAACAATAGTCACCCCACTGTTGCCAACGTAGCGACTTTGTCGCTATATTTATGATTTTTTTTCTGACAAAAAAAATCAGTATCGGTTAAAATCGGTGAAAGTTCAGTGTGATCAATGAATAGCTAGCTATTTAGTTTACGTTTTTTTCCCCCCTACACATTTACCCAGGGTGCCAACAATTGTAGAGATAACCCTTTGAACATTGTTTTGTTGTTTTTTTTATTTATGTGGTATGGGCACTACCATCTTATTGAACAGACGCTATATAAACACTAACATTTATAGTTATTTATAGTTACCCTATAAACAATCAAACAATCATGATAAATTAAAAGGAGCTCGATAATTTCCATTCTGATGATGATTATTTTTTGAAGGGAAAATTGGTTTACAGAAACCTCATAATCCATTTTATTTATGGTTTAGATTGTAAGTGGTTTTTATTTCCGTTTTATTTATTGTATTTGGTTTTGTTGTATTTTGGATAGTTAAAATATCTTCCAGTGTTAAGTGTTCTTTACAAAATTAAAGTTTATTGATCTTTGAGAGGGAGAACTGGCATTATTATGCCATTACCAATAAATTACTTGAAAATGGTCTCAAAACAACAATGTCATCGTTTATCGTAAAATTACTAAAACAATTTATCATCCAGCAAAATTTGTTATCATGACAGGCCTAGCTACAACATTATTCTTATGTCATAGTTCTTTGTGTGACTTTTTAAAATGCCATATTTGGGAAGGCAAAGCTTGGTGTTGTATCATGGTATGGGTCTGATACTCCATCTGAGCCAAGAGGGGTTGCTAAAGTTAAAGAAACGTCAAATTCATTAGTAGGTTGATTAATATTAAAGGAAAAATGAAACTCCAATCAGATCAGATGGACAGTAGCAGCTTTACTTGTTTTTCAGGTCTAATCACTTCAGCTAATGAAGGGTAGGTTTGTTGCCCTTTGTGAAATGAAGCTTTTGACAGTTTAAACTTTGACTCATAGCCCAAGGAAATCTACCATTGTTGCGTCAGATGCATATGTAAGGCAAATATGTGTTGCTGGTTTTTTTTTTTTGTTTGTTTGTTTTTTTTCCTCCTCCAACTGTTGGTTTTTATCAGATTCCCAAACAGGGAAGTGCAGCTACAGAGACCAGCTTTGCATTTTGTTTTACAATATAGGTGTATGATCTTATCTGATCTCGTCACCGGTTCTGAAGCAGGAAGAGCAAATATCACGAATGATGTGATGCAGTTTACCTCATGAATGTTTAAAAAAGCAAAATATGTGATAAATATGTGCAGTCTTGCCGTAATTTGAGAAGTATGCCATTAATGTAAGAGAAAGATGCTCACGATTTTAAGACGTGTGTTTCTGTTTGTTCCTTAGCTACCCTTTGAGAAGGAGATCTACTACATCCAACACTCCATGATGTACTTGGTGCCTATTTACCTTATGAGGAAAGGAGGTACGTGGTAGTCATGGTCTCTGTACATGTAGTGATATGTCCTCCAGTTCCAACCAAGTGGAGTCGGGACAACACGATGGCTTACATCCTTGTTGACACTTTCTGCTCACCGGCTTACGTCACTGTTGTGTTTATCGTAAACAAGCATCTGATTACAGACTGTTGACCCATGTATTGTGCCTGCAGTCCATGAAAGAGCCTTTAATTTAGAGCCTTTAATTTTTTGTGCGTTGCTACTCTCTGTGAAAAAACGATGCTTTTGTTTCTCCTGTTGTTATAGCAACAGGATGCAGAGCCTGTTCTCTTCATGATATGCGCATCAGGAACTGCAGTGCAGAGACTGATTGTTTCTGATCTTTTGGTTTGAAGTAAATAAGCCAACCTTGAGGAAAAATCCATAATACTGGAGGACATTTGTTACCTTGCAAAGAGTATTCATACCCCCACTTTATCTTGTCACATTGTCACATAAAATCCACTGAGTGAAAGAGGGTCTATCATTTTTCTTTCTACTTCACAATTAATCGCCAATTTGTGTTGATCTAAAATAAAAAATACAAAGTATCAAATAGGAGGTCAAAGGGCAAAATTCAGCCATCAAGACCAACCAGACAGAAGGCTTGAGAACAGGATCTGGTTTGTATTACAGTAATACAAACACGGAGGCCAGATGATTTTCATTGTTCATTCTTAACCTCACAGCGAAAGCCGAACAAAGAAAATATTCATTTCACCCATAACGTTGACAGAGTGAGAGTTCTTCTGCTGGTGTTACACCAGCAAATGCTGCCAGAGAGAAAACAGGAAAAAGCGGTTTGAAACACACGCACTGCAACAGGGAAGCACACAGACACACCACCCCGCTCTCTAGCGCTTCAGCAACAAGTTTAACAGGTGGCCAGGGTCACTGATCAAGATGCATATCATGCATGTGCTCTCTGTTTAACCTGTAAATGGCGTGGATTTTTCACTGCCGGTTCTGTCTGCAGGTGCGTACCGACCCGAGCCTCTGGGGGACATGTGGTGGGCGCTGCTCTCCATGGGCATCCTGTTTCTCTACCACATCATCTTCCTGCAGGTCCTTGGCCTGGTAAGACAGAGCCCTCTAGAGGCAATCAGGTGGTATTTCAGTATCCGATCTGCATGTTTCCTTCCATCAGCGGATTCGTTTCAGCAAATCAACAAGATGCAGCAAATAGTGGAAGTACAAAAGCAGATTTGTTAGCAGGTCCAAAATAATTTGATGAGTAATTCTGGAAGTTCTGAAGAGAAATTACAATTTAGCTCGATTTAAATGTATTTGCAGATTAAAATCAGTTAAATTTGTAGTAAGATGATAAAGATTTGCAGAGAAGAAGAGGACTAAAGATGGTTCTGACACAAACATTAGACTTCTTCTCTCAACCAGACTAATGCTGTTGTTGAACTCAACAACAGCATTAGTAAATAATAACATCCGTAAGTAAATAATTACATCCATAAATAATTTGCAACCGAAATGATCTGAAAGTAGAAAACTTTTATTATTATGCATTATTATTCAGCAAAGAATTCCTTTTGTAATAATACAAATATATTTTAAATTAAAATCAAATGATAACATAAGAACAATATTATTTTTAAGTAAATAAAAAAAAATATATGCATATATTTATGAGGAATTCCAGCAGGTCTGTCATTTTTATCTTATCCCTCTCGTTCAACTATGAAGCCAACTAAGCAATAAGAATAAAAAATCTAGAGAAAATCTGCAGTGCTAACAAGATGTGAAATCATTTGGCAGCCAAATGAGTTTCTGCAGACTAATGATAAGTTATAGAGGACTTGCAGGCGGTGAACTCATCACTCATTCCATTTGTGGGAAAGGATTTTTTGGAGCAGAAGTCCAGAGGAAATTAATGATTCATAAAGATATGCACAGTTAAGTCAAGCATGACATTCACCAGAACTTCATCCAAATGGATAATTCTTTTTAAATTTCCATTAACATTAAAATTAGGTCTCACGCCCAATTAACCTGTCCCCGCTTTCCCCCAGGCGACGGAGGTCAACCTGAACAACATGCTGTGCCCAGCCGTGTCCGATCCCTTTTACGGGCCCTGGTACCGGGTGTGGGCGACGGGCCACCAGACTGTACTGACGCTGCTCCACGGAAAGCTCCTGACACTCCTCTCGCTGCACAGCGGCTCTGCCTTCAGATTCCTGCTGGACACGCTCCGACTGCGCAGCAAAAAAGTCGACTAGACATCCACGCAGACGCGGTCCTATCCTCTCACTCTGAATGCCGGCTCTCAGCACTGATTCTTCATTTTAAATCAACATTTTCTTGGATCCTTTAGCTCTGTTGAGAGCTAAGGGAGCATTTCAGGGGGCAGAAAATCCACACATCATTCTTCTTGACTCAAATAAATACTTGCGTGTACAATTGTGCATTTCCAGGCTAGTTGTTAAGCAGCTGGACACATGTTTTTTGGAATGCAGTTTTCATCCTGCTGCCTTTTTGTAAATGTAAACGTCGACATTTAGTACGTGAATGTCACCACCTGTCTGTGAGGTGCTGCTTTCGGTTCTAAATGAGTTTAGTTAAGCTGACTTTTATTTTACTGAGTAAAGCTGTTGTTTTTGTCTCAAGTGCGCTTTGAAGCAGATTTTAAATGTGAGCTGTTGTTAAAGTTACAGCTGCCATGGTTTTATAGCGTGAGGATGTGAATGTTCTCTCTATGTTTTTATGAACGTGGGATAAAAAAACGTATATGTTCTGGATAGGGAATAATTTTTGTAAGTGGCTTTTATCTTTCAGTCTCCAGCCGGTTCAGTGCATTCCAGTTATGATAGTCATGAGGCATGAGGACTTATTACATGCTGCAGGTTAAAGCGATGAATAAGGACTGAATGGATGGTACTTGGGTTGGTGTTTGGTTTCTCTCTGTGTTGTTTTTGTGTTGTTTGACCACATTAGTCAAGGTTTAACCTAGAGAACATTGTTAGGAAAAACATTTTTGCCAATAGGAGGCAGATGCTTTGTCTTAGCTGGAATTGAAGGTCTTTGCAAAAGCATTCATACCCCTTGAACTTCTCCTGTTTTTGTCATGTTACAACCTCCAAACTTCAATGGCTTTAAATGGGATTTTAAGTGATGGACCAAGACAAAGTGGTGCATAATTGTAAGGGACGGGGGTCTCGAGACCGGTCTCGACCTGCTTTTTCCTGATCTTGGGCTCAGTCTCGGATTGTTATGCCTCAGTCTTGGTCTCATTCGACAAATTGGGTCAAGACCAGTTCGAGACTCAATAGTTTTGGTCAAAATTACGGAAGCTTAGCTCCCTTTTATCTTCACCCACAGATGCATAACAATATGAATTAAAAGCAGTGATCAGAGCGTAGCTGCATCCCACCATCTCAAAAAAATACAATATTATTATTGCTAATGACCACGCAATTGTGTTGCATGTGATTGTTTATAAAACCAGACAGCATTTGGTCCTTTGATTTAAAAGAGCGTGTCTGCGTGTTCACATGCGTTGCGGTCTAGCTTTTGCTGAATAAACACCTGCATCAGACCACAGAAAATTCTTAAATTTGGTTTTTAAAACATGAAGAAGTTTATGATGGGAAAGTAAAGAAAGGGAAAAGCAAAAACCCTGGGCCATCTGCAATTTTTGTCCACCGCAAGAATTAACTATATGCAAAGTGAGCAGGACAACATCTCGTTTTACCAGTTATCTACAGCAGACGCAAGGAAAAGTAAGTAGTAATGCGAAAAATATGCACAACACCTAGTTTCAACAGCTAAATAATAATAATAATAAAATATAAATAGATGCTAAACCCCCATCACTGCTCTATGTGCCAAACTTAACCAGCAGCCGATGAAGAGTGAAAATAATGTTCATCAATCCAAAAACACAAATTCAATTTTACCTTCGATGTTTTATGGTCATAATCCATGTTAGAGAAGATATTCCCACTTGGCTTCTGTAATCTGTTGTCCCTGCATCATCCCTGTTGGCTACGTGATTATTGTAAATCCCACAGATTCTATTGGCTCTCATTGTTTTGGAATTCTCCCTGTGAGACGATTTGCGTGCCTGCATGCCAGAGTAAAATGTCTAATAATTTATTAATATGTCAGCATATGTGTTTTTTAACATTTGATACGCTGATGAATTGCTTTTATTCAGATGATCATAAGTGGAAAGATTTTTTTTTTTTTTTAATATGCCAAATCTTTATCACCCTAATCTCTCACTGTTTTTTAAATTTATCATACACCTGTTGTGCAATGTAAGCTTATTATTTCAGTTTAGGGAATGTGTAACAATGTATGGCTGCATTTAATAACACAGGTATTAATTTATTATGACCATTATTAATTTAATACCAAGAAGTGGTTTTGGTTGATTAATTGTTTTTCCATGAGTATTTGCATTTTGCGGTGTATAAAAAGCAATGTCCTGAAATATTTGTCGACGTTATAAACATTCGGCCTCGGTCTTGGTCTCTGTCTCAGAAGAACTGGTCTTGGTCTTGGTCTTGGAAGGTCCAGTCTTGGTCTTGGTCTCGGAACATCTGGTCTTGACTCCATCCCTGATAATTGTTAAAGATAGTAATTTCTGGTTTTCAAATTATTTTTTTAGTCTGGCATGTGTAAAAGTTTCTTTATTCTCATGTCCAGAATAAAATCCTGTATCCAGAAATCAGGTTTGTTAGAGATTATAGTTCTCATAGATCTAGGCCAATCCATTACCCAAAGGTGGAAAGACTGTAGCACAGCTGCACCTAAACTGACAAGGCAGGCATTAATCAGCAAAACAGTCAATCCTTTTGCTGCCCATAACCATTTTTTCCAGGATTGTAACACATTTAGCTTCATTTAACTTCCAATCAGCTCTGCCAAGCGTCTGTACCCCGTACTGAAGAAAAGTAGCCCCATAGTATAATACTGCCGCCACCATGTTCCACAGTAGGAAATTAGTGTTCAAGGTTATGTTCAAACAAAAAAATTGAGCTTATCTGACCACTTGGCTGTTGTGTCCTCTACATGAATTGTAACAAACTGAAAATGGGATTTCCTTTCAAAACTTTTTTCTTGACACTCTTCCTTAAGATTTATAGCGTGAATACTTGGAGTTGTCCTATTGACAGATTGTCCCACCTGAGCTGTGGGTCTCGGTCACTCTGGAGGAGCTTCAATCATCCTCTTGGCTACTTCTCTGATAAATGCTCTACTTGCCTGACCTGTTAGTTTATTCAGTTCAGTTCAGTTCAAAAATACTCCATTAATCCAAGAGGGAAATTAAATGTTGTAACCCATATCCTTTTCTTCAAAGAGTTTTTGTAGATGCTGAAATCTTTGGGCAGGAAGGATCTCCTGCAGCAGTCTGTATTACAGTGATCAGAAGAAGCCTCTGACTGAAGACAGTCTGCTGTAGTATAACAGTCTCATGAAGAGGATGTTCAGGGTTGTCCATAATTGTCTTGATTTTATAAAGAATCCTTTGCATGATAATCTCCAGACATTCTAGACTATTCCCCAGAACAGAACCAGCGTTCTTTATCAGGTTGTTTAGCTTGGTGGACGGCCATGTCTTGGTAGATATGCAATTGTGCCATACTCCATTTTCAGAGGATGGATTGAACAGTTCTCTGACAGATAGTCAAAGCTCAGGATATTAGTTTATAACCTAGCTATAATAACCATGTATCATTTTCCTTCCCCTTCACAAATTAGTGCTCTACATTTCATGTTTCTATGACATAAAATCCTAATAAAATACATCACGGTAAGTGAACAGGCCCAAGGGGTGTGAATACTTTTGCCAGGACCTGTATGTAACAAGACACTTGAAAGGAACTCTTGCTTGACTGTCAAGGATCCAACATTCACTCCAACTGTAACAAATCATGCATAATATGTGTACGGTGAAATTCATGTGGGTCATTCACATATCACTAAATCAACACCCAGGGCCGGCCCTAGGCAAGATTCTGGTCTTTCCAGTCTTTCCACCAATTTACATATGCTTACACTCAATATTTTGATCTTTTATTTTATTTAGAAAAATATTCACCAAAACACAAATTACCTGTAAACCGACAAGATTCAAAATATTCTGACCTGATTACTTTTAGGATATGGCCAGTCAGCAGGGTCTATTGGTCCACTCTTTATTTCCGATGCATGGATGAGCTCCTGCGAGGAAGAGGCAACAGGAGCAGTGCTTGATGCAGCAACTGGACCACTCAGATTCTGTGAGGTGGACAGCCAACAGTAGGACCACTTGGTGGTGTTGCAGAAGGCCCAGGGGTTCGGTTTCAATATGTCGATAATGCATCTGAAGAGAAAAAGAGGAGTATGATTCCAGAAATAAAAGTCAAAACATAAGAAATGTTATGTTCACTATGTTGTAGATGTAAAATACAATGAATTTTTTAAGATGCAATTTCAATCAGATTGAAGTTATTACAGTGAAATGCAGATTTCAAAGAAGCAATACACTTCAGTAGTATATGGGAATGCAATATTGATGCTAAGTTGACAATAGTGTGTTCTGTTTTGTAATGAGCTAGTACCGCTGACTTGTTTTTGCTTGAAACTGGGATACTCAGTTTTCAGCATCACTATCTCAGCAGAGAAGAAGGCATCTCTTTCAAATGTATGAACAATTTCTTTTTGGTCTGACACATCTTCCTCACTGTTTTGCAAAACAGTTAACGCAGATGTCATTCAAGCAGTCCAAACTCCACTGTTTTAACCATGGTAACCAAACAAAATCATATATTTTTATTTTATGGATTTCTTATTCTCCAGTATTTCATTTTTCAGCCACAGTTTAGAAAATGTAATGGAATCAATAAAATTTACATTTCAGCATTTTTGATTTTGGATCCAGTTTTTTTGAACAGCCTAGAAAGATAACAATGACAAGAAAGGGTGCACTGAGTGCTGTATTTTGGTATCAATTATTTGCAAGTTGTCTTGTTTGAAAGCAGTAACTTTGACCATAAGTGCCGCTATTTAGGCCTGTGTGTCATTAAAATGTGGAGTTTGAGTTGACAGCTGAATGGAAGCAATCAAGACAAACTGGCTTGGCTTTATATTGATTAGTTCTATGTTTGGATAGCTAGCCTACCTGCTACACTACACTCAGCTAAGTAACTAAGGCAACAGGTAATGTCACGACATTATTTTTATTGTACCTCTGTTTCTGTCATATTTTTCTTTTTCTTTTTTTTTCTTCCTTGAGCACCAGACATGGGAAGTTTTAACGTGATGCTTGCCGAAGTTACTTGCATTACTGTCAGTGAGCAGCAGCGGCACAGGGAGGGGTAAAGAAGGAAGGGGGAGCTAAGCATTATTTTTAGCCGAAGTATATGTAATATTCTTTGTTATGCAGCTAAATTAGTGCAGAAATTTTGTCATTGCGCCCCATTGACTCCGGGTGGCCAAAGCATTTGCCTATACTGCCTAAGCCATGGGCCGGCCCTGTCGACACCAATAATAGGAAAAGATCACTCGTAGGTGTATTTCATTTAAAGTATGAGGGGCTATGTGTAACTGTAGCATTTTCTGTATCTCAGTATCAAGAAGAGAGAACCTTTTGTACCTCTGTCAGTTCAAATATGTGTTGTGGCAACAATTAAAGGGATTTCCAGTGGCCAAAGTCTTCTTTGTGTACTTTTGTCTTTATTTTATACTTATCCTCTGTAACACCTGGTGATAACTGCACAAACCTAATTTCTTAAGTTGGAGATTTCTACTATAGGCCCATGAACTGAATGAATTAAGCACATTTCACTATAAACATTAATTGTCTTGTAAATTAGATTAGGGTCTCAGAATGAAATAAGCTTTAAGGCCAAAAATCACATTTTGTTAGTTCAGCAGATCATACAGCTAACTTCTAAAGCTCTGAGAGAGAATAAACTACAGGTGGGGGCTTTTTTCCAGTGAATTACAAATATTGAGAAGTTAAACTCGTATATAGTTCATGACACATGGACTGATATATTCCAAGCATTTATTTCAGTAAATTTTGACGCTTATGACTTCAAGCTGATGAAAACTCCAAATTTAGTTTCTTCTCACAGGTGTCTCAAATCTTCCGCTTGAAAATATCCCACAGATTCTCCATGGGGTTCAGGTCAGGCCAGTTTGCAGGCCAGTGAAGCACAGTGATACCATCCAATATCAGAAATATGGGCGGGTGCCAAGTGTCGCTGGACTTGTAATTGGATTTGTCACCCACTCAGCATGTAGTTCCCTAAAATTTTACTGACTTCAGCTGCAGCCCAAACCTTGTGAATCTTCCCACAAACTCTTGAATTGCTCATGCTTTACAATCCACTCTAAAATATTGAAAAATGTGTTATTTCATTCTTATTACATTTTCATTTATAGTTGTAAGATATGCTCAACAAAGATGGAAGAATTTAGTTTTACATATATGAATGCAGAAGTCCTTTATATATCATGATGTTTAGACAGGTCTGTTCTTTCCAGAAAATTACAAATCAGTTTGATTCCTCCCCCCCCAACTCACATTCTCTATTGATCCCAATGTTGGTATTTTGAACATTTATGATACCCTGTCTTTGTTGCTGGGCAGATAAGCTTGTTGCTTTGTGACGAGATTAACTGATACTAAGAAGTGCCCCTAGGTGATGGAGGGGTATCTTGTGACCATATCTTGTTATATATACCCTGTGACTCTAATGAATGAGAAAATTCCTGGGTTTTGCATACACTTAGGTGTCTGGTTTTTCTCCCTCTTCAGGGAAACTGTGTAGGACCGCACACATATTCTAAGACTGTAAGAGTTAACTCAGGTAGTATTTAAAACTTATGTGAACAGGTAGGTTTTTTCATTAATATTTTACTGTAACAACTACCTGCTCAGGGACTATAGGTGAAATGTGGCAGATTTGCAATAACCTGGTGCAATGACTGTTTATTCTGCAATGTCCCTGAGGCCAGCTTCTTCAGTAATAACCTTTTCATTCCTGCAGTAAAAGATTCTTTTGTTTTGGTTTGTAAAAGTAATAGAAAAATGCTTGAGATCCATCACTGTATGTGTAATGAATGTACATAATGAGTTCCACTATTTAGATTGATTTACTAGAATAAATTAACATTTAAATTATTGAGAATTTGCCTTTTAGGTTAAAAAAAAACAAACAAAAAAAACAATTCAGACAAAGGGAAGTCAGATTAGATATTTACTTTTTCTATATCCACAGAGTCATCAGTATAATGCGCACACACACACAATTGGAAGCCCGGGGACAGGATGGAGAGTACAGAAACGGATCTGATGACGGGTCGATCTTCAGTTTAATTTTCCCCCAGCAAAAGTCCCGTGGTTAGGAATCGAACCCCAGATGGCAGCATCAAGGACTAATAGTCTCTATATATGGGGCGCTTGATCTACCTCTACATCGCAAGCCACGTCATTCTGACCTCTTGATATCCCACCCACCTTCCTCACTCCGATTCTCTCCTCCTGATGTCTTTTCATCTCTCTCACCCCTTCGTACATATCAGTCGAACCCCACTCATCCTTTTTACAAGCCCTTTTCCTTACACTTGTCCCCCTCATCACACAGGTCCTCGCGATCCCTCATTCATCCGTCCCACTCATACTTTTCATCCCACTTTAAATCTCCCCCCCACCCGTTTCATCACCTTACACCCTTATTTTTAATTCCCCCCACTCACACCCATTTCTCTTTCCAGTCCACTTCCTATCATCGTCTTTATCCCTCTTTCCAACCTAATCATGCCCCACACAACATAAAGAATGAGCTCTACTTTCAAACTCCATCTAATCAGTTACATTTAAATTGACTCAACAGGACTCCTTGGATCAAGCTCAACCTTCTGGTCCATCTATCTCTCACCCACTGTTCCTTTTGATTAAACCAGTGGATTCTTGTTGCAGTCCTCATTAGTGAAACCAAATGTTATTAAAACACTTTTTTTTTTTATATCAAAGTAAAAGGTACTGAACCTCATCGGCAGATGAGCTGCAAGACAAGAGGACGACACGTTTTTAGCTGATTTGGAGGTTTTTTTTATTGAATAAATGATCTTAAAAGGTAACAATGTTTAAAACTACATTATCTTCACAGCCATTGCTTACAGATAACCCATCGATATATATTCTTTCAGCCTTCTTCACAATTTATTTTTTACTTTTTATGTTATTTACTTTTTATTTTCTTTTGGAGTCATATGATCATAAATGCCCATTTCGAAGTTCCATCACACTAACAGCAATTCAGTTGGAAAGGAGGAGGACTCTAGCTCTACAGGGATGGAATTAAAGTTCCCAGTTCATATTTTTCCATCAACAATTTTTCAGAGTACTAAAGCAGAGAAAGAGAGAGGAAAAAAAAAAAAGATCCAAAAATTGACAAAGGAAATAAAAGTTGGTATGAGGAGTTACACCAGGTAACCCTCCCAGCCCATCAGGCCACTGCAAAAGAAAGTCATTTTATACAGCGACACATCTTAGAAGTGTGTGTCTCGAAATTTTCAGAACATATAAAACCACTAAAATAATTTTGAAACTAGATCCAAAATATTCCTTTGAAAAAAATTTATTTTGATGTACAAAAACAGTCATTTTCTTTTTATCGTCTTTTTTTTTTTTTTTTTTTTTTTTAATTTTTATAATAAAAGCTTCAAACACAAGTTTATTGTAGTTCTTATTTGTCATTATCATTATTATTATTGATTCACTTATTCCTCTTTTTTTTTTTTTTTTTTTTATTATTATATCAGTGCGATTGTATACCAGTGCAGCTACTGGGTCGAGTAAAGAAAACAGGCTTTTTTTATCTTTAATGGCATAAAAAATAAGGAAAAAAATCCATCTTTTATACAAAGTATAACTGCTGGTCTTTAGGGGGAAAACAAACATTTATAAACCCATAAAGCTAGGAGGCACACCATGGGATTTTCATTTTTGAAAAATTATAGCAATAATAATAATACTAACAACAAAACAAGTAACAACAATTTGCACCCATTTTCACCATCTTGATGCCACGAGTGGCCACAGAGATGGAATTAATGAAAGTTCATTGAAGAACTGGGTTGCTTAATAAGTCAGAATCGCACAAACAAACAAACCAAAAAAAAAAAAAAAAAAAAAAAAAAAAAAAAAAATCAAAGAAAGAATAAAATATTTTAGTCACGAGCAGGGCTTGTTTTTGGAAGGACAGGAAGCCAGGCCTGAAAAAAAGCAGCATTTGAGCATGGCCGCTGGCATCTTTGGTTCGGTCGAACATACGAAGGTAACAAGAGCTTGAGCACTCCGCGCAACATGAGGATGACCGCACGAGGAATGCTGAGGCTGAACTACAAACCCTGGTATGGGAACCAAAACACACGATCTGCTACAACAGTCTACCAATGTCGTTCCTTACGATTCCTTGAGGTATCAATGCTTCGAACTGCTGATCAGCACAGACACGGGTATAATCCGTGTTTACAACAACAACAAAATTTAAAAAAAAAAAAAAAAAAAAAAAAAAAAAAAAAAAAAAAAAAAAAAAAAAAAAAAAAAAAGAAGAAAAACATCTGTTTCTGTTGAGGTGACCTTCAATGCGGTTTAAGGAGGCTGAAACGGCCTCAGCAGGACCTTATACCAGGCGGTCAGCTGATCTGGCAGCTAAACCGCCCCCCAAAATACTAAAAAGAAAACCAGGAACCTCTGATCTTCCTGCCATCTGCCAGTGAACGACATGCATCACACGTTGACAAACTAGGCCATGAGGTTGGGCCACAGTGAAGGGAGTATTCAAGGGACAGAAGGGAAATGTGTGACTTCTTGTCCTTTCAAACCTGCACAGTATTGACTTGCACTGGTAGGAAAAAAAGAAAAACAAAAAACAAAAAAACTAAAGTAAAAACAAACAAAAAAACACCTGTTGAACAGATCTGCATATATCAAGGATTGTAAAAAGGTTAACATGTAGGATTTTCTCCTATTACATATCACTGTTTGGTTTCTCTAGTGACCATGAACAGTACATTCCATAGCCCCTGTGGAGTCTTTCTTCATTATAAGTGAGAATGTCAGTTTCCCAGTATGGAATTGATCCCCAAATCACCTAAGTCCACCTTAACAAAAAAGCTTTCCAGGGCTACTGTTCGCATCAGTGAGAGCGATCCTTCAGTAGTTACTCGCTTCACAGCAATGTACTTCAGAGAAAATCTTACATGTCGCATCGTTAAGTATATATGATATGATCAATGAGTCCGCATGACCAGTCACGAGATGTGACCACCCCAATATGAGGTCCGATAGCACCATATTTGTCTTTTAAATCTCTTAATGGTTAATAAGAGTGTCTAAGCCATAGATCAAGCATATCATGGATAAAACCATAGGTCTCATACTCATACATACATGCAACTAAATACATTGCATGTGTATACAAAGACATATATGTAAAAGAGCATGGTCAATTTGGTTTTGCAGCAGAGAAATTCAGGTTGTGCTGTAGTTAATGGACCAGGAGACCAGACGCCTGACTGTGCCTTCTCATGTAGTGTAAGGTACAGTTTCCTCCAGGCATAAAAGCTGACCTCTCACGGTTGAGCCTATAACGGTAACGCCACAGTCCCCAACTTTAAAGATGCTGATTATGTGAAATCCAAGCGTAGGATATGAGCGAAAAGCAGGAGACGACAGGCACACGCAATCTCCTGGATGGCGACGAAAGCGTTCCAGATGAGGACGTCTTGATCCGAGGCCCCCTTTTTTTTTTTTTTTTTTTTTTTTTTTTTTTTTTTTTTTTTTTTTTTTTTCCTACGTTGTTCAAGTAGAGCTGGGAAAGGTGAGGGACACTCAGAGCATCTCTCTCCTGGTCCATCGTTTTAAAAAAAAAATAATAATAATAAAATCACTTAAGGCAACACAACTGGAAATCTGGATCATTTCGGGTAACTGTGGATGGAGTGCCGAAAGCCCTTGACTTTTTTGCATAAAGAAAAAAAGAACCTGTCAGTTAGTAAAGGCTGTTACGACAGAAGATGTTGGTCAAGTAACAAGAACCTCTCAAAACAAAAATTCCAGTTTGCAACCGAAACAAGCAGACCGACAATGTGGTGATCCTCAACAGATCGAACATTCGTTAGAGGACGTCTTAACTAGCAGAGTGTGTGTGGATCTAACTCACACCTGGGTAATATTTGGATAAGAACTGGCTTCATAAGACATTAAAAGCCCTGGCTTTTTTTTTCTTTTTCTTTTTTTTCTTTTAAAATAACGTAGGCATCAACTGCGCTTCCTGTAACCTTCTGATTAAAAACAGACCAGAAACTAGAACATTCCCTGTGCTGCAGACACATGGATCAACGGGATCTCAGTGGGGGAGGGGAGGGGGAGCGAGACGACCAGTGGTGGCGCCGTTGCGTTACAGCGACAGCGCCGGGTTCAACGCAGCACTATGACATGCACTTCTAAATGACACAAACATGTTAATAAGATCACTTCTCTTTGTGCGCGACTTTTTTTTCTCACATATACGTCACACTCTGTGGGACGATGGCTAGAATCGGAAAACGCAAGACGACATTTCCACAATGACGCGAGGAATGACCGAACTCAGTGAAACCACAGGGTTTCGGGCTGAAGCACTCAACAGCTCACCACCTGACACCTCCAACAAAACGGACAAAATGTGGACTATAGAGTATGGCTTTAAATTGTTTCAGCATGTCCCTGTCGAGCGACTCCCTGTCAGTAAACGCAGAAAAACTCATTTTTTGACTAAACAAAAGCTTCATGTACATCGGGTGGGGGTTTCCGCCCTTCAACCTTATTATTTTCTTTTGCACAAACTAAATAAATCTTTCCAAATATGTTTAAATTTAAAGAAAGCCAAACAAATGTTTTGCTTCCACCAGTGATAACTTTAACCTTTAACTGAAACCCAATTTCTAATTTATTCTACTGGTTTTCCATCTTGTGACAAAGTGGAGCCTATAATCCACACACAGTGACACACACACACACACACACACATATAACTATGACCCAAAATCAATAAACTGCATCAGCAAAAACTGATCAAAGGGCGCCACAATCCCATCTACACTTTGGAGTACAGAGATCCCGGTACGCATTCCAACTACGACACTATGAGAGTCACGTTTTTGAGAGGAATTGAAAGAAGTGAGGACACAGCCTTTTGAAACTGCAGTTGCCTTTGCTACATGATATTACACATCTGGATAGTAAAGTTAAAAAAAACAAGAAGTAGAAGAAAAAATAAAAGTGTTAGTAAATGTAAAATTGTAGCAAAGCCTATATCCACCCAAGGAGACTTGCTTCCATCCACAGAATCAAACACCTGATTAGCTTTGCTGAAAAGGCGCAATATTAATAAAATCTAATATTGGTTAATTTTCCAAATAATATAAATGAATGGGGGTTGGGGGTTATAGATATAGGTATACATATGCTGCAAAAGCTCAACCACAGGCAAACAAAACAAAGAAACATGGTTTTCTTGCCATAATCGAATGATGCTTTGTTGCCACCCGTTGCCATGTCAACGTCTGTGAGACGGCCAGCACGGCAACGGAAACTATCATCATAAAATGGTACAGTAGTAGAAATAGCTAGACCAGGAGGGGGCGGGCTCTCCTGGGAAAAGGTCCGCGGAGAGGTCCAATGATTGGTCATGCGGCTCGCTGTCAGGAATAATGGTTATACGACGGCACCGGGTGCCCGATGCCATTCTGGTAGTGATGGTGCTGGCGGTGGGCAATGTACTCTGCATAACCCATCGTCATCTTCTCGCTACGGTACCTGAAACAGATAAGAGGAAAAATCAAGACTCAATCCTCTGATGGATGCATTTGTGTTCCTCACAAGCTGACACTGCAGGGAGAAAACGCTCCCCACGTACAGAAGACGGCTGAATGGACCCACCAGATTCTTTCCTCCCAAACCTCGAACGGTTGTTGGTGGAGTCTTAAGTCATTTCAATCGTATGCATTAGAAAATAGTAAATATATCCATGTTTTTCAAACAAAGCCTGAGGTTTCAGTTAGTTACATCTTAAATTTCTGCACTGGTCCATTGCTTCTTTCGTCAACTTTCAAAACAAAATGATGAAAAAAATGCTCTGACAGCATTCACTCTGACAAAAACATCTGCATCTCTTACAGGCTAGATAACTAAGTTTATTAAACATATTAGCACATGAGACATAAGACTATATGTATTTTTATGTAGCTAAATTCGAGTTTCTCCTGTTAGCAAATAAGCATCTAGGTGAAAATGTGTTGCTATGGTACAGAACAACGCAAACACGCTCAGGCATTCGCAGAAAAATGGATAAAATAGGCTCAATCATACCTGGTTAACTTAATGGTCTTCCTGAAGTCGTTTGTGATGGGAGCTTTGTAACCTCCCTTTCGTAGTAAGGAATCTATGGTTTGAATGTGGTCCCAACCTAGAATCATGGGGAAAAAAATAATCATTTTTTTATAAGTTTCAATAAGTTTGTAATGAAGGCAGGTGAGTCTGTTCAGTTGAGGGCACAAAAAGAGCTCACCTTGCTCCTTTGCAACCTCTGGCAGGTAGGTGGCGGTGCGCTTTGATCCTTTTTCATTGAAAAACTCTATCCTTATACCATGAACACCCACCTAGAAGCAAAGAGAGGAACACAAAGGGACAATTGCATCACAAAGTCAGAGTGGCTTCAACTCTCCCTCAGGGTAATAAACTGCAGAACAACTGAATGTAGGCAGTTTTATGAATAAAAATGACTATAAATGTATTGGCATCTAATTTAAGATGCCCACCTTAGCTTCCTTAAATATTCGTACGGCTCCTTTGAACTTTGTCACGTTACAACCACAAACCTCAATGTATTTGATTAGGATTTTGTGTGACAGACCACCACAGAGTATAACTGAGAACTGGGATGAAAATGGTGCATGGTTTTCAAACAAAAATCTGAAAAGTGTGGCATGCAGCACTTTTTACAACCACTTTTCACTGTGATTAAAGCTGCAAGTCTTTTGAGGTCTCTACCACCTTTACACATCCAGACAAACACTGGCAGATTCTTCTTTCCAGCATACCTCAAGTTCAGTCAGACTGAATAGGACGTGTCAGTGAACAAGCCACAGCTTTTCAAATGGATTTACATCTGGACTTGGACTAGGCCACCAACACACTGATTTGATCTAAACCTTTCCAGCCTAATTTTTTTTTTTTTCAGCCACTAACAAGTTTTCTCAAACAATTGTCTTTTATTTGGGTCCATCCATCTCCCCATCTACTCTAACCACTAGCTTCCTTGTCCTTGCAAAAGGAAAGCATCCCCACAGCATGATGCTAACACCTCTATGTTTTGCCATAGGGCCGGCACACAGGATTAGTTTCTGTCACACAAGAAGTCCAATTGCGTACTCGAGTACATGACTAATAGCACTACTTTTTGTTGGTCTATCGGCTCAAGAATCCCAATAAAATACATTTGATTTTATGTAAGCTACTTTATGTTTTTAGGCATTTCACAAGACTTTGCCACAGAAAAAAACCCCCAAGCAATTAGCGACACAGCTTTAGAAAAAGCGCTCAGAAATGTGACCTAACTGAACCACCCACCTCCCAGTCAAGGTAATCACCGACGTCTTCAAAGTTGGTGAGAAGAGACACTGAGCAGAAGAGGCGAGGCAGCTCATCCCTTGTCATAGGGGGGAAGCGGCTGTCTTTAAGGGCACTGCAGACATGAAATCGCACAGACGAACAGCATTAGAGGATATGGATGAAAGCCATTATAATCCAGAGTCAAAAAGGTTTCACTGTTTGATCATTATGTGTGGGAAATGAACATCAAGACTCCTGCTGATGGGAACAAAAGAGGTAACAGATAATGCAATACAAACCACTCACATTTTAAAGTTTGACAAAAGAAATCTTTAAACGTTTAGAAACAAAGTGCGTATTTAGAACAGTTGCACTAGTCGCAGTTAAACTAAACATACAGCTTTTAAAAACAAGCTCCCTCGCAAATTAAGCTGCTCTGTTAGACCTACTAAAAATTCAAGCTTTGTAGGACGTGCTGAGAAGGACTGAAAGGTGTGCAGACTAAAGGAATGTGTCATTTAGTTTTAAGATCAAACAGATTTTGTATTCTACACCCACGCATAACCTGAACCGATCGTCACCCTGAAAACACAGAGAATCTCCAAATACCCAGTGGCAAATTAACCTCCTGGTTACTACGCTGATCTTATCCGATTTACTGCTATCAAAGAAGGGATAGTGGGAAGGGACGCTCATATAGTCTCAACTGGGAAGGATTATAAGAATAAAAAGATTAAAGGCCTGTAACTTCAAGCTACTTACCAGGCCACACTTTGCTTTTCTCACCATATTATCAGCATTTGGCTCCTGGCTGGTGTTAATTTTGGACCCTGCGTGTACTACAGCGAGTCTGCCGAAAGACCTACATGGAAGTGACAGGCACTGCACGCAGGCGGCCATGTGCACTACTAATCCAAAGATCTCCCGAGCTCAACTACATCTGTGGGGAGAATGGGGGACGCAAATTGTATAAGAAAAAAAAAAAAAAAAAAAAAAAAAAGTAACTCCACAAAAGAAACTGTCATAAGACCTCACTGTGAAATTGCCCAGCTTCAACGCTTAAGGGCTTTTTTTTTTTTTTTTTTTTTTTTTTTAAAACAGAGAATAAAATATAAATCAAATCTACTGTTGTACAGGCTGATTAGATTCAAATGAGGTAATTTGATGTTTCTATGAACTGACTGACAGACTGACTTAATCTAGTTGAGATCAGGGCTCTGTGGGGGCCCAGCACCATCTGGCACAGGATCTATTGTGCTGAAATGAGTTGTTCTCAACTGTATGTTTGGTAGTGAAGTGCTGCAGAAAGACAATCCCTTATGGCATTCTTCATCACGACACTGCTTATTCTTGTCAGCATTCAGAATGTTTTCATTTCCTACCATCTCTTAATAAAAATTGGAACATTTGTTGGTTTCGTTGCCTTTTATCTAATTAATATGTTTAAGATGCATATTGTACGACATACAGTAGAGGGAGCACACAAATTTAAACTTTTAGAAAGTCACCTTTATAAACCGCCTTTACAAACAACAAATCTCCAGTTTTAATTGCAATCAGGTGACCGTGTGTTTGCTTACCTGGTAAGGGTGTACTCCCTGAGTCCTGAGTGCAGATTCATGGCAGAAAATGTACCTATACAACCCCTCAACCGTTTGTCTCTGCCTATTTTCCATGTGACAAACAGCGGGCTGAAAGACAGAAAAACAAAACAAAACTGAGCAATCTATTCACTTCGCTGAGCCTAAACAATATTAACACACGCACATTCCTGTAGTACATAACAGTCGTCAGCACCCACTGCTTTGTTATTAAATACGACAGAATCTTTACTCACATGAGATGGAACTAGCTCAAATGTCTTTCATCATGATGGATCATTTTTCATCAAAGTCTTTCCTTCATTGCTTTGGGTCGTCTGCTTAACCAACTCTCTTTGTCTGACACTAATTTTTCCCCCCCCTCGCCTTATGCTGTAACGGAGATTTTTCCAGCTTTTATGATGAGATAACTTCTGATTGCTCCGCCCGAGGAGAACCCAACTGAAACCCCTGCAGTGGCTCTACATTTATAGCTAATTAATCACTGTCTGATGTCTAAACAAAGCCATGAATGACAATGAAGAGCCCAATTCAATGCTGCATTAACACAGCAAACCGTTTGTGAGCAGAGAAACATGAAGGCACCAGTTAAAGAAAAGTCTTATCACAGTGGTGTTAGAGGAGGAATTATGCAAAGCACAACCTGAAGTCATAGGAACATGAAACAGAAACACAGCAAGTCACGTCACTTCAACAGTTCAGTTAAGTTACAATCCAGGAATACGTTTTAGAGCCATTTTATCTTTTCATACCATAGAAGGAAAATATATTTGATTCATTGATCATTCGTAAAGCATTGTTACACAGTACTGCCCATCCGTCACTTTTTGCTGCACACTGCCAGTCAGTCGGGTCGGCCAAGAGAAGGCTACCAAACATGTGCCACAAAAAAAAAAAAAAAAAAAAAAAAAAAAAAAAAAGAAAAACAAAAAAACAGATGTTTTGTTTGGGAATATTTCAGTCACCAAAACAAGGGTAGATGTGTGTGGAAACTAAACCTGAACAACCCATCACTCACATTAAAACAAACATAATAAACTGGAGAAGTCAAACTACCGACAGCTAATGGAAAAGAAAAAAGATACACTATACCGCCCAATAAGAACATTTACTTAAAAATTATCACTAAATGTAAGCTGTGTTTTAGCTGAAGTATTCATTAAAATCTAACTAATACATGTTTAAGAAAACATCGTTACAGCTTTGGTGGACCCTTGACAAGTCGCCAGTCCATCACAGAGCAACACAGAGACACACTGGACAAACAAACAATCAAGCACAGACTCGCCCTAAGGACAATTTAGAGAGATTAAGGATCCAACATCCAAGTTTTGGGAGGAAATGGGAGTACCCAGAGAGAACATGCAGACACCATGCAGAAAGACCCAAATTTGGGATTTGAACCCATGACCTTCTTGCTGTAATGAAACTGCTCCACCATGCAGCGTCCAATTAAACCATTTTAAGCTATAACTATGATGTTGTGAAAGAGGGGTATTAATACACAAGGAACTCAAATCTAGAGAATCTCATACCAGTCTGTGGTTGCATTGCTTTTTCTACAATTTTTAAGAGTTCAATTTTGAATACTCCTAAAATTAATCACAAGACATCTGTCACTCATTTAAAAATGTAAAAAAAAAAAAAAAGTGTTTACCCTTAAATCCTTAATATTGATCATTTGTTTACAAAATTGCTTGTTAAATGCAGTTAATATTTAACTGTCAAGAATGTCACTTTTAAAAAACTACCCTTTCATCTATCTTTTTAAAATATAATTTTAAGCAACTAGTGTACAGTCAACATTCAGAACATTGGAAACATTTATTGCCATAGTGATGGGAAGAAGTACATTTAACCAGAGACTCTTATATTAGAATTTCATTGCACATTTGTTTCTTCATTATTTTAGACTATATGCTCTGCTTCCACCAGGTGCATGTGACATGACATTCAATGTTACATCACTGCCTGACTGCAGTGGCATTATGGAGTTATCCATACCTACAACACATATGAAGGTCAGTGACTATATAAGCTCAGTAGTCATACTTAAAACAACTACAGCAATGTTTGTTTCAGGGTTGGGGTTTTTTTTGTGCTCAAAATGTGGACAAATCCATTCAATGATCAATTTTTTTGTTATTACTTCAAAAACAAGCTAAATAAAGAAAAATTAACTATTTTAGGGATGTTGCCATGTGTGAAAATGGTATTAAAATAAAACTATAACACAGGGAATTGTTCTCTGCCTTAATCACTAAAAACATGACAGAACCGCAAAAATCCAAGACTCTTGGGGGGTTTTCTCAACACCAGAGAGCACTATGCCTATGACCAAAGTTGGAGTTGGTCTGAGCATTTCAATAATTCAGCTTGACAAGCCATCCCCCCTCCAAGTGAAGGACATGTTGAGGACACCACAGACCGTACTCACGAGTTCCTCAAACCAGATGGAGCATACACACATCCAGCAGGAATTAGCTTATGCATCTCGTGTCAGATCTTTGGTTGGAGGCGACACTGTGACGGTTCGGTAACATGACCGGCTCTCAGTCACCTTACACTTTCCCAATCACAAATGCTCCTAATGTTTTACTCCCAAGAGCTTGCAACTCCATGAGCTTGTGGAAAAAAAACACTTCAGATCCGACTTTTCTGCTTCTCGCACAGATGATGTTGCACGGCTCGGAGGGTTTCCAGTTTAGCATGGAGACTGGACCTTTTTCCTTCTGCAGAGAAGGTTATGTTTCAGATGTGCTTTACAAAGTTTATCGAGTCCAAATGGGAGAAAGTGTTTAGAAAAGATTCATTTAAAAAGAAAAAGAAATTAAATATCAGGTTGAAATCCAAGCATCAGTTCTTCAACTTAATATAAATGCTATATATATTTAAACCAGCATGTTTCATCAATCAGCAAAACTAAATGACGCACTACAAGACAAAAAGGTACATTGAAGTAACAGTCCTATGAAGACAGGTAGCGATTTGCATGGATGTTGTATTGCCCCAAATAAAGTGAGCTATAAATTTAAAACGTGGTTCAAATTTTTAATCAAAATGAGCTTTTTGTATTCTGGTGACTAATATTATATAACTAAATGCAAAAGGTTTGTGCATTCATCAAATATCTCAGCATCTTAATTACCAACTAATGTAAAAAACAAAAAATTCCAATTCCAAAATGTGGAATCTTAAGACCATGTCACCTTTCACCTAAGTAAATGCAGAGCACCTCACATTAATAAATGAGGTATGCAAAGCACTTCAGGTAAAACAGTCCTTCACAGAAGAATGCATCCACCGACTTTTTTTTCTTCCTTACGGTCACATACCGTTACACACTGACAGGGTGAATTCTTCAAATGTCATGCATGCCACTGTACCAAACACTGGGAAAGCAGAGGAATGTAAAACTCTTTTCATACAAATCTTTAACTCTATACCTCAGTTTATTTGATATTTTTAATGGAATTGTCCGTTTTTGCAAGTGTAAACACAGAATCTCAGGAGCTATATGCAGAATACCTTTCTAAATGCAAAGGGCTTTTTTTCTCCATCAAAGATTCAAAGTTGTCACGAAACTCGCATTTATCATATAGCAATTTTGCAGTGATACTTTATTGGACAAATGTTTACAAACATTGTTTGCAGACATTTCTATTGTATTCTAGCTTCAGAGGGAAAGAATAGATGAGTATTAAATAACATTTAGAGAAATATGTTCAGAGTTTCAATTTGAAAATGTTTTCCATTTTTGTTTTATTATGGATATTTGTGTCATCGACTCATAAAACCAATGTTTAAAAAAAAAAAATCCTTAAAAGTTAAGAGATTCTTACTTTCATGTTTTAGAGACTGAAAGAGACTGTAGGAACCCTAATAAGCTGAGATCTTGCTTTATAACATAACCCAGCCTTAACCTTCTGCACTACTTTCTTCCTTGGTCTTTTTGGTGCCATTTCATCACTAATGTTCTCTTAAATCCCTCAGAGGCCTGTACAGAGCAGCTTTGTTTATACTGTGAACCAGTTATACACAAGTGAAGTGTGTTTATTAAGTGGGGGGCTTCTGAAGACAGTTTATTTAGGGATAGCAGTGCAAAGGGGCTCAATGCAAATACATTGCTGATTTAAAACATCCTATTTGTAGAATACCTTTTAAACCATGTGTATTTCCCTTACACTTTACAACTATGCACTGCTTTTGTTGGTCTATCACATAGAACCATTACAAAATAAATTCAGTTTTGTGGTTGTAACAAAACAAAAAAGAAACAAAAATTCAAGGAGTATGACAACTTTTGCCAGGCAGTGTGTACAGCATTCCAGTAACTGAAACTGAAAAAAATCAATAATTTGGGGGGAAAAAAACAAAACAAAAAGACTGATGTGGCAAATCAAGGATAAATGACAATTTAAACACAAATCATCATAAAAAGGTCTTAATTTTAATGTAACCGCCTTTTTTGATAACTAATAATGTATTAACATCTGGGAATTCCAACCTTTTTTCATGTGATTGTGTTTTCACTAGGCTTAAAAACCCAGTGAAAACAAATTCAAAGCTTTACTTTGAAATAACTCTTGTTGAATATGAACTTGGACAAGGGTGCAAAAAGGTACAAAACAGCACTACAAAAAAAATACATGGTTTAGTGTATACTAGCTTTAAACTATGGCTATTTTTTTTTTTATATTTTATTTCCAAGCTTGTTCTAATCCTCTACCTGCCATTACTTAAAAACTGCCATTGTTCTATGTCAGTATCAACAAACATCACCAAACACCGTGTATAATTTTGAAAAAGTTGGCACTTATGAATGAACTTTTTCCTACTTATTCTTGGAAATGTGAATTCTGGTTTCAAAACGATGGGGGGGGGGACATTCAACTCCCTCAAAAAATGTAAGACACCCGTTAGGTCACATGCTATCATATTACCATGTTAGACAGGGGACAAAATGTTTCTATAGAGGCCGCAACATTGAAGTTACAGGAAAAAAATATATATACATTTACTAATCTTGTGATTATTTTTGATCATACTGAAAATATCTTCTGTAGAGCCTTCAATTTCTTCCAAGCAACAGGCTTGTTGTTTTCCTTTGATTATCTACTAATGGAGTTAGTCCCTCTTTAATACCAGTTAAATTAAGTATAGCTCAGAACTGCTAAGTACTTAGCAAGTAGCATCTTTTCTTTGTTGCTTGTTAAAACCGATTTCTTCCTTGCTTCGATAGGGAAATATCTAAAACAAAACACAACCTGTGAAAAAAAAACAAAAAAAAACGAGAAGAACATCCGATTCGTTATTTTGTCACTATATGAGGGAGACCGCAAAAATAACATTGCTAATGAGTCGCTATCTGCTCATCAGTACCATGCTAGTAAACTAATATAGCTTAACGCTAACAAGGCTAAGCCAGTATGTGCCACCAAGAATTTACTTGTGGTAAATGTCAAAACCACAACTACTTAAGTTAATTACTGGGCTCTTATAAATACGTTTCAGTTCATTTCCGGCAATATTTAACAAACCTAAAGTTGCCGAAAAGAACAAATAAACGCTCCATCCCTCTGTCTTGTAGATGCTAATGGTCGCTAGCCGATATAAGCTAACAGAGTAGAGAAGAATCTTAGCTCCCCTTTGAGTTAGATTAGCAGTACTGTAAAATATTTCTTAAAACACTTCTCGGCAAATACTCACAAAAAAGTCTAAAACTGATGTGATGCATTAAACAAATAATCCGGTGTTTTTTTATTATTTAAAAACTCAGCTGAAGAAGTGTGAAGAAGTGCGGTTTGTTTAGCTTGAAGGCCAAAGCAACCTCTTTCACTAGGCCCTACTTAAAACTTGGTCATTGAGATACAATCGGGAGCTTTATGAATTAAAATCAACAGAATTTTATCTGTGCTTTAACGTGACAGTTAAAGTACTATATAATGGACAAAAAACCCAAACTTGGACCTAGTAGGTTTTCACCGACAAGCTTCTATTGTGAGAATTTAACTGCAAGAGCTGAGATGAAGCAACAACAACAACAAAAAAACAACAAAAGGCATAAATACTCACTAGGGATCGTTTGTAAACCTGGGTGTTCTCGGAGGTTGGTATCCGTACAGATGGCAATAAAGCACGTCAAAACAGAAGCAGCACATCTCTGCTGAGACGACCATTTTTCTGCCACCACTTCCCGAACCTGGTCCTGGGCTGAGGTTCGGGGAGAGGCCGGATGTAGAGTAACCGGCCGGGGCAGGGGACAGAGCGTTTGTGCCGCCGCTGCTACCGCTAACGTTACCTCCGGGTCCCCCCAGGCCGTTGGCTCTGCTCACGTTCGCCGTTGCTGCAACCGTCGCGGAGGAGCCAATCCCCAACTCCGAGCCACAATGTCCGGTTCCTGCTACCCCGCTTCCCGCCCCCACCCCGCCGGGACCCCCCGACCCGGGAGATCCCGACAGTTTCTGCTTCTTCACCCCGCAGCACCCGGCCGCCATCTTGGAACAATCTGCACCGACACACCGCTTCCGACCCATAACCGTCACCGCGGGAAGGGTGGGGGGGAACGCCGACCAGACGTAGAAATCCCACTGCGTTGAGACGTACGACGGACAATACTCCACTTTCACTCTTTTATTTTTTTTAGTCTGGCAAAGAAATAACCAATGTGGCGAGAAGACTGCAATGTCACTCTAGCGTTGCCTTTAAAAATGCGTGACTCGGCTACGCAAAATTCATAGCTGGACAAGCGTTTATTCCTTGAGTAGTCAGCCAGTCAGGGTTTAGACTGTGGTGTTCCAGTGGATCACCACCCCAAGTCCGAGCCAAATATACACCCCTCCTTCCTAACACGACACCGCCCGAAGCGACCTCACTCAGTTCCCCCTAAAACATACAAGTTCAAGGAGTACACCGTCCGATCAGGCCGCAGATGACAGCAGTCAGGCGGTCCAGATGTGTAGCCGACAGCCAGTGCGCTGTAGTCCTGCAGCACACCTCTCCAACTGGAAGCCGGGGGCTCGAGTACGCAGGACCCATAAGCTTCAGCACAAACTGCGCACTGTTCCTCGGACAGCGTAGCTTCTCATTGCACCAGCTTGTCTGCTACTGCCTCATGAACTTCTAATTATACAACAGGCCCAGAATAATGGAGACCCAAACGCCGGGGAAACGCAGAGTAAAATGGCATCTGACAATGCGGGGTTGGCATGGCACAACGAATCGCGTCAGCGCCGAACAAGTCATTTCAGTACCGTTAGCCCACAGTTTGCACCTGCATCATGACAGCTCTCGGACCGGGTTGTAAATCTAAATAACACCCCCGCGTCAAACGGACAGCTGAAAGTTTTCAGCATATGTTTTTTGGGAGGCTGTCATCCGGACAGAAGAGCATTCTAGTCCGCGGACCGTGAGAATTCCGCCGGGTTTGGCAACCCTCCCTCCGCATCCGCCTGTCAGCTGCTACAGTTCTGTGCTGTTCGGGTAAAAGCCTTGCGATCAGTCAGTGGGCACGGGCATCGGTGTCGTCGGCACGCCGGAACCGGATTCAGAAAATGATCTGCGCCCAGTTGCTACTCATACTGCGTAGCTTTTTTTTTTTTTTTTTTTTTTTTTTGTGGGGGTCGAATTTGCAATTCAGAAGAAATATTCGGTGCTGTGGAAGCATGCGCGATCATCACGTGTGCGTGCCTGCACGAAAAGCAGTTGTAAAATGCATAGGACTACAGTGAATTTGCTGTTCCCGTCAAATCTGGGATTATCTTGTCAAAAATCTTATCATGTCCATTCGGTGCTCAAGCCTTTAACACTCGGGATAGGGTTTGAGTGGATCGGGAGCAGGAGCTCTAGAAATGAAGATATTTCTTCCTGATCCCTCTTATTCATTTAGATATGGTACCTTCAAAAAGTATTCATACCACAGGGGGTATGACAATATGACCCAGTCAATGTCCAGATCGAAATCCAATTGGAAATATGACAAGACTTGATAGTGATGCTAAACTGGTAGACAGATATCACAAAGGATCTGCAGCTGTAAGATGCTTCTCCAAATTACTTACTCACCAGGGCTAAATACAAATGCATCTTATCCTTTTCAGATTTTTTTGTTTGTTAAAAAAAAAAAAAAAAAGTTACATTACGCACTACTTTGTATCAGTGCATCACTTAAAGTCTCAATACAATACATTGAGGTTTGTGGTTGTGACAAAATGTGAATGGTTCAAGGAGTATTAATATTTTTGCAAGACAATACAATCATACATAGCTCCACTTGAGTTTAGCTTTGAGACCGTGTTAACTGACTGCATTCATTTTTGTGCTGTAATGTGTTTTAGGCACCAGTATTATCTTGTTGAAATAAAAATGTTTTAATATTTCCTAGTTGACACATCTACAAAAAGCCATAATAAAAAGTAGTGCACACTTCCATGGGAAAAACTGAAAGGGTAAAACAAACAATCCTCCTAACCTCTCAGAATAACAAAGGCTAACTCAGACAGACAAGCTCTCCCCGCCTTAAAATAGAAAACAGGAGCTGTATGTGAAAAATTCTTTAGTCTTGCTTAATAAAATTAGCACCGCTGAAGTTTACAGCATCCATTTGCTTCTCTTCTCAGTCACCTCTGGATCTGTTAAAGTTTATCATCTGAACACCCTATAATCCTCCTGAGTAAACATCCGGCTTCAAGCTTGCTTTCATCCATCTAAGTTTCATCATAAGCTTTCTGAAGTTTCAAATAATCAAGTAATGCTTGGTACAATGTATGTTTAATGTACATGACATGAATAGTGATGTATGTGGAGTGGCATTTATATGAATGCTGTTGTAGTCAGGTTTGTGGATGAAAGAAAAGGCATAATGCTTTTTAAAGTTGACAGATAAAAGAAAGGACAAAAACACCTGTTTTTGCCTCTTAACTGCTTAACCTTCCATTGTTAATAATAAAGTGCATTAACTCAAATAAACTGCATTAACTCAGTGTAGCATAACGCTTATGGCTTAGTGCTGCACAGAGTGTATCCTCTATAAAATCCTCTTCGTGCAACCAGTGGATTTCAGACATGCATGATAACATGGTAATGCAATCCACCACATTCAGATTAGCTCCTGAAGCTACAACAGGAAAAGGATGAAGCAGGCTGAATTTCCTCTCCTCCCATCTGCTGAAGTTCATCTGCCAGTAACAAGCCCAAGATGTGGTTAAGATGAAAGTAATCGTCACTACCATTATAGTTTTATTGATACAATTGATGTAACAATAATGAAGAAAAATCTCATGGAGTGATCAAAGGTTTTTCACCGTCTGATATTCTCAGCAGGGACAGTCTGGCATGTTATTATTAGGTCATGCTGATAAAACATACATGATTCATTAGCAACATTTTGGAAAAAGTAATATAAAGCCAGACTGCAGCTTTCTCATTATTTTCCATCTGCTTTTCAGAACCAGCATTCCACAGAGACTACCATATTGAAGGAATATAAACATTGTTTGAAAGCTGCAGCTGCTGTGAATTATTTTTGTGCTTTTGCTACTTGACTGTAAGTAGTACTCCTGACTGCATCGGACTGGTTTTGCTCTTAAAGGAAATGAGTTTCTCAGTAAAAACTGTGAAAGCTTCTTTTACCTGAAGGGTTCCCCATGGTTCAATACTTGGTTCATTGTTATTTTTAGTTTATTATTTTACCTAAGAAGGGATTATTTGGTGTTTTAAAGCCTTCTACCATTTTTGGTTCTACAATATACCGTTGTATTAAACTTTTAAACAACACATAAACCATCCAAGTTCCACTGCCTCATTCCTTTAAAGGACTGGCTGGTTGATAATTTCCTTTAAGACTAAACATTTAGTTCTTGCTCTGTCTTTGTTCTTAAAATTAAAACTTATAAGTCATTTGATGCACAACACTGAGAAACAAAAAAGATCAGTCCTTTGACTCTGTGGCCCAAAGGCCATGAAAGAACAAGCCTCCAGAGTTGCATTTAGCTGAGTGACTGGATCTTTTTAAACAACTGTTAAAGATTCAATCAATTACTCAAACATTTGCCTCTGGTTTGTACTTACATTAGAACTTCTTTATGCTTTTTTTTTCCTCATGCATCTTCTTCTATTGCTTTCATGCCTTTTATTATTACTGTTTTTTATGTCTTGTGATTTAGATTTTTGTGATTATTGTATCTAGTACAGTCCTTTGTGACAATATCTGTGAAATGTGCATTATAAATAGAAAAAATTAATAAGACACTGGACAGTAAGGGCAAATTTCCAACACAGCAGCTTCATTCATCATGAGGGAGACATTGTCTAAAAGTCACAACAAAAATTCTAAAAAGCAAATTGGCTATATTCCTAAGTTTGTGTGTGTGGACTTTCTCCAACAGTCCCAAAAACATGCATGTGTGTCTTTGTGTTGTCCTGTGATAGACAGATACATAGACTTTTGCCAAATGACTACTGGAGCTAAGACACCAGAAGCTATACTCCACAAATGCTTCATTTCAAAGATTATGGCATGCTCATTTGTCCTGCAAGTTCTTCATATCCACTGACAGGATAAGATTTGTTTGCACAAAAAATAATTTTGCATAATTGTGAAAATGCATTCTGCGATGGACTAACGACCTGTCCAGGGTGGACCCCGCTTCTCACCCAAGGACCACTGGATATGGGCACCAGCCCCCTTCGTGGCCCTGCAAGGATAAGCATGTTCAGATAATGGATGGGATGGATGGATGGATGGATGGATGGATGGATGGATGGATGGATGGATGGATGGAAATACATTATTTTACAAAATTTTTATTTCAAATTAGATGTAGAAAAATGCAGTGTGAGTTTATGCACTGACTTCTGCTGATGTCCAGATTGCCCAGCTGTCTCTCTCTGCAAACACCTTGTCATCACTTCATCTAGACTCAGCTGTTTTTCCGTCTGGTTCCCAGTGTAGTGACCTTTCTTTTCCACCCAGGACTGAGTCACTGCTCATTTTTCACCGCAGACAGGGAACTCCCCTCATTAACCGGGATGTCATATCACCCACTCAGATTTCTCTCTGTCTCTCTATTTTCGTTTCTTTTTAATATCCAGAGCATTTCATCTTTTAAATGGGCTTGTCTGTCTGACTATCACCAAGTCACATGGTGCCTTGTGAGCTTATCTTTGATGGTTGCTGCACTCAGGCTTAAACCGTTGCCATTATCTTATCCATTTACAATAAAATAACTAAAAGTTTGGACTGATTGGCAGTATTTTTCATGTTCAGTAGTAAAAAGAATAAAAATATCAGAGTCATAGGTCTTGAAAAGTCTAGAACAGTGGAAAATTACATTTTATAATTTTCCAAGTCTGGATAAGTATGGAAATAATAATATTAAAAAAAACAAAGTAATACAAAAAATTTGTTTTTAGATCACATTTCTTAACTAACTAACTAACTAACTAACTAACTAACTAACTAATTAAAATCTAAATTTCTCTATAAGTCTGTGTTTCTTTTTGTTTGTTTTTTGTTTTTTACATTATTTTATATTTCAATGATATTTACATCTTATTTACTACAATCACATCCTGTAGTGAAAGATAGGCCAACACAGTTGTTCAAAAAATATTAAGACAACTTTTTATTTATTTTTTTTTTTTAAATTCTTTAAATCCTGTTTGATACATATTTTAAATTAATTGTTGGGTTTTTGATTCATTTGTTTGTGGTTCTGATCCCAAAGATATTTGCAAACAAATTAAATGTATCACAGTTTTTAAACTGCGCTATAAAAAATTTGTAGGACAATCCAGTGCAGGTTTAAGAAGTCTAAGCATTATAAAGCTAATCTAGGTTGGTCCACATGCCAAAAAGCAGTAAAACTTCAGTGTTTTCCTGTCACATAAATTGAGGAATTCACAATCATACAAAGCTGGGTAAATGTTTGTTTCTTAAATATCCTAAAGGTCAAAACAAGAAAGAAAATATTTTCAAAATTCTATTTGAATTTGGAAAAGTATGAAATTTTGAAATAGAAAATTTGTCAAAACCCTACACCATTACTACAAGGCACAACTTTCAGATATAATAATAATAATAATAATAATAATAATAATAATAATAATAATAATAATAATAATAATAATAACTTATTATATTATTATTATTATTATTATATTATATGGTTTATATATATATATATATATATATATATATATATATATATATATATATATATATATATATATATATATATATATATATATATAATTAACTGGTATGCTCAGTGTCCAGGCAAGCTCATTGCAAAGTGTGTCCCTGCATTTTGTTTTACTTTTGAAATCTGTAGCAACATGTTCACTAAAAGAGGCTGTATTACACTATTTGTTGGAAGATATAATCAGATACAAATCGTCAAAAATGCAAAGAAACTGCTTTTATAACAATTATCACAAAGTTGTTGATATTTTAATGAAAAGCAGAGATACTGGATTTTTGTGATGGGGTTGATTAAAAACTTCTGACTTCCCCAATCTGAGTTGAACTTTTAGGCATCTCATTATTAATTTTTTCCAACTACAAACTTTGAAGTTTCAATTTCTGAGAAAAAAATGAATGCCATAATTGAAACCAGATCTTTCAGCAGATGAAGCAATGCAGATGGATTTTTAAAACTATATTTATTTATTAATTAATGCCTTGATGCCTTATAAAATGTTTGATAATCAGTAATATAGTCTATTTTAACAACGTGTAGATTTGTGATGATACCATAAATTGAGGAGAAAAAAAATTCAAATTGTATTGTCTTTGGGTAGTACTGCATTTTTCATCTTTGCCCTATAGAGGTCAGTAGCGCTGTTGTCCACTGGTGACTATACTTCCTGTTTTAAGCAGAAGAAGGGGCAGGAGGAGGAGCTGAGCGTTTGAAAGTGGCGGGCAGGAACAACAACTTTTCATATATTTTGGTCTAAATGCGCGAATAAAGGACTGAAATAAAATTAGATGTAATAATAAGGTGTTTTAATCAGTAAACGGCCGCATTATCGTGTTTTATGTGGCAATAATCCGCTGTCAAAGTGAGCTACCGAATGCAGTTTTCGTCCTAAATCCTGGGTAAATCTTGAAAAGGTACGTTAATGGTAACGTCTTGCTAATAACCGCAGCTAGCTTCTTTGACTGCAAACTGACGCTGACTGTAAATTGTAAGGTAGTGACCAGCCAGAGGGACCCAGCCTGTATTATTAATAAGTCAATGCGTTAACATTAGTGGTAAATGAGTGAATTTTCGCCATGGCATTGTCTGACTTCACACCCCACTGTTGCTGAATGGAACGACTCAGTGACAACTTGCAGTCATTTGCTGAGACAGATTTTTCCATGAGCCACCGATTAAGATAAAAAAAAAAAAAAAAAAAAGCTCATTCAGAAGTAGTCCGAGACCGTTTTTACCTACAGTGTACGGCATATTTTCTCCTCATTTAAAACTAATGATTTTTTTAAACTTTTGATAATGAAATTTAAAAAAAAAAAAAAAAGCTAAGTACATACGAAGTTTTCCAAATCCCACCGTCTTGAGGGACAGTTTTAAACAATAGTTGAACGTTTTCATTGGCAGAGCATGAGTGGTTGAAGGATGCTGCTTATACTCAGAAGGTGAAATTTCCAGCTTTGAAATGAATGATCATTATGGCTGCCTTGCACATAAAACTTGATGACTGCTTTTGTAAAAAATGAGTTGATTTCCACTCATGATTAGTTTAATCTAGTTGCAGAAATATTCATCTAGTTTTGGGCAACACCCTTCATTCCTTCCTCTGTTTTAATAGATCAGACTATCTTGTTGTTTATCTGTGAAGTGACTTTTTGCAGCTGTTTTTTTTAAATTCCTTGTTTTAACCTTGCTTAAGTCCACATTAAACACTAACACACGGTCTTCCTCTCTCCTTTTTGTCCACTCCTGAGAGATTTTGATGAACAAGATCCAAAGCCCAGAAAGACTTTGGGCCTCATTGATGATAGAAAACAAAGAGACTAGTGTCTTCCTAGTATCGTGCAGCTTTGTGGTAAAGCATGAGAAACTGAGCTGATATCACACTGTGTGTTTGTGCTGGATGATTAACCCTTGGATTGTTAGTTTCCCACATACACGCGTATGCATTTTATTAAATATTAGGGTAAAGAGAAGGTGTGTTTATTTGGGGATAAAAAGTTGCTAGTGATGTTATGATTATTTTTATCATTTTCCTAAAATGTTGCTTTGGTTGGATTTGGATAAATTGTCTAAATGATGTCCAGATTTTTTAAGATGTTAATGGTTTGGAGGATCGGTTTCAGTTTCACATAAACAGGATCAGATCAGCTACTTTCCTGTTTGTAAATGTGCAGTAAAACAGTGTCCGTATCCCTGCTTAAGCTAAATCAATGTTTTTTTTATATATATATTCTGGGCTGTAATATAATCTTTTCAATGTGCTCTTAATAAGAATTGTAGGATTTTTTTTTTTTGTATTTGTGTAACAATAAAATCTACAGCACCCAGACACATCTCATAATGCTATTTTGGACTGAAAACAAGACTGGGGTTTGTGCTGACAACATAGTGTGATAAGTTGCTGTGTGATAATTGTATGATGTGAAGCTATTTCTTTAGTCAGGAGGTGATGACGCTGAGTCTTTATTTTTTCAACATTAGTTTCGAACAGTTCACATTTATCGATAGTGCAGCAGTGAGAAACAAAAAGAAGAAAAAAAGAAATCCAGAAATGTTTTTCAACATTTTGGTTCCTTTATATTTCTTAAAGCTCCTGACCGGAATCTTCCACCATGACAAATGAAGACGCTAAGGTGATCCCGGTGCGCGTTGCTTTGAGATGTCGCCCTTTGGTGCCAAAAGAGATCAACGAGGGATGTCAGTCCTGTCTCACTTTTATTCCTGGTGAGCCACAGGTACGGTGGATTGTATTATTCTGTTCAAACTTGAGTACTCAGATTAAGATGACGTTTGGTACAGTATGGAAAAGCATGTTTGTATTTTCCTCAGGTGATCGTTGGCACGGAGAAAGCATTCACGTATGATTATGTGTTTGATCCCACTGCTGAACAAGAGGAAGTGTTCAGCACTGCCATCTCGCCTTTACTGCGTGGACTTTTCAAAGGTAAGTCTGCTATGTGATGTACGTTTTTGGCACACTTGCTTTTTGATTGACCACGTTTTCCCATCAGAAACCCTTTTTTGTGTGGTAATGTAATATTAGCGGCATAGATTTCCAGTTATATTCGTGGTTTTCAGGAAAACATAGCTGGCTGGGCAAACTTCTCTTTATTTGAGCCATTTAACATTCTCCCAAACATTTTCTCTGTTAGGCTACCATGCCACAGTTTTGGCATATGGACAGACGGGGTCAGGAAAAACCTTCTCGATGGGAGGAACATACACATCAGCTCAGGAAAACGACCCTTCAGTCGGAGTTATTCCCCGAGTCATCCGGAGGATCTTTGAGGAGAGGGAGAAGAAAGCAGACTCTGAATTCTGTCTGGCTGTATCTTATCTGGAGGTTGGCAGATGCTTACTGTTAACTCTACTGTCCTTTATTTTTATGTTATAAATTGCAATGCAACACTCTATATTATTATATTTAGTCTGGAGCATATTGTAAATGCTATTTTATTTTATTTTTTTTAATTGTAGATATATAATGAAGACATATTAGATTTGCTGTGTTCTTCTAAAGATAAACCTGCCATTAGCATTCGGGAGGACCCTAAAGAAGGCATTAAGGTGAGTAGTTCAGCCAGTGAGACATCCCAGAAATGTTATGCTGTATATATTTAAGGTTTTTTTTTTTTTTACTTTTTAAAATGACACAATTTTCGCCCCCAGATTGTTGGGTTGACTGAACGGCAGGTATTTTCCGCCCCGGAGATGGTGGGTTGCCTGGAACTTGGAAACTCTGCGCGTACAGTGGGGTCCACGGCCATGAATGCAGCCTCTTCACGTTCCCATGCCATTTTCACGATCACATTGGAACAGCGCAGAGGATCAGACAAGTCAGCTTCTTTCACTTTTTTTTTTTTTTTTTTTCCCCACCCATGCAGAACTTCTCAGAGATGTCCACAAAGAGTCTGTTATCAATATGTTCTCATTACAACACTGTAGTGGAACAATATCTGCCTATATGGGTCCTTTAATGATGCTGACTGTCTTTTTTTTGTTTGTTTTTTCTTTTTTTATGTATCCAAATTTTAATACAGTGGCTTGCAAAAGTATTCACACCCCTTGAACTTTTCCATATTTTGTCACATTACAACCACAAACATAAATATAGTTCATTGGAATTTTATATGGAAGACCAACACAAAGTGGTATACAACTGTGAAGTAGAAAGAAAGTTATACATGATTCAAAACCATTTTTTTTTTACAAATAAAAAAAACTGAGAAAAAGTATTCAGCCCCCTTTCTGAGTGCAACCGATTGCCTTTAGAAGCTGAATTTAAAGCATCAACCTTACCAACATTTTCTAGAAAACCAACTTGTTAGTAATTTTTAAGTAAGCAACTTATTTGACAGAACATCACCCCTTTTAAAGCTGCAGTATGTAACTTTTACAAAAACAGCATCACAGACACAGTGACTGACAACGCTAAGACCCACCTCCTGGCTCTGATTATCTGTCTCATACCACACTGTCACAACATAGTGACAGTTTCAACAAAAAATGTAGAATTTATATATATATATATATATATATATATATATATATATATATATATATATATATATATATATATATATATATATATATATATAAGTTACCTCCTGCTGCTTCAAGAGGAGCTCTTAATAGCTGGTTGATTAGTCAGCTATCTGCTCATGGAGAGAGCTGCGGTGGCTGCTTAACAGACTCAGTCAGCTTGTAGTCTACCAGCTGTAGTTTTAACATTACCTCAATAGGAGTGATAGTTGGTGCTTCTTTAGTTTCCACACCACGAATGTCTGGTTGTTGTTTTATGGGGGTTATTTTGCAACTGGAAATATTTCCAGACAGCTGTATTTGTCTTTCTTGTCAGTGCAGGAAAGGTGTAGTAGTTTTCTTTCCGCTGGCTGAAACAGTCCTACCCCCTACCCACTGTTGAGTGGGTAGGGGGTAGGACTGTGTGAATTTATGCTCCAAGTAGTCGGAGAAAACTTTGATCATTCATGCACCTTTTCGAGCTTCTTGTGTAAAAGCACTTTTAACCACAGGAGCATTTTAGCTGTTTGAATCCTGTAGCTTTTTTAGAAAACATTGGTGTGCCATGAAACCGGCGACCAACTCATGGCTGCTGGGTACCTAAAGAAAGATTAAATAGGCATAATAAGAATCTGTGTTGCAATTATTGATGATATATTTATAACTGCACTTCGGGAGATGATGAAATTTTAAACATGGTGCAGTAACCGTTTTTGTGGAGGTACCTCAAGTCCCTGAAACTGCTTTAGTGTATTTTAGCAAACCTCCATTCTTTGACTGATGATGCAGCATTGCCTTCTCTTATCTCTTGTTGAATATCTGTGTCAACTTTTGTTGCAGAGTGGATTCGATTGTTTCAAAGCTGCACCTTGTCGATCTGGCTGGTTCCGAGAGACAAAAGAAGACCAAAGCTGAGGGAGACCGTTTAAAAGAAGGTTATCACGATCACTTTTATTTCTCTCATTCATTTTTGTAAAATATTTTTATGCTTAAAAATTGAGAGGCTCAAATCTACTTTAAATAATTTTCAGAAACCAGTTCATACCTAAAATGGTGTCCTTGAGATGAAACCTAAAAAGCTTCAACTATTGCTTTGGAATAATTACATTTGTTGTCATTTATTAACTCTTAACAAACATCCTAAACATCTAAACGTTTGCATGCTGCTTAATGTGGCGTCTTTTTGTGTTTAAAATCGCAAATTTTTCTGAGAGCGCTCGTGACGCCGTTTATTTTTATCTGCAGGAATCAGCATCAACCGTGGGCTCTTGTGTCTGGGTAATGTGATCAGTGCTTTGGGTGATGAAAGCAAGAAAAACACCTTTGTTCCCTACAGAGACTCCAAACTCACCCGTCTGCTGCAGGGTAGGCTTTGATTTAAATGTTCAAAAGTCCCGGTGGTCATTAGATCAGCCACAGATACAATTTTTTTTTTTTTTTACTTTGAGCATCTTCTAACAAAGATAATCCGTTTTTGTTTTTTGTTTTATTTTAAACTTGTATTCTAAAAGGGTTTCAGGCAGGTTCTGCTTTATTATGCAGAACTTATTTGCCTTGTATTTTATTTAATAAAGAATGAAGGTGAAAGTTTTATTTAAAATAAATAAATAAAGTTCACAGATATGACGATGCAGTTCAGAAAGGTGATGGCACTGGAATTGCTTTTTCAGAAAACTGTTTGTGTTTGCATTTCCTCAGATTCTCTTGGAGGTAATAGCCACACTCTGATGATTGCATGCGTCAGTCCTGCAGACTCCAACATGGAGGAAACCATCAACACGCTGCGATACGCTGACAGAGCTCGCAAGATTAAAAACAAACCAGTTGTTAATGTCGATCCCAGAGCTGCAGAAATGAACCGACTGAAACAGCAGGTATATAAAAAAAAAAAAAAAAAAAAAAACAACAAACAATCAATATCAAGGTGAAAGCTCCATTATGAGATCTACACAGGTTATGTTTGAAGAATCGTTACTTCAAACATAAAAATAGATCTCCAACTGAATAAGTTGCTCTCTTATTCAGTTGGAGATCTATTTTTCTGGCAATATGATTTTCTCTGTACCTATCTGCTAAGATTTCTGTGTTTTTCCTGTATTTTACAAGATACAAAACCTGATTCTGGAAGTAGTGAACAAGTGAGAGCATATAGAACCCTGACACAAAGAATTAGGTGGGTGATATTGCATGTTTTGTTTTCTTTTCACATTGGCTTAGGTTCAAGAGCTGCAGGTGATGCTTCTGCACGCTCGAGGAGGAGTAGCTCCTGTGCTCTCTGGGTAAGAAGTGGGGTTAAACTGGGAGGACGGTTAAGAAATCCTGTCAGAATACCAGCAACCCGTTTGGCACAGCTCTTTACTTCGGCTCTCTGTTACAGACCTAGTTCAGCCGAGGATGTGGGGAAGCTTTTGGAAAAGAACCGCGCTCTGCAGGATGAGAACAGCAAGCTGTGCAGAGAGCTGAGCGAGGCAGCAGGACAGACGGCCCTGATGTTTGAGAAGATCATTATGGTAAGGCAGACCACAGCAGCATTCACTAATTGTCTCTTTAAAGTCAGTGTTAAAAGATCTTTCTGAAGTTTCAAATGGATCATTGGAGAAGATAATTAGTTTATTCCAAACTAACACGTTGACGTTTTAGGTCACTCTGCTGCATTCTCATCTTTACTGTCGACTGTTTCTGCTTTCGATTTCAGACGGAACAAACAAATGAGAAACTGCAAAGCAAACTGGAGCAACTTCAGCATCATGCAGCGTAAGTTTTCAAAATGGATGAAACCTGTATGGCTTTTAGGGGCTTGAAGCAGGGTTTCCACAGACTGCAACAGTCTGGACTTTGATTGGAATATTTTCCAATTCTAGATAAATATGGAGAAAAACAAAGATCAGTTACTCTGTCCAGTTTACTTCTTGAAGTGGTTTTTAAACAGAAAATGTTTTCTTTTTCTACCCATTTGTCATTTTGTCACTGATGTTTTAAGTGTTGCGTGAAAACCTCAGCTACCAAGTATGCCTTTTTAAATGGCTCAAGTCTTGAGTGGACTTTGTTTTGTTTTTCCTAACTGACCTGAACACAACGGTTTTAAACTCTTTATTTCTTTCAGATGTACGGTTGATCTTCAGAAAGTGATGCAGACGCTGGAGGACCAGGAGTTAAAGGAGAACATGGAGGTGATGAAGAACTTACAGGAGCTCATCTTGGAGCTAAAGGTACATGAATCAGCTGTAATCACATTGCAGCAAACATGTAACAGGTTTTTTTTTTTGTTTGTTTGTTTTTTTTTTTTTTTTAATTATTTTTTATTGACTGTTGCGGTTGATAGGCCTGTCACAATAGGCAATTAATCAATGATTCATGATAAATGAAAATGAGCTCGATAATTTCCATTCTGATGACTAGTAGTTTTCGAAGGGCAATTTTGTTTAGAGACATCATAATCCATTTTATTTATGGTTTTGGTTCTGTGTGGTTTTTTTTTGTTTTTTTATTTCTGTTTTATTTATTGCTTTTGGTTGTTGCCTTTTATTATGGATATTTAAAATATCTTTAAAAATTACAAAATAATTACAGAATATGAAAAAAATAGAAGAAAATTAATAAATTGTGACAATAAATAAGAAAATAATTTAGTAAATACAGAATATGGAGAAAATAGAAGAAAACATAAAGTTACAATATCAAAATAAAAAATATATATTAAATAAATAAAACAAATGAATAAAATAAAGGCAACCACAAAAAAAAATAGTAAGATTGCAAATGAAATCGAAAATTAAATAATAGTGATAATGCTAAGTGTTCTTTACAAAATGAAAGTTTATTGGTCTTTGAGAGCGCATACTTGCATTATTATGCAATTATCAATATATCACTTGAAAATGGTCTCAAAACAACCATATTATTATTTATCGCATTAATTTCTAGGACAATTTATCATTCAGCAAAATTTGTTATTGTGAGGCCTCACGGTTGACATTCTAGAGAAAATAATGTCCGTCTCTGAATTTAATGAACACAGTGCGATCACAAGCCTTCGCCCCACACCTCGGTTACAGTAAAGGTATTTGTCTTGGATGACACTGCAGCTGTTCATTGCGCCCTTTTTCTTTGCCATGTGTTTGCTTTGTAAGAGTGAGAGCGTTGGCATCTCTGCCTCCATCGACGCCATGTCTGCGAGAGAGGAAGTACCTGAGGCGGCAGCGAGTAGCAGTAAAACTCCACCCGAGCAGTCCTCATCAGTACGGTTCCCGCTTTTCTCCTCTGTGTAGTTATATGGCTTTAGATAGTTTAAAGCATGAAATTATTTTAAACTATAAATTAATTCAAACGGCTGTCTAACAGTTTTTTTACTTTCACAAAGGATTCTCCAGAGGCTTTCACAGCCAATCATGCTCTGAGACAAGCCCAACTCTCCAAAGAGCTCATAGAGCTGAACAAAGTGCTGAGTTTGAAGGAAGCTTACGTGAGGAAAATGTGCGAGAACGACAGCCAGCTGGAGCCCATGCAGTCAGAGCACCAGGTAAGACAACAAGAATTGCTAAAAGAGCTTAGTGTTTGTTAACAAATGAGTGCCACTGGTTCTTTTGACCTGATCATAAAGTGTTCAGGTCATTCATTCAGCTCAACTCGTTCCCTTCCAGAGAAACGTCCAAACTCTGCAGTCGGCAGTGGATTCTTTGCAAAAGGAAAAAGAGGAACTGGTTTTCGCTCTTCAGTCAGCAAAGAAAGACACCAACCAGGCCAAGTATGACAACTTTATCCTTCCTCTCGCAGCGATCTGATTTAAAACCGTGTCAGTACCAATGATGCTTCAAACAGTCCGCTTACGTCTAACGTCCATGAACTTCTTCTAGGCTCAGCGAGCAGCGAAGGAGGAGACTGCAGGAGCTGGAAGCGCAGCTTGTAGATATGAAGAAGAAGCTACTTGATCAATCTAAACTGTTGAAACTCAAGGAATCCTCTGTTCAGAAAGTCAGCAAGCTTATGCAGGAGATACAGGTTATTGGTCTCTACCTTTTTTTAAAATTCGTTTTAACTTGAAACGATCTGCAAAACTTCAAATGAAATTAAAAAAAAAAAAATCCCATCTTGACTTAAATTAAAAACAAATTGTAACTGGTTATAAATATGACTGTTATTACTTTAAAGTCACGTGTTCACAAACTGAAATATCCGGGTGGTCTCTTCTAGGCTATGAAGACGCAGCGAACGCAGCTAATGAAGCAGATGAGGGAGGATGCTGAGAAATACAGACAGTGGAAGAACAAGAAGGACAGGGAGGTCCTGCAGCTGAAGGAGAAGGTCTGCAAAAGATGAAATTGATTTCTGAAAAGCTGGAGACAAGAATTCATTCTCATAATGTTTGCTTTTTTATTTATCATATTACAGGATCGCAAACGGCAGTATGAGCTGCTTAAACTGGAGCGAGATTTCCAGAAACAAGCTAATGTCCTGCGGCGCAAAACTGAGGAGGTTAGCTTCTTCTGTTTTTGTGCCTTTCACTGCATGGGGTTGTTACTGGTTCCAGAGCGTCCCCACAGCATATTACGCTGTTTGTCATTTCATTACAGGCAGCAGCTGCTAACAAAAGACTAAAAGATGCCTTGCAGAAGAGAAGTGAAGCTGTAGAGAAGCGCAAAGATGCTCACAACAGAGGCATGGAGGGAGCTGCTGCTAGAGTTAAGGTAGTTTGGTACATTTTTTTTTTTTTTTGTTTCACTCGTGAGTTTATTCCTGAAGAGTTTGACTAAAGCTGTGGTACTGCCGTCTTTATCTTGTTTGCTTTGTGTCAGACGTGGCTGCTCAACGAGGTGGAGGTGATGGTGAGCACAGAGGAGGCCCGCCGCCACCTCAACGACCTGCTGGACGACAGGAAGGTGCTGGCGCAGGAGATCAACAACCTGAAACAGCAGATGGAGGCTGGGGAGCGACCTGCTCCTAAAATCAGAGTAGGACGAGAAATTTGTCCTGAATTGTCGAAAAATTTAAGAGTCCAGGAAAAAGGAAAGCTCTTGATTCCTTCGTCTGTGGGATATTTTCACGCAGCGTCGGACACTGATCATCTCCGAGTTGGAGAGCCGGGGGGCGCTGGAGACCCCTCTGTCCAAGCAGGTGGAGAACCTGGAGACAGAAATGGGCCTCAGGTGAGTCGTGCAAACCGTCCGCTCACAGACTGTAGATATTAACAGCAATAAAATGTTTTGGAGGTGACTTTCTCTTCTGTGCTGCACAGCAGATGTTATAAGATGCGCTAAATGGTTTGACTCCTCACAGAAATGCCCAGATCGCTGACCTGCAGCAGAAAGTCCTTGTCGCTGACGGTGAGGGACGTTTGAAGCAACGAGTTGACAGCCTCACCAGTATAGTGGATGCAAAGTGTGCAGTTCGTGTTCTCCTGGCTGAGGTAAAATTTAAAAAAAAAAAAAAAACTAACTTAAATGCATTTTACACATCGCATTCACTGACAACTTTCTCCTTTTTATGTTTTTTTTTTTTTTTGGTTTGTTTCATTCTATTTTCAGCTGGTGTCGGCTAAAACGGCCAACTCCAAGCTGGAGAGTGAACTGAAACAGGAGAAGGGAAACGCCCAAGATTTAAGGAAGATGCTGGCAGATGAGAGAAACGTGATGTCAACCATGGACATGGAGCATCAGCAGCAGCTGGTGGAACTGGAGCAGAGGCACCAAGAGAAGGTGACACATCTGTAGAAGATCGGTTTTTGTTTTGTTTTTTGTTTTTTTTCGACAGGAACATTGTTCCCAGCTCTCAGGTTCCGTTGAACCTTTTTATTTGTTTCTCTGCAGGTTCTTTACCTCCTCAACCAGCTTCAGAACAAACCCATATGTGAGGAGTCAGAAGAAACGAAGCATAAAGAGGAGACCAGCTCAAAAGAAAGAGAGCTTCTCCAGCGCCTCAAAGTCCAGGTTTGTCTTTGTGTGTTTATTCGACATTTAGTGTCTTCTTTTTTATTTTTTCCTTCCAAAATGTTTTGCAAATCTCTTCTTAACAAAGTACTTAAGTATTTATTGTTGTTGTAGGAGGAAGAGCTTGAAAAACTGCGAACATTAAGTGAACAGAATCAGAAACTAATGGACCAGAATGAGCAATACAGACAGGTAACATCCCTAACTTCTTTTTGTTTTTAGTCTATAGAGTAGATTGATGCTACATTAGATTATTTTGATATCATTTGATCAGTTTCATACTTGGATTGCTCAATACAGAATCAGTCAAAATGGATCAAAGGCCTGAAATATTTCCTTCCCATTGAAGGATCTCTTATAAGTTAGACACCTCTCTGTTTCTTTGTACCACATTTTTTCCTTCCACTCAACTTTCTATGAATATGGTAGACCTTTCACAGTATTCTAATTTTCAGAGACACTGAATCTTGGGTTGTCATTATCTCTAAGTCATAATAGTCAGAATAACAAGAAATAAATGCTTGAAATATTTCACTATATGTGTAATGAATCTAAATAATATACAAGTTTCACTTTCTGAAATGAATGACAAACAATATTGAGCTTTATTGTGATATTTTAAACCTTTGAGCTGTACTTCCATTCATCCTGACTGATTTCTTATCAGTCAGAGATTTTGACACATCTGTTAAAGATTGAAGCAAATCAACTGAATTAATAATAGATGGTTTTAAAATATGAATCAATCTAATTCATGTTTGCTACCTTTTAAAAGGGCCATTTCTGAGAGCTCATTTGCTTGGATTAGAAACCTTTCTGGCTCGATCTGGAATGTTGGTGGTGATACTTTAATAGTAAAATACAATGAAGAAAACAGTAGAAGGTGATGAAAGTTCACAGCTGTACACATCCCACACAAGTTGATGTTTGTAGCTGTTTAATGTGTCCGTACATTTGTAGTTTTGCATTATATGTAAAAGATGGCTCCTGCTTTTGTGATGCTGTTGTGTTATGGGTCTGAAGCCAAAGATTTAGAAGACATACTTTGACAAATCAGGACCTAAACTGTATTGGGGAAATTTACAATAAAATAATTACAAAGAAAGCAAGGTTGCTCTATTACTTTTGCAACTCAGTTTGTTGCCTGAAGTGAAATGGATTTTGTAAAAGCGTGACAGGCAGACAGCCGAATGGCGAGGAAATCCCAAAGGCAGCTATCTGCACTTGTTATCCCATAATCTAACCAGGCCTAAACAATTTCTTTTTTTTTTTTTTTTTTTTTTTTTTTTTTTTTTTTTTTTTTTTTTTTTTTTCCCACCCTAGAAACTGTCGTTGCTCCACTTGGCAAGTGAGAAGAAAGTTCTTCTGCCAGCAATCAAGAATGAAATGACCCCAGATGACTCATTTGAGTATGTTCCACCAAAAGTAAGTTCTTGAGGAGTTTTTTTCTTTTTTTTTTCTTTTTTTTTTTTTTTTTTTGAAGGTTCACTGTCTTACCTGAGAATATAAACAACCAAGTCATTTCGGCGTTTTACCTAAATTACTGCAGTTTTTGTGGTCTGGCTCAGTGTTTAGACCCCGAACTTGTGTTTACATCAAGGTTTAAGACGAACCATGTAATATCTGACATGACTGAACGTTGAAAGCCGGGTGTCTTGTTTAGGAGTATCAAGTGAAATCACAATTTGATTCTCTTTTCTTTTTCTCCCAAAAAAAAAAAAACATAAGCCCAAACAGAAGAGGCCCACCACGACTAAAACAGCTCTGAATGCAACCATCAATGTAACAGAGCTGCTGTCACCCAGCGAGGATGAGAACGAGGAGGAAGCGGACGAGTGGCGTCCTGAGAAAGCTGAGAAGGGGCGGAGAGCCTCAAGAAAACCCAAATTAACTGGGGTAAGACTGGCCTGAGCTCTGCGGTCCATTTAGACTCCAAACAGAGACGGGATTCATGATGCGGGAAATGCAAAACAAAAAAATGAAAACCACTATTGTTTTTATATTACTATTTTGCTCATCAAAAAAAACCGGCAAAATACTTGTTTTTATTATTGTTTTTATTATTTAGCTTCTCAAAATTCTCCTAAACACAAAAAAAGCAATCAAGAGGATCGGCGGTCGTGTGGTGATATTCACAGGGTTCTTGTGTGGTCTGGAAAAGTACGGAATTTGATTTCCTCATTTTCCAAGTCCGGATAAATCTGCAAAAATGAATACTGCATATGAAAAGGGTTAGAGTTTAGATTTTACTAATGGAATAAGATTTTACATCTCATTCCATCATCTAATAGATTAAAAAAGCCCAATGGTTTAGGTTTTTCTATTGTCATTAGGTGACCACCTTTAGGTTTAGTTACTGCATCACAAGTTGATTTGCTCACCCCACAAACTTATTAATTATAAATGAGTTTACTTTCCATTTTTATATAAAACACACCTGGTCCAATGGGAAATTTCACTGTTTTGATGGCCTTTCGCTCTAGCTGCCCCCACTTGTTTTGAAATGGGTCGGGTTTAGAACACTGGGGGTATTAGTTTGTTGTAGCTCTGGCAGAGGAACTGGGCGACTGCAACTGCAAGGCTCAAATATTCACCCTTCCTTGCGCACCATTAGGCAGAGTTCTGCTTATTTAGAGTTCCTTTTGTTTTCTGACTTCACAAAATTATTAACTGTATAGGTTATTAAGTTATTTTTAGGATTCGTTTTAGTCCTAAATTGAAGGATCTTTAAAAGCCTTTCAAAAAAAAAAATCTCCAATTGAATCCTGGGTCATACAGGAGTATTTTTTTCTTCTCAAATAAATAATTTCTAGACCATCTGTTTAGCAGTTTGGAATATTATTCCCATGTGGCAAACATTCCTAGTTTTCAAACTTCCAAAAGCTGAACTGCACAACAAAACTCACTCCAAGATCAGGCAGCATAATTGTCAGAGAAACTGCGTGGTTTCTGCAAAAGACTGTTTAGGATGAAAAAACTGTTGGCCATTAAATTCCAACTCAACCCATCAATTATCACATCAATTTTTGGGGTGTGTCACCTTTATTCATACAGATATTTCTTTGAGACTCTGGGTTTTGAATGGACACACGTCACTACAATATATTAAGACGGACGGTAGTCAGGAGAGCTCGCACATGAATTAAAAAAAAAGCTTTTGCATGCAAGGAATATATTCAGCCTGTTGCATTAAGTCTGACAGATAATAGTAACGCAGAGTAGCTGACGCATCCTAATGTCAGAGGAGACGGAGACAAGTGAGACTTAATACAGATTTATTGCAACTGATATCAACACGGCAGCATTTTCTAATATCGTGCAGCCTTTCTGTGGACTACATACCAGGCTTGCAATCTTCATAACTGAATCCAAAAAGTTAATCAACAATCACTTTGCTTTGCTTTGAGTAAATCAATCCAGTAGTTACTAAAGTTGAGCTGTGAATCAGAAAAGCATTGAATCGTGGTGCTAAGTCATGTCTGTTTGTTCAGTGTGCGTGCAAAGGTCGCTGCAGCAACAAGCAGTGCAGGTGTCGCAAAGGGAAGATGACGTGTGGCGAGAACTGCCAGTGTGATCACGAGAAGTGTCGCAACCTAGAGAACCAGGTGACAGCCGAGGTGAGTTCCTGTGACTCTGAGCCAAAACATAGCCGCTTGACAAGCTCTTTGTTTATGTTAGACTCAATGTTGTTGCACCTGAAAATCCAAGCAGACAGCAAAGTTTTCTTTTTTTTTTTTTTTTTTTTTTTTTTTTTTTATTGTTGCACATTAAACAGAAAATGCATTGAAACGCATTTGTGATGTGTCCTTTTAGTTATAATAATGGAATGACAAAGCCGTCTCTTTGTACTCATGATTACTGGTGATAAAGTTCCACCGTTTTAAGTAGTTCTGTCAGAGCTGCTGCAACACGCAGCCAATGTTACACAGCTTTTTTTGTTTCGTTTTTATCATGTAGCCGAACTGTTTCATTCCGATCATTCCAACAAAATATATACTGAAGTACCTTGAAGTGAAGAATGGTAACCTCTGAGCTCAGTTTCAAACCATTTGCTCGTTTCAGGATGGAAGTATTGCAGACTGTTCTTCTAGAGACTCTGCATCTCTTCAGGACCCGTCCTGTGACAGCCCTGAAAACGCCACCTTCTTCAAGCCTCCATCTTGCACCCCCACGAAGAAGGTAAGCAGCATGATGGATCACTGGCACACAAGCAGCAGGTACACTGACACTTGCACAGCATTTCCGCTTTTTATCAAGTCACAAAGAAACTTTAGTGTATTTTATTGGGATCCTTTTAGAATAGACAAACACCAAGTAGTGAACATTTCTCTGCGAGATGTTTAAAGTTTTGGGGTATTGTTTTATAGCCCAACCCTGCTTTAAACGTCTCTAAAATTTCTCATGATGCTGTTTGTTCACTAATGTTCTCCATCAGCCCTCTGAGGCCTTCATAGAACAGCTGGATTTATAAATTCAGGATACAGTGTAATGGCTGATACCACTAATATCCAAAAAAAACTTTAACATGCTTTTGTAGGTGCTGAAGGAAATTGGGGACATGGGCCACAGCACCCCAGAGCTGAAGTTGATAAGGAAACCGTCCTTGACAGAGGAGGATGACGGCGAGGAGGTCGATAACGAGGACAGAACAACGGTCAGCTTCCTCAAGAAGAAGAAACGTCTCCTGACCAGTTTCCAGAACAGTTTCTTCTCGGGCTGCACTCCCATTAGAGAGGAATCCTAATCCGGCCTCCTTCTGTTTGGGATTTTTTTTTTTTTTTTTTTTTCCCATTAGTTGTCAGTGTGTTTATTACTGTCAGAGCTTTTGATTGTCGTTTTTTTTTTTTATGTGACTAGATCGTCATGTACTGTACCGTGAAAGTAGCTGTAGATTTAAACTCTTATCTGTGTTCATAGAGAGTAACTAATGGACTTTGAAGAGCTTCTAAACATCTACTGGAATCCATGATGATCAAGAACGCTTGTACAGAACTTTTATTGTGTCCTAACTTCCTTCACTAACTGAAAATCCGCTGAAACACACTCATTGTCTCGGGTAGCGGTCTTTAACCTTTGTATGTGCTTTTAGTATCAGAGTTGAATAAAGTCTTAAAATCACATCTAGATTTGAACAAAAATAACTTTTCCCCCTTATTTTCTTGGTCAGAAAATATTTAATTTCTAAGTATTGATGAGGAATATTTATTTCTACCCAACATTTAATTTTAGGTCCAGTTTCTCTGCTGTTCCAGGGACGTTATGTGGTGAAATATGTTTTTAAAATCAACATTACTTATGGATAACTATATTTTATGTAATAACATTTTTCCGACATCAAGCTTACATTAAAAAAAGAAATAATTTAATTTTTTTTTTTTTTTTCGTTATTAGACAAGTCTGTCACTAATGCTTTATTTAGATTTTATTCAGATTCGTGATACCGTTGTCTAACATTTTCATGTCATATTCAAGAAGTTTTGTGTTTTAACTGCCTGAACTTCACAACAGTCTTTCTTTTGAGTCCATTTTTCAAACTTGAAGCTTAGCGTCAGTATTACTTGAAACACCATTAATCTCATCACCTATGTGTAGGATAACATCAGTCTCGAATAAAATTGTAATGTTTACAAATAGACTTGGTCTTTCAATATGTAATTGCTGAAGTTTATGGGGCAGATTTTTTTGATTGGGTCATTATGACCTCTTTATTAACTGAAAATCAACCATATAGTGGTTTCGTCATACTTAAATGTAAGATCAAGAAAGCTTTAATTTGATACTTTTTTTTTTTTTGTTACAAAACCTTGATACTGAGGCCCTTAATGATCAATGTTTAGTTTTATGAAATGTTTTGTACCATGTTATTCTCGGTTTGATATAAGCACATACAATTGTATGACTGCATTCTCAAGGCGCTAAAAACATTACCTTCAAGCTGCTAGCATTGTAAAGCTATGGAAGCATTGTAAGTGTATGGAACTGAGTAAAACAACACTACTAGAAAGATGAATCGTGCTTTTTTGTCTGGCAATCCAATGGATGAGTCTGGGTTTTGTAGTTACCAAGAGAACATCACGTGACTCCACTGTGTCAAGTGTAAAGTTTGATGTGGAGGAAGTTATGGTGTGGGGCTGTTTCCTCAGGAGTTGGGCTCAGTTCTCGTCAACAAAGCAATTTCATTCTGGGAACAGCTGGAGGATTGCCTCTTCCTGTTCCCATAAGACTGCACAAAGCAAGGTCCACACAGACATGGATGCAGAAGAACTTGACTGGCTTGCAAAGATTCCTGATTTCAACCCAGTAGAAAACATTAGGGATGAATTAGAGGGGACTGTGCAAGCCAGATTTTATCAGCCAACATTAGTGTCTGATCTTGCAAATGTACATCTGGAGGAATGGGCAAAGATTCTCACAAACACACCTAAAACCAGTGGAAAGCCTTCCCAGAAGAGGTGAAGCTGTTCTAGCTTCGGAGAATGAGCTGACATCATACTAAACCCTGTGGATTTGAGGGATGTTGCTCAACTTTATATTTGTGTGAAGGCAGACATGTTAATCGTGCTGGGCAAATACTTCAACTTTTCTTTTAGATAGCTTGCACTATTATTGACACATCTTACTCTTTCAGTCAATCAACATCCAACTCTGCAAAGCACATTTATGGCCATGTTGAGTTTGTACAAGAGGGCTTTTCCCACTAACTCTGGATCTGGAAGTGTGTTGTAAAATAATATTCTTTGTCTTATTTTTAGATGACATAATTGCCCTTTTTAAGTCCACTGTATCTAAATGAATGCGTAATGGTAACCGCAGGAAGGTTCTGTACTCCTCTGTCTGCAATGTTTGCTGCCACCAGTAGAGGGCGAGAGATGTCAGAGTAACTATTCGTGTCAAACCTGGGTGAAGATCAGTGTTTCAGTACAAAAATCCAACATCCTTTTTGCCACAAATTTACAATGAAATGCATATCCATTCTCCTACCTGAGCTGTGGAGCTTTGCAGCTCCTCCAGAGTGAGTCTCAGATCCTTGGCTGCTTCTCTAATCAATGCTCTCCTCACCTGTGGGATGTTCAGAGCTTCCTTTAAACAGGCTTCCTTAAAGTTTTCTCCCTGCCCTATTTGCTGTATCCTTTCATCTTCCCCCTTTGTAAAGAGGTGGTTTGAATGTTCAAATCAATAGACCTATGATCGTAATAGGTTGCCCTGGATTTTATTTAGTGGGTATTAGCAGTGGCGTGCACAGAGATTTTGAGTGCAGGAGCTCAAGTGGAAAAAAAGGCACATAGAACCGCCAACTGCCTTAGTAGTGAGAGATTTATTACAAGCACAGCTTGAACATCATGTATATAAACCTATTTCAAATCAATAGTTGCTGTCTGATGCAGATGTTTGATAATCTCCACCCAGGGGAAAAAATCAAATCAAAACAAGGATGCATTTTACAAAATACTTAATAATTAATAAAATGACAAAAATATTATAGATTGATTAAAAGGTAGAACGCTGACACACAACAAACCTTTAAGGTGAACTTTCTGAGTCTAATTTTAAATATATTACCCTTATTTTTTTTTGTCAGGGTACCCTGACAAATCTACCAGGTATATCAAACTAAATGAGTTCTCCATAAATTGGAGTAACCAGTGACTATTCTACAGCTTAAATCAACTATAACCAGAAAAAGAGTCTTTATTGTAGAATGTATTTGCTGAGTGCAACACAAGTGTATATGCACTCACCAAGATGAACAAAAGATTCTTGAGAAACTTATGTAGCTAGTTCTATTACTGAATAAATAAAACTACTTTGTAATAACAAAGTAGTGATGTTCTTCTTTATCCTACAGTGGACTCATGTACAAACCTCCATGTAGTTTCAAAATGAAACCAACAGCACAGAATATGACCATAAGTAGAATCGTTCATGTGTCTGCATGTAGCCATTGTGATATATGACAGGAATTATTCTTAGGGAGTTAAGATTAATGAGATTAACTACAAGTCCTGAGAACCGATAATAAGACGCTGATATTATGTACATATTAAAATACTCTGATCATCACATCATAATCTTAACACACACAGAAATAAAAAATACAACTTAATCTACATGACTCACTTAACTGAACAGAACTTTATTAAAGATATTTTTTATTAGTGTATGAGTAGTAATGTTACCCAGCTTATGGCAGAGAAGTTAAAGAGTTAGAAATGCTTTTACAAGAAAGCATATAAAGTGCTATTACTTTCAGAGAAAAGCTGATTCAACAAAACTTTTTTGACACTTTTTGTAAGGAGAACTGTTTTCTCTGTGAATACAGTGGAAGACTGCATGTTTGAAACTGGGTAGATTTCACTGCTGTCTTCCATGCATTAGTCCGTTGTTTGACACAAATTCTTTTGTCTTGAGTCTCTCGGTCACATTTACTACAATCAAACTATAGTCCATGATCACTCAAAGGAAATTCATGTAAGAAATCTTCAAAAAGCTGAGGAGGCAATTACTACAAAGAACAAAACCTAGCTGTAGATAAAGAAAGGAGCCACAGACTGCTCTAAACTTGAATTAGTCATTGAACTCATAGAATATACAACCCTAAGGAGTCAATCATTTCTGAACTCAGCTCATAGAGCAGCTCCGAGCTGAACTGGGATGTGAGAGGCTGCATGTGACAGCGTGTGTGAGTGTTCAGTGAACGGATGCAGCTATCTGATCTAAATTGCTTTTGGAGTTATCATGACCTTCGTCACTGTCGATTCAAAGCTGCAAGGAAAGGCTTTATCTGTGTGGCAGAACTGCTGTGTGTCTTTCCTGAGGACACTGGACTCTGCTCCAAGGTGTACTTTTCCCTCAGATAAGATATCTCAAGTGTATGAATAAAAAAAATAATAAAAAAAAAAAATAGGTAAGATGTCAAGTAAAAAAAAAAAAAAGGACCATAATTTTTACACTTTTTAATGAAACTGTTGTTATAAGAATATGAGACATTTTAAAACCATGATTAGTATAAGTGGAGGACAGAAAAACAGATGATTCATCTTTCTTTTATTATTTTAGGTGTTTTAATTTCATTGTGACTCAGATCAGTGCAAACAAATAGACCTTTGCCCTTCTGATTAAGAAGAAATACGACAGAGAAATGCAGATTAGAAATTTATGGTAGGACCCAGATATTCAGTATATTGATACAAAATAATGTGCAGCTTTCAGTATTTTATAGCCAGCAATTTGTTCTGCAAGTATTGCTTTTGAGAGATCAGAATAATGTGGCATGAATTTGTTGTCCCCAACCCGATTTTCTTCCCCTAAATAAAATCAAGCCCCATGATTAGTCAATAGAGCCCAACTGTGTACTATGTAATCTCAGTATGAATCCAGCTGTTCTGTGAAGGCCTCCGAGGTTTGTTAGAGAAACCTCGGAGAAACCTGTTGGAGAACAAACAGCATCATGAAGACCAAGGAACACAGCAGAAAGGTCAGACAGAAAGTTGTGTAGACGTTTGAAGACGGGGAACAAACAGGATAGTGGCAAGAATAAAGCAATTGCTGAGAGAAAGCCAAAAGAAAACTTGCTTGCACTTTGCATGCAGAAGATAGAAAGTGCTTTGATCAGATGGGGCCAGAACTTTTTGGCCAGCATGCAAAAATGGTATATGTGGAGGAAAATGAACACTACGTACCAACCTGACCATCATCCCCACTGTGATACACATTAGCAGCAGCATCTTGCTGTGGGGATGCTTTTCTTCTGGTGCGACAGGGAAGCCTGTCGGAGTTGATGGAAAGATGGGACAAGCCATCTTTGCCATTTTCAGCTAATTCAAAATTCATCTGTTAAAGGGGACAAGACAGATCGAACATGTCACCCCAGTTTTCTATTCCCTCCAGTGGCTTCCCGTTGCTTTTAGATCTTGCTTTTAGTTTTTAAATGTCTCAATGGTTTGGCACCTTTCTGTGCTTTTACATCCACACATCCCAAGTGGAAGACCTCAAGAACAGAACTTCTTAGATGTTCTCAAATCCCAGCTTGTTACCAGGGGACAGAGAGAGCCTTTTCACCTGCAGAGTTGCAGGCTCTTAAATAGCCTCCCTTTGTCTGTTAGGTCTGATGGAGCTTTAAATTACTGTAAATCTCTGTTAATGGCTTACCTTTTCAAATTGCCTTTTAATTCCAGACAGCATGACTATTAGGCCAGTCTTTGTTTTTTCTATACCTTTTATTGGTGATTTTATTGTTTATTTGTCAACCTCGTATTTTCTTATCGACCAGTACAGCACCTTGGTTGCCTTTGGGCTTTAAAGCGCTTTATAAATAAATAAGTGAATGAATGAATGAATACATGAATGAATGAATGAACAAGCAAAAGGCAGTCATAGACATAAACCTGTTGGGGGCTGCTGGTCTGGGTAGGAGGTTCACCTTCAAGCAGAATAACAACCTTCAGCATACAGCCAGGGCTCTAATGGAATGGTTCAATCGAAGTCCAGACATAAATCAAATTCGCAATAGGTGCTAGGACTTGGAAATTGATGCTTACAGACATTCTTGTCCAATCTGTCTGAGCCTGAGCTATTTTGCAAAAAGAATAGGCAAATATGTCAATTCAAGGAGACACACACCAAAAGACATGCAATCATCAGGGCAACAAATGGTGGTTCTATAAATTATTCACCCAACAAATGCACACTGTACATTTCAGATTTCTGTTTTTAAAAAGCCATGTATCATTGTCCTTCCACTTCAGATTTAAGCATTACTTTGTGTTGGTACATCACATGAAAACTCAATAAAACAGAATTTGTGGTTACAACGTGATAAAATGAGATTAAAGTCCATGAGGTGTGAATACTTTTGTGAGGCACTGTAATCTGCTTGCACCAATCTTTAACACAGCCTTTAACCTTTTATTGTATTGTAATGTCATCTAATCTTGCTCCATGACTACAGATCAGTTTTTTTTCCTCCTCATGTGCCATTGCTTCATACCTTTGAGTTTGGCTTCTATTCAAGCAACCTGAAACTAAAGCAGGTGTTTTTCTTTATTCTAACCGAAGTCAGGACCTCTGTAGTAAATTCAGTCTTAATGGAAATGCCTAGCAAGTAAAGGTTTCACCAACCACTGTTAAAGTTACCTATTTTTGTAAAGGGTTGCTTCTAGTGGGCAATGAGAGGTGCTGAATACATATTTTCTGCAGGGGGGACAAAAGAGATGTACTTGAGGCCCGGCCCCACCCTCAGCGCCGCTCAGAGTGGAATCAGGATGTTGGACTGAGGGGCAGGGCGCTTAGCCTGTTAAATATTGACGGCAGATGTAATAATTAACCCTCCAGCAATTCCCGATGACTTAAACTGGCAGCAGTGCTTCGCTGCCATTGCCTCGTCTTCTTTCCTGCCACTTACATCGAAACCCAGGCCCTCTCGTTTCCGCCGATCGCTGTCAGCACCACTTACACCTGTACCGGTCCCGGCAGGTGGGCTTCAGCTCTTTCAAGGCTTCATCTCCTCCTATGGGTTTCCTGGGTCACGACACCCAGCTGCTCTTCGAACCTTTGGCCTCTTCTGTGAAATCCATCAGGCCATGTTGAATTTGAAGGTGAGTGGGCGGGGGGGACCCCAAAATGAACTTCTGAAATTCATTCATGTTTATCTTTTTTGGTTTATTTAGAACATGTCTGATTATTTCTCTTTTGGTACTTTATTGATCCATGACTTCGATACATGAAACAGACAAATGAGCCATATTTGTAACTGCTTTTTTTTTTTTTTTTTTTTTTTTGCAACTCTCAAAACTGGAATCAAAACTACAAAGTATCTAAAATATTGTAGATCAACCTCCAAGGCAGTTATCTAGTGCTTATGAGGACAAATGTTAGTGTTAGCAGGAAACGCGGGGCCTACAGGTACACAGGTCAGACACACCCTTATACTCGCCTGCATGTTGACAGCTGCCATAAAATCTGTGTTATCTACACAGGCCTTGGCCCTTTGGCCGTGCTGTTGGAGGAGTGTGAGCAGTGATGCTGTTTATACTTCAGGCTATAAAAACTGGGAGGAGGAAATTGTTGGGTCAAAGTCGCCTGGGAGTGGAGCCGCATCGGGTACTAAAGCAGGCCGGCTCCAAATCGAGATCCTTAGTTGAGCTCTGTGCTTTCTTTTCTCTCTCTTTGAAGGAAACCAGACGTGATCTGAGGTGATCTTCCAACAGTCATCATCACCATCATCATCACAATCAGTGATCCTTCTGGTTGTTGCTGGATGTAACAGCAACTCCATGTGGAAGCTGTGTCTGTTCCAGTGGAGGTGCTGTTACCTGCAGAGACCAACCGATTACCAGAGGTTGCTGTTGCAGAGTGGAGAGACGTTTTACGTGCAAGCAGCTGAAGGCTGATGGGCCACAAGGTGATGACCTATGAATTGACAGCCAGTGATTTCAACTATCTGCCTGTCAGTTCTGTAGGCCACTGCTGCGTTTGTTCCTTTGAGTCTGCACAGAATTGAAACCAGTGATTTGAACCTTACTTTTTTAATTTTTGTGAACTTACAATTAAAAAAAAGTATACATTTATTTGTCTGAGTCTTTCATTTTTACATTTCACTTTTATTCATGTAGTCCTTATTGAACGCCAAATTAGCCTCAGAGAGATCCGGTGATATTAATGAAACTGCATGACATGAAAGTGAGCCTAGACACAGGTCCAATCAGTGGCAGTTTTTGATGTGGGCAACCTCACAGGGCATTATGTCCCACTGGGGGTATCACAAGCGCTTCAAATTTGAAAAAAAGCATTAGTCAGTTGTGCCTTGAACTAGTTTCCTATCACCTATTTGAATGTCTCCTCAACATTATAGCTACCTAATGATGCTGTAAAATGGTATTTCTATTACAGCTTCAGATTCAAAGGAAAATTAAAGGGCTATTTCACTATTTTTTTTTTTTTTTTTTTTTTTTTTTTTTTTTAAGTAAGCTTGGCCACATTTAATTTCAGGACCTATCTTGATCTTGGGTCTTGTACACTAAACATAGATTCTTTAAAACTTTGTTTGTTTAGATAGTTAATTCAGCAAAATAATGTACTTTAAACTGGGGTTAATTTTAGCTCAGTTTAATTAATGAAATGTTTTTAGTTTTTTCTGGGATAGCAGTGGGAGCCCAGTGGGAAGGAGGCACTCCCAAGGCACCACTCATTCAAGAATCACCACTGGATCCACCTACATAGTAATTTTGCTCAGTTCCACTTATAAAAATATCTCAAATATTACTCTCGAGGATAACAAAGTATTTTTATTCTTTGTACGTGAGAGTGAAAAAAGAGAAAAAGATGACTAGCAATGATTACTGTTGTTCAGATAAATGTTGTAATATTTGTTCAAAAGTTACTATTTAAAAATTAACAAGGTAGGTGAAAAAATGAAAGTTAACTTTGCCATTGTTCCCATAATATATGGTGTGGTAATAATTCAGCTAATGCTAATGAAATACAGCCTGCAAACAAATCTGGCATGTTCATGAAGCAGCAATGATTTATACAGACCACTGAGTTGCTGCTTTTGCCTACAGCATTTGAGAGAAAAAGCAGGTATTTTACTGTCACATGTTTATTGGAGTACTCAGTCATACTGTGGATTATTAATAAACCGTGGGCTTGTTGTTCTGTTCATAGAGGGCCCTCTGCAATTATTAGCACCCCCTAAGCCTTAATTAAAATCCATCTTTTGTTGTGGGAGGAACATCTCATACCCTCACACAGAATTTTGCAAAAATACAACCTTTTATTTGAATTCACTTATCAATTGGGGGTGAGGGGATCACACTTCAACAAATAATTGTTTTGTCACAACTTCTTCCACATTTAATGCCACCCCTAACAATTCTCATAACAGTCATGGGGAAAAAAATAAGGACTTCCTATGATACCCTCATAGGAAGCAAATGTTAAGAAACCAGCAAATGTTAAGAAATTCCATCTTCACAAAATGGAACCATTTTTATGGATGTTTGCATCATGGAAACATGCAGTGAAAAAAACAGTCATAATAGAGTTGTACACCTGAGTGTGGAGTGTGAAAGAGGGGTACATTGGTCCCCCTTGGTGAACCCCTGCCACACCGCCCCTGGTCAGGCTTTTATTGAATTATTTTTAGTTGTTTTAAGTTCATTTTCCAAATTCCCAGCTTGTCCTGTTCAGGGTCTATGCAGGAGACCTGGGAGCTATCTAAGGTGTGGACAGTCAAGGTAAGCCCCGAGTAGCTCATCTGTATATCACGAGGATCTGGCAAAGGCTGGGAAGAAAAACCCTCAAGTGCACACTGAGTTTTATGGTCAGCTTAAAGTCATTAAACTCTAATCAGAAGCTTTCTTTTCTAGTGGTTTAGTGGCTACCAGACCACTTGTCAGGTTTAGAGTTGTAAACACACAATGCAAGCTTAAAGACCACATGCATTGTCAAGAATAATTACAAATGACCCAGTTTACTTTTAATACAACACATTACTACTAAATCCATCAGTCTAAAAGTGCTAAAGCCACTTCTTTTGCTTTTTAACAGGAAACCTTTCATAGAAATATTACATGACTAATGGTGCCCCTTGCACCTATTCATTGGTATAGGTCGTGAAAACTGGGCTATTTAAAATTTTTAAAATGATAAAGGAGAAGTGACAAGGATACACACGTAAATGTCAATATGTGCCCAGTGCTGCCGCCTGCCTGTATGAAAGAACATTACAAAGAACAGCCTGCAGTGTGACAGAATATTGACAGAAGGTCAAAATGGAGATTTGAGGTGACAAGAAGAAGATTATTCTGTTATCACGCACCCTAAAAATCAATGTGATATTAAAAAGAAAGAGTCCACAAAGCTGGTCATTAGGACTAAATCCATCCATCTATCCAGCCTTACACATGATAAACAAAATCAATTTAGATAAGCTCCAATCTGGGATATCATATCAGCTGTTGTGTATTTCTTTGACAAGTACAACAGTTATTTCCTAATGTTCAACCAAATATAAAACCAATGATATTTTTATCAGATTAATTCCTAAAGTTGCATCCAGATGACCTCATCTAGATATTATACCAATGTGTTCCACAAGAACAGCCTGACTGAACTACAGCTATTACAATCATCATTATGAGACATCCCTCCCAAAATTACAATAAATATAGGGTAATAATAAAAAAGCATATATTTTGTTTATGCAACTGACAATGCAATGACTGATGGGTGAGTTTTCTTTGGTACCGGAACCAGACAGGATGTCTTCCACAACAGTAGTACCTTCTCTTGAGTCAAAACTAAGGCTGCTCTGCACAGGCCTTCAGGACTCTGGGGCTGACACCATCTGGACTTGCAGCCTTATTCCGGTTCAGTCTTTCCAGCTGCCTCGTCACCTGACCTCTAGATACAGAAAAGTGGGAGGGGGAGGGAGCAGCAGCATCTTCTGATTTGGTTGAAGACAAGCTTGTGGAAGCAGAAGAGTCCATAACTGAGGTAGAGGATAAAAAAAATCTGAGGTGTGACAAGAAAGCTGTGGGTCAAAGGAGGGTGGGATGTCTGTTTGGCTGGAGGCAGGAGGGGAGGATGGTGAGCTTGTTCCTGAACTGAACCTGTTGAAGAATGTGTTCAGCTCATTTGCTCTGTCCAGACTTCCATCTATCCGATCCTCCTCCTGCTTGAAGCCTTCTTCATCCCTGACCACATATCTCTGATATTGTTCCTCTGCAGTTTACTCTCCAGCTTCTTCCTTGTAAGTTCAAAATGTGAGAATGTATCTCATGATTCTGTGATAGCTCAATCAATAGTTTTATTATTACAGTCGTGAAAATAGGTGTTTGTAGCTAAAGTAAATCAGTTTCAGTCTGTCTTATTTCCAGGTTGGTTCTTCGATGTTTTTGTGTTTTACCGGGGTGTTTAATATCCCGCAATTCCGAGAGGAAATGTTTTTACCTCCATATTCCAGTACAGAAGCAAACAAACGCTTTAACGTTAATCGAAGCCGGAAGTTGTGCGAACTGCGTCATGTAGCATCACATACCTCTTCGTTGCCGACTCGCGACATTTTAATAAGATGGTAATCTGCCAAAGCTACATATAAATAATTTATTCCGTATATAGTTGCATATTCATTTTACATTAATGTAATCAAGGCTTCAAAATAATAAACTAAAAACGTCCAATAATTATACTTTTTTTTTTTTTTTTTGTCCAAAACAATGAGAGAATGAGAGTGAAGGGAAACACTGACACCTAGCGGGTACAGGACTTCCCGTGAAGCAGAGAAAGAACGCGGTAAAACGAGGAGAGGACAGCATGGCATCCGACGGTAACATGGCTAACGTTAACGGGAAGGAAGCTGCTTCCCTGAACGGAGAGCCGGTAGTTAAGCGGCCGAGGGAGAACGTCCAGCAGGACGTGTCGCTCCGCACTCCGAAGGAGCCCCAGAACAAAGTGACCGTGGTGCTCGGAGCGCAGTGGGGCGACGAGGGGAAGGGAAAAGTTGTGGACTTGCTCGCAATGGATGCGGATATTGTATGCAGGTGCCAGGTACCAACCTACACTACCGTGTTAACTCAAGTTTTTACTTAACAACGTCTATATGGTAGGTCATTGTCGTTTTTATATTTGAACTAACGGCTATATTTCCACTGGTGAGTGTTAGTCAGACTGTTTTTTTTTTTTTTTTTTTTTTTTTTTGGGGGGGGGGTTGTTGCTCCACTTACATATTCATGACCGGCTTTGACGTCATCACCTCCCCTGACCTCCCGGATGTGGAAGGGCTAGTTTCATGTTAGCAGTCATTGTTTATGTCGTACTTTAGTTTTTTTTTTTTTTTTTTTTTTTTTTCTGTCTTAAAGTCATGAGATTGACACGATCTGAAAATCAAGCACATGACCTCCACACCGCTAAGCATACCCACTGAGTGAAAACCGTTATGTAAGGCATCCGGCCTTGCAGAAAGCGGCTGTCCCTGTTGCTCTTCACACTCTCAGCTCAGGGACAATTACCCAAATGTAATTTCACTGCCTGTCCAGCAGCAGAGCTGCTACAGCCTTTGAGGCTTAATCAGAATATGATATTACAGTTTGCTCTCTGGTGTCTGCTGCCCTGAAGTGGCAGGACCGTCTGACAGAAAGCTGCATGCTGTGTGCTGTTTGCAGGGAGGAAACAACGCAGGTCACACCGTGGTTGTGGACTCAGTGGAGTATGACTTCCACCTGCTGCCCAGTGGTGTGCTCAACAAGAAGGCCATCTCATTCATTGGTATGTTTTTATTTACTTTCAGGCCAGAAGATGGCGAATGACAAAACCATCATTAACAAAGGCAACGTTGGAACTTCAGCGGGTCTCCTTATCTCGTCTGCAGTTACACTTGAGGAAACGATAAGGAGACTTTGGAGTAAACAAAGGGCACTAAATGACAGACACAACTCTGGGACAGTACAGTTTAGCAGAAAGCTGATCTGAACCACAGTTACTTAGTTCAGCTTGGATGGAACTGATAAATGGACTCAACTTACAGTACCTTGCAAATGTATTCACACCTCATGAGCTTTTTTTTTTTTGCATAATCAGATGGGCCAGAGAATGTTTGGGAGTGATTTTTAAGCCTGTTTACAGATTCTTAGTTGCATTGAGGTCTGGACTTTGAATGTGCCATTGTAGTTCTGACTGTATGTTTAGGGTCATTGTCCTGCTGGAAGGCAAATCTCTTCCCAGTTTTAATCCGTTCACAGCCTCCAACAAGTTTTCTTCCCTGGTTGCCATTATTTAGTTACATCTACCTTCTCATTAGCTCTCACTGGCATCCCTGTACTCTCTTAAAGAAAGCCTGATGCTGCCACCACCAAGCTCACATTCCCCTAGCTTCATCATGGGGAAGGTGTGCATGGGGTGATGTGCAGTTTTTTTTTTCCTCAATTCAGTTAAAAATACTTTATTAATCCCAGAGAGAAAATAAATGTTGTCTTATATTGTCCAATATTCTGTAAAGACTTGTTGTTGACTGGTGACCGTGAGCAGGAATGCTCTCCTGTAGTGGTCTGTATTACAGGAATTCTGAAGAAACCTCTGACTGAAGACACTCTGTTGTTGTATAACAGTCTCATAAAGAGGATGTTCAGCCCAAAAAGGTCAATTTTGTTCTTATCTGACCAGAGCACCTTCTTGCCTGGCTTGCTGGTTAACCTGGATGGCCAGGTCTTGGAAGGTTAGCAGGCAGTGTGAATACTTTCACAAGACACGATTAAACTTCTGAACCCCTCTGTTGCTCTTTCTTGTGCCGTGACAGTCTTTATGACATAACTGTAATATTCTTATGTTGTTAAATTTTTACTCCATTTTGCACCTCTTACCATTGTTAGATGTATTTTTTTTTTTTTTTTTTTTTTTTTTTTTTTTTTTTTTTTTTTTTTTTACCAGCCTCATAAATGCCATAAATATTCCCTTTGTCAGACATTTGATGTGTTGAATAATTTCTTCTGATTTGTAAACAGGCAATGGCGTGGTGATCCACCTGCCAGGTCTGTTTGAAGAGGCTGAAAAAAATCTGCGGAAGGGCAAAGGTAAAAACTGTTTCTCCAGTCAGACCAGATACATTTTGTAAAAACAGAGATGAGGCCGCAGTTGAAGTTTCCTTCATGTCACGCAGGACTACAGGGATGGGAAGAGAGATTAAAGATTTCTGATAGGGCCCACATTGGTGAGTTTGCATTGCTCTCTCATTCACCTTTCAGGTTTTTGAACTAGAAACATTTTTACTCACGGTTCACTCTGTCCACCTCTAGTGTTCAACTTCCACCAAGCTGTTGATGGAATCCAGGAGCAGCAGCGGCAACAGCAAGAAGGGAAAAAGTACGTCTTTTAAGTTGTCTGACTAGTACGTGGACACTCGTCTGCTTTTACAGTGTTCAAAACTGCCCATTACATTTGCGATAAATTGTTTTTCATTTCAAACTGGGATTATTTCTGGATGTTTTTATTTGTTCTCCAGTTTGGGGACCACTAAAAAAGGCATCGGACCCGCCTACTCATCCAAAGCAGCTCGGAACGGTCTGAGAGTCTGTGACCTCGTCTCAGATTTTAAGGTTTTTGAAGAGAAGTGAGTGCAACGTTTGGACATATTTGGACCAGAATATTCTGACCTGTTTAAGGCTTCAGGAAAATTTTTTTATTTATTTATTTATTTTTTTTTAAGTATGCATTTTTATTTAAGAGCACTGCTTTAAAAAAAATCTTTTTCCTCTCTGAAAAAATAGGCTGATGTAGATTGGAGAGCAAAATCACCAGTTTTATGAATACTTATTAGCTGTATGTTCTTTGGCCAGCAGATGGCAGCACCTTTCTCAAGTCCAGAATCAGAACCCTGTTGTCTCTCTGCTCTCATCTCATTGGTGTTGTAAAATGAGTCCACGGAGGTTCTCGGATAAAAAGGGGGTTTGATGAAGACACAAGGGTGTTTTTAAGGTCTGCCCTGGTTGGTTTGCAGGTTCCGAATGTTGGCGGATCACTTCCTAGCCATGTATCCAAACCTCAACGTCGACATCAAAGGGGAGCTTAAGCAGCTGAGTGTAATTTATCCCATTTTTCCTCTTGCATTTATGTTTACATTTTAACACAAAGAAGTTAAGTTCATCATTAGAAATGATGCTTAGATGAATTTTTAAGAGTAATTCCAATGTTGTGATTGTTTTGAAGGAATATGCAGAGAAACTGCGCCCTCTGGTGACTGACGGTGTGTACTTCATGCACAAAGCTCTCACTGGTCCCAGCAAGAAAATCCTGGTGGAGGGAGCCAATGCTGCTCTGCTGGACATTGACTTTGGTGAGCAACAGAGACTCTAGTACAACACACAAGTAAGAAAGATGGCTTTGTTTTTGTTCCTGTTAAAGTCTAACAGATGTGTCTCTGTTTAGGGACGTACCCTTTTGTGACGTCTTCTAACTGCACCGTTGGAGGTGTCTGCACCGGACTCGGTGTGCCTCCGTCGTACGTTGGCCGGGTCTATGGCGTTGTTAAAGCCTATACGACCCGGGTGGGAGTTGGTGCTTTTCCAACAGAGCAGGATAATGTGAGTGAGAAATGTTTTATTGCGTAGTTCTCTGCAACACATCGCCTACATAAACCTCAAAGCAGTCCTAATCTTCAAAGAGCTTTACATGAGCATTGCTAAGAATCAGTTGGGCTCCTCCCTGTGTAGGCTGTGAATGTTGCAGAAGTTTCGTTTCTGCTAGGAGCAGAACGTTGTCTCATGTGTTAATAAAAACGCTCTTTTCTCTGCCTGCTGTGGCATTCTGAACTGTCAGCTGCGGTCTGAACATAAAACAGCCTCACTTGTGATCAGACTGGAGTCACTGAAAAATTAGGAGCAATGCTTCCTATAAAAGCTCCTCAGAAGTCACTGAGATGCTCTGCAAACTTTAGTCTTCACCTTCTGATTCTCAGATACAGCTGGGATGAATGTCATCTTCATTTTGAATAGTTCTTCTACCATGCTGGATGAATATGCAACAAATGGCTTCAATGATATAATACAAATGGGACAAGTTTGAGTTTATGGTGGATTTACTGTAATTCACAGAAGGTCAAAATTATCTGCACAGGCTAAAATGTATACAGGCACCCCCATTAATATTTGGATAAATATTTCTCAGCAAGAAGATTGCCCTACTGGCATAATTCTGGCTGAAGATTTCATCACTCTTCTTGGCACTATTGGAGTTCATTTTAATAGTTGGTTTTCTGGCAAAGACTTGACTTTAATACATTAGCAATGGGGATGAGGTCAGGGGGCATTCAAGAGCCTTTAATAATAGTCTGTTTTATCCATTCCGTAAGCAGTTTTGATGTACATCTGGTGTCTTTGTCCAATTGGTCCCCTTGTTGTGTCCAAGTTTGACCTGCGCGACCTCTCCTAGCGCTTCGAGAGCCGAATGATTTCACTGGGTTCTCGCAACCCTGAATGTGGTTCTGTAATACCGAGCGTTCAGCTTGTTCTGGGTAGAACTTTTTTTATTTTGTGGTTTCTGACAACTGTTGTGTGATTGGTCAGAAATTTCAAGTGGGAGTGGCTTGAAAGGTCGTTCCAGGAGTTCTGCGCTTGAGTTCTTGTGAAGTATAAAGTGTCTGACTCAAACTCATTATGCATTTGGCCGCAGTGACGGTGAGTATGTTTGGAGGAGTCAAGGTGAAGATTTCAAACCTCAGAACACCGCTGCTGTTAAGCAGGGCGGTGGCTGCATCATGCTGAGGGCCAGCTCTTGCCGCCAGTGGTCCTGGTGTGTTGCACAAAATAGGAGGAACAATGGAAAGAGGGACCTTTTTAGATGATTGAGAGTTCTACACAGCTGGGCGTTCCAGTGGGACAGGGATCCAAAACGGACACCAAAACCTGTTTTCCAAAGAGTAAAGCAAGGTGACATCAAGCTTTTGAAAATATAAAGACTGTTTAATAATCAGGCCCATGCCAGGAAACCAATCAGTCTGAAAGGTCGATGCGGTTCGGTCAAATATCCAATGCGTTTAGATGTAAATAAACTTCCTGCTTTGTTAGTTTTATCACTTTTTAAGTTTTGTCTGAATTTGTGCATTTTCCTGTCTGCTTCGCAGGAGATCGGCGATCTGCTGCAGAGCAGAGGGAGAGAGTTCGGCGTGACGACGGGTCGGAGGAGGCGCTGTGGTTGGCTGGACCTGATTCTGGTCCGATACGCCCACATGGTCAACGGCTTCTCAGCGTAAGGAACCATTTTAGAATACTTTCTCTCCATCTCAGTCTCCTTCTGTAGTCGCCACAGCTCAATAGAGCGACGTTTCATTTGTGCAGGATTGCTTTGACAAAGTTGGACATCTTGGACACCTTGCCAGAGATCAAAGTGGGCGTGGCTTACAAGGTTGATGGACAACCCCTGCCGAGTTTTCCAGGTGAGTAGTTCCTGCTGCTTTACGGACTTCTTTTAAACATCCCCCCTGCTTTCATTTATGAAGTAAATGCTGTGTATTTAGCAGGATTTTCAAGCTTTAACTTTCAACTCCCACAAAAGCCCTAGATTGGACGTCTTTACCAATTTATAAATAAATAATAGACACTTTATCTGTTCTTTAAAGATTCTGGATCCTGGTAAATAAGCGCAGCTCTGATTTCGTTTGGATCAGCTCCCCCAGGCAGAAACTGCTACATCTTAGTCTTTTCTTAATCTATTTTGCAGCAAATTAGAAGACTCATTTGTCTTCCTTAGCACTCGGTTTGTTGCTCCAAATTAAACAAATAAGAAATTCTAAGCGATTTACCCAGAGGGTGATAAACCCATTCCCTTTCCTGCTGTTTAATATGTCAGCATATCCACACAGTTCTCTTGGTTTACATTTGTCCCCTCCAAGCGAAAGGGGCATTCCCCCCCCACTACATCATCCGTCTTTTCTGCCGCAGCAAACATGGACGTTTTGACGCGGGTGACGGTGGACTACGAGACGTTGCCCGGCTGGTGCTGCAGCACTGAGACGGCCAGGAGCTTCGAGGAGTTGCCTCCACAGGCACAAAATTACATTCGCTTCATCGAAGACTTCCTGCAAGTGCCAGGTTTGTAAAGAGATCTTTTCCGTTAATGGAGAAAGCGGAGCCAAGCCGACCTCTCTTCCCCGCCAAAGCTGCCAGTCACATCCTTAACGGTGTTGTTTCTCATTTCAGTGAAGTGGGTCGGAGTGGGGAAGTCTAGAGAAAGCATGATCAAACTGTTCTGATCCCTGGAGGAGCTTCACATCAACAGTCATCATTTCACACCATTTCATTTGGAAATGCACCAGCAAGACCATCTATTGAAGCTTTAGCTGCTGCTTGTGTGCCACAATAACAAGACATGTTCAGATCTAATTTATGCATTCCACACGCTGACCTCTAAATATATATATTTTAGGGAGTTCATTTTTAAAGTTGAAGGGATGATAGTTCCTCCCTTCCCTGTGCTAGTCGAGGAAAGCACAGCTTGTTTTAGCCTTTGAAAGTTAATAAGTATAACTGACGTGTGTTCAACATGCAGGTCTATTTTTACATTTTACGAGGCGCTGATGAACAGATGTAGAAGCCTCTGTTTGAGAGCAACTTCCAAATAAAAAGAGATTATATTTGTTACATGATGGGGAAAAAAAAAGATAATAATAACGTGGGACTTTTTTTTATGTTTAGCACATTTTAGAGTAGTAATACATCTCAGTTGTTAAACCTGTAGATTATTTGTGTGATGAGGTTTTAAAAAGAATCCTGAAGGACAACAGCAACGCTAAGCAGTCTGACTCAATAAACTGTTCACGTTCTCACAGAGACAAGCATTTGAAGTTTGTGTAAATGTTCAGCTAGTGGATGATGATCTACTGAGTACAGCCCAATGTGGCGAATGTAAAAGACTATTCCAGAGCTTGCTATTAATTAAAAGAAATCCATTACATGTCGTCTTTCTTTTTTTCATTTTTTAATGTACTTTAGATCATTTTGTCTATGAAATGTTTGTGAGAAGGTAAATTGTCCTCCCACGGGGTCGATGGGTAATTTATTGTCCCTAAAGGGAAATTAATTTGTAGCTTCTCTGCTCATTAAACAGGACAAATTAAAAAAAACAATGCAGCACAGACGTACTTGAAGAAAAACTGAACAGTCCAAATCTGATCAGTCAGCATCTGCATCGTGAAAAAGTGCATGCAATAACACTTGGTTTATGTTAAGCATAACAGTAGCAGCAGGGATAAAAGAGACAGTCATCCCTGCAGGCACTTTCATTAAAGGCCTTAGGAATGAAGTTTAAAATCTCTATAAAGAGAGGACGGGCTCAACATGACATGACAGATGTATGTTTCCTCAGCACCTGCCTGTAAAACAAGCTGGATCGTAGTCTTCCCTGAAAGCTGTGAGATTTGGCAAAAGTAACTTTGTATCATGCAAAACTTGTTCGGGGTCTTGTGAAATTAACTTCAAATCTCATAAAACCTCTGTCGGATTTTGCAAAAGTAGCTTAAGAGAACTTTTTTGAGAGTTAAAGAATAAAGAGGGAAAAAAAAGCACCACTTTTGCAGGATCTTTCAAAAGTTTAATGAGGTCCTGATTTATTCCTTTTAGAAATAGCATGGATATTAGGAGAATATTGCAAAAGTAACTATGGATCGATCTCACAGAACTTTTGCTGAATTCTATCTTGGAATCTCAATACCTTGCAAAATGTTTTGCAAGATCCTAAGTATGTTTGGGAGCACTCAGTAAATATAAAGTACCATTCATAATGTTTTGTAACCCCTTTCCTCATCATTTTTTTTTTTTTTTTTTTTTTTTTTTGCATTTGAACTTTGATCTCAGCACCAGAATGTTTGATATAATTTGTCTTTCTGGGTGTTTGTTTGCATTTTTTATTCATTAGAGAAGGTAAAATATACTTTGGAATCTTTACTTGCTATTCAGTATGAGGAGAAATGCATTTGTTTTCAGAAAAAATTACGTGACTTTGTCAAAGACTAATGTCTGTGGAATATATCATGAGCAGGAATGATTAGCAGATTAGCGTTTTTTTCTTTGTAAAGTGGACTATAAGAACTTCCAAATTTCTTCTCAAAAGGTGTTCTGGGAAAATGTGTCCAAAAGTAAACCTGAAACGGAGTCACGGCCAGAAGAAAGCGTGGAAGCTAACCGAAATCTAAAGCATTGCATTAACAGGACAGCCGTTACACACCTTTACTCACCTTACAATAGTTCCCACAGTAAGCACCTTCCTTAGTCATCCTGACTTCTTCACAGTGTTTAAAAGCTTTCTAGAGGGATTGGATTAGAGCGTAAAGTAGATTCCTGGGCAGATCAATAAGAGGTGTAACAGGACATGTCTTCCCAGATATTATTTCGCTTTCCAACACCTCAAAGGCCCAAATGATGATGAGTGAAAATGATGAGCAAAAAGGGGGGGATGAGGTCATTCTAATGCCATTTCAGTTTGTAATCGCACACATACAGTGGTAAATGAAAGATAAGTTAGTTTTAGTATATAAGCTCACCTGTCTTCGCAATGAGTTTCCTGTTCATCATGTATGAAGTTGGCATTCCACTGATAGAAAATCATGAATTTACTTTATAATATTGAAATAATGAGTGTAGACCAAACCACTGATATTGATCTAAGCTAGCCATGATGTCAGACAACATAGTCTGAGGTTTTGCATCATTATCATCATCATCATCATCATCATCATCATCAAAAAAAAAAAAAAAAAAAAGTCCAGCATAAATGGGAATTAAGGGTATGGAGCACTCAACCAGATAAAATGCTCCGTCTATACATGGGGCCTGCAATCTAAAAAGCCATTTTTGCCCTCAGTCCAGCTAAATAAAAGTCGTTTTAATCCCCAAACATTACGTGACCTTTTGGAGAAAAAAACAAACAAACAAAAAAACAAGTTATGATTTAAAAAAAAAATAAATCTATTTATTGTCATTTTTAAAAAACAACAAATTAATTTCAGTTTTGGGTTTTTTTGCAACAAGAGGATGGATACAATTTCTTTGGGATTTTGATATTTTGGGGAAAATGTTTTTTTTTTTAAAAAAGTATATAGTTTCAAACCTAATGACAAGAAAACTAGATTTAAAATGATGTTACTGGTACTTTTATTGTCATTCTTTTGTGGAAATCCAATATAATTATTCCATGATAAAACAGAAAAACTTCTAAAACCTACATTTGTTATTGAATCTATATTTAAAACATAAATTGATTGTTTATGATTTCAGCCAAAGTTTTTAACAACCATTGTGGAAGGTCCAAAGAGCCATTTGCTGTTCCAGAGCCACAGGTTGCAGACCCCTGGTCCAAACAGTCAAAATTAAGTGTGTAATCATGAATAAAAAGATGGCAGCAATGATTTCATTATTTTATGAATATGTTTTTTGGGAAGAATAGTGATTTGGTGGAAGGGCAGCAAAAGTACTGAACCATAAAACAACAAGTAAACAGGCTGTTTGTCATTTGCTCACTGAAACAGCTTTCTGTGGTGATTCTAGATGCCTTGTGAGCAGTGAAAGAACTTGAGTGCTAAATTAAATATGTATACGATAAATAAGCAAATAATTAAAAAGCGCTAATACCGTCCTGTTTCTGGTTTATAGCAAACAGAAGAAAACAAGTAGACTGTCCCTGGACTGGTGGAAGCAAAATGAAATATAATATTTCTATGTCAACAACAAGGTTTTATTTTTAAAAAAACAAAACGATTCACTCTTACATCTGCTGTTTTGGTATTGAAACAACTTAGCTTTAGTTGCTTCATGTCGTGACCACATTATTTCGTCTTTACCCTGTAAAACCTTTCATGTTGCATTAAACAAATGCTTCCATGTATATTGCAGGTATTAGGGGTGTTGCCCAGGGCACCATTCAATCATGGGCCGCCACTGGCTGAGCATTTATTGAATAAATTAAATCAGTATTGGACAGGTCTTTACCAGCACTCCCACGAAGTTCTACAGTATACTTTAATGATGAGTGGATCTCTTTGTGGATTAAGAGAATATATATATATATATATATATATATATATATATATATATAGATATATATATCTATATCTATATATCTAGATATATAGATATAGATCTATATATATATACATCTATATATCTAGATATATATATATATATATATATATATATATATATATATATATATACAGATTATATATACAGATGAATTTTTCAGCTTTAATTCCATCTTTTTCTGTTCTTTCTTTTATTTTGCCATGTTCGAAAGTGCGTCTTCCCTCAAATGACCAAAGTTGCAGACGTTTGCTAACCATGCAATTTCCAGTCGGAAAAGTCCCTGCATCATCAAATCTGTCAGAAAGTGAGCGTACTGTGGAGGTACGAGGGCTTAATTGAAAATAAAGTGCTCATAATAGCAGTGTAGCTCTCCTCCTGCTCTCCCTCTGTCTGCTTTTTTGTTTACTGCCACCCTTTTCATGTCTACGGTAATTATGAGCGCATCTCTCATCAGGTCAATCAGTCTTGCTACAGTGAGAGTCTTGCAGATGTTTTATTGGATCTGTCTCCTGCTGGAGGGACATATTTATCATGCTGCAGAGAACCAAACTATGCTCTTAATTAGAAGAACATCTGGAATTGAAATCACTGATCAACAAGAAGTAAGGATGATTTCAGTTTCTTTGTATTACTGTTTGTGTGACTTGGTGTTGGAGTAGAGGCCACACAAAAGATTGAACTGAAAAAAAAAAATATATTTTAGTTATTTATCATTGTACTTTGGTTGCCTTCTACCAGAAAGGCAGAAACTCTTGAGTGTGATTTATTTTTTTGTTTGGCAGAATAAAATACAGTCCTTCTCTCTAAGGTTTTGTTAAACAGCAAACTTTTTTTTTTTTCTCACATTAAGTAATTTTTGTATCAAGATTTATGCAGTCAAGGCAACGGGACACCTCTTTCACTGCAGTTGGACAGTGTTCAGTTTTACCAAGATCGGACAGACGGAAGCTCTCACACAGATTGAATTAAAGCAGCTAAATGTATTTAACAGTTTATTAGGTGAGTGCATAAAATAAATCCGATTCTGCCTCTCAGCAAGTCCAGACCCCAGTGGAAATTCCCGTATTTGCAGGAAAAGATGAAGACACTGAAGATTTTACATGATGCTCATTTGACACACAGTTGTGGATAACTCGGAGTGTAATGCTTCTGTTTGAGATGTCGCAGCAGTGATATAATCCTTGGCTTTGACTGTTGTGTTTCAAACTCAGCGACCTTGCTGAGCTGTAATCGATGATGCGGCACTTTCACAAGGAGAGATCCAGATTGTTGTGAAAACATTACCAATCAACAATATGAAAATGCCATCAAATCAATAGAGAATTTATAGATGTGTCTTAAAACTTAATGTCTTACTTAATGTCAAATGTCTTACTGATATGAAAATCAAAAGAGTGATGTTCATTTGTAGTCACTTACTCTGAGTCAACCTTTTGTAGAACCACCTTTCACTGCAATTTCAGCCACAACTCTTAGATTGTATTTACCCATTCTTTGGCTTGCTGAAGCTCAGTCAGAGTTGATTGACAGCATCAGTGGACTGGCATGTGGAGAAATGAGAGGAACTAACAAGAGTGACAGAGTGAAGGAAACTGACTGATGTATAACAGCTGGGGATGTATTGGTAACATGGTAACCAGTATTTAGGGTGATAATCACCGTCTCCCAGGACAACCAAAGCCGAGGTGGATATTTCAAAACCCAATGTGAGGACACATCGGTTTTCATTTTTAAGCATCTGAATTTCAATAACTGTTGAATCCTTTTTATCACTGAGAAAATTCTCATTTTACTACTACACTACTTAGCAGAGTTAATAAATATTTAACATTGTCAAAAGCTTTGCCTAAAAGCAATGTCATGTAAGCATAAACTATTTACACGGTGCTCTTTTTAAAAAATTATGTGCTTCGTATTGCTTTTCTTTATTGTAACTTGGGTTTATTTCATATGATTATGGAGAACATGTTATCTGATGCAAAAGAAAGCCACAAAGCTTGAACTGAAAACAGTTGTCATAGAGACAAAACACACACACACACACACACACACACACACACACACACACACACACACACACACCAACACACATATTATTGTTTTTATTTATAAAGTCATTGTAGCTCCATCTGATCAGATCACACACTATGGGAACCATCTGTCACAAGTGGGAGGTGGAGGGGAGGTTATGAATGCAGAGAGACATGCAGGAGCCAGACAGAAAAAGATGGATTTAACTTGAGAGAGGCTAATAGTTGATTGTGCAGGGGAAGTCTCACTAGGGAGATAGAAAGCACACCGAACTTCGAGGACCATTTGAGAAAACATAAAAAAAACAGTCCACATTACAGCAAGTATACAACCAATAAACTAAAATAAGCTTAACAAATCCTAAAACCCATGGACCATGACAGTACTCTCCTCACAAGAGACATCACCTGAACATAATTGAAAAAGCTACTAAAAAATCCAAAAAGCTACCAAAAAAATCTCAAAAATTTAACCTGGGTGGGTGAAAATGGTCATTTTTTTTCTTCAAGACTGGAACAGAACAAGGTTTGTTGACCCTTAGACTTTAAACACACACTTTGATTCTAGCTCTGGCATGGTTGAAACTAAGGAGCCCCTAAGGCAGTGGTGTCCAAACTTTTTGCCACAAGGGCCAAAAATGTCAAGTTGAAAGTTCTTAGTCGGCCACAAAATTTCAGGTTTTTTTTTTTATATAATTATAAAAATTACAAAAGCTACTTTATTTGCCAGATTAAAAAAGAAACAACAAATCATATCCTACATTTTTCAGGCTGATCATCCTTTTCTAGATTTTTTGTGTGTATTTGTAGCAACAAGAACAGGATATGGCTCACACTTGCTATATTTGCCAAGTCTGCTTTTTAGTAAGTCACTGGGTGTTTTGTGGCCCTTTATACTAATAAATTAAATTAAAAGCAAAAACCTGGAAGAATACTTTGTGTTGCACCTCACATTTTCCATTTTATGAATTTAATTTGTCTATATCTTTTTTGAAAGGCCTAGTATCACTTAAAGTTGTACCCTAACATTGTTTTTAAATGCATATCTACATCAACTGCCTGACCATTAAACCAAATTTAGGCCATTCTTGAATTGTGAATAAGGTTCCACCCAAAATTGTTTCAAGGGCCACAAATGGCCCCCAGATCACACTATGGACACCCCTGAGACATGGGTGAAAGAAAATAAAGTTGGTTTCTCATGCACACCAGATACTTTTGGTAGCCAACCAACCAAACTCAAACTACAATAGGAAAATGGCTGCAGAAGATTATATATCCAACTTCCTGAAAGCACAAAATATATCTGACGATATCATCCAAAAACTCTAAAAAGACAAGTAAAATTATATCTCTTGACTAATTTCACATTTTTCTCCTGTGTGTACAAGAAAGTATCTGGTGTGCACAAAAAACCCAACATTTTCTTTTTACTTATGTCCCCTTGGGGGCTCCGTATAAACCAGCCATCGTTAGGGCTTGCTTCTATTTTGAGGTTCATTATACAATGCAGACACAGAAGCTGCCTCTACCATAGTTAGATGCAGCTATGATCCAGACAGAGACCCCACAGAGAGTCCAGAACTAGACCAACATGGCTCTGAAAGTACCCTCTGGGTGTCTTAGAAACTACACTTTTTAGACTCTTTCACATTTTTTCACAATTCCAATCACAGACTACAACATACTTTATTGAGAATGTATGTGATAGATAAGCCAACATAAAAGTGAGGTATAACTGTGAAATGGAAAGTAATTGTTTTATAAGTGACCCCATGGTGATAAACTGACATGGCAACATCATGATGTGGGGATGCGTTTCTCCAACAGGTCCAAGACTTGAGACTGGGATGGAAGGTTAGAGGTTAGGTTGCCTTTTGACACAACCACCACCCTAAACATACAGTGATCGGCCATGGAACGGTCTAGATCATAGCACAATCGTGACTTAGAATGCCTCAGTCCTAAATCAAACATAGAATCTGTGGCAACATTTGAAAATTGATGTTCACAGATACTTTTCCTCTAATCTGACTGAGCTTGAGGTACTTCACAAAGAAGAATGTACAAAAAAGTCCTTCTCTAGAAATCAACAGCTGGTAGAGGATACCTCAGGGGGTTGGAGCTGTAATTGCCGTCAAAAGTAGTTACACAAATTGAAAGCGATGTTTTTAAAAAGCAGCAGCAAAACCAAATGAGGTGGATTAGCAGTGCTATTGCCCACAGCATCAACATCCACAACGACTCTTTGAAAAAAATCCTGATATCAGTTACAACATTTATTTTCCCTTTGGGATAAATAACGAATTATTGAACAGAACTTAATCAATTTTCCTTCGACTGCACTGTTGTGCACAACTTTGTATTGGACTATTGCATTAAAATGTGATAAAACACAATAAATTTTACGGCTTTATTGTGGAAAAACCTTACAGGTCAATGGGTGTGAATACTTTTGCAAAGTACTGTTTGTGGGACTTTAAATTCCGCTGTGTGTGGTGTATTGCCAACTATCAGAGTGGGAGTGGAGTATGAAATTAAAGACTGATGAATGAAACTCTAGGTTGATGCAGATGAGCCAGAAATAGTATGAATGTAAGCATGTGTATGTTGGCAAGGTCTCACTGGGCTCAAGCACAGGAACTCAAAAAATCCCTGTCGAAGAACTAAGGCTTATACTCACTCGGTAAATAAATAATGGCTAAATAGGATTTAAATGACTAATAAAAAAATACAACACTGATAGACCAACATACTACAGGATGGCTCAATTCTCTCCTACTGTTATTTGCAGAGGTGCTCTAAGTAAAACAAGAATTACACAATGAAGAAAATAATTCAGTAAATCTTTGCTGAAAGGATAAAAACCCCACAAACCTATGTTTGGCTTACATTGCCAACCTCCTTCCCAGCTTACTCTTTAATTCTCTCTCTCACTCTGTACGTAAAGTCCGTCTGATTGAGCACCTTTTTCCTCTCTGGTGCGCTAAGCACAACCCAACCACGCTCGTGCTCACACACACTTGTCTGCATGCGGCTGCTTGAACTCCATGGGACGCACTGCATTGTTACTGCTCCTCTGGATTCCTGAGGATCCTTCAGTGTGAGGTAAGCACACGCGAGTTAAAGCGTCTGCAGCATCGGTCAGGGTGAAACGTATGGATTCGAATGGACTCCTAAGTGGCAATAAAAGTGGATCGTTATGCAGGGCTGCAATTGTACTGCTGCAGCAGCCCTGTTAGCACTTAATGCAGTGCATATTACACTTTCCTTCTGTCAAGTATCCGACAATGTGCTTAGCATTCTGAGGTGTTTATTTCAATTTCACATTGATTAGTTACTAAAGAATTCAGTTTACTGTATATTGGCTAAAAGTTTCAATTTTGACTTTATTTGTGCTTCAGAAAAGTGTTTAATAAAGATAAAAATAACACTGTGCACCGGCATTATCATTAAGTATGTGATTACAAATGAGCATAATGTAGTAGTGTTAGTCATTCCTGTTTAGATAGGCATTTCTTTTACATATTTCATCGACATCTGGCTGTGATGTGCTCATATTTGTAAGTGGACAGTTCCTTTGTGTATTCCCAGTAGCTGTAAAACTGGTTCGAGTGCATGTCTATTTGCCTGTCACTATGTGGCAGTTTACTGCTCTAAGTTTGGATTCTGACCAAACAGATCTGCTGACTAAAGAGCTACAATCTCTGAACTGGGGGACTATAGTGTTCCTTTATATTCTCCTAGCATGCAGTCCACTGATGCAGAATTGTAAATTGTAACCCTATCCTTTAGAACAATATAACCTGTCCAAGTTAGATCATTTCAAACTTTACTTAACATTAGAGCTTCTGAAACATTTTGTTGCTTGTCTGCTCTATCAGTTTAACAAAGGTGGACTTGTGCAAAGTCACATCCTCCTGTTTTGGGTTTAATAAAACAGAGTGCTTTCTTGATCTGAGCCAACAGTGATCAGCATCATCCCACCCAACCTGTTTTTTTTAAATATCTCTCTTCTGACTGATGATAAAGACGAGAAATTCAGAGCCAGTCCCCACCTCAGAAAGCTCCACCTTGCTTCAGTTTGCCACTCGTTGCATACTTTGGAGGGCGAACAGTCTAGTTTGATTGGTTCAAATTTTGTGGGATCTGAAGTGTGTCTTTGTGTGCGGTCCTGTCCAGTGTCCCCTTCCTTAGAGTGTGAGGGGGACGGGTTCCCCAATGGTTACGGATCCAGGGAATCCATCATCAGAGCTGATGCAAAAAAAGAGCGGAAAAGACGAAGGCGTGGGCAGATAAAGAGGACTGACAGGTGAGTTTGAACCATTTGTGCATTCACGATATGCATCATGTATGTTGTATGGACAGACACACAATGTCATCTGTTCAGAGTGTCATCAGGCAGGCCAGATGAGAGTTTTTTTTACCTTGGTTGTTTCATCTTCTGTGTGTCAGCAGCACAGTAAAACCTGAGTTGATTTAATGCCTGGTGCAGCTAATATAACGGGCTATCTGCTGCAGGCATGTGTGTAGTCGGAGTCACTTTCAGACGCTGTGGTCAGTATAAAATCTGTGTGCTTCTGTGGTTGCTGATGTTTCAGCTACAGCAGCTGGGATCGAGGCCCTGTCAGAGCTGAGAGCGGCAGAGAGAGGCAGCAGGCTGAGTTCGGACTGAGTGGCGGTGCAGCCATGCGCTGCTCCACCCTACTTGTGATCTTCACGGGGGTGCTCCTTTACTTGGTGCTTGGAGCTCTGGTGTTCCGCGCCCTGGAGGCTCCCTTAGAGGAAATACAGCATGCAGTGCTGATGGACAACACCATCATTTTCCTGTTTAACAACTCCTGTGTTGACCTCCATGCCCTGAACGACTATGTACAGGTAAAACTGGACCTGTCAAAGCAGGCGCCACTTATTCTGTCACTTATCTTGAGGTAATGTTGTTTCTCTAATTTCTTTTCTGCAAATTCTCGGATGTCGTATCAGTGTCTATTAAAACTATACATGCTTAGAATAAATGTGCTTCTGTATCAGTCTTATTTCAGTGTTATTTATAGCTGTAGTATAGTCTTGTTATCCCCTCAACTCAGATGTGTTGGACTTTAGACAGTTACTGTGTAAAATTAAGTTTAATTTTCTTAAAGAAAAGTATGATATTTAGGATCAGAAATATTCTCTATTTTAAATTGAAAAAATAATGTTTTTTTGATAATACTGTCAGATCTTTAGCTACCTGGGGAACTAAATCAGTCAAAGTAAATTCACCTTCATGTAAAATTTATTTAGAATATTTCATTGCAAAATAAAACAAACAAATTCACTTTGCAAAAAATTTGTTAGGAAGGAAAAATTAAAATAAAAAAAGCTGCATGAGAGTGCACATCCTCAAAGTAGTATTTTAAAGAAACACCTTGCTGATTCATTCATGGTACAGTATTTTAAATGAATTATTAAATAAAGGTATCAGTCAGGAGGAGGATACAAAAAGGTTACACAGCGTTATTTATACATCATGTGAATGTGTGTACGGTTGTCTGTCCTGTGTTGACCCATGATGGGCAAACTGTCCAGGGTGTATCTGCCTTGGCCACTGGAGATAGACACCAGCGTGCCGCAATCCTGTAAGAATAAGCAGGAATAGCCAATGGATGGATGGCACAGTAAAAGTGGTTATTAGTAATTGGAGATAATATGGTGCCACAGGGATATAACTAAAATTGTCCATGTCAGGGAGGCTGCCAAGGCAAATTTCAGCCAAGGGCTGGCTGTGTTCTATGTGTAAAAATAATCGTCTCTGTCCTGCAAGTTTGGACTAGGGGACTCAGGATATAGGGATTTCTGTTGAGGATGATCAAAATATGAACAGTTTTCAACAGCCATCAGTTATGACCAAAAAACCCTCAGCTGTCTACTGGAAAGATGAAGATGAAGAAAGTTTGTAGTTTCACAGTGAGTCCAAGCATACATACAAATCAACAAATAAATGGACTTTATGAGTGACAATTCAAAGTTTTGGAATGGCCAACCAAGAATAAGACTTACATTTGATAAAAGGTCAGTGTGGTCACCTCAAGAGGCCTGTAGACAAAATTTGTTGTAAAAGTTTGATAGATTTAAAAATTTTGAAGTAGGCAAAATGGGCAAATATTGCCAGTTTAAGATGCAGGTTGATGATGGACTCATGCTGAAACTAAATCAAAATGCAGTTTAACAATGTATTTGTTTGCATATTTGCACATTTTTTTATTTTTTAAAACTTACTTGGGGACTGTGTCTCTATTTTGTGGATCTATAGAGAGACGCCCTCAGATCTGTGTAGCAGGATAAGTGCAGCAGGCCTGTGTAGCTTTATTTGATAACAGGTGGGATCTGAGCAGCTATGTGACGTTGGTTTTGCTGCAGTGCTAAGTACTGGAAAGTTGATCCACACATAGGCGGAGAATTTACACTGCTGGTTTGGCCACCGGGTTGTGATCCAAAGATGCCTGTCTTCACTTCAGAAAGAACATCGTAAATAACTGTTTTAGCTCACTATGTTATCTATATTTGCGGTGGTTGACATTTGCAAAAAGGTTAAAGTACATGAGAGAAGCAAAGAGTTTGTTTGTAAAATATTTCAGAAAGAAATCAAGTGAATAAAGAAGAATGAAATTTGACATTAGAAGTTGTCCATGTCCAGAGTAAAGATAAGATATGGCTGATCCAGTCAGTTGGATGACTCTTGGTTCAGGTGTGAATCCAGTAGGAAGCATTACTCATATATTTACCACTTTACACTTTGTTACTTCCACAATAAGACATAGTTTCATATCAGCAGACCTGATTTCTTTCCATGTCTGCTCTAAGACTACACTACTCTGTTCAGAATAAAGGCTGTGGAGACTTTGGGTGATCTTAAAAGCTTCTGTGTCTTCAAAAGACTCACAAGGTATCCTATATATCAACATAGTAAAGTTCCACACAAAGTAGATGGAGAAGAGGAGGGAATAGGTCATAACATTTTGATCAAGCCAGAAGGTATCCCAGCTTTAAGTGTTTTGTGACCGGTTGAAAGGGAGCACATATACATGTGCCATGTCCATTAGCGCCTTTAACACACATTAAATATGTGTTGCTGAAGTGTCTCGAGATAAAACAGGTTACTGGACTTCAGCTGTGATCAGTTGTATCCTTGTTGATGTTTGTGAATTGAACGGGTTTTAAAAGATTTGTTGAGCTATGCAAGTTGGAGAAGGCTGACGTTGACCAGACATCAGATGATGTGATCATTTCTTTTGTCAAAATGTGAATGCCAAACATAGCTGTGAACAAACTTGTTCTCTAGTGAACGAAAGCCATCATCATAGTCTTTTAACATTAAAATTGTTATACAGAGTCATTTCAACCATCTTATCATTTCCTATTTAATCCCATGGAATAGGTTTAGTGACGTTTTTACGGTCTTTTTATTGTACAACACTGGAGGTCTCTTTAGAATGACAGGTATCCTTGTGGTCTATTGTTTAACCTGAAACAACTAGGTCACAATTTCTGACCCAATGTTTGGTTAAAGTTATCAAGCTCCTGTCCCAAGAGCAGAAACTCAGAATTGCAACCCTGCAAGAAAAAGGGGATATAGACAATAGATGAATGAATGAATTTTAGAATGTAATATTGCTTGATACATTCCTTTGTTAGTACTAATAAATGACAAGGACAAAAACTATTGAGAATACTAGCTTACAAAAATATATTACTCACCATTTTATTAGTGTAAAATGAGAGAAATCGCAATAAATAGCAGTTATATATATATATATATATATATATATATATATATATATATATATATATATATATATATATATATATATATATATATATATATATATATATATATATATATGAGACAGCTATGTTAGAGCTTAAGTTCATGGTTGGGGAAAAAATATTATCATTAATGCTGGAATAAGTCACCTAGTCAGAATTACATCTTAAAAAGTTAGAAGTTTCTCCAGCAATCCTGATCTCAAGCTCTAACATGGCTGCTTCGCTCCTTAACAGTGGTGGGTACTTTGGTTTATATCGCAACAAACAAGTCACACAAATAGCAGTTCAGTCCAAGCTCTCTGTGTGGACACTCTGCTGAATCTTTTAATGCATGACCTGGAGCATAACACACTGTTATGCTAAAGCTAATAGTAACTAGCTTAGATACGAAAACAACAGTGAACAAAACCTGGTGGTTTTATTAGTTTTAAATTGCCTGAGATGTCCATAGCTTACTTCCAAAATAAAAAGAAATCATCAAAAAATTTTAGCTTTGGGGGAGAAAGGAGGTATCGCTTTTCTTTTTTTCTTTTTTAAGTAACTCGATCACCTGGTCTCTGAGTTTAATGCACCAAAAGGTGGATGTTGTTGTGTGTTACAGGGGTTCATGATGTTAAATAAATATGACTGGGAAATGGCATGGATACATGTTTATCTAATTTTTCAGGCGAGCCAAAAATGAACAACAAAAAAAACCCATCCGCATACGATCAAGAGCAGATTTATTGTGCAAATTACCTTGCTTCATTTTTTTAAATTACATAACATTTTTAGTGCTATTAACATTACATTTACTGACATTATTGCATAGTATATAAGGAAGACTGACAAAATATGATTATTTTAGTATCACAATTTCAAACATGCATTCACATACCACGTCAAAAAAAATCTTTATTTTTATTGTGTCAGAAATAATTTAACAGCCAAACATATCAGGATCATTTCAATGACCCTGACTTGAAATATGTGTCCAGAACAGTTACTCAACAGGACTATGTAGGTAATGAAAGCTTACATAAGAACTGCTGTCTTTTTATTTATGGTTGTGTTGGCAGCCCTCACAGTTATTCCTCAGAAGCAGAGCCCTGCCCCAAGTTGGTATTGTGTGTCAGGTTTCAGTGAGCCACATGTTGGATGCTAAACAACTCTTTCGTTTAGTCAAAGTTTTGCTTTAGTATGTACTAGGCCTAAAGCCACATAGTTCTAAGCAGCAGATCTTGGAATTGTGAGTGGATACCAAGGGGGGTTGTTTGTGTGTATAATGAGAGGAAAGCTATTTTTGAACACATCTGCTGCTGTGATTACAATCAAGTGTACAAATAGTGGACTGTTTTTAATGTTCAGTTTTTCTACAACACGCTACACCTCATTTCTTTTAATTCCTACAAATAGATACAAGTGACAATCTTGAAGATAACCTTGAGGATAGGCATTCAACATCACTCTAGGAGACCAGATCAAACAATCACAGACTCTTCTCTGCAATTAAAAACTTCACTCCAGTGTCTTTAAATGTCTTTTTCTAGGTTATTAGATATAATGGTGGATGTAAGGATCCCGTTGATTTGTAAACTTTGCATGAATTTTGAGTTAATATATATGTTTGAGTAGCAATAGAAAGCAGTACAAAATGTAAAACTGAATCGAGGAGTAAGATAATCAAAGCTGCTGGTGGTTAGATTTTCTTTGGAGAGAACGGAGCCATTACAGTTTTTGTTCTAGTTCACAGATCTTTTTTATAATGATATTGCATTTTTCCGTACACCTTTACCTCAGTAATCTTTAATGCTTTGTCCCTTTTCAGAAAGTGCTTGAGGCTGTAGGTGCGGGAGTGGATGCTGAAGCTGCTATACTAAATAAAACCTTTGCCACAAACTGGGATGTAGCCAGTGCTCTTTTTTTCTCGGGGACAATCATGACTACCATTGGTAGGTGTCTGCTAAAACATGCTCTGTGTGGAAATTGCATAAATGTGTTGACTTAAATAAACTGCTTCCTCATCTCTGACATGACATGTACAGGCTATGGAAACATCTCCCCCAAGTCAGACGGAGGGAAGCTCTTTTGCATCTGTTACGCTCTGGTGGGAATCCCAATGTTTGGTATCCTGCTTGCTGGGGTTGGAGACCATCTGGGTACTGGGCTGAGGAACACTGTTGCCAAAATAGAGAAACTCTTCCTGGTCAGAAGCTTTCATAATGTTTAAAATGTTTCCTTTCATTTTATGTTTTTTTTTTTTTTTTTTTTTTTTTTTTTTGTCTTATGCTACATTGTCTTACTTTGTTGACAGAAATGGCGCGTCAGTCCGACTATTGTGCGTGTGATCTCAGCAGTCCTGTCCATCCTGCTGGGTTGCTTGCTGTTTGTTGCTGTGCCCACTTTGGTTTTTCAAGAGGTGGAAAACTGGTCTCTTCTGGAATCTGCCTACTTTGTGGTTATCACACTGACCACAGTGGGCTTCGGTGACTATGTTGCGGGTAAATAAACAGTTCTGACTTACCTGGCATTCCTTAACATATCTTATGCACTTAAGTAGTAAGCGACTGGACTTCTCTTGTTTTTTGATGATGTTTCACCTCTCTTTCAACAGGCTTCTTCAGTTGCCTTCTACTTAAGCAAGCACTTAGGACTGTCATGTCTTGAATGACGTAGAATCGACACAAGCACATATTCTCCCAAAGCAGCAATTTTTCCCAAAAGACACTCCAGTGTCTTTAAATTTGATTAGACCATTTTAGTGGAAATATTGAGGTAACATCTCAAGACTTGAGCCAGGAAGTTAAAGCAATTCTTCCAACTGGAAAATGTCCCTAAGCATACTGCCAATTTTGTTACAAAGCTGCTTAAGTACAACATAGTCAGTTTTTGTAAAGGCCATCATAAAGCCCTGAACTCAGTTCCACAGAAAATTTGTAGGTAATGCTGAAAAGGTATTTGTGAGTAAGGCAGTCTATAAACCTGACTCTGTTATGCCTGTTCTGTCAGGAGGAATGGGACAAAATTACACCAAACTACTGTGAAAACCTTACTGAAGGATACCCAAAATGTTTGACCCAAATCACACAATTTGAAGGCCTTTCAACCAAATGCTTAGTAAACAAATGTAAACTTCTGAATTTGAAGAGAGTTTAAAAATTTTCCAGAATAAAAATCTCTCACTCATTATTCTGACATTTAGCAAATAAAAATGATTTTGTTAATAGCTGACCTAAAATCGCAAACAATTTTTTAAATTTAATACCATGTAGTGAGAAAAAAAATAGTGTGTGTTTTAGACAGCATATGTAAGCATCTGGTTTTATCTTTAGAGATTTAGAGTGTAATTGCAAAATAAATCAAATGGACAGAACTGTTTGACCCTTTTGATACGTTTTTGCCTTTTTGCTGAAATTATTGATCTGTAGACAAGTAGCAGATGCGACTTAATTAGTCATCCATAAATACATGTCAGTTGTAATGCATTAAGTTCTCTTATGCACAGACAGTGTCATTAATTATTCAAATGTTTTGTGTGAGAGGTGAATTATTGATTACTTTATCTCTTAAACAGCTCAGCATAGATGGATGGATGGATGGATGGTTGGATGGATGGATGGATGGATGGATGGATTTCCATTAACATTTCCCTTTATGTATTTTGTATTTATATCAAAGGGGAAGGAGAATTCATGACTCGTATAGGAGAGAACCTTTTGCCAGAGTACTGGTATAAGCCTTTGGTGTGGTTTTGGATCCTCCTGGGTCTTGCATATTTTGCTTCCATCCTGACAATGATTGGTAACTGGCTCCGGGTTCTATCAAAGAAGACCAGGGCTGAGGTACTCTTCAGTTTTTTCCTGCTGTCTGTACATCACCATTTGTTTTAACAAGGGAATGTACTATGGTAGATGATAGTCAATGGTTTCAAGTCTTTCTTTGGTCTTTTTCTACCTATTGTATAAATTGCCATGAAATTGCAATTGCAATAGCCAACATCATTACAAAACTGCTCTGGCTTTGAAAAGACTGTAATATATGAAAACCATTACATAACTTTAGATGTATGGTGATAGAAATATGAGGGACATTTTTTTTTTCAAAAGCAGAGTTTAAAAATGTTGAAGCATTCTGCACAAATTTCAAGACAATAAGGTTTTTATGTTCATATTTCAGATGGAGGGACTGAGAGCCCATGCTACAGACTGGACCCAAAACATCCAGAACATGTCTGTGGACTTTCGTATTCCAGGAAATTTAGATGATCCTTTCAAGCGCCACCGGCGAAAGCGCCGCCATCGCAGCCATGGTCACAGTCATGGTCACAGTCACAGTCACGGTCATAGCCACTCAGCTAATGGGGCGCCAGGAGAAAAAGAAGAGCAGGATGAGAGTCAGACCGAATCTGGATCGTACTCTTCCTCCTATTCATCTTCTGAATCTGAATCTGGATCAGAATCAGAAACGGACTCTCAGGCCACGCAGACCGACCGGGTTCCTGCAATGGAGGCTCCTCCAGATCCTGTCCCACCACAGCCTCTGGACTACTTGGTAGAGAACCTTGCCTTTATTGACGAGTCCTCAGATGCTCAAAGCGGCAAAGTGCAATTGGAACCTGTACAGGAATCGAAACAACCCAATTCTCATCAGGCAAAGAGGAGACGCCACAAGCGGTCTACTCATAGAAAAAGCTCTAAAACTAACTACTCCAACAATAACAAAAGGAAACCCAATGGAAACACAACACCTATTCCAGATCTTCCAAAGAAGCTTCTGGATTGAGAGCACTAACATCTTGTGAGACTTTAAATATGCTCACTGCTGACAGAGGAGTTCTCAGTCTAGCAGTTTCTTTCTGTGCAAATGCTGCCTGTATACTGTCAGTTAAGATGAAGACACAATGCTGATGCCTTATAAACCTTTGAGTGGTTTTGCCATATAACTTTTCTCTTTGCATGTGAGCTCGTATGCAGCAGTCAGAGCAGATGAAAAGATTAAGATTACATAGGTTCCACAACTATGTGAGGAGTTACTGCTCTCTACTGGCCTAAAACAATATTGCACTGATCATCACTGTGTCAAAATGAACCACTTTTTTTACTAATCCAGGTACTGCAACCAGATTTCTATGGATAGAAACTTGCTACAGCAGCGTGACACTCAATTTAGGGAAATTTTGTTCTGAGTCAATTATCCTTGAATCCTGCCAACAATCAAACAGGTTTACTTTTTGGTACCTAACTAGTTTGTAAAAACCAATGTGCATACTCATCCCATTTGCATTTTTGATGGTCAGATTCATTAGTCCTACTGTTCTGCATAAGTATATTAAAGAACTTTTAAAAAAGAAACCATTCTTGTAAATCCTGTTCTCTTTTTATGAGTGCCAACTGTTAGAAACAGGCTGCCTGAAGAACTTCACACATGCTGCTTGATACAAAAAAATCAATGGCAAATTTATACAACAGAAGCAACAGTGCCTTGCATAAGGATTAACACACCCAGTGCTGTTACATATTTGTTCATCATCCATTGTTTATACTTGGCGGTGCCTATCTCCAGCAGTCATTGGGTAAGAGACAGGGTATACCCTGGACTGATCACCAAAATGTCTTCTGTCTGTACGCTGTGAGCGTTTTAAAGCTGAAGTCAAATTCCTAATTTGTGCACACAATCTTGGAGAATAACGCTGATTATGATTAAAAAGAGCATGTCAACTTACACCGGGCCAAATACAAGACATAGAAAACAGGAAGTGAAGAGCCCTGTCGAATATTTGAAGGCAACATATTTCAAAGTTTGAGTTTCCTCTAAGTTTCTGCCTAGTTTTTGGGACAACCAAAAGCAGTTGCCTGATTTAAGGTCCACCTAAGAAAGATAAGGCTGGAGTAAATCAGAGATGTACAGAGGAGGCATTTACAAGCTAACTTTTGGGATTTTAAAATTAATTCTGTGATGGAAGTCAATGAGGATAAGTGAGATGTGCTCATGCCTGTGTGCCAGTTAAAGCTGAAGACGTGAAAAAAATGTGTGACTGACTTCAGCATAAAGTGCACTGAAGTTGTTGAGACAAGTTTAGATAAAGGCATGTATCGTTTTCTTCGAGCCATGCCTCAACAAAACTGGCTTAAGTTTATGTATTTGCCTGAACTTGAAGAAACTTTTTTTCCAAACAGAGTAGATCTGTTTATTAAATTTAAAATCAGACTCCATAATTACACCTAAATTTACTATATGCTGTTTGATGAATGACTTGAGCCAACCAAAATTAATAACCGGGTTGCGTGAGGTACTAGTAAATCCTACTTAATTTCTAACAAGACCTGAAATGACTGTTTATAGAAACTCTCCATCCACTGCTAAAATCAGTCTTGCTAGCAAATTCAACAACTTGAGACAGTTGTTGCCACTGAATAACATATTTTAGCTGCGGTTAAGGAAAATGTTCAGAATTCACCTTCATAGCTAGCAAGTTTGACTTTAGCATTGGCACTATTGCAAAACAAACTAAAGTTGCTGGCTGAGTTATTTTGCAATGGGGAGAAATGTAGTGTCTGGATGTGCAAAGCTGGTACAGACATACCCTTAAAGACTTGCAGCTGTAATTTCAGCAACCATGTATCATATGACTTCCACTTTATAAATATACGGTACTTTGTCCTTGTCTATCATAAATTCTCATAAAAATACATTGGAGTTTATCCAGTTTCCAATCCAGTCCAGCTTTTTAAAAGCACTTTAAAACATAATACAGGACATAATAAAAGGAACCAAAATAAATTAAAAGAAAAGTATGAAATTAGACAGGGTTCCAATAAAAATCCAATAAAACAGATAAAACAACACAAAATACAAAACAGAGTAAAAATGAGCATCTCAAGTGGTGTCAAAGTCCAGAGCAAAAGGGATTGCAGTGGTAGGTTATTATTCCAAATCAGAGGAGCTGCAGCCAAAAAGGCAAGGTACACCCTAAGCTTAGGTCTTTTGTGAGGGGAAAAAAATCAGTATATGTACTTTTCCTGGGAAAGGTAAACGTTGGGAAGGAGATGAGCTTCTGTAATTTTCCACAAACCTATCCCTTTTATCGTCATATGTCAAGTTTCTACTGTCAACACTTTTGTTTGGAGTTTGAAGAATGTAGTAAAGAGTCATATTCTATATAGTCGTGCATTACACTAACCTCCCTATTCAAGTTAAAATCCTTGTATTTTTTGCAATTTTATTAGTTAAGAGTGTATCACGATCTCTATGGTAACTGAATTGGATTGGAATATTTTAAACATCTTTTTAACATTTTAAGATCAGGTCAGAAATATGGTGCCAAATTTCAAAAGAGGACATTCTATCTTGTGGAGGTACAGTGTGATACCCTTGCAGTCTTCAGCTCAGCGTTTTAACCTGCATTGAAGCTTTTCAGGTGATCCCTGTAAGTGATACCTGGTGGAAACTTGAGCTTTATTCAGTCTGAAACAGGCACCAGGGAAAAATGCTGCTCTGGCTGCAGATCTCTTATCTATTAGTAGTTTTCAATTAGGAAAATTAGCTAGATGCTTATAAATATTGTTTTATACAATTGCTTGTTAAAGACAAAAAGTGCTGACTTTTATGTTAACACAACCAGCAGATGGCAGACAAGATGCAGCAATACAGTACAGTCCAATACCTCTGTGGTGCTGGAGTGAAATTTTAATTTACCTCCTGATTGTGAATTTTCATCAAGCTTAATTATATGACATGAAGCTATTTTAATAAGCTTATCATTCCACCCAGTCTCAGGTTTGTCAAATAAAAACATTTACAGGAGAAGAACTACTGCTATATTAATCTGCCCCTTGGAAATTTGATACCTTTCTGATGGACATTGCCAAAAGAAAAGGAAATGTTCAGGGACTGCAACCAGGAATTCAGGAAGCAGAGATGATGTACAAAGGCAGTGGGTGACCTTTTACTGGAGGACACACTCTCAGCTGCTATAACGTCATCCACCGCAGCCTCCATCTGCTGCCACTAGAGGACGAATGGTGGGCAGCGTCTGAAGTGCCGAGGCACACTCCTGACCTGAATTCAATGGGAAAATCCGTCCCCAATTTAGATCCAAATATGGTGTCTGTATAGCACTGCGCATAAAACTGCAGTCTTTGTAACATTGTAAGATACATCTGGGGTTCCCATGATCAGGGCTTTTTCTAATTTAGTGATGACACAATACTAATCTAGATATAGAATCAACAACACATTTATACTGCAAAGAAGTTAGTTATTTTGCCAACACAGCACTCCATTAACCAGAGTACATGTTCTCTGATCTTAGTTCAGGAAAACAATGGCAGAACTTGACCTTATGGGTAATTATTACAACTTAACCTAGACAATCTGAATGCTGTAAGTTAACAAGAGATTAAAATTTAAATTTACATAAAAAAGCATGTTTATCTTGAACTACCTTTTTGGTAACCCTGGTTTGTTTTGGCTTTTTGGCCGTCAATCAAGACCAGCTTTTTTAAAGCCGTATATTTAAGCCAGTGCACTGATCCAACAAACTGTTAGAATTTAATCAATGAAACTAGTTTAAAAATGTGTGTACATTTTATTTTGGTAGATTTGAATCAATATTTCTGTGCAGACATCATGTGAGTTTAAAAGTTGAACCAACCAATTTCTAAAACCAACTTACTAATTACAAGAGCACTTGGAACATCTGGTTTATCAGAGACAAAAAATAAGAATGGATTTGAAGAAAGCATAAAATGTTGTTAAAATACTATTAAACTTTTCAAATATATTTTGTCAAGTTGAATTGTGAACATTTTCTTCGACAATTACAGCTAAAATCTGCCTTTTAGTCTCGACGATAGTTTTAGGGTTTAAGAAAACAAAGCTGCTAGCAGGTCTGATTTTTAGCATTAGCTAAAGCTGAATGCAAACTTTAATTCTTGCCCCAACACAGAAACTTGTTCAACCACAAGTCCTGTGACTTGTTCTTAACCTTACTGACTTGATATATTCATTAATAATACCCTAAAAACCTGGGTACAAAAAAATTAAACCTTTTTTTAGGCAACAACAGGGACATTTCATACCAACCATGATTTTTTTTTTTTTTTTTTTTTTTTTTTACCAGCTTTGACGACTGCAGATTTAATGTAATTTCTTCAACTTTAAGGTTTAAGTTTAGTCTGCTATAAGAAAATGTGGTTTTATGACTCTAACAGGTATTAATATCTACCAGTTGGAAGTTGCTCATAGTTATTTTAGTTTGCACAGGGGGTCATAATCTGTCATATGTAATAGGAGAACCAATGGAAAGAGGGCAAAGGAATATCAGGAAAAATGGTCAGTTTTATTAAATACCTTGTAGGTTTGAAGATGTTATGGTTAGTTATGTCCATGAATCTTAAAAATACAACAAAATATTAAGAAGTGATTTGCAATGGTTTAAGTGCATGAGTATGAAATGGTTTGTTTATGGGTATGAAATAGTAATAGAAAGGAATGAAATGGCAAAGGCTCCAGGTCAATTTTGTACCTTTGCAGATTTGGTCATTTATTGCTCAACTTTTCAGGAATGGAATAGTGCCGGCTGCCTTGAAATGTTTTCTACAGTACATGTGTTAATTAGTCTCCACCTCCTGGACATTTCCTACCTGCCCAGTGTACATGTGGTTCCTTTCTGCCTGCATAAACCTTCACATTTAGCACAGTACTTTACAAAAGAAATACACAACTTTAAATTTAAAATTAACAATTTGAAATATCATAATCTGCAATGGACATGGCAGCCTGTCCAGGGTGTACCCTACCTGTCTCCTGATGACTGCTGGAGATAGGCACGAGGTGCCCTCGCAGCCCTGCAAGGATAAGCGTGTTCAGATAATGAACACGGCAAAGAGGAGTCCATTTCTGGGTGGACTGATAGAAATATCATCACTATTATTATTATCATTTATTTTTATTAATTTTTTTTTTTTTTGCCATAATCATCCATACCATATGATATGGGAAGTACATGCGTGAAACACAGTTCTGATTGTTGTTTAGGCAAAATTGACTAATGAAATATTATGACCTCCGGATATGTTTTTTTTTTTTTTTTTTTGTTAGAGTCACATCACCAACTTTCCGCAGTATAGTTGATAGATAGTTCATATGAAAACGTGCTGTGGCAGACAGCACCTCAAACAGAAGGGTATGACATAATCAAAACTATAAAGCTACAAGATGATCCATATTCAATGGAAACAAGAAGGTACAAAATGGGGGTATGAATTGGTGAAAGGGCAAATTGATTCCAAGTCAAATTTTGCCATTTTTGAGCATTACATTTAGAAAAAAATATGCATTACTGAAATGTATGTATATTTAATAGCTTATATTTAATACCCTCCATAATTCTTTTTCAATGTGTATGGCAGCCTAATGATTTTAATGAGTAGGATGTTTGGTGTAAAGGTGAACATTGTTTTTGTGTAATCTATGACTCACTGACACTGCGCCTTGCTTCTGCATTACAGGCACAATGGCTCTTTGGTATTTATAAACCATATGAGTCTACACCTGTCTGAGGTCATGACATCCACTAAGGAGCACCCTTGAGACCCCAGCTGGCATCCACCAGGCGTTCCTTACACCCAGACCATATTTAAAGTCATTCTCCACCATAAGATACACGCTGCACCGACTTCTTAGAATATTTTATGAAGCAGTTCATCATAAAACAAAAACCTGCTTTAAACACGTGTGTTTCTCCCCCCACTGGATACCGTGTGAATTCTTCAGCGTGACGGCTTTCTCGCCCGGAATTATGCCGACTCTGCAGCAGAAGGCTGCGATGCAGCCCCGCAGAGTTGCAGCGTCTGCAGCGCCGAGCGAATGACCTTGTTCAAGGTCGCACTGCCAGCACCGGGAGTTTTTCCTCTACTGAGTCGCGAGCCCGGCCGCGCCGCGCCGCGCGCATGTGACCACATGAAGATCCAACAGCTCCGACACCGCGAGAGAGCGAGCGTGACCGCGTCGGTTCCGACCACACAGGCGAACGGGGACTGGGCTATATTTAGAAACAGATAATGGTGGAGTGTCACGAGTGGGGCGGTATACACGCTCCCAGTTTGAACAATATTATATTTTTCCTGTCATAATTTAAAGAACGTGAGTTAACGCTGAAGGTTAAATACCCCCCCCCCCTTTTTTTGGCGACTTTGCTCTTCTTTTTACGCGCCAGCTGTTACCATCGGGCATGCTGGAGTAGCTGTATTGAGACGTGGAGGTCTACAAAGTTTGAACAGAGAAAAGAAATCAGAGTCCAAACTACCAACCCTATTGAATCTCCCAGTATTCCCCACCTTTAACCCAATTGCAGTGAACTTCTGAACCATTCTTCCCTGCACTCTATCCAATCAGTGCATCGGTGGACTGAGCCCGGTCAGTGTCATAAGACCAGCTGCATGACAACATTTTCCATAGTGGTGTCCCGCAAGAGATGCAGCTCGATCCATCTGCAACACTCTGATATTTTAACTTAAAATAACTCAACCAAGCATCTGCACGCAGCTATATATATATAAAAAAAAACATAAATACACATTATCTGCCTACAAATAAAAATGTATTTAATTCTGTATCAGTCATACTGAAGTGAATGTCTAATGAGGTGACACTACAGTACTGGTAAGTGGGCAGTACAGAATCTGAATTAGTTACCTGGGCAACGTCACGATAAAAGATGAATTGATTGAATTTATTTTATTTTGGGGTTGCAGACCCTTATTTTAACGCTGATGATGACGGTGGTGGAGGTGTTAACGGACGTAACGGAGAAACAGCGGACGCAAGCTGTGGCAGAGGGAGGAGAGAAGAGCACGAGACATAGGCTGCGTCATGAGCTCGTCAAGCTCGCGGGAGGAGGCGCGGAGAGCAGCGGAAGTTTGGCAGCTGAGTTCGAGAAATAAAACAACCTTTTTTTTGCTTTATTTAGTCAGACATAGACCGTTTTATGTTTTTGGAAACTTTCTGGCATATTTACGTTGGGGGTAAACATTTTCTAACGTTACTCGTAGTTTCATGTTTTAAAGCGTGAAGTAGTATGAGAAAAGTTGCTAAAGAAATGCAACTGTTTTATTGTCAATAATGCTTTCCGGAAGTTCTTTTTTTTTTCTCCATGTCTTTGACGTTAGTATTCAAATACAGCCTAGTTGTAGAAGCCTAAACGGGAATTGATAACGCCAGTGTCCAGGAGCGAGCAGCCGGGTAGAGTTGTTGTAGGTTATCACCTTATTACGCGGTGAGGTGGTTTAAAGGTGACGTGATGTGAAAAAGAAGCCCAAGCGCCATCAGAGCAGTCCAGCCGACTTTCCAGCCTTAAAGACTTGACTGACTTTGAGATTGAAAAAGAGCAACGCAATGCTTCTCCATCTACCAGTAAGTATCATGTCCTACACTAACCAAGGCTGTGGGTTTGAGGCATTATTGATGCTTTTTCTGGGCATGCCTCAGTGATTGTGTGACGTGCATGCACGACTGGCCTGGCAGAGCTCTAAGTTCGCTTGACCGTGTTATTGGGCTAAGGGGCACAACCCGCTGAATAAGTAGTTGTACAAATTGTGTAATAATTTGCGGCACGCGCTTCCTGTCTGTCTTACAATCCTCTCATGTGATCATCTCTATGCAAATTCACGCGTTTGTCCTGTCAGTCTGGCTCATAGTTAATCCTCTCGCTCCCATCAGATACTTCACGAATCTTCGAAACGATCGTATGAGTGAACACATACAGTAAACGAAGAATGCAGAGATTTGGCTTAGTTTATGCAGTGGATATTTGTGTTCCGTACTCACCGCGGCTCTTCACTCATAAGACAAGTCGCGAATATTCATAACACCAAGCATTTCCAGAACTGTATATTTACTCTTTATATATGTTTTGAGATGTGTCGTTATTCGTCTCGATTGCAATGCATTGAACTATGAAAGTCACCGTGCCTGGTGGACCAGGATTGGAATCAGTGATCTGAAGGCGTAATCCACTTTGGCAATTAACCTTTCACCGGTCCAAGATCAGTAGGCAAGGTCACCACTGAGGTGCTGCTCCAGCTCCACAGAGCGCCGCATTTAAAAGCCTCAAATTGAGTTTAATGTGCAGTCTGTGTGATGCATTGGCAGGGACATCCCCTCTGTCTATAACTAAACCATAACAATAACGCCATTCAGTACTTTGCAAGTGTTAACAACATTGTATTACTATGATAGTAGTCAGTAGTTCAGGGTGGAAAAACTAAATATATTTTATCTGTGTTTTTATTAAAGTGATCATTTCACCTTTTACCACAAACTCTTTCTGTTTTTTCTCAGTCTGAAATTCATTCTGTCTAAACTAATTTCAGTAAATATTTACCGAAAGTTGTAACCAAACTTCTGCTTCCATGACTTTAGATGAATGAGGGACAAGGTGTTGGCTTTACTCTGTCTGTCCTTCAAGCATTCCTGTGACTGTGACCTTTGGAGTGTGTCATGCAGCATTCAAGGGGGAGGGTAGAGTGAAGATTCTGCATAGACACACTGGGTGTATTTATATTTGAAAAGAAAGTTGTTTTTTTTACGAGTATACACATGCTTTTGGATAGAGAAACCATGACTATTAACAGAAGGCATTGACTGACATAAAATTCTTATGATACAATAGTCTTGAATAATCATGCCGTGTTTTTATATGCTATTCTAACAAACATGCATAACATGGTCCAACTGATTCATTTGATGCCGAAAAGTAAACATGGTTTCACTGAAAATATGTCCAAATAGCCAAATTCCTCTTTCTTATAAGTGTGGGAAAGGTTTGGTGGGCTTCTTTCAGCCAGCTAACCAGGTGTGTGCAGCAACAAGTTAGGGAGGGGCAGCATTGTGGTAGTCTATGATGCGGTAAACCAGTGAAATCTCCGGTAAATTTAAACCACAGAAACACTGTGACAAATGAAATTTTAGCGGTTTTTAAACGGTAACATTTTAAAATCTTGGTATATTTTGTGACTGGGAATTAAAAGTGATCAATATTATTTTGGTCTATACCACATGATAAATGATAAGACTTTTGTAAGTTGTTGAAATAATTAAAGACTCTTTTTAGTTAATTTAATATTTTAAAAAAATAGCTATCTTCTTGCACTGGGTGAAACTTAAGGCTCTTTGCTTACTTTGCAGATGTCCTGATAACTCCAGAATTCAACCTGCAACAAAAACAAGCCAGCGATCTGCCAACAGGAGTGAGCAATATATAGGTTTCAAGCTCCAGTTCACAAAACAGGTAAGCTGTTCTCACATTACCTTTTTATGTTGATGAAATATTTGCCCACAAAACTATGCATCAGTAAGGATTATAGATGTCCGGGTAAACTCACTGCTCTTTATTCCTGCGATGGACCTTCAGCTGACATTATTAATGTCTTTTTCAAAAAGTAGTTATTCAGACTAAAGGCGAAAGAGAAATGAACAAAGTATAAAGAATAGAAGAAGTTAGCTTTAAATTTCAAATCAAAAACACTCTAAACAACACGCTGGTAGAATAATTTGTGGACAATTGTATTACCTTCAAGCACTTTCACTGTCATCAAAGTATAGCGCTGTCATAAGCCACAACATAGATCTATCTTTTAGTCTTTTGCTTCAAAGTCTGTAACATAAACTGTATGGAATGGTCTTTGATTACCCTGCTGATTAAAAAAATAAGCCAAGTGATGATCAAGTATTGGTTAGAGCGAGCGAGGACGGTCCTTTGTCTAAGAGGTATAAATTAGTCTGAGTATACCAAACCTAAAAGGAAAAACAACCCATTAAAATATCTGCTTGAAAAAGTTGTTTGGAAGTTGAGGGGTCGAGGGTCACAATAATGTTTGTGTAATAATGCAACTGAGTACTGGTCATTTCACCCCTTCCCCATTTCATACCTTTGTAGTGTTGGGTGTTTAAGTAATTAAAGTAATTTGTAAATCATGCAATTGCAGTCTATTTTAAAGAAAAGTGGTTATGTTACTTCAATAATTAATATCTACCAGGAGGTCGTTCAGAATCCTTTTGGTTAGATCAGTGATCATAATTTCTTATATTTTCATTAAAAAAAAGGGATCAAAATATGGTGGAACTAGGGTGTAAGATAAATCTTCAGAAAATAATGTTCGGCTAAGTTAAATTATGTAATAGATTTTAGCATTTTAGGACTATTTGTTTTTACAATTCATAAAAAACATAACTACAAAGAGAAAAAAGCTAGTATGCAATGGTTTAAGTGCATGTATGCAAAATTGTCTGTATATAGGTAGGAAATAGAAGTAGGTAGACGGATACTGGACATTTAGCCTCTTCTGTATTTCGTACCTTTATTGTTTTGGTCATTTTATGCCTGACTTTTTTTTGGATATAAAAAGATGCTGTCTTCCATTATAAGTTTATGACCAACCATGAATCAAGTCATCCCCACCTTTGAGATGTTTAATGATTTTAAAGAAATTTTCTCCATCCTCTCATAGTAACTATAAGGCAGTGTAGTTACGTCCAGTTATGTGTTCCCAGGCCAGAAGTGGGTATATAGTCCCTCCTGTGAGTTCTGAGTGTGCTGTGGGGTTTTCCTTTCCAAACAAACCTCCAGGGAGAGGTGCCTTAGAGGCATCCTGATCAGATGCCCAAAGTATCTTGACGGACTCCTTTCGGTGCGGAGGAGCAGCATCTCTACTCCGAGCTCCCTCTGGATGACGAGCAGAGTTTAGCTAACCTATGATGAAAGCTCATTTTAGCTGCTTGTATCTGGGATCTCGTTACTTTTGGTGGTGATCCATTCCTCACGACCATTGGTGAGGGTTGGATTGTCGATAGACCAAAGAGCTTCATGTTTTAACTCCTCTCATTCTTCACCAAAACATACCAGAGCAGTTCCCACATTACTTTAGACGAGGCCCAAATCTGTCCACCCAACTCCCTCTCTCCATCCTACTACCGCTCATTAAGTGGCTTGAAATATGAATAATAACCCTGACAGGAGGTTGCTTGGTTATTTTGGTTTGATCAGGGATCATAATCATAATCTGTCATATGAAATCAGATTTTACATATCAAAACTACAATCAACTGAAACAGGGAATAAAATAAAATACTAAAAAAAAACAGAGAATTAAGTATGAATATTTGTTGGATTTTAATAATCATTCATGCCCACAATTCATACAAACACCTGACAACTAAGAAACATGAACTGATCATTAAAGTACATGGGAATGAAATAGTTTATAGGTTATCTGGTTTTAATGTGTGTCAGGCTTCCCTAGAAAGACAGTAACTTCAAATGGAAAACCGGTTTCTTATCAGCGCCCAGGCTGCTCCTGGATCTAATGTGTTTAGCTCCAGCAGATCCATCCTGATCACAGCAGCTGTTACAGAAAGCCGATGTGGCCCGGCCCATGTGAACACGCAGCCGACACAAGCTAGCAGAGGCTTGGCAGTCTGCACTCAGATTCTCCTGTCCAACTTGTACCATGAGACCACACCGTGGACAGAGCTAACCTTTAAGTACTGCAGTGGTCGCGGCTGTACGGTAAGTCGCAGACTTGTCCCGGGCAGAGTGACAAAAATAAACCGCAGTGGGAGAGAAGAAAGCCGGCCAGTCAGGATTAATACTAGCTAGCCATCTTAGTTAGCTAAGGTTAGCTAACCTACAGCTGTCATCCTAATGTTGACGCTAGCTAATGCTAACGCTATACCTAAAGTGCTGACAGGGGTTTACTTTGCCGCAACACACGTTTCTGTGGTGGGAGAAGTTGATAACACAGACAACATTTGTTTCCTTGTTCAGCTTGACACGAGTATAATTATGTTTCAGTTAAACCTCTTATCATGTAGCTATAATGGCCTGCATGTGTTTCACTTTTTCTGGTATTGTTTTTTTCCCCCAATGTTTTCTGCCAAAGCATATGTCGAGGTGGCCAGCGGTGCACATGGTGGAGGAATTGGTCTGCTTAACCTCACTGCTGAACATCTAGATTCATGCTCAAGGTCTGGTGGTGTTCAGTAAGGGATTCACCATGCTCTACAACTCAGTCCAACTAAGCTAAACTTTAAACAGGCTGGGTTTGCCGTGACCCTCTTTCTGCTTGCCAAACAGTCCTCTCATAACCTGAGAGGGCAAACTCCAAGAAACGTGTGTACCAGCATTTATGGGTTTCTAATATTTACCTTATCAAGGCATACTTGCTTCGAGATGATTGTTTTTGGAGCAGTTGAAGTTCTCTTTGTTGTATTGTACAGTGTTCATGAGATTTTGTTTGTAGACTTACTCAGTTTTTGTAATAGCTTTGTGGCACTGGGAGCTTCTCTTTTTTTCTTCCTTAAGTAGGTCTTGAATCCAGTTTACATGTCTGATATTGAACAGCTTTGATCACCTTCACAACAACAGATTATGACTGGAGAATAAATGGAAAAGTATTCAGCAGATTAGTAACAGCAGTGTGTTATCAGGACTATGTTTGTGTAAAGGAGTGCAGAACACTGGGGTCACGTTAAATAAATGCATAGAGTGACGCGAGTCATATCAGACTCTAAATGTTGTCAGTAGATGCCGGTCCATTCTAGAGATCTTTTGCAAGCAGTTGGGGCGGTTTAAACATGATAACAGAGTAAAGGCTTAATGCATTGCGAGTTAAGGCTGTGCTGTCGGTGACTGGCTTCCCATGAGATCTCTGATTGCAAACCAGACTTATCTAGGGGAACTATGAATCCATTATTATTTTATTTAAGCTTATTTTTATCATTGCTGTTTTCAGATGGGTTTTCTACCCAAACTGTTATTTTTTTTTCTTCAGAAATAAGTACAGTTTCACTTGCATGTTCTGAAACATAGAATTCGGTGAAATTAATTTCAAGATCCCTGCACCGCAGCATTAAAATGATAAATCACGCATTTGGAGATTTGCAGCTCTTCATCAATTCGTCAGCTGCCACGTGCTCATCTGGAAACAACTGATGGGGGGGAAAACGAGAAAAATGGTTGCTGAAATTGACTGTCAAGCATACACGCAGACCAGGCTCAAAAGTCACATTCGAGTCTTAACTGGATTGAAGTTATTTAGGCTGAACAGATCCCATCCCATCCCATCCTCATGCATTGATCTATTAAGTGGGAACAAGAACACAATCAGTCAGATGAGGCTCTGCCTTAATGTTCTCAGTGATGATTTGAAACCTCGAGACGGAAAAAGGTACAGATTGCAGTCGCACCCTTCAAGTCAGACGAATTAGTGCGTGTGTGGACGGCCTCTCTTTGTTGGCTTGTATTTTTTTCCCAATAGTTAAAATCTCTATTATGAGTGATTTATACATGTGGAGTAATGTTGTGTTAAAGTTGCACAAATATTCACTGATTTGTCTGTTCATTCGCTCACAGCAGAAGAGCCTTAAGAAATAGATGCCTGTTCTAATATTAGTAAATGGTGTATCAAAGAGATTGGACTGCTTTTAGGCTTGTTGTCTTGTTTGTAATAGACTTAAGGACTAAGTTACTGGAAGCTGAATTACATTTTAAAAGCACAAGTTCATGTTTGGTTTCCATTTGGACGAGGGAGTCTGTGACGAAAATGGATTCATTTGGATTTTGTAAGCAAGCTTAGATCTACCAGAGCATACATTTGGTTACCATTTTGAATGAATTTATTCAAAATTATACAGGATTGTGTAGAATACACAATCCTGTATAATTTTGAATAAATAAATTTGACTCTTTGGATACCTAGAGAAGTGCTTAATTAATTTCCTTTTTTAAATTTGAGATCTACACACAGCCTTCGTCACGGTCACAGGTTACTGCAGTACCCTTACTGCAATACTCGAACATAAGTCATATCTTTGGATCTGAAGGAGGAGTGGCCACTGTTTATGAGCACAGTGACCTTCATTCTGTCACCTTGGCTGTTTTTAACGACTAGAAACACAACCAACACACTTCACACAGCGGGGATCATCCGAGGACTCGATAGAGAGTTATCTGAAAGTGTTAAATGCTATATTTTGATTGGCAGGTTAAAAACAAAGAGCAAGGAAGAAAGAGCACCAATAATGTAAGAAATGACCCTGTTAATTTTAAGTTGAGGGCTTTTGGGTACTTCCACATTCTGCTGTTTAAAAATCAAGGTGCTTTTCTCTGTCCATGACTCTGGGAGGAACAGGGACTTGAATCTTGCTCCTTATTTGTTCTTTTGTAAACAGACAAGAAGATTTCTCATGAGATTTAGACAGCCTGAACTCCACGGTTTGTGCTGAGAGTTTTTCTTTTTCCTGCTGTCCTGTTCTTTACCATGGCTGTGTTTACAGTCAGCTCGCGCCATGTCTGCGATATCAGTTCAAACTTTAAACCTGGCTGATGGCTGATGTAAAGGCTCAACAACATGGACTCGAGGATGACTGTAATTGACTGAGCTCTCTACCTGAGATTAAGTCTTCAGCTCGTTTTTAAGCTTTCTCAGCAAGGAGAACATGGATTGTTTTTGTTCCGTTTCTTATGGTTTACATAATTCAATTTAGGATGTGACATTTCCTATATGTTAGAAGTAAAAAACCTTTGATTCTTCTGACTGTAGCCAGGATTTTTACCTTGTGTTTTTGTATTGTGTTTTAATGTCTCCATTCTCATGTGTGAAGATGGCACTCGAGAAGAACATTTCAAAGTTAAATGGCTTTGATTATAATTGTTAAGATTAATAACTCATGGCCCAGTATGAGAGTCTCACGGTATTATGACTTGGCACGACTTCACAGTATTTACAGAAAAATTTTAAACGAAAGTGAACACCGTGATTTGATTGCCTTTATTTAAAACAGAAAAGCAACCAAATAATATAAAATACAATTATTGTATGGTTAACTAAAACGTTTATTATCGAGAGATAAGTTTAAACCTGCTAAATTTAGTAATAGTTCTCAAGTGCTTTTTGCTGTTCTGTACTGTAGAGTAATAGCTCATATTACCCACTCAGTTACTTGGGCTATCTGCTTGAGTGGCTAACCGTTAGCATTTGCAGTGTGCAGTGCAACCTTTAATAAAAGCACTCCTTTGTATTCATGCCGTGACACAGGTGTGTGATTTTTCAGCAGCTAAATTTTCTTTCTGGAAGTTAGGAAAAATGTAGTAGCTTTTTTCCAGACGGCTGACTGGAAGTATGCAGCAACATGTGGGGGAGGGGCAGGTTTGGTTTACTCCATACAGGCTGGGAAAATTACAGTCACCCAGTTTCTCAGGGAACAAGAATTTAACACTGTAGAAAGGGTGTGACAGAAAGCGATTGTAGTTTTGATACCTATGGCTCATCTAGTAGATATTCAGTCAGCTTTAACATCTATAATATAGTTTAAAGGGCAAACACATGTGAGGTAGAGTGTTCTACACCTGTATTTACTTTGACCTTTCTTTATTTATGTTTTGGTCTGTCAGGCATCATGTCTTCCCGGGAACGCCGCTCTGAAGTCTACATAAAGGCGGAACCAAGCAGCCCAGAGGGAGGCGGTGGAGGCCGGACCAGCCCTGGTGGGGCCTCCTCAGACTCCTCTCAGAGTGGAGGTGGGGGAACCAGAGGAGAAGGCGCCAAGCGTTACTCGCCGCCGCTCTACACACCGGCCCTGCGCTGTCATTTCAAAGATGAGGCTGGCGATGGGGCGGAGGAGGGCTCCACTGGAAACGGAGCGGGGCGATGCAAGTACGCCCTGAGCACACTGCCCAAGAGGCTGTGTCTGGTGTGTGGGGATGTTGCTTCAGGTTATCATTATGGCGTGGCTTCATGCGAGGCCTGCAAAGCCTTTTTCAAGAGAACCATTCAAGGTGTGTGTGTGTTTTGGTGAAACATTTGTGTTGGCATAACACACCAAGCATATAATTTATATATGTCACCTTTATACATGTTTATAATACCTTAATGAGGGATAATGTCGGTGAGATGTCGACAGTTTAAGAAATCATGAAATGATCATGTTTAGTAGCTGATACTGAGCTAAATAAAGAATTAATGATAAAGTATGTTAGGTGCCTTTGCTTGCTTTATAAGATCACACATATTACATTTATGCATACTTGATGCTTATTCTTTTTGGATTTCTTTGACATCGATTGAACTGTAAACCACTGTTTTCTCTTCTCTCATTAAGGTAATATTGAATACAGCTGCCCTGCATCAAATGAGTGCGAAATCACCAAAAGGCGAAGGAAAGCCTGCCAGGCATGCCGCTTTACTAAGTGCCTCAAAGTAGGCATGCTGAAAGAGGGTAAGTGTTTGACGTTGCATGCTGACTCATTTTCAGCTTTTTTCATTATTGCATCAAACGTTAATTGCTGATTGATTGGCTTAGCTCGGAATTAGTGTAAGTATTTTTTTGTGGTTTAGGAGTACGTCTCGACAGAGTCAGGGGTGGAAGGCAGAAGTACAAAAGGCGCCCTGAGGTGGAGAATGCAACATATCAGAGTGCCCCACTATCTCTGACTAAAGAGAGCGAAAAAGGTGACATTGACCTTATATCTGTTTTTTTTTCTTGTTTTGTTTTTCAGTTAAAACAGATCAAAACTGGTTCATTTGGACTTGATACTTTTTTTTGTGCAGTGAGTATTCTGTTGCAAAAAATACTAATAAGCTCAGCCTGAATTTGTGATATTTGTGTAAAACTTGTATAAAATGTATAACCACTTCATGTATTTTATGAGGCATATTTTATTAATACCATAAAGAAGTGTTTATTTGACACATAAAGTTAGCCAACATCCAATAGATTTTTAAATGGAACATCTTTAAGGGGCTGTACAATTCATTGAGATAATTCATCTGTTCAGAGACAATGACCTTTACTTTTCTTTTTGTCTTGTGAGGCTGAAATCTTTCTAAAGAATGCAATGTTTAAAACCTAAACTGTTAAAAAAAAATGCAAGCCACACACAAAGTGACATTGTAGTAGAGTATTCAGGCTGTTGAGAAACTGCAGTGGGATTGCAAAATTAGTCCCTTTTCTTTTACTTATGGCTCAATTGAAGTGTTTGTGAATTGAATAAAAATACATTTGGACCCAAAAGGGCGCCCTCTACTGCTAACAAAGATTAATCGTACTTCTTATATTTTGTAATAAGCTCATAGGTAAATACTCTTCACCAATTCAAACAAGCGTCATTAAAATTTGATGGACCTTTCAGTTTTTGTTGCTAAACAAATCTAGCTGCAGCACTATTAGGAGAACAAGCATGGGTATACATTTTTTATATTTATGTAGCTTAAGAGTCGGAGTGGAATCGGTTTGGCTTTGATTTAACAGGCTAATTAACCATTTGCTTTGTGTTTTGTGCAGGTTCTTCCAACATCATTGTGTCCCATCTTCTAGTGGCAGAGCCTGAAAAGTTATTTGCCATGCCAGACCCTCTGCAGCCTGACACGGCCCAGCGCACGCTCACCACCCTCTGTGACCTTGCTGATCGCGAGCTAGTTGTGATCATCGGCTGGGCCAAACACATTCCTGGTAAGAGATGGTGACAGAATAAAGTGGATAGAGAGGCATCTATAGTATAGCAGCAATGTAAGACTTGATTTAGAAAATCCATTCTCACTGTATTGTAAAAGTACCATGAGCTGTTGATTGTTAAGAATGAGGGGTGTGATTCTGATAGTAAAGACTGGCGAGAGCCAAATGTCAGGGTCGATGTATGTGGGAGCCTCATAATTCTGTAGAGCATAGGACTTGTAAGGTGATTGAGTCATGTAGAGCCTACAAAAGCAGTTAAAGTCTGCAGTATTCATTAAGCGAGGTATTTATGGTGTTATGACTGTGCAAGAGTTATCAAACTGTTGTTGAAATTCATCACCTTTGAGCAGGAACAACAGCTTCTCTGCTGCAGCGCTGACATACTTCCTTGTCATTTAAAAGGATTGCATAGTTATTTTTATTGCCTGCAAGTGTGGATTTACAAATACAGTTTTTTTTCGTTTTTTTTTTTTTTCTCCACTGACTGAAAGTCTGTTGTCGTGATACCTTCTGAAAGCTATTTAAGCACATCTCTACTAAGAGGCTATTACTTCATTATTTACAGCAGCATCTGCTGTGTGCTTATCTTTATACGCCACTGATGGCTGCATTTTCTGTAATTATCTCTCAAAGATGGATCCAGAGAGGATCTAATGAGGTTCTGGAAGCATCGGACGGTACAAATCTTTTAATTTCCTGTTTTTGTTTTACTGTTGAAAAGTTACTTCTCAATAACAAGCTTTTTAATCACATGTTCCAAGAGGCTGTGGGGTCATATGATATATTTGGCCCAATAGGATATTCCTTGGTCATCTGTGATAAACTTCACATATGTACTTGTCTTTACATTGTCTTTATTGTTTATGTTTTTTTTCCCTCCAATTAAGCAACTTGAACATACCAATAATTCATAGTGCCTTCCAAAAGTGTTCACACCGCTTATAGTTTTTCACGTTACAATCAATCAAAATCTGTTATTGGCATTATTTTTGTTTGTTTGTTTATTTATTTTGCTATGGATCAACACTGGGTCATGCATTATTAGGAAGTGGGAAAAAAAATAGTTTTTAAAATACTTTTTGAAAAGTATGAAAGGGATTTGTACCTGTCTTCTTTATTTTGATACCCCAAAATAAAAAGGATAAAATAAACTGTTGAGAGATCATGAACACTCTGGAGGAGCTGCAGAGATCCACAGCTAAGGGTGGGAGGAATCTGTAGAAAAGCCAAATATTCTGTGGCAAGAAGACATTTAAAGCTTTGTTTAAAGGTTGCCATAAGCCATGTAGGTGACATGGTAAACATGTGGAAGAAGGTGCTCTGATCAGTCGGGACCAGAATTAATATTTTTGACCAGCATGCAGGACAGTGTGTGAATAAAAATCAATCCTGTAAAAAAAAAAAAAAAAAAAAAAAATTCTCAAAAGCTGCAAGAGAGTTGAGACTCCAGAGGTACACCTTTCAGCAGGAAGGTGACCCAAAACATAGAGCTAGTTTTGCAATGGAATGGTTTAGATCAAACCATATTTGTGTTAGAAGGGCCTAATCAAGATACAGGCCTAAATCCAGTTGAGAATCTCTGGCATGACGTAAAGGTTTGTTTAAAGTGACCATCCAGCTGATCTAACTGAAGATCAATTATGAAAAAAATGTTTCAGTCCATAAACGTAAAAAACTGTGCGAGGTGTACCCCAAAAGAATTTCAGCTGCACCAGTTTGTTCTGATTTATCACATATAATCCAATTAAAATACTTTGAAGCTTGTGGGTGTCACATGACAGAACATGAAAAAGTTTACGGGGTGTGAATACTTCTGCAAGACTCTAAATACCTCAGTCTTTTATGGAGTTGAACAAGTTTGGATGAAAGCGCTTTTATGGTAGGTGAAACGTAGCAGATATGCTCTGCCCAGTTCCATTCTGGGTGTGTGGGCAGAGCTTTGGGAAAGAGTGTGATGGGATTGCCGTGGCACTGTGCCTTCAAATCCCCACTGCTCCTGAATGCGCTTCGGTCAGAATGCTGAAGCTCGTACTACATACCCAATGCTTCTACTTTTTTTTTTTTTTTTTTTTTTTTCCTAATTTTAAAATGGTTACTGGTGAAAATAGACATTTTCCTCATGCCTGATATATTTGGTGATTTTAAGCACATCAGGTGTTAAGATGAGATATTAGCACTTCTTTATTGTCATCTAGAGTCAGATGAGCAGCTTCCTACAGTAACTAGAAATGGATGAACATATCATGTTCTTTTCAGACAAACCCTCTGGATCTCTGTTCATGTCTCGTCTCTTGCAGGCTTCCTGTCTCTGTCTCTAGCAGACCAGATGTCAGTGCTGCAGTCGGTGTGGCTGGAGGTGCTAGTACTGGGCGTAGCGTACCGCTCCATCGGCTGTGAGGACGAGGTGGTTTTCGCCGAAGATTTTGTCCTTGATGAGGAAATGTCTCGTGTTGCTGGACTGACAGAGCTAAACGCTGCTATTAGCCAGCTTGCCCGCCGTTTCCGTGCACTAAATGTGGACCGGGAGGAGTTTGTCATGCTAAAAGCCATCGCTCTTACAAACTCAGGTACTTCAACTTGGATTGTCATGCACTAATCTTGTTCAGCTTCAGGAACTCTTAACTGACTGTGTTCAACAGTGCTAATTTAATTTTAACAAAAAATCCTTCTCATAGATTGATTGATTGAATGCAATCAATCATATATACAATAAACTACAAAATGGATTAGGTATTTTTTTTTTAAGGGAAGCTAATTTAGTGCAATAAAACAGGTCTACAGTGACCTGTTACTGGTGTTTCAAAAACAGCAGTGTCCTTTTATTTGAAAGCCGAGGATTGTAGCATGCTTTGAATGAACTATTAGAAATGACTGGCGTAGCTCATCCACTCAGATACAGTTTCTTCTCAACTCTCAGGAAAAATCACAAAAAAACCCTTCAAAACCAAATCATTTTATGTTTTATCATGTAACAAATAAGATGGAGTTTCTGTTGGATGACAACGATGAGTGTCAAAGATCATTAATTAGATAAAAATGTAAATAACTAATACAAAGTGTATATTCTTAACAGCAATTTACATCTTGAGGCAGAAAGCCATGTAGCAATCTGGTTCTGATCTGGATATGCTAACGAGATTGCTACTTGCTAATTGCTCATATAAGACGCCAAAGATTTGCAACAAAATTCTGATTGGTGGATCATTTGATTAGGTTCTCTCAGGTTAGGTTAGGTTATGTTGTATTTTCTATAAATATTAGCCATTATAAAAATAAATAAGTATGCTGTAGCACATCAAATTGTTTGCACTGTATCTACTAAACAAGGGTTAGTTAATAGCAATCATCTAGAAAGAAAACCGATTAAAACAGTTGCGTTAATCACTATTCACTGAGTTTTACAAAGTAATTATGCAGCGAACAGGGAGAGCTTCCTTGTACCTGCAGGTGTGCTTTGGCAACACCAGCTGAATGTATTAAACGGTTGTTTGTCCAGTACAAAGCTACATTCAATGCTATTTATACTTTGGAGAGGGGGCAAAAATCCAAGGACAATGTAGCTAAATTAGCAACAGCGGGAGAAGTTGTAGGATAGACTGCAGCTCGAGTTGCTGCTTAAATATGCAGATTTAAAGGCCCAGTGATCAGTGCAACAAGCAAATAGCAAAAAGAATATGTTGATACAAACAATATGCAAAAAATGTATTCTAATGTATCCTAGTTTCATTCAACAGCAAATAAACTGATGTTCTTAGAAGATTGCTGACAAATGTGGAACAAAAGCTAAAATCGTCTTAACTAGGCTACATTGTTTTTAACCATGTGGTCCTGCTGTTCTGTCAGACTCTGTTTACATCGAGGACATGGAAGCTGTGCAGAAGCTCCGGGACCTCCTCCACCAGGCCTTGCTGGAGCTGGAGTGTCAGCGGCGCCCAGACGACCCCCAGCGGGCAGGACGCCTCCTTTTAACATTGCCTCTCCTCCGACAGACTGCCGGCCGTGCTCTGACCACCTTCTACAGCATCAAGACCCGTGGTGGTGTTCCCATGCACAAACTATTTCTGGAGATGCTGGAAGCCATGATGGACTCTCCTTAGAGCGTGGAGCATAAAAAGATCCGACACAGAGCTGGTCTACAAGACTGGATAAGCAGTTTATAAAAAATAAAAAAAAAATAAAAAAAAGGAAAGTTTTTATTTGAGAACTAACGATGAGGGATTTATGCTTCTCATTTTAAGCTGCGTGAACAAGGAACATATGAGAAAAGAAAAAAAACTGTTTTCACATTTTTAAGAGGGATTTTACTTTTTACACCATGAGGTACCTGCCAAGCTCCAGTAAAAAGCTCCAAGATCCACGTGACAGCATAATATTTGAACTACTTCATGGAATGCTTTTTCATGGCATCAAGCTACAAATACTTTACCACTTCACTTTTAGGTACACAACAGACTGCAATTCGTGTAGCTTTTGAACTTTTTAACATAATGCTACATCTGCACATATAAGCCATATTAAGACATCTAGTGTAAGGCTTGAGGGTCCATTAAGGCGGGTTAGGTGGAGGGCAAGAGTTGTAGGCAAACCCATAAGAGTTACTTGCAATATCTTAAAAGCAATATTGCCCTTGACGTTCGAAATATAAAAACAACAAGATGCTCGTTAGTATTTGTGTGTATCAGTTGCTCTTCAAACTTTGGACCCCAAGTGCTTATTGTTTTTTTTTTTATTCTATCATCTTGTATTCTAGGAATACAGGATGTATAGGTGGAAAACAGGAAAGACTTTTTTTTAATTTTTTTTTTTTTTAAATTAAGTTAATTAAGAGGGTTATTTAACATTAAGCCACTGAGAAGTTCCGGATGAATTATAAAAGTTTGTGGTGTGTCGGAGGAATGCACATCCATAAAATTCTGTGTTTGGTGTAAATCCTAACAGCAAAAACCTGGCTTCCAGCATGCGTGTGCAATGGAAACAAGTGAGATCAGGGAAGAACAACTTTTTGACAATAAAGCTTTGGTGGCAGTGATAGTGGTTGGATTAGCAATGGATCCGCCTCATTTGCTTGTTTTTATACTCCCCCACGCCTCTCCCACCATCACCACTACAACCACACTTTGACCTCTGCAGCTGTGTGTCTAAAAAAAGAAAAAACTTGCATTCATATTTGGGCTGTGATATGTAACACTAACCTATGTGACTTCTCATGTGTGTGGTGAGATTTTGCTGCATTTTCTGCAGTAACGATGAACATTGCATAAAAGGTCTCGAATGGTTCGGTTTGAGAGCCTTCGTCCTCCTCCTCCTGTGGATGCACATCGAGTGAACTTGAACCCGCGCCCTGGAACGGTGCTCAGGGCTACAAGACATTCAGCTTATGCAACATCTTTCTTTTAGATGTTGAAACCTTGTCTGGTAACGTGTCGAAGGTCCTACTCTTTATTAGAATTATTTGTATAGTCACAGTGTAAATGATCATTTAGATGAGCAAAAAACTGATATCTGATGTTGAAGAAAAAAAAGAAATAAAATCAGATCCCTATAACTAGAGACCAAATGGTCAATACTCTTTTAGCTATGTACAGTTCCATTTAAATAAACAAACATGCAATTTGTAGTGGAAGCTAAAAAAAAAAAGCCAGCAGATGTAATACTAATTCCCCCCATTACAATATTTGTGCAGCTTACTATGTGCTGATGTTTGTAAAATTTTAAAACTTAGTTTTCATATACTTTCCCTCTTAGGATATAAGGGTATTTACAATGTGACCCTGCTGTGGGTTTGAAACTTAGATTTTCATGCGGGCTGTAATCAAGGTTCTTTTTGTTTTTTGTTTTTTTTCTTTGGGGTGTGGGGGCTGTTAGTTTGGGGATCAGTTTTAAATGGCACTATAAATGCAGTGGCTTAGTAAGGCTACGGAAGGCTACCTCAGGAGGCAGCATCAGCCACATGGCCAATTAACTGTGGAGAAAAAGATCAATTTGCATATTGGATTTAATGAATTTGTTGAGCCTGAGTTTCATTGTTTTTTTTTATAAGATGCATCTGACTCAATAATCCTGCTTTAATAGATGGTGCAGCTGCAACACAACAGTACTACATTAGCAACAGTGAAGCAGGATCAGATATCTGACAGATTGTGATCCAGACTAGCTGTTTTTGTTGGACTCTTTTTTCTTCTTCTTCTTTTTGTCCCTGATTTGTTTGTTACCACGCAGTTCTTTGTTGTTAACTTGGTCCCATATTGCAAAGATGGAGTTGTTCTGTTTATCTTTCGAGTATACTTGTGTGTTTTCGGTACAATGGGTTTCGGGGGGGAGGGGTTGGATTGATCGCTTGTAGTGTCGCTGTTCAAATTATACCGTCATTTATAGGTTCTATTACTAATGTGCACATTAATATAAATGAGCAATACAACAAATTACCAAACCTCACACATTTCCTTGTATAGCCACCATGTACATTTAACATTGCCAGTTATAATTATAAAAAAACAACTTAATGTTATCTTATTTAGAAAATTCAAATCAATGTTTGTATTTTGAAAGAGTATTTAAATGATTAAATTCTATTTTTTACTCAATTTACTGTCGTTTGTTGACACTGCTTTAATTTTACGTGTGATACTGGCTGTAAATTTCTGTGTAGGCAATTTTTTTTTTTTTTTTTTTTTTTTTTTTTTTAGGTAAACAGTTCGATGTCCTTGTCTAAACATGTTCACATTAAATTCACTGTGAAAAAAAACAAAAAAAACAAACAAAAAAAAAAACCCAGATCTTCCACTGTCTGGCGCAGCAGGGAGTGGATTATTGTAGGTGCTTTGTGTTGTGTAATAAATGGACACACCACCACCACACATCATTGGACTCATATCTCTGTGGATGTGTTTATATGCGTGTTGTGTTTTAACCATTCCCATACAGACCTCAACACTGGACGCCTGACTGTTAATGCAGCTACCGAGCACTAATCCTTTTAAAGTAAATCAGCCCATTTATTTAAATCAATTTGGCTTTGGTTGGCACCCATCTGTTTTTCCTCTCACCTCTAAGCAGACCTGTCTAGATTCTGTGATAACATTGGAACCGTCTTCCTCAGATGCTAAATATTTCCTTTTTGTTTGTTTAGAATAGGTCATCGGTGTGCTGTGGCTCTTATTTTGAGAAACGTGCAAAGAGCTAGAAAAGGAATCATAAAATGAATTGCACAAATGCTCAGACCCTTTGAACTTTTTCACTTTTTGTCAGATTACAACCACAAGCCTTACTAAGATTTCATGTCACATACATCAAATTAGTGTATATTTGATGATCTCTGCAGAATAGCAAAAGCTCGGTCAGATTGGATGGAGTGTCTCAACCTTCAAGTCTCGCCACAGACTCTCAATTGGATTTAGGTTTGATCTTTGAGCCACTTACCATTCCATTGTCGCTCAGGCTGAATGTTTGAAAGGTGCACCTCTGCTCCAGCCTCAAGTCTTTTTCAGCCTCTAGGATGCTTTCTTTCAGAACTGCCCTGTATTTAGCTGCATCCATCTTATCACCTCCGACCACTCTTCCTGTCTCTGCTGAAGTAAAACCTTCACACAGCATGATGCTGCCAGAACCAGGTTTCACAGTAATGATGCTCTGTTTAGAAGGATATACAGTGTTAGTTTTCTGCCCAGTGAAAACTGCATGCAAAACAGTGTTTTTGCATGTAGGACTAAAAGTTGTATTTTGGTCTCATCTGAGCACAACACCTTTCACCATGTTTGCTATGCCCCCTACTGCGATTGTAGGAAATTGCAAACTATAGTTCTTAAGGCTTTCTTTTTGCCACTGTTCCATGTAGGACAGATTTGTGGAGTGCATGACTAATGGTTGTCTAAACAGATTCTGCCACCTGAGCTGGGAATCTCTGCAGCTGCTCCAGGGAACAACTGGACCTATACAGTTTAAATTACATTTACTAAGTAGGTGACGTCTGAAGGCATTTGGTTACTCTGCATTTTATTTAGAGGTATCAGTGTAAAAAGGAAAGTAAACTGATTTGTATTTTGGGGGGGAAAAAAAACCCTTTGAAAGCATGTATCCGTTTCCTTCCACTTAAGGGTTATACACTCCCAAGTGTTGGTTTTTCCAATATTACAACAGACTGGAGTTAGTGGTTGTAACGTGACAAAATGTGAAAAGGTTAAATGAGGTGTGAATACTTTTGCACACAAACATATTACCCTCTTTGACAAAGCCACAGGTGTGGATACCATGGTCACATTCCCTTGAGAGACGAACCACTTAAGCTTTATCTTTCGGTCGAGATTGTGGCTAAGGGATACTTAGCTCTTCAGACAAACCTGTATTAGCAACATTATGAAACTTGTAGCTGCTTGCTAGCAGATGGTGCTGTGATACAGATTTAGCAGGCCTGAACCTGAAAGATGGGTTAAATCCTCTCAGACAAACTCAGGGAGGGTCACACTTGCTGTGACTGTAAACAACATAGAGTGACAGTAAAATTAGTCTGACGTCCCTCTGAGCGCACCGAGCTAAAGACGCCAGTCGTTACGTAGTCCTCAACGCTAGCCCCGCTTAGCTGCGCAGCTTCAGGGGAGCCATCATGAGCTCTGTTCTTAAAACCCCCAGAGTCCTTCGGTGCGTCAGACTGCTGCACTGTTCTCCAGTCACCAAGATGCCGATTCAGGTAACAAACTTTGAGACAGCGTTAGCCCTTTGACCTTTAGGGACGGGGATAACAGTGTTGTCCTGCAAAAAGCTAATTTACGTTGTTTATGGGGTCTAGGTGTAGTTCGCGGGAATGCTGTTACGCTGTCGCCATGAAAGCCGCATGTGAGACTGAAATTGGTTTACTGTTCGGTTTGCCATCATTTCACAGCAAGTTACGCTCAACTTGGAGCTATCGACTCAAACCTAACCTAACATTCGGTAATTCTGTAGTTAACGTTACTCTTTTGTGAGCTTTTCTGAATAATTTTACTCATTAAAAGAAGCGCTTGCGATGTATGTGTTTACAGTGACTCATGTAAGTCAAGCTTCCTTAAAATGTTACTACTTTTCAGCCGTTCTGAGTTTTCTATGATGCACTACATATTTATATTATTCCTCAGTAAAACTGCTTTGGGACATTGCAAAACGTGTCTTACTCAGTGTCATAAAGAAAGCATCTATCTATCTATCTATCTATCTATCTATCTATCTATCTATCTATCTATCTATCTATCTATCTATCTATCTATCATAAAACAGGCCATTTTATCCATCCTTAAAGCTCCTTCTCAGTTTATTTTAAAAAATAAAATAAAAATAGATATTACATTTGTTCCCAAATTACAAAACTTAGTTTTAGTGTAAACCTGCTTGACAAAATGTACAATGCCTTTTTAAGAAAACAAATGATACATATATTATTTCCCAAGAATTATACATAAAATGTATATATTAATATACATTTTATGTAGTTAGCAGATTATTTATTTACATAAAAGTTTTATCTCTCCATTTTCTTTTGTCATTCCTGGACTTGTATGGAGATGTAATAATATGTGGATAGCCTGTGGCTGTACACCTTCAAATTTTCAGTAAAGTTATTATTTTATTTTTTTTTTTTTAAAAAACAACATAATTTATATGTATGATGAGTTGTCTCCCCCTAGTGGCCAGTTGCGGACATTTGCGTATTTTGGAATAATCTAAATTTCAGTCTGAAGATTTTTGTCTTATCATTAAAACAAACAACTATTTGTTATTACCCCATGTCAGATTCAGTGCACTTTACATGTATTGCTCGATTAATACAGCTCTATTATATTTCCAATTATATAGAATCCAATTTGGTCCAAATTGAGTTCATATCAATTCACTTCATTCAAATAAATGAATAAATTAATGAAATAGTCAGATGCAGATCCATTTATATATACAGCAAAATTTAATCCTAAATATAATAGCATACAATGAGGTTTACTTGATCAAAATAATGCCAAATGGTGTAAAAAACAAAACAAAAAACAATTTTCTATTTAGTGAAGCACATTCATTTGTTGACTTTGCAGCAATTTCTGAGCAAACATGTTGTAAGGAAGCAAACGGAATCTGTACATTATATTTATATTTTATTTATATATTATAATATTGAGAAAATGGTTGCAGAGCTTTACATTTTCCTCTGTATTCAGATTTATCTGTGCTCCATAAATAACAAATTTATTTGAAAGATGAAAAAGATGTTTTTAACAAATCAAAGTGCTTCATTCAGTGAAAAACCAAAGAATGATATTTGCTTGAATTGCAAAATAACTCCTACTAGCTGGTATGGACAAAAAGTTAACATTTTAAAAAGCTCAAAAAGAAATGGCAGTCTCAATTAAATATTTTCTTTCAAAGCTAATTGTGATTAAAAATGTCACGGTATTGTTGCACTTCATAAGTAACATTTGTTGCCCGTTAAAAAAACAAAAAAAAAAACAAACAAAAAAAAACCCGTACGTTTTCATTGTTTCAACATAATTTTTAAATCATCTTTCTCATTTTAATCTCTGTCAGGTTGGTGAAGCTCTTCCTGCAGTGGAGGTTCAGGAGGGTGAACCAGGAAATAAAGTGGCGATGAATCAGCTGTTTAAGGGGAAAAAAGGCGTTCTCTTTGCCGTACCCGGAGCTTTTACCCCCGGCTGCTCTAAGGTGAGGCCACCCCTGTTGACACCGCTTGCCCCGTCCTCCACATACTGCTCTTTCATCAGCTGACCTCATTTTTTCTCTGTTGATTGCAGACTCACCTTCCAGGCTTTGTGCAGCAAGCCGAGGAGTTGAGAAGTAAAGGTATACAGGAGGTAGCATGCATCTCTGTCAATGATGCATTTGTCATGGCTGCATGGGGAAAGGAACATGGAGCAGATGGAAAGGTATACATGTGATAGAAATATGCAAAATGCATGCTTTTTGGAAAAATGTAGTTTTTTTGCTATTCTTCCTCTGCAGGTTCGAATGCTGGCTGATCCCACTGGTGCATTTGCAAAGGTAAAAATAAATGTCCCCTATATGCCAGTTTAATTCAAAGTCGTATATCTGTGTACTCATTCGCTCTTGATGTTTCTGCTCATTAGGCAGTTGACCTGCTACTTGACAGTGATCAGATTGTGCAGGTGCTGGGCAACCAACGCTCCAAGAGGTAACCATTGTTTTACCCCATGACTATGGTTTTAATTTTATCTTTAATTTTATTAAATGGTCTTTAGGTCTTCCTCATGCTGCAAAGATCAATGAAAGGAGCTTTACTTCTGGAAGACTTACGAAATGATTTCATGGTCTTTTAGTGGTTGTTTCAGGGACGGCTATTTACTTGCTGTACAAATACTTCTTTAAATTACAATCTAAATCCTGTATATTCTGAATAATCCGTTTCAGATATGCAATGTTGGTGGAAGATGGAGTCGTGAAGAAGATCAATGTGGAGCCGGATGGCACTGGGCTGACCTGCAGTCTCTCCTCCAACATTCTTGCTGAGCTGTAGGTTGCTGCTGAGCTTATTAAACCCAGTTCCTCTCCCTCAGTCGCTGTGAAAGTTGTACTAATAAAGCTCGCCACCTACCTATTCAAGCTTGGCCCTCTTCCCAAAGACTGATGCAAATGCTGGACCTTAGGATTAGGAGGAAAATGATTAATGCGCACAATAATGACATGAAGAGCAATTCCTAGGACAGTCCATTAGTCTTCAAATATTGTTACTTAATAGTTAATAAACCACATTCTTTTCCTCAGTGTGTGCTTTATGTGTAATCATTTATTATTCATTTATAATAATTGCTTGTTAAAACTCTACGCCTGCTTCAAACATGTCACTTTCAGTTACAGAGAGCTTTTATGAATGTTTTACTACATATGCAGAACAAATGGACGCTGATTTGTTTACAAACTGTGTTCACAAGTTCTGTTATGAACAGATGTGGGACTGTCTGGAACAAAAACTGAGCTTCCTGAAGTCGTCACTTTAGCATTTTGAAGAGTTGATGTTATGTGAGCGCATGACGGGGTGAGAGTATAGTTCAGCTGAAGTGATAAAGGAGACAATCGCCTGAGCACGAGCAGACACACCTGCGAATAAACCCACGTTAAACCATACATCTGTCTCTGTGACCTTGTTAATGTTACGAAAGCCTGCACCAGGTCAAAAGGTCTGATGTGGTTTTCATAAAAGCAAGCATGGCCCACCTTGAGCATGAAGGTCCAACATGTACTTCCCATCAAATTCCAGTTGTTCCCGTTTCCCTGGTGAAGTATGATAGAAATGATGGCAAACAGGTTCAGCAACGCCCACTATAATGCCAAGCTTGATTAAATGGGTAACCTAAGGGGTGCGTGTTCAGACACCTGGATCAATATGGAAGGGAAAGAAAGTATTCGCTTCTCTTAACTCTTATTTTAGACTCTGCTTAGTGTTCCAACAAAGCATCCAAGTAACTATGTGACTCAGTTTTTCAGACTCCCGTGTAAAATTGAATTGTCAGGCGAACATTCCTCCCACAGTTTCGACTTTCAAACTACACAACCTGTCAGAATGAGCTGCCACACTAATTGGTGTCACATCCTCTGCACCATGAGAACGAACATATCTTTGAACTTGCTGTTTAACCCGCTCTTCACATTCTAAAGTGTGTTGATGCTGCAACATTAACTCTTAAAGATGTTCAAAAGTTAATGCAGATGCAAAACCTACAAAAGGAACTACCTTAGTTTTTTTGCTCAGAAGACTCAGGTTCTACAGCTAACATTTTCTCATGGACACCGTCTACAAACACATCCTCTTCAAAAAAAACTTTCCTTTTAAAGTAGAAAATTTTGGGTCCTTTTTGCATTGTCTAGATCAAGGGTCTGCAACTTTTACAATCCAAAAAGCTTTTTCTACCCTCAGTCCAGCTTAATAAAACTCACTTGGATGTGTAAATTTTACCTGGTCTTTTGGAAAGAGATGCCTTATAATCCTTGATAAATGTCTGCTATAAGAAATGTCATTTTTAATAGAACCATCATTTTATTTTCAGGTTTTAAAATAAAGAGAAAAATAAAACCTTTGAAAAAGGAGGATAGATCTCTTTTGTTCTATGGGATGTTAATATTTGTGCAGACTTATGTAAAAAAAATAAAAAAATAAAAAAATAATTCTAACTTAATGACAAGAATAATAGATTGACAAAGATATTACTGGTATTTTTGGTGTCATTCTGTTGTGAAAATTAAATGCAGTCATTCCATGAAAAAGCTGAAAAGTTAGAGCCTGGATTTGGTATTATATCTAAATTTGTTCTTTATCATTTTTAGCCAGTTATTAAGAACCATTGTTGAAAGTCCCAAAAAAAAAAAAAAAAAAAAAAAACAACAACTGAGGAACTGAATCCTGCTGAAGAGATTGACAGATATGGGCGAGCCCCATTTGTTACCAACATGGCAACAAAAAGAGGAGACTCTACAAACGCATTTAAGTTAAATGTGAGATGAGTGATGGTACACATCAGCGGTGAAATGTCCTGCATGGTAGATTTTATCCAGAGCATGCCAAACATGATCAGTGTCCGGTGAGTATGCTGGCCATGCAAGAACTGGGATGTTTTCAGCTTCCAGGAATTGTGCACAGATCCTTGCAACATGGGGCCGTGCATCATCCTGCTGCAACATGAGGTGATGGGCGTGGATAAATGGGACAACAGTGGGCCTCAGGATCTCATCACGGTATCTCTGTGCATTCAGTATGCCATCGATAAGATGCACCTGTGTTCGATGTCCATGACATACGCCTGCCCATACCATAACCCGCCGCCACCATGGGCCACACCTCTCCAATGTGCCAGACGCCATCGAATGTGAGCACTTGCCCACTCAAGTCGGTTATGACGACGACCTGCAGTCAGGCCGAGACCCCGATGAAGATGAGGAGAATGCAGATGAGCTTCCCTGAGACGGTTTCTGACAGTTTGTGCAGAAATTCTTTGGTTGTGCAAACCGATTGTTCCAGCAGCCGTCCGGGTGGTTGGTCTCAGATGATCTTGGAGGTGAACAAGTGGGACGTGGAGGTCCTGAGCTGGTGTGGTTACACGTGGTTGGCGGTTGTGAGGCCGGTTGGATGTACTACCAAATTCTCTGAAACGCCTTTGGAGACGGCTTATGGGAGAGGAATGAACATCCAATTCATAGGCAACAGCCCTGCAGTCAGCATGCCAATTGCATGCTCCCTCAAAACTTACATCTCTGTTGTGCTGTGTGATAAAACAGCACATTTCAGAGTGGTCTTTCATTGTGGCCAGCCTAAGACACACCTGTGCAATAATCATGCTGTCTAATCAGCATCTTGATACGCCACACCTGCAAGATGGGATGGATTATCTCTGCAAAGGCGGAGTGCTCACCATCACAGATTTAGACCGATTTGTGAACAATACTTGAGAGAAATGGTTATTTTGTGTATATAGAAAATGTTTTAGATCTTTGAGTTCAGCTCATGAAGAATGAGAGCAAAAACTAAAGTGTTGCGTTTATATTTTTGTTCAGTTTTTGAGCAGTGTTGTAGATGCATGAAACATAAACTTTACCCGTAGAGATCCATTGCTTTTAATGTCCTTTCTCTCCCGCCTCTCCAAGTATGCTGCAAGAAGGGGAAAACTAAAAATGCGTCAAGCAGTGATATCAAGCCATGACACAACCAACTCTTATTTTTGACATTCATTTGAGCTGGCTATGATTAATAAAATAAATTCATAAAATACTCACAATCAACATTACGTTCCAACGCTTATGAAGACCATATGTAGATGTCGCGTCAAAACTTTCACAATTTAATATTTTGCGCCTGCAAGTTCATATGCAGGGTTTACAGTTCCCTCATAGCAATGACGTGATGGCGCGGGCGCGATGCATTGTGGGAGCCGGTGGAAACAGAAAGCAAATAGCTGGTTGCTTCTCAGGTTTGGTTTAATTTATTCTGAACTGGGAACTGCAAGGTATGTTTTTATGCTGCCGTATTTCGTAGCTGTTAAATCGTGCTAATATGCTGCGAGAATTAACGAGCGCTAGAATATTATAAACAACAAAGAAGTGGTAAGCGGAGAAATATTGTTGCTATTTTAGCCTTAAGGCGCCTTCAGTTTGGGCTACATCCTGTCTCAGTAGCGCTAATTTCAAACCTTGAGCTTAATCTGAGATTTTTAATTGATTGCGCAATATTTGGAAATAGCTAACACCCTCTGGCCTGCAGGATTTCTGGGGCAAAGTTTCTTAATGGAATGTGGCGCTAGCAGTGAACGTCGGGTTGATGGGACACCATCGTTAGCGCCCAGCTGCTGGTGTTGCGCGCCCATTTCACTGCTGTGACTCTGGAGCAGGAGCTTCTAATAAATACACGAGAGATTTTCCACTGTGATGAGAGTAGATTCTCTATCATGGGTCGGGAATGAACACTACTTACATTACGTGAAGCTTGCAGTAGACTTTGCTCTTCATTTGCTGTACAACGCTGAAGCTTTCGCGTAAACCTAACCAGAAAGGACAGTCTAGAGTCAATAAAAACAGCAGAATAGCCCTTTAATGAAGTGTGGTTTTGATACTGATCAAGCTGCCTTTCAGTTTTGCTACATTTCCTCCAATCAGTGTGGACGCGTCCGATTAGAGTTTAAGATGTTACCAGTAAACAGCTGTTAGATGACGCTCATGTTTGCTTGAATTATTTCCTAAATTATTTATTCAGTTTCCCATGGGTTAGTGAAGTTTTTTTTTTTTTTTTAATTGACTTGAATACATTGGTTTTATAGAGCTGAAATAATTTTAGTGTCTTACCTGTAAAATACTGTTGGCAAAAAAAAGGAGGAGATTTTGAATAAAAATTATGCCATTTGCTATAGCTTGACTTAATTTGTGATTCTTATGTTTCAGCTCAGCCCTTGGATCTCTGACACGGCCATGTCTTCAACATCCCAAAAACATAAGGAGTTCGTGGCCGAGCCCATGGGTGAGAAGCCTGTGATGGCTCTGGCAGGCATCGGAGAAGTCCTTGGAGGGAAGCTGGAGGAAAAGGGTTTTGATAAGGTGACTGTGTGTCTTTATTTCTTTCTAGATTTTAAAAATCCTCTGTTTTTCATATTACAGCTTGTGAGATAGAAACATCGTTTACGTAAGGAATAAGTAGAGATGAATCGTTAAAGGTTTTACTGGCCGATACCGGTGACCTGTTTTCTTTGAAGTCTGACATGCCTATTTAGATTTTGACTGATTAACTATATTATTGTTTGTGCTATAACATAAAATAGAAAAAAGAATGTCCTGTAAGGTCTTGGATAGGAGTTGTAGTTTAGACTTCAACAGAAAAGAAAGGAAGTATTTCATTGAATTTCATTGGTAGTGACAAACTAGTTTAGACATGTGAAAGAGAAGGCTTCTTCTCTTTCACTTTTTGTTTGATACAGTGTTGGCAAAATGCCAGCTAACTACGGTCTCTTCCTAAGAAACCTTAGCACTTCCACATCAATCTATTAACACCACAGCAGAGGTGAAGAGGAATAGGGATCTGAGCTGCTTTTCAAGTTCAGCAGCTTTAGAAGATTATTGGAGTTTTGTTTACCAAAGATGTCCTGTTCTTTTCTTCTAGGCCTACGTTGTCCTTGGGCAGTTCCTAGTTCTGAAGAAAGATGAGGAGCTTTTCCGGGACTGGCTCAAAGACACGTGTGGAGCAAATGCCAAGCAGCAACGCGACTGCTACGGCTGTCTTAAGGAATGGTGTGATGCCTTCCTATAAGCCCTGTTGTCAATCTTTTTTTTTTTTTTTTTTTTTTTTTTTTTTTCCTCCTTCTGAAGTCTGAAATGTACATTACCTCTTCGGCAGTCAGTTCAAATCGCAATTTATATTTAGTAGTTTTCACTAAATCGGTGAAGTGACACACGCCCTTTGCTTTGTTAGCTCAGCACAGCTTTAGGGTTACACCAGGACTTAAGAAACGCACCCTCACTGCATGATGCTGCCACTGCCACCATGTTTCACTGTGGAGATGGTGGCTTCACGGTGTTAGTTTTATGCCAAACATTTTCCATGTAGGCAAAAATGTTCAATTTTGTTCAGTATGATAATTTTGACGCTACTGTTCAGAAAACCCCTTTATTTGCCTGCAGTTCTTAGCATACTTGCTCCATTTCCTCACTAACATCGTGCCGTAACTCCACCACAGACTGCATCTCGTTTGAAGGGTCTTTAAGAGGATGTAGCATTTTTTTGGAAACAAAACTAAACGGACTTGATTCATCTAATTGCAGTAATGTTGTAGAAATGTGTGTGTGTGTGTGTGTGTGTGTGTGTGTGTGTGTGTGTAGAAGTTGCTGTTTATGGTTTGGACTTGCATATGAAGGAACGTCACCATTAGACTAGACCTGATCTGATTTAAGATCTTTCTGGAGCTGAAGATGGGAATGTACATGATTAAAGAAGCTGATGCTACAAACCTAGATACTATTAGGATAAACTATATTACCGGACTTCTAAATAAAATGTTTTGCAGTGCTTTTAAATGACTTTTCACTTCCACCTTCATTAAGTTTCAGTTGTATATTTAGTTATCAGATGCCTTAAAGCATGCTGTTAATGTCTATTTAAATCTAATAACTTTCTTGTACTAGCTAATCTGTATTATCTTAAAGCTACCCAACAGCTTTGACAGTGGTCACTGTCATTGTTAAAAACACTGGCCCATGTGTTTTCATCTGACTGAGAACTTTTTAGCTTTTATATTGTGTTTATTATAAAACAATAAACGGCATGTATCACATTCAATCACATATGTCATTTTCTGTGTTCAAGGTAAGAAATAAAAAAAATTTGAATCACAAGAGAGCCTTCATCTTTGATGACAGGAAGTTTTATTTCAGTGCTTAGTTTTCCAGGATACATTTTTCTGCCATATTTTTCCAGATTTGATGTTTGCAAGGTACTGACAATGCAAGGTACTGACAATGCAATGGATGGTCACAAAGTTCTGATCATGAGAGATAGTTTCAAATATCTTTCAAAGGGATTTATAACACAAATAGCCTGTTACATGAATACCATTAAAAACACTTTGGAAGAGACAGGCTCTCTGCACAGGAACGTCTCAGATCTAGATGGCCACACACACCTGTCTGTAAAAGTACATTATAACTGCTGTAGTTATTTTGTGCTCTAAAGAAATAGAAAATTATTCACAAAAGACTTAACAACCTAATAGCTGATTTTTGCTTCTTAAAGTACACATCAAATATCCTTAAATAATCCCTGGAATGAGCTGTAATGGGGTCAGTGTGCTATCAAACTATAAAATCTTCAATTTACAGTGCTCAAATACTTGGACTTGTTGCTTAGTTTTCACAGTAGCACCTAGGCATGTACACACGCTTCAACAGCCACGCTACGGCAATACTATAAATGAGTATAATGCTAAAATCTTGACAAAACCTAGAAATAAATGAATTATATGTTAAAGTTCATAAACAGCTATTGTCTTTAACTGATACAAGTAACTGCCAAAACACCAGGCATGAAGAATATGAGAGATGGTGCAAGTAAATGGGATGCAGCTTAAAAAAAAAATAGACTGACCTTCTGGTAAAGAAAGCATAATATCATCAGCATACATGAGAAATCTCCAAAGAAAAACTAATTTTTAGGAGGGAAATGTCAAACTTCATTTATGTCTGAACATATAGCACCACTGCAACTATTAGCTGAGTGTTGAAGTGTCGTATCAATGTTAAACGTGTTCCTAAGAATCTGAAAATAAAAAAATCTGATGAGTAGTATGTTGTACATTTTGGCAGTTACTTGTAGCTTCTTTGAGCATGAGATGTATGTGTTTGAAATCAGATGACAGCTTTTTGTTTATCCTTTAGGATTTATAGCATCTTCATTAATCAGATGTTTACATTTTTGACTCAAATACTTTTTTCTTCCTTTTAGAAATTTCCCAGATTAAAAAATTTAGATCAAGACATTTTGTAGCTGATTCTTAACTGTACATTGGCAGCTTTATATGTAAGGCTACTATAGTACACCGACGTCTTGTTTGAGTTGGAAGTACATGTACACACTGTACATACATGTACATACTGTACAGTTGTACTTTGAATCAACAACAATCCCTGATTTGTCTCAAAGCAGAGCGCAGAAAAATTTCTTCTCCCTGAAAGGGTTTTCTGAGGTGGGCACCGGGGTGATCAGGGGGTCGTCGCAGGCGTGCGCGTCGCAGTACGCCATCAGGTCGGCTGCTGCCTTTGATACCTGCAGGTGGAGATGAGATGATCAGCACGTTAGACATAAAAGTGTCTTTCCGATCGTAAACAGTGGCACCTGTTGTTGCTTCGCCCCTCTGACTGAAAGATGTGCAAACAAAGGAGAGTGGCATGGATTGGCAGAGCTCTGTGTTACTGTGCCTCTACAGTTGGAGTATGTGTGTAGCCACACAAGATTTAAAGAAGGCACTTGTATTTCAATCAGCTGCATGTGGGAGTGAAGACGTGTCAGCTTCAGATGTCCTGCTGTCCTTTTTGAGTTGATTTCAATATATTTGTTTAGACCAAAGGACCTAGGATTGTGTCTTATAAGGGCAGACTAACTACTTTTTAATGCTTTTTTAAAATTTTTTATGGCCACCTCCCTATTTGACACCAGCCACAGTTTATAGCCACGAGCCCTAATGTCTAGGAGACCTGACTCAGGTGCATTTCAGGTGTGAAGTTATATGTGATACTTTAGTTTGAAGTGCCACATTTATGCATCACTTTTTATGTTGATTTTGCTTTTCAACACAATTAAACTAATATGAAATACATACAACAGTTTCAATACAAATCATATATCTGTTATATACTGTTTTGGTATTTTCAGGTTTTTCATCTATGCCGACTGCAGTGTCACTGAACACTGCTGTCGGATTGTTCAGTGCTGTGCAAAACTTTTCACAATTTTTGAACTACTTTTACATTTTGTCACACTACAACCAAGAATGTCAGCGTATTCTTTTGGGATTTTATGTACTCGACCAACACAAAGTACTGCATAATTGCGAAGTGATAGGAAAAGGATGCAGTTTTTACATTTTTTACAAATAAAAATCTTTGTGGTGCACATTTGTATTCCACCCCCTTGAAGCAATACTGTCTTAACAAATTTTTGCCCATTCTTCTTTGAAAGATAGCTCAAGCTCAGTCAGATTATTTAGAGATTGTTCGTAAAAGTAGCTTTCAATTCTTTCTAACACAGAACCGTGGGGATGTGAACCATTCCACTGTCACTCTGGTTGTACGTTTACGATTGTTGTCCTGCTTAAAGGTGAACCTCTACACCAGTCTCAAGTCTGTCACTGCCTCTAACAGGTTTTCTTCCTGGGTTACCCTGCAGTTTGTTCCAGGCATCTTCCCATCAACTCTGACCAGCATTCTTACTCATTCTCAAGTAAAGCATGATGTTGCCGCCATTGTGTTTCACAGTGGGTATGATGAGTGGGGATAGAGTGCTAGTTTCCTGTCACGTCTTGCATTCAGGCAAAAACACACTTTATTCTCATTTCACCAGCACACCTTCTTCTACGTGTGTCCCCTACAAGGGCATTGGCTTGTGGCAAACTGCAAAGGGAGGTTCTAGAGGCTTTCTGTGAACAATTACTGTTTTCTTGTTGCTATACCATAACAGCCAGTTTCGTGAAATGCACAAATAATTGTCATGTCAACACATTCTCTCTCCTGACCTGTGGTTCTCTGCAGGTCCAACAGGGTTACCATGAGCCTTTTAATTGCTCCTATGATTACTGCTCTCCTCTCCTGAAACCGTCAGTTTAGGTGGAAGCCATGTCTTAGTAGGTTTGGAGTTGTGGAATACTTTTTAGTTGATAGATTAAACAATGCTCTGTGAGATGTTCAGAGATTAGGATATTGCTTTAAATGGCTTCCGAACTTTCTTTCTAAGCTGTCTGCTGCTTTCATTGCTCTTCATGATGCTGCTTGTTCTGATGCCTTCACAGAACATTCAGATTTATAGTGAGAGTCCATTAAGCACAAGTTGACATTGTTTACTAGTTAGGTAATTTCAGAAGGTATTTAATTGCACTAAATTTATTAAGGGGTTTCAGAGCACAGAGATTTCTATTTGTATAAAAAATAAACCCATATATGATTTTTTTCTTCCACAATTATATCCATACTTTGTGTTGGCCTATTACATAAGATCCCAATAAAGAAAAAAAACTATTTCAAGAGGTTGGAACATTTCTGCAGGGCACTGCAAATACTAACTGGTTAGATAAGGTCTCTTGTCTAAGAGCTTCAGCAATGACAGTTCTCACTTTGATTCCCTCGATTTCTTTCCCCGAGCTCTGCTCTTTCTTTTTGAACCATCTTGTGGTTGCATACTGTTTGAGAAAATGTACTCATCTGTCCGTTTCCATCTGAGGTTCATCACGTGTCATTGCACACATTGTGTGTAGCCCTAATAATAACTCGGAATAATGAAAAGCATCATGTTAGAGCCCCATTCTGAAGGCATCCTTGGCTTTTCATGCTGGATATTTTTGTTCACATTACGTGGCACAAATTTCGCTCCTGAAAAGGCAGTGTTTACTTTAACCTGAGCTGTACTACATACTCAAACAACTATGAACACAGGGGAACCAGAATGTAGATCATTATAAGGAAAAACCCAAGTATTTCCTGCATTTTCTTGTTAAATACCTCCGTTTTTGCTGTGAATCTTTTATTAATGAGATATTCACATTGATATTAAAATGTGGCTTTTTTTTCTAAGCTGAATTTCTGTATAAGAATAATTTATGGTTTTACAAAAGATAGCAGAAGCATCTATTTTGGATTTATCCGTCAATCTGGGTCCCATACTTATGGTTTGTTCCTTTAAAGAGACTAGATGCCTCTGCGAGGTGTTTTAAAGCCATCAGGATCTTCAATGAAACTAAAACCTTTGGGAAACGTTCCAGTGGAATGACTGGATCAAAAGTCAAAAGTGCCTTGCTGCTACTTTGTGAGAAATGAGCTCAAAGTTTTACACTGACATAGTAAAGTTAAAAAGTATTTCCCCCCTTTCAGATTTCTTCTGTTTTTGCTTTTTTTTCCTCACACTTGAATGTCTCAGATAATCAAACAAATGTTTATATTACAGAAAAATAACCTGAGTAAAACATATTTTTATTTTTAAGATTAAGAATATCTTTATTAATACTCCAGGGGGGAGAATTGCATTTTATTTATTGAAAAACAGCTATCCAAATCAATCTGACCCTATATGGAAAAAGTAATTTCCCTCTAAACTGATTAACTTGTTGAGTTGCTGCTAAGGGTTGTGTCACCCTTAGATCTGCCAATAAGCATTTGTTATAACTGGTAATGACTCTTTTTCATTTGAGGAATTTAACTTTGACTAGGCCGCTTTTCTGTTTCTGTAATGCTGTGCTGGTTAGATGCCACACATAACAAAAGATCACCTTCCAAAAGTTCCACTTTCATTTCATCATTCTACTTAATGTTTTCCCCAAAGTCTTGGAGATCATCAAGATGTTTTGTGGTAAATTCCTTTTGGTCAGTAGTGGTTGTGGCCTTAGAAGTCTGCCATGAATGTCATTCTTACCCAGGCTCTTTCTTTGTGATGAATCATGAACACATACCCCAACTGGGGCTGGCAAACCTCCAATGCTTTAGATGTTCCTCTGGGTTCTTTTGTGAGCATCCGAATGTGTTGTCAATAAGGTTCTGGAGTAATTTTGATACTCCTGGGAGCGTTCACCTGTGTTCCATGATATTTCCACTTGCCAATAATGGCTCTCACTGTGGTTCACTGGTATCACAGAGCCTTAGAAATGGATTTGTAATGATGTTGATAACTTTGTTTCTCATCTGCTCATGAATTTGTTTAGATCAGGGTCTACTTCATGTTGTCGGACAGGTTCTAAGTGATTTCTTGATTGTATGGGGCTAGCAGTAATCAGACCTGGGTGTGGCTACTACGACTAATCCCAAAAATGTGGTTAATCAAGTTCAATTTTAACATAAGCCCAGTTTGACTTGGATAGATGTTTCCCCTCACTTTTATTTTTTTTTTTTGTATTTACTCACTCTATATTTGTCTGATACTGAAATGTGTTTGATGACCCCAAAACACTGAAGTGTGACAAAAAAGCAAACACAGAAGAAATTTGTAAAAGGCAGCAAATATACTTTTACAATACTGCATATGTAGGGATAACAGGTGATACTAGTTTTACCTTTATCCTGCAGAAACTAGCCTCGATCTTCAGCTGTTCCACCAGCTTCCTGGCTTGGCCGACACTCATGGTACTGTTCACTGGGGTGTCTCCTTTCATCCTGGCCACAAAAACAGCAACATTTGTGGTTTTAAAAAAGGCTCCTTACATTAGACTTGTTAGTGCACTGTTTCTTGCTGTTGAGCTATATACACAGTGATGCACTATTATATAGTTGGTGATAAGATCTTACTGAAGAAATAATAGCGCTAAATGGCTCTGGTTGCAAAGCAAGCTTAAATCCTGACTGTCACTCATTAAAAACTATAAATATCTGTCATTATTGTGTCATAAACTCATCACAGCTGATTTATTATGTTGTTCTATACAGTAACAAACGACAGCATATTTCTTTGAAAAGGCAAAAGGAACATAAACTGGGCCAAGTGGGCAAGTCTATTCAACATGGCCCACTTATTTCCCCCAGTCTGTCAAGGAAAAGCCATAGAAAAATGAAATGCTAGGAGCAGATGACTGAAGCCATGAAGACAAGTATGAGATGAGGACTTTATATGCAGAGGATGAAATAAAAAGAGACATCAAATCAGATGGGTTATCAGCAGGGAACAGAAAAAAAAGCTGAGCAGAGAAAAGAGCAAATCTGCTTCTTTTATTCTGGACCTTTCCTCATTGTCTTCTTCCCTCTCCTTCCAACCATCCCCCTTTTCTCCTTACCCGTATGATATTCCTCTTCAGGTGCAATCTTCCCCCCTCTTCTCTCTCTCTTTTTGTTCTCCTGTCTTTTTCCGCCTCTCTGTGTCTTCCTCTGTGAGCTTCTGTTTTTTGGTGGTATCAGTGTAGCTGAACCCCACCCCTCACAGACTACAAGCCTTGGATGGTACCCTTCTCTGTACAGTCCAGTGCACTGCAATTCTGCCACAGTGAGCACTAGATTTGTGGTGGATGGATGGGATCACCCCCCTCAGCTGTGAATGGTACCTACCAGGAGGGAGGGGAAGTGGGGTGGGGGGGGTTGCCACCGGTGATGGTTCCCTTATGTGGGTGGACTGCACCACATCTGTGTGCAGGACCAACTAGATTTTCTCAGATTATAATATTCAAATATAAATCATAAGTGACTATATTTTTTATTTTCAGATATTGACTTAAAATATCATAGAAAATAAATCCCCCAAAGACATGACTGATGTGTCCCTGGGAGATTTCTGATGCTCACCCTCTCCTCCGTTGCTATGGGGACTGCTGCAGTCTGATTCAGTGGCTTGCATCACGTTAAAAAAAAAAAAATGTTTAGGTTTTTACTGTTCTTTAAATTAGTCGCAACTGGGAATAAAATAATGTCCGATTTTTTTGTCTTTTTGCATATGAGGGTGATGCACGAAGAATAAATAAAATGGCAGAGCGGGTTTATGTTTTCAGGATGCTCTCAGACCAAATACCCTGTCGAGCAAAGATGTCCACACCGCCGATACGTTTGGCTTGTTGTGCGATTTAAAATACATAGGTTTGAATGTGTCAGAATTAGACTGTTCAATAAAGATTACGATATGAATTTTACATAACAGCAAAGTCGATGAGGAAAGCCTCGGAGACGTAAATAAGATCTTATGTTCCTTCCGAAAAATGTTCGACGCCATCTTTGTTTCCTCTTCTTTAATGGCGCTGTGCTCCTGTCCTACACTTGTGTTTTCCAGCGGAGGGATATCTTCTCCTTTTTATCGTCCCTACCTATGCCTGCCGTAAATTGTCAATGGTGTAAGGGGAAAAGCAATAGCCAACTTCATATAAAGTCCAGTTTCAAAAGTTGTCGTAGCCTACCCCTAGAACTTCTTCCCATTTTGTCACGTTATATCCACAAAGCCTAGTACATTCCCAACAAAGATAGACCAACACAAAACAATTCAAAATTAAGTGGAAGGAAATTGATGCAAAGTTTTCAAACTTTCTGCAAATAAAAAGAAATATCTGACGAGAATTTTATATTCTATCTCCTTTACTTTAAATACATTAAATACAATCTGGTACAACTAAGTCATTAAAATAGAAAATATGGTTATACAGCGGTTCTGTGAAGACCTAAGAGGCTTTTTCAGAGAACAGCCTGCAGCTAAAAAAATATCTTTGAACATCTCTTGGGGCACTAGTCATCACTCAAAACGAGAAAGTATGCCACGACTGCAAAACTACCAAGATGTGCAGTTACAAGGCTGTATAAATATATGCTTTGATTTTTGCTGCACTTTTCAACAAATAAAATGCAAATAAAAATGTTATTGCTCACTTTTAAACTCCTAAATAGTCAGCTCCATACTATCACCATTCACACACCACTGAAAGATCTCTAGCCAACCAGCCAGTTTCTCCTAGATGTTCCAAGATCAAAGTTAAAACAAAGAGATGTTCGAACATTTGCTGTTAAAATATATGTGCATCCCTCAGAAATGTTAATCTTTGTTTTTAGGTTCCAAACATCAGATTTAGCTTAAAAATTACACACAGATCTTTTTTTTTTTTTTTTTTTTTTTTTTTTTTTAAATTCAAGCATTTATCTCATTACTCTGCGGAAAGACATGAATTCCCTCGTGACTGACTGACTTCAGCAGAGCAAAGAGCAGAGGGTGTCAGTAGATGTGAATGGTTGCAGTTATAGGACTCCATCTGCTGGCAGTTTTGAACGACTCCTGTGAGTGATCCCCAGAAACAAGCCTTATCTACCGATCTATCAATTGGAATTCACACATGTGCTTAGCCATTTGGGTTAAGGTAAATTACACAGTCAAATAACCACGGTTCTAATAATAGTCTAGATTTTAATTTATTTTATTTTGTTATTACTGGGAGCAGCAGATGGGGGAAAGCGGGGTGGTCCCAACAACGAAAGCTATGAAATGTATTAAGGTGATTTACACATCATTCTGAAGTGAATCTCTCCTTCATTAGGTTATGATGGAATAGAAGTAAGTTTAAGTAAGTTCTTCAGGCATGTATACTTTATCAACATACGACACTTTGCTGTACTTCTTACTGTATGCATTTATCCAAGCTACCTAACATGCCATGTAAGAATTAAGCACATTTCCCCCCACTTAATTAACATATACTAATTAAGTTGAACTTAATTACTGTAGTAGCACATAGGGACCTTTGAGTCTGGAGACACTAAAACTGAGAAACAACCTACTGTCTGGATTTACTACACTTTGATTTCATGCACTTGACTCAGAAAATCAACTACAGTCTGTGAAACAAGTAGAAAGACTGTCAGGTAAACCTGACAAATATGCAGAACTGATAAGCAAGTATGTCAGAGATACACTTGATAGTGGAGCTGTTGTTACTGCCCTCCGTAAAATCGTGGAATCTATAATAAAACCTACAGAATGTTCTTCTTATATGTCTCAAGTTTTGATTTTGAATTCACAGAACTGCTGTCTCCACATCGATGGCTATGATGGCAAAAGGTTTTCATTTTAACCTATTTGGGGTATAGGATCTGTAACTGGACTTTGTGGCTAAAAGACACCTCAAGGGAGAATTTATATCAAGCTTAACATTAATTATAATTGTGGAGATTGCTGAATTTTCAGTGTCAGAGTAAATTCTGCATTATGAGACTGTGTATTTGAACATTGTCCAACATGACCTATGCTGACGTTTTAGACACAGTTGCACAATAACTGCAATGACTACTGAGTCATAGTTACATACTATCATGCACCAATGACTGATGAGCTCTCAATTACTCCTCTCTACTCGTTGATCTTTATATCAGATATATCTACTAATACCTAACTTCAAAGCCTTAAAAATGATACTGAAAGCTGTTTAATAAATACATATTTTAACGTATTCATACCTTTTACATTTTTTCACATTTATTCATGTTATAAAAACAAATGTGACAGACCATTACAAAGCAACCTTCTCCCTTTGCATGTGTGGGTTCTCTCCGGCTTCCTCCCACAGTCCAAAAACTTGACTGCTAAGTTAATCACTCTCTCTAAATTGCCTTTAGGAGTCTGACTGTGCATGCATGGTTGTTGGATAGGAATAAGTATTCAGTTCTACTTCTCTCTGAATCAGTCAGTGATTGAATGCTGGGAGCTTGGTGGCCAGTCAACATTTCAGTAAAGACAGCAACCTTCCTGTATTCTTTGAAACAATGTTTTAGTAATTGTACCCAAATATCTAGTTTTTTGTTTGTTTGTTTGTTTTCCCACAAAAATTTTGTGCAGAAGTCACTTGGCTTGTCCATGTGGGCAGCTACAAGTTTCATTTAAGCCTGAAGGTGTTGATATTCGAGAACTGCTTTGTTCTTGGTCAGCGCGCTCTCAGTCCATGGCAATCTTAAACTAGACAGTGACACTGGCGATCCAACCGTATCCATTTTATCATCGACTTGATCCCTGGTGGTTCTTGGGTTGTTCCTAAACATATGACCAGTTAGTTTTCATTTTGGGTCAGATAGCTGAAGGTCGGATACAGTTGCGTGTTCCAACAGGAGAATGATTGCAAACACATATCAATACTGGTTTTGGGAGGCTGACATTAAGCTTTGTTAATGGCCTCCCCAAAGCCCGGACCTTGACAGCAAGAAATAAATAAAATTAAATTAAAATAAAATAAAATAATCATGGACTTGGTTTGGAAATTGGGTCCATGCCAGAAAGTCCACCAATGAATAAAATCTAACAATTCTGGTTTCTTTTCAACCGTTATCCAAATATTAGCTGGAGTGTATATTTTTGACTCTGTATGCATGATCTGATCATTTTATGGACTGGAGAAAATCAGTCTTCTGTACCCAACTAAGCTGAATGATGTGTCAATATTCCACCCTGGAAAAATAATGGGTCAAAAGCATCAAAGCCTAACCCAATAAGATATTAACGTCTATGATGAGTGTACGTAAACTTTTCACCAGCACTGTACATAGGTAAGTTTAAACTATAAAAAGAACTGTAGTCCTCACAGCCAGCACAGTCAGTACAGTAAAGCTGTTTGAAGAAGTTACATCAGGCGGATGCTGAGTTTGTTTTAACCTCTCTGCCTCTCTGATTGATCTGCCCTCTGGGTGCCGCAGCACGCTGTTGTCAATCGCAAACCATTCTGACGTAATGATGATGAACGAAGGAGATGATCATTTGAATCATCAGCCACAATTGTCCATTTGCATTGACAGAAACATAACGACTCGATACTTTCCAAATAGACACTACTGGCTTCATTCATAGATGAGCTGGTGATCTGTTGATCGTGCCAGCCTATCACAGTGCGTCGGTTCATAGCATGCTTTAGCTCAGAGCAGCTTTTAGAACATCAACACACACACCAGCAGATCAGCACCAATGAGCCTCAATCATCTCTATTTTATGTATGGTGGAAGATACATGTACAAAGCCTTACAAAAAATCTTTAAAGACCTTTGAAGTTTTGGGGATTTTATGTGACTGACCGATACAGGGTAAACAAGCAGAAGGAATCTGAAAAGTGTGCTCTACATCGGTATTTCGCCCCCTTTGATCTGATACCTACAAATAAAATTAAATGCAGCTGACTACCTTCAGAACTCACCTGACAAGCAAACATAACCCTTCTTTGTGGTTCAAGTCTTATTTGACAGACAGGTGTTTTTCAGTCCATTTGGATCTCTGATCTTCAGCTACAGAATCTCTAACATGTGGAGTTCCTCAAGGCTCTGCCCTGTTTTCACTGTAAATACTGCTTCTGCTGTCCATTTTTTGAAGATGATATTTAGATTTACATGCCAATAAAAATAAAACAAACAACTACAATGACTCTTTGAAGTTTCTATCAGACTGCACGAAGTTAGAGCATACATGGACTAGAAAAATGAATGAGTTCAGTTGTCAAATCAATCCTCTTTCAGCTACATTTTTTTAGCCAAGGTAAATTTCTGCTTTTCTTTTAGAGACAGAAAAAGTCATTCATGCTCTTATTACAACACACAGAGACCACTGTAACTCGTACAAGGGCATAGATCAATCTTCTGTGCATCATCTGCAAATGGTACAAAATGCTGCAGCTTGACTTTTAACCAGAACAAGAAAAAGTGAGTACACAACAGCAGTGTTAGCATCATTACACTGGCTCCCAGTCTGTTATCAAATTGCTTTAAAGATTATATTGTTAGGTTTTAAAGATCTTAACGGTCTGGCTCCTTCTTATCTTCAGGACCTTCTGCAACTGGATTCTTCATTAAAAACACTTGAGGTCAAATAACCAGGAACTTTTAGATGCTTCAAGATCCAGACTTAGAGGTAGAGGTGATCGTGCCTTTGCAGTTGCTGCTCCCAGTCTATGGAATACTTTATCTCTGCATATCAGATCTACTCAAAGTACAGAGAACTTTAAGTTGCTGCTACAGACTCACTTCTAAGGCATTCAAGTAAAAATGAGCCTGATAATGTGATTTATCTGTACTTTTATTGTGCTTTATGGGCTCATTTTATGATTTTGTTTTTACTTTACAATTACTCTTATTGGTTGCTTTTCTGTTTTTGTTGTCCAGCACTTTGGTGCAGGTCTAGTTGTTTTTAAAGCACTTTCTAAAGAAATGGACACTGACGTTGATGGAAGTTAGGGATTTATTTCTTCCCCTTGTGAGTTTCAGAGCAATGCTCATCTTGTCTGCTATCTGATCCTCTCTTGTATCAAGTTGGAAATTAATTCTTTATTCCCATTAGATAATTAGGGAACAATCAGTGTCAAGCATTAATTTAATTCCAAAATAACAGTGTGGCACTGGTTCAGTCTAAAAATATACTATTTCCAGTCCAGTGAACACAAGGTCTAAAGGAGTTACAGTGGAGCTAAATACTCTGTTTATCTGCGGACCCCTATGCATGTTTGACCAAATCAGTCATGGATTTATCTAAAAGCTGGAAGTACATGTCTGACCATGAACAAATCAATAAACATTAAATCACTGAACAGATGGACACCACGGCACACACATCTGCATCTTTATTATCCTTTGCAACATGTCATACAAATTTCTCAAAATCTCAGTATCAGCACGAATGCCTCAACAGTAGTTGAATGTTTATTTTAAAACAAAATGAATTGTACCAAAAATCTAAATAATTGTATCGTACATTGGGCTTAGCAAGGAGATTCAATCATAAATCTATCACTGATTAGCAATAATATTGGCCAAAATCACTAGTGCTGCAGAAAAAGCAACACAACTGCGACAGGAGAAATACTTTAACAGCTACACTTCGTTTTCTTTTCTATAATACTTGCAGAGGAAGACCACCGTGGACAGCTACAGATCCTGCGTTTGTGCATTTCAAGCTGGAAAACATTAGTGGTAGCACATGGATTTAAATTTAAACCTTTTAAGCAGGGCTCACCCACACTGTTGCTATCACCAGCCATCTGCTAAATGTGATCAACATACTCACAGTCTTTGATATAGCAGCATCGTGTTTGTCACAGTGCACCTCAGAAGGATTATGAAGAGTATAGTCGGTACATGGAGGTAAAAACGTCTAAATACAAGGACCAGATGCTACAATATGAAAATATTACAATTGGTTAAAGAGAAACAATCCATTAAGAAAAGGAGGAGGAGGAAGAGGCAGCAGAAGAGAGATACAAGGAATATCACATGAGTTTCTGGGTCTCTGGGGGAGGTGGGATGGAGAAACAGCACAGCGTTACTACGACGGTCGTACCTGAAGAGTTCTTACCCCCATCAGGTAGGAGGGAGGTTCTCTACTTTGATTTATCTTCTTCAGTTATCTCACTGATAACTTGAAATTCAAAATTTGGTACAGAAAATTCCACAATATTTGAAGGTAAGCCTCCAAACAGGAATAACTGAGTTTCCATGAATAAGCAATGCAAAGATATACAATGTTCCCAGATGCACAGCAAGAAATAACGCTCCCCCTTTTTTTTCATAAGCAACACACAAACAGAAGATCTCAACACACATATAGACACTAACACACACTCACACACAGAGAGGCCCTTCAGTTCCCATAAATTAACAAAAAAATTTCCTTCAAACAGTCTCTCGGGTACAAGCGTCTTGAGGTCAGCTATACGACCCCACTGTGCAGCAAATTCACACAGTGCGGCATTAAAGTAAATGCTTGGGCAGCCATTTTGCATATAAAGTTCATACAAAAATCTGGTAGCAACAGCAAGCGAGCGAGCCCTCTCTCTCTTTTCAAGGCAAGCTGAGCTGCAGCGATGGGAGGAGTGGTCGGGTGTTGGGCTGATGTTTCTCCAGCTGAAAAAAAGGCGAGAGGTAAAAAAAACCCCAAAACAAAGCAAAACACAAGAGCGCCATGTTGACTTTTGCTCGCCAACATCCAAACTGTCATGGCAGAGTTGGAGGGAGTCATTCTGTCCATGAAGGCCTTCATGTTTTAAAAAAAGAAAGACATGTAATATAACAAAATAAAGAAAAGAAGTATGGCTGTAGAAAAATATAAAGACTATAACAAAGTCAATCAGTCAGAAAATAAATCCACCAAGCAAAATTCAGGATTTGTTCATCCAGTCACCACAGCAGCTGTGTACCACTTTACACAAACTAAAGGCATTTTGGTTTTTAGAGAACTGGAGACAGGCCTTATGTTAATCACAGCTCGATTGTGGAAGAAAGAAAAGAGATAACCACAGTTGAAGTAGAATATTTAAGAAAAACAAAGGATTCTACTGATTTTTGATCTGTCACATGCACAGTCTTGATTTTAATTTTGCTACTGTTTCGACTTTCAAGTAATTTGTTTAGAAATATGTAAAAAATCTGCATACCTAGCCCCCCACCACCATCAATAAAAACAGAAGCTATTGCATTAAAGTTTGTGAGGAGTTCAATAACTGTATTCATTTCCAGTGAAAGTGTGGACCATTTTATACATCTGATGACGTCAAATTACAATGCCTTCATACACAACATTAGCTCAGATACCCATAAACCTTATTGTATATTATTAGGTTTTTATTGGATGGATTTATAAAAAATAATCTAAAAAAGTGTGTCATGCAAATGTGTTCAGCCCCCTTTACTCTAATGCCTCTAAATAAAATCCAGTGCAATTGCCTTTGGATGCTTTTCATTAAAGATGGCTTACAAATCTGGCCTTTACTGAAAAGTGGCTAGGTGAAAGCCATAAGACGTCTTGTTTGCAATTTACAAAAAGCCATGTAGGGAACATAGCAAAAATGTGAAAGGTGCAAGCAAAACCCTGTGTGGTGGAAAATCAATGCTGCACATTCCCGTTCAACACACATCCCCACTGTGAGATACATGGTTGTGGCAGTATCAAGCTGTGGGGACACAGGGACAGGGAGGCTGATCAGAATTGAAGGAAAGATGGATGGAGCTAAATACTAGACAGAGCTGGAAGAAAACCTGTGACAGACTCGAGACTGAGATGGAGGTTCACCTTCCAGAAGGACAACAACACTAAACATACAGCCAGAGAGACAGTGAAACTGTTTCAATCATGCTATAGTTATATCTTAGGCAGATCTAAATCAGATTCTGAATTTTTGGCAACATTGGGAAATTGTTGTTCACAGATGCTCTCCATTCACTCATCTGAGTGAACTTGAGCTGTTTTATGAAGAAAAATGGGCAAAATCTCAGTCTCTATATATGCAAAGCTGGACTAAGACTTGCAGCTGCAGTTGCCGTAAAAGGTAGTTCTCCAAAAAAAATAAAATAGAATAAAATAAAAAATGGAGCCACACTTTCAGATTTTCATTGTAAAAACTGTAGAAAAGAAACTTGTCCTTTTACTTCTTCTTTACAATCATGTGCTACTTTGTGTTGGTCTGTTTAATAAAAATCCAATAACATACATTAACAACTAGAATAGAACAAATACTTTTGCTGTATGCACTGCTGTTAAAAACATATACTCTTATTTTAGAAAAATCATTACCAACAAATTAAAAACCATCATAGCTAATTAGATACAATGTTTTATGTTCTGCTAACTGAAGATCAGTTGAAACTGTACCACTTCAATCTAACTTGTCGAATAATCTGTTTTTTAATTGAGTTATACCAAGCTAATTAGCAAATTGAATCGAATCCTCCTGTAACCGATTATGTTGTCTCTTGCTAAACAGGATGTGTGTCTGAATCTGAACCACTCAGGAAAATAGTTCATGGTGAATCAAGAAACGTTTCCTAATCAACCCAAACTCCTTGTTATCAAGATAATGCATAGTAATGAGAGACACGGTTGAGAAGCTCAATATATGTGCTGTAAGGCCAAATCAGAGGAGCTTAGGAATAATAACACCAGGACTAATGATAGTTAATGGTATGAAAGTAATTAGAATATTTTTGGCTTGAAGACTGTAAATAACTTAAACTGCATCAGCAGCCAGACATACTCTGTTCGATGAATGTGATTTCCCCATTATAAAAAAAACACTTCTCCAAACTGCAGCAGGTCAGATTTTTCTTGAGCAAAAATAATTATATGACCTAAAAAGCTTTGCAGGGGCTTAAATGTCACCCATGTGCTCTTCTGAATTTCAGAAAACCCTCTGCAGGTCTGTTTCATGCTACATATTAAACCACTTTTTTAAAAGCAGCAAACAGAGAAATAAAACTTAATGTAAAAACAGTTTACACACTTGGAGAAGATTTAAAGCACATTGTAGAAGCAGGAATCATGCTGCCAACCCACACGTCTGCTAAGGTGTATGCTAGAAAATGTTCATGTAGTGTAATAAATGCATTTATACTGACCTTATTCAACTGTATAACCTGCATTTCTAAGAGTACAAAATAACATTGCATGTTAATGTACCATTTAAACCCCAGTTTGCAAGACTTTGCCTTAACCACTGAAACTTTCCTTACTAGGTCCACACCACACTGTTCCACAGTTCAAAATAAAAAAAAAAACACAATGAAACTGATCAAATGAAATCAAAAATAATGATTTAAAAACAGTAATTGAGGTCTTATTTCATCTTTCTGATAACCAATGAATGGGAAGTAAAGTGCATTGCGCTGCTACATGTGGCGGAGACAGTAAAGAGCTGCTGTAGATGAATGATTAACAATGAACTCTTCCCATGTTGCATTCAGGTTCTGTATGCATTTATAATTTAGGGCAATGAAGTCACTCTTCCTGCGTGAACATAACTGTAAACAGGAACAAAAAGGAAGAGGTATCAGATTTAAAAAAAAGATATCTGAATTATGTTGGAGCTGTACAAAATATTGGCACATTATCTTATAAACAGTATACTGGATGGGGTATCAAATTGTCTAGCAATTAAACAAATGAACCATCCAGTCCACTGTCTCATGTTTCACAGTATTAAAAGTGCACTATTTGCCAAACCCACCAAGATTCTCCAGTACTCTGTACCTGTCATTCTATAATGTGCTACACTCTTTTTCCTTTTAATGCCCATTTAGTGCTACACAGTCCTGACCTTTGACCTCCTTCAAACCTGTGTCTCCACACCATTTAATTTAGGCATCAAGATCCGAGGAGTCACCCCGGAGTTAAGGTCCCTCTCAAACTCGAGGAGCTGACCCATGAAGTTCAGGTTGGGCGACACCACGGGCCGACGGCTCCGCACGTATTTGTAGGCATCTGTCATTGTCATGAGGGTGTGCTTCATAAGGTAGGCGATGACGATGGTTGCAGAACGGGACACACCTGCCTGGCAGTGAACCAACACACCCTGTCCACTCTGATATGCCTCCTCTGGGGATGAGAACAACAACTTAGTAAATTTTTGCTGTAATATATAAAATGTTACTTTTTTATATTTTATACACACACACACACACACACACACACACACACACACACACACACACACACACACACACACACGTATATACTGCCTGTCACTGCCATTTTGCTGCTGTTGCACAGAAATTTCCCCATTGTGGAACAATAAAGGATATTTCTATCTATTCATTGTAATGTAGACATTGAAGTTTAAATATTACAAGAATACAAAACCTGTCTTTGCTTGAAAGTGGTTTATTTTAGTGTATGAAACCACAAGCGACTAAAACATAAAAACACAAACACACACAGCTCTTTGTCTGGGCCTCCAGGGTTTGTATGGATGTCAGTCACTAAGCTGGACCTTACAGCAGCCTTTGATACTGTGCACCACTCGGTACTTGTCTTGCCTACATGACTATGTTGGTATCCATGGCACAGTCTTGAAGTAGCTTACCTCTTACCTGACTTAGAGAACTTTTTCTTTCATGCTCAGTGGCCCCCCTTCTTCAACTGCTTCTCTTTTGTGCGGGGTGCCACAAGGTTCCATTACAGAACCTCTGCTTTTTTCCTTATACGTGTTGCCACTTGGATCAATCATAACCCAGCACAATGTCAAATTCTCTCAGATTTATTTACCATTAACACCAGGATGAAATAATCTACAACATTCCCTCTTTGACTCCATCTCTGCAATAAAACAGTGGGCACTAAGCCAGAAGTTTGTTTTTAAATGAACAAAAAACAGGATGGATTTATTTGGTGACAAAGCTGCCATTGACCCTGGAGTTTTGACTACTAAATTCATTGACTGTTTTGTTTAATCTACCGTGTTTTTAACCTGCTTTTTATGTTTTCTTTTATGGACTGATTTTAATCACTTTGATCATCAACACTGTGCATGTGTAAAGGGCAATATAAATAAAAATAAATGATTTATTAATTGATTGACTGAGCTGTTCATATTCACATAAATATCAAATACATACACATAAAATATATTAATTCCCGAAAACAGTGAATGGAAAATGGAATGGAAATTTAGAAAACATCATTATAGCTAGTTAAAAAGGGAAAGCAATGAAAACACAAATAGTCCTTTTGTTGAACCTAACCAACTACAATGAGAGTGGAAATTTCACATTCTGGTTTACTTTTACTTAACTGGATGCTGAAATTTGATAGCAAACCTTTGCCTAAATGCCAGCAGACCTGCAAACAAACTAAATCTCAATACCTAAACACAACAATTACACAATTACACGCATAGAAGGACATTGAGTTTTTAGAAGTTGAGTTCTCACCAATAAATTCAAAAACCTCTTCAAAGTACTGGCGGAGGTTTTGCTTGCTGTTGTCAGTGGCTGGGAGCCTTTTGTAGCGCAGACCAACATTGGTGTGGTAGAGGGGCAGGTGTGTGGTCACATTTACCACATAGCCAATGTTGAGGCGTAGCAGCAAGTCCAGGTCCTGGGCGTCTCTCTCGTTCCCCAGGAACAGGAAGGGCAGGATTGGGCTGATGACTGCGTTCTCCGCATCGGGAGTCATCACAGTCTCATCGGACAGGGAAGCAGGCAACGACGAAGACAGTGGCAAAGAGAGCCTCACTGGGGAATAACAAGGAAAGTGTGGACATGCATTGGCATTTTGAGGAGTTCAAAGTGTGGCCATAAAAATTAAATTCATACAAAGGGATATCTACTTCTGGTCACTGCTAAAAAAAGAACCCCATGCTTGACATTCATTGGGTATAATTTAATGCTAGCATTTTGAACATTATGTAGCTACTTTAAAAAGTGTTTTAATGTTCTCAAATGTATCTTTCAAGACAATTGCCAAAAATTATTTACAGTTACAATTATTACAAAAACTCTAAAAATATAATCAATGCAGGTTTAGCTTGTGGTTGGTGTTTAGACTCTACCAGATGTTTGTGTATGTACTTTCTTCATTAATAAAGTGACTTAACCTGCTCTACTTGGGTGAACTGTATTATAGTCTTACTTCGGTTGTTCTCCTCATCTTGTTCTCTGTTAAGGGAGTTCAGGGCCAGGTGAAGGGACTGAGCTGATGGCAGAGAGTGTCCTCCCTCCCTCTCTCTTTGCCAGGGTTTGGGTTTGATGAGTGTGCTTGGGGCTGAAGGTGGAGGGGAAAAGGACACAGGTGAAGGCGGAGACATGGAGCGGGGAGAGGGCGATCGTGGATATACTTGGCCATGCTCAGGACTGTCACTCATTCCAACATCTTCTGCTTTATTTAAGAGTCTCTTCAATGAGTTGCGGCCATCATCATAGCTAGATCCCATCCTGCTACCTACAAAACCGAGTGCAGCCATTTTGCCCTGCTGAAGCCGTCGTCGGCCAGCATGGTCTGTGAAATTAGTCTGTGCATATTCCTGAAGATTCTGACAGTCCAAGAGCGCAAGGCTGGTTCCGTTTACTGCCATTCTGGGCCTGGCTAGAACAGGTTTTCCCAACACCCATCCCAGTGCAGTTGTTCTTTGGGCTTTAGAATGGGTCATTTTTCTTGGCCAGTTTCTTCAGGCCAGATTGTGCGGACGCTGTAGTCGTCATCATCAGCATGTAACATAGCCATTGGGTGAGTGGTCACTAAGCCTCTTCCCGGGGTTTTCCCTCGGCGAGGGTTTGAACGTCACCACTATGGGTCGCTGCTGCAGTAGCTGCAGGAAGAACTGCCAGTCTGAGATGCTTTGTTGTTGCAACCAGACACGCAACCTTTGAATCGCCCCGCAAAGGGGTTGAAGAGGACAGAGAAGTACAGGGAAGGCATCCTCCAACGAGCTTCTTCCCGAAGGATTGCAGGACTCTCAAAGTTTCCAGCCTCTCCACCGCAGGAGGCACAAGGTAAAGGTTTGAACAGAGCTGTTCGACAGTCAGAAGCAGTGCTGTTAGATGAGGAAGTGTTTGATGTGGAGGCAGTGGAGAGACAACCACCTAGATTCTTTAGACCCATGTCTTTACTTCCTCTCTTCACTGTGCCAACATTGTGGCCACAGGAAAATGAGGTAGAAGTGCTTCCTCCACCTCCTTGGTAACTGGAAGAGTCTCCTTTACACCCCGCGCATCTTACCAACCTCCAGCAGCCACAGTTGAATGGGTGTGCACAGTCAATGGTGCAAGTGTGGTCTGGACTTGGGAACCCTCCGACATGGGAAGAGCAAGGGGACAGTGGAAGACCGTGAAGAATGTGAGGGCGGTGATCCCTTGAGCGAGGAGGGTAGGGTTGGTTAAGCTGCTGAAAAGAGACTGGGGCATGAGTGGTTTGGGATGGGGGAGATGAAGGATAGGTGGAGTTTAGGATGGCAGCATGGGGAACAGGAACAGAGTGGTGGTGGTAGGGAAGACTGTGGCTATTATGGCTTTGATGAACAGTTCCCAGCTTGGAACTTTTCCTGTGACCCAAAGAGGGAATTCTTGGTCACTTCTGTAATGCAAACTTGAGTTTTTCTTTCTCCTTTTCACTTCTGAATGTATGCTGCTGTGCCTGAGCAGGGACAAACTGGAGAATCCCTCCAGGGGACGATGACAGCTGACGAACTTGCTGTGGCTTGTGATCGAATCCACAAGGCCTCTCAAAGTTTCCGGTTTTTCTATCACATTGTCCTTGATCTAACTGGGAGGAGACACATTTCCCTCTGCCAACCTTTTACACTTCCAGTGCGCCCTAATGAGGTTGCTTAATCCTCCCCGTCTCCCTTGTCCACCGATACCTTGATATCAATAGTATGTGTGTGGGAGGGAAGCCTTGGGGCAAGTGTTACTGTGCCATTGCTATGGCAGTGGCTCGGGATGTGGGGGACACCTGCTGGGATGACAGGCTGGTCGCCCTTGAATCTCTGCACACGGGATGACCTGCGCTTGCATTCCACACTTACAGATTTACACACGGGTGAATAAAAATGGGAATGAGAGGCATGTAGATGCGAAGGCTGGGAAACTCGTCCATTGGTAGAGGCTGTTATTTGAGAGGAATGCTGTGGGATGGTTTGTGGGGAAGCCTCACACACGTTTTTGGGGCGCTGAATGACCACTATGCGCTCGTCAAGAGGGAGGGGAGGCATCTGGGTTTATGCAAAGCTGACCAAAGAAAAAGAAGAAAGACAGAATCAAATCAGTCAGGGATGATTGTATATATGTATATAATTCCAGTATATGGAATTATATACATATACTGGAATTATTACAAAAGCACTTTACATTTCACTAATTGGGCTGTAAATAGCACATGCCAGTGCATGGCTATGGACAACAAGTTGTAGCAATGGACTATATAGCCCTGTTATATATTTTTGTATCTTAAACTATGGAGTATTTATGAAAATAAATAAGGATAACTGACTGTGAAAATCTAAAGTATACAAGATTAATACCCTTAAAACCTTCTCAAATTTTAAAATGTTACAACTGCAAACATGCATTTTAGTTGGATTATGTTTATATGTGAAAGACCAACACCACTAGTGAAAAAATCATGAAGTGGGAGAAAAATAAAATTGCAAATCTAGAGACTGAGGTTTTTGTTCATTCTTCTTTATAAAGTAGGTCAAGCTCTCATAATTTGTGAACAGAAATGTTTAAGTCTCTTGTTTGGAATTTACCCTGGACTTTGACTATGGCCATTTGAGACATTATTATGATTTGATCTAAACCATCTGATCAAATCATATAATGATTAAAATGACACACAAGTGAACTTTTGGGGTATCAAAGTAGATGGGGCAGAATACAAATGATGACCACACATATTTAATTTTTCTTCCACTTCTAATTATGCACCACATTGTGTTGGCCTGTGTAGTGGAATTTTATGTGTTGGCTTGTGGCATCAAATCTCAGTACAATACACATTGTTTGTGGTTGTAACGTGACAAAATGTGAAAGACCTCAAGGATGTTGGATACTTTCCATGGCACTGTAACTCCAAACACTCAAAACTGGTGACACATGTTCATAGCAAATTCATATGTTTTGCATTTGCAAGTCACTTGCAGTTTATGCACAGCAAAACATAATGACTGTTAACATAAACAACCTCTGATGTTAAACCTTGCAGAAACTTACCATACCATACCATACCAATTTTATTTCTAAAGCACTTTAAACACCCACAGGAGCAAAAATTTCATATTTGCAGCAACAAAAGGAGAAACCTAATAACAGGACAGGTTCCTTTCAGGTGCATGTTTGACTGGAATGGGATATTACAGTTCATGTATCCATTCAAACAGCATTTCCCAGTCCTGGTCCTGCTTATACCATGGACAATGACGCTTGTCTGTAATTACAGTTTAAATTGTTCCCCTTGTAATATCTGAAGGTGCTAACCTGTTTGCTGTTGGCAACGTATAATCCTAGCTAATCCTTGATGGCAGTGAGGCTTCTTAAAAGCTAAATCCCAAAAGCTGTGATAAATGAGCTGGAAACAAACCTTCATCCCCTCTGAGGGTTCCTCATTCTTAACAAGATGCATTCATGGGAAATAATAAGCCAAGTCATGGCTCATGGACAAAAAATAGCTAAAATACTATAATAGAGTGGCTTTCAAACATGTTTAAAGTACCAAGTTTTTGTGATGCTAAACTTTCCCACAATGCAGTGAAACATTTATTCTGAAACATTTCAGATGAAAACAAACATAATATTAAGGAGTAAATGTAAAAAGCAACCAAAAAGATGCAATAATCCAGCTGCATAAGGGGGCACAACCCTAAACCAATGGTGTCCAAAGTCAGTCCTCGAGGGCCGGCATCCTATATGTTTTAGTTCTCTCACTGGTGGTAGTAACTACCTCCTCTGCATGTCAATGTTCTGCAGAGGCCTGCTAATGAGTCACCATTTGATCCAGGTGTGTTGAACCAGGGAGAGAACGAAAACATGCCGGATCCCTGTCCTTGAGGACTGACTTTGGACAACGTTGGCTGTCCAAAGTCAGTTGCCCTAAACTATACATTGCATTCAGTCTTACTGAGGTCAAACCGACCATTAATTATATTACCGCTGATAACCTGAAATGAAGCTCACCTGTGCTAGTAGGATTTTCTGTCTTCTCTATATTTGCACCCTTTAGAAAAGCCAGAGGAACAGAAGGATCTCATCGTACAAACGTATCAGTTAGAAGAAGGGTTCCTTTTCTTCTGCTTGAATTTGGATGAAATTATGAACTGCTCCAAATAATTTGACATAAATCTTCAGCTGTCTGCTAAAAGGTGAAGCTGAAGATGGATTTTATTTTTTAACATCACTGGAAGTCTAAACCGTAGATCCAACTCAACAAAAGAATGGCTTCACATGGGGATAATTCATTTAAATCTGATTAAAATATGTGGGGTCATCTGAACAGAGCTGTGAGCCAGGGTGATATGATGTCCTCACCAGTCCGATTCTAATCCTAATCTGATTTGGAGAACCTTTGTAAGGTAGAGTTGGTAATTGGTAAATATTGCGCAGTCCAGATATGGGATGATGGAAAACTACTTCTGATAAGACTGAAAGTTAAATCAAATGTGCATCAACAAAGCTTTTGTTTAAGAGTGTGCACACATCTTATTTAATTGGACCTTTTCATTTTACTCTTCAAAGCAGATGTCTTTGTTTTTCAGTTGAACTGTACAGAAAAAAATTTCATTTTGTGTATTGTTTATTACAGTTTCCTTTTTTGACGACACAAAAACCCTAGTGATGTGAACACTTTTGAGAGCCTGTAACACTGGTGAACTTCATGTTAAATCTGGAGAATATATCAAAATGCCTGTGTGTTTTGAGATATTTAACCACAATATTTGCACCGGATAGTATAATTACAAAAGTATAATTACAAAATAAGGATAAGTTATAGCTTGCCAGCTTGTGTAACCTGAGACAAATAATAGAAAAAAAAAAAAATCAATTTGCATTTGCTGTTTCTGGACTGCATTGCAAAAGGCAACCAAGAAAGTGACTCATGTCTAATAGCTTAGAGCATTTCTTTTCTTCAGAGACTGCTTGAGTGCTGGGGAGTCTTGTCATCATCTGAACTGAAAAAACTTCCAGCCTCCATTTATCGTATTTGTTCAGCCTGCCTTTGGTATAAACAGAATGAAGCAGCTAATTTCTTTGGGCCTGTCAGAACCAAGCATTTGTCCATGCCATGGTATAAACAGGGAACCGCATGCACAACAACACAGTGCAGTTAAGAAGTAATTTTTCATATCATTTTATAGCAAGAAGAGATTATCGGAGTGTTTCTCAAATGCAAGCAGTGTGCAAAATAAACAAGATACCATCTTAAATTGCTTCTGTGATTAATGTTACCTATAGCAGGTGCATACTTGTTACAGACGTTTGATATTAACATTCTTACAGTACGTCATTATAAGGCTGCTGCAAGTGACATTAGGATGAAATATTACTGCCATTAAAATGAAAATCCACCCTCTTGATACATACACGGGTAATTATAATTAGCCCCCGATCTTTGCTTGATGAAGTGCTTTAATTTCCTCTTTGCCATCCAGCAGCACGGCTCTGTGGGTGGCAGGACTGGTCAGCATGACGATGTTAGCATGCTAAATTTAGCATCAAGTTCAAGTCTGTTTTGGCTAAAAATGCTCAGAGGTTTTCTCAAGGGAAACAAACTCAGCTATTAAATTTAAGCAATTCCTCCATTGTGTTAAAGCATTTGGTCTCTGCTGCTTGATGCCAGTGGAATAATGGAGAGTAACATAAGCACATTCTGTTTTGGCCTGCATTTGCTCGTATGCCACATGTGTCACGCTCATCTTTCACCCAATAAGTAGTGCATTCTAATGGACTTCACACTTTTTACTGAAACTACTTGGGTGGTTAGTTTGGCACTTAGCAATGGGTGAAACACATACGGTATCAAGTGGAAATTCTAAAGTTATCTGTCCACACAGGAAAGTTTTATTCTGAAACAGGTTGTCAGTTTTAAGCACACTCGCATCTACATGAACCCTTTTCCAAAAATGTTTTCATCCATACATAAACACTTAGAACAGCCTAAAATTCAATTTTTACTCCCCAGACCTTTAAGTGGTGCTAAACATGGAGTATGAGACGTGTGCATAAAGCCTCCATGCAAGGTTAGCAGTAAACACAAGAAAACAAAAATAGTGAACAACAAAGAATAAGTGGAGTCATTTGTGTGGAGTGACAACGACGTCACATTGCATTATAAATCTAATAAAGGGCAAGACAAACATACTGAAATTCAACATATTGAAATTGACAAACATAACAATGACCTCATTGTTGTCATTATGTATAATGCATTTGGGGTTATAGGTCAGGTTAGATGGTTTGCTAATGGCGTTTTCACAAAAGAGGCACTTTTGATGTCCACATGTATACGTGAGGGTGAAATTTTCACATTGTAACCCGTTAAAAAAAAACAAACAACAAAAAAAATGTCTTGAGTCCCCTAATTATAATTGGTTACTTGCATTCAACTGGAATGCATATAAGCAACCCTCACCCAGTCCATAGCCCCTCCCTTAGGGTGGATTTTCATTTCAACACATTCAACACATCCTTGAAGCCATAGTTCTAAAGACTCTTTTGGGGAATGGGAGAGCATTGGGAAGACCTGGAAATTCACAACACTGGCTGACAGTAACAAAAGTGGTCAGAGATAAAATACAGAAGGACAGTTCATACTGATGCACCATAAACCACAGACTACAGGGAGAGGAAGGAACATGTCAGAACAATTGTGGAGGGAGTTCAACCCCAACACAACACAGTTACCAACCCATTGGGAAAGCAACACACGCTCCGGTGTCTCCATGTTTAAATCCTTGCGCAGTCTGGTGATGGTATCTTCATCTCTTTTCCACCCCTCTTTTTCAGCCTTGCCTGTAGTGGAGGGGGTTGGGGTTACATTGACCCAGTTTTATCATGGTGGAAGTCACTATCACTCTGATCACTTTCCCCTCACAAACAGAGTGTGTGACAGAAAGAGCGGGCTGGCCACTGGCATTTTCACTCAACTACAGTTACAGCTTGGGCCAAACAGAGAAGTTAAAAATACTCAGTGGTAGTGTCACTGTCTGATGTTTACACAGTATTTTAATGGAAAAATACAGGAGAACGAACAAAAGTGTGAGCAAAAGCCACTGCTAAGGCAGTAGCACAAGCGCTAGTGATCATAGAGGTCTGATTCGTCATTTCATCTGACAGCATGATTAGGCCAAGCATTCTGCCTGATTTGCTTAATAAGTCTAATCTCTAATCGGATGCTCTAAAATAAGACACATAACATGTAAAGTCCTATACTTTATAAGCAGTTTTAAATTATTCTGAGTGTTTGTCCAAAACTTAAAAATGTATAAACTAAAAAAAAGTGATTTAGTTGCATTTATTATATATAGATCATTGAGGTGTCTCAATGTATAAATACACTCAATTTAAAGGTGGATTTTAAAAAAAATCAGTGTTGAATGGTGTTAGAGCAAACAAAACACATTATATCATGCTTTTTAACCCATCTTTATCAAGGATGTCCATACTTGTGGGGGCATTGTATGTAGCAGAACTTTGTTGATGTGCATATACTTAATTGGAATTATTCAAGATCGTCCTGCTTGTGTTAATGCCTGTAATCGGATACGTGCATCATTTTCATTTAGTATTATAGCCATTCTTCTACTGGTGGCCGTGTCTGCGGGGTTTTCACTTCAAAACTGATGAAAAATCCACCAATTTGGGCTAAAACAACATTTGATATCCTGTCATGTTTCTGCCTTGTTTTCTCTGCACCTGAAGGCAAACTGCTTCAAGAACAAAATGATCTACAAAGGTCTTAGAACTGTTAATTAGGAGGTTAATTAACTAGGTTGATGTGAAAGCACTTCTGTTGGTTGATCCCAATTAGTTACTGAATGAAAGCTGATAAGTTACCATGCCGAGTCCTGTTGCTCTGCGTGCTTACATCCCTCCTGAAACTGCTTCACTTAAAACCTACAGCCAAACAGCAGAGTACAAAGCGCTAAGGGCCTGTCTGATGCTTGTCGAAGCAAAAACAACAACAACAACAAAAAAAAAACGTTTGAGCTCGTGATCAAAGAACTGACTTGTTCTTTTCTCTTGACAGTTTTTCATTGTTGTCCACTTGTTAACTGTTTAAAACTGCTGCCTCAGAGGTGACAGCCAGTAGAGAGAGAAAGAAATAAAGGAAGCACGCTCACACAACGCCGAGCAGAGTGTTACTGCACAGTGGTGGAACACAGGCACAATCTGGCTCAGTGCTGACTACGAGATAGCTGAAAAAGAAACTCTTCCATCAATTTAATGGCTCAAATCAAAGTGTTCCTGACTGAGGGCCATCAGACAGTGTGTAATGGCAATCCTGTGTAGTAAGTTGTGGCAGCATAACAACTGTAACTCAGGGTGAAACTGCATTATATATCTTCCAAAGATATCACATGAAGCATAAAGCTACCTGCAGATCATAATAAAGGGTATGATCAAATTTCAGAGCCACAGAGCATACCATTAGAATCTTATTTGCAACACAGAAAAACACCAAAAAGTCATAGGATAATATTTGTGGAAAAACGAATGCAAAATGCATCCGCTCAGGTATGCAAAAGCTTAAGAAGGCTACACTATGAAATCCCTTTAGCTCCATCTGAACTGAAGCACATGAAAGAGGAGTGATTTGGAATTCAAACTCACAAAGATAAGAAGATGTGTAAAAAAAGAAAATAAAGATGGGGAGCAGCACACAGTCCTACATAGCAAGAGCTCGAAACGTCTGCAGGGGGAGTTCGCGATGGCCTCCCTCGGCTCACAACACACCAGCAGAGGGAAGATTACAGCCAATAGCCAGGAGGAGGATGGAGAACACTTCAATGTTTTTTCAAAAGATTTAACTCCCATAAACATCCAACACTGTTATGCACATAGTTTCAATATTTAGGCAGATAAGCCTTGCAAAAGTATGCATACCCATTGAATATTTGCAATGCAGCAACTGCAAAAACTTCATTTTATTTTATTGAGGTCGTTAGACGAACACAAAGCAGTGCAAAATTGTGAAGTGTAAGAAAAATGATACATGGTTTCCATTTTTTCCAATAAACCTGAAAAGTGTAAAATTCACTTAATTTAATTACACTCAGAAGTAAATTAATAAATACATATCTGTAGCTTAAGCTCAGCATAAATCCAGCTGTTCTGTGAAGGCCTCAGAGGTTTGTTAGAGAACATTAGTGAACAAACAGCATCAATGAAGACCAGAAACACAGCAGACAGGTCAGGGAGAAAGCTGTGAAAAAGTTTAAAGACAGCTTAGATTATAAAACTTTGATCATCTCACTGAGATGACAGGCTGGAGAAGGAGAGCATTAATCAGAGAAGCAGCCAAGAGGCCCATACATAGATCAAGTAGGAGGAACTGCTGATGGGATCACTATTTGTTGTACACACCATCAATCCAGCCTGTTTGGAACAAAGGTAAGAAGAAAGAAAGTCATTAGACATCTTGTTTGCAGTTTTGCACAAGTCATGTAGGGCGCACAGCAAATATTTTGAAGAAGAAGAATATTTTGCTGGTTATGACAAAAACTGCCCCCCCCAAACACATCATGTCTCACGTAGAGGTGCTGTTGCACCTCTACATGAGGTGACAGTGACAGTGACAATCCTTCTGCTTCACAATTATACATCACATTTTGCTGCTCTATCACTTAAAATTCCCTTTGCATACATTTTGTGGTTGTAATGTGAGAAAATATGATAGTGTGAAAAAGTTCAAAAAGTGTGAATACTACTGCAAGGTACTGTGGCAAATTACTTAGATAAGGTGATAAAAAAATATTTCCACATTAGTCTTCATAGCATGCCAGAGCCTGGTATTTGCAATGTGAGATTACATAGAACCTTCAGTAGACCTGTTATTGTCCTGCATGCTCTACAGTCATAGTCACAGGGCCTGTTTGGGGTGTGCAGATCTGCTCCAAATGGGGAGGCGGTATATTTGGGGGACAAGCTGTTCAGGAGGCTGGTGTTGCTTGTTTTTTTGGGTAGGGAGCAGATGGTTCTTTGAATCTACAAGATTGATGAAAAGCTCTCTGCTCCCACTCTCCACCCCACTTTTATGCAGCTCCTTCATCAAAAAGCACACGACAGAGCCAAACGCCCACGCAGCAGAGCGGATGACATCGGAGCAACAACGTGAAAATGATCTGAGAGGGACTATTCTTCTGCTGCATCAGACTTCTTTATTCATCACAGCAGGTGGAGGGTTCTCATCTGTGTCTGCTGTTTATCCTGGCAATCAGCAGGCCCAATCAGTGATAGGACAACCGTTGTGTTTGTTTTCGTGTAACCTTTGAGGTGTGGACTCAGTTTACAGTAGAGCTAATGCTGTGACAGGAAGTGCTGCATCCTAAAATGCATACTGACTACTCTCCACATTGTTGGAAACCTGATAGTTGCTGACTGAAGCTGTAAATCTCAGAATCACAGTTGCTCCTTTGCATCTGAGTCACAACTTACAAAGGAACTTGGAATAATTTCACAGCCTTGTGAACAATATTCCAGCAGTTGATTGGAAAGAAATTTGCTGATGGTACCTGTCAGCTATCATTATCAGTTCAAATGGATAGTAATGCAATTCAAAAATATTTTTGCATGTACAAACATTTTGTACCATCTGTTTTAGTAAAACAAAAACTGAAAATGGTCAAAACTGTTTATTGGAAAAGCTGTTTTAATATTTCAAAGGACTGACAAAGATCTTTTCGCTTGTTGAAATTCTTTAGAATTATGATTTCCTGCTAAAAAATTAAAACTTCTGGGTCATAATAGAACCAGCTGATGCTCCATTAACTCTGGCCTGTAGCACCTATTGCCTGTCCCCACTGAGCAGCAGTGTTTAAGCCTTAAACTTTAAGGCTTTAGACAAAATAAATAATAGATCCATTAAGTTCATTATTTATTACTTTCATGTATTTCTTATCTGGATAACATTAGTGTCACAACTGTACTTCTCCTACTCTCCATTTCTATATTATTTAAAAGCATTGCTGCTATTATCCTTCACTTTTCTTTCACCTTTTTTTTTTTTTCAAAGACGGTACCACTGGGTCAGTGCTCCATAGTTTTTCCTTTTAAAGGCACCTCTGGTTCAGAAGTGCTCTGTATAACTGTGTGTTTCTTCCCAGGACAAAGTTATTAAGGGGATACTTTTTTCCATTACCTCTGTATACCCCTTTTCTTTTCTCATAGAAAGTATCCTAGGCCTACTGCTTCATTTTTTAGCCATGTCTCTTTACTGGATGAAGATATTGATGCATATTTTGCTGCCAAATAACTTTATGGAGTCCCAATATTTTACTTTATCATGGAAAGTACACCTGACCTTGTTCTCCAGTACAGTATTCTTCTATTTTTCTTTTCTGGACAACGCCACTAATGGAGATATTGCTGCCAAAGAACTTTGTGTATTTCTTTTCTTCTACTTTCTTATAGAAAGTACATCAGAACCCATTCTTTAGTGTTTAGCTATGTCCCTTTCCTAACCAAGCCATTGATAGAGATACTGCTGCCAAAAAATGTTACATATTCCCAAATTTGGACTCTCTAATAGAAAGTACAGCTGACCTGTTCTTAAGTGTTTAGCTAAGTCTCTTTGATTGATGAAGTCATTGACTAAGATATTTCTGCCATTGAAAGGGTGTGCTCTTTGCTTTTCTGTCCCATAGAAAGAGCTCCTGGCTTAGTCCTTTTCTCTTTACCTGGAGGAAGCGCCATAGGTCCATTAATGGACAAAGCCATTAATGGAGCTATTGCTGCTCCTAACTTTGTGTATACTCAGTATTTATTCTTCTTGACAGTATTCCCAACCCAGGTCTTCCATGTTTAGCTAGGACACTTTCCAGGATAAAACCAGTGGTGAAGATGTTGCTGCCATCGACGTAGCGCACTCCCTTCATTTTTCTCCCTTTATTTCCTCTCTGCTATTTTCCTCCTGGAGCAGCCAATCACAGCAGATGGACACTTATACTGAACGTTGTTATGGGGAGGGGTCTTATTTAAAGTGAGTCATTTCTCTCCACTGTCACCACATGCTTGCCCAGAAGGAGGGATTGCTACAGTGTTCCTTAGACAACTTTTTTTTTACAACTATGATTACAAGATTATTTGAATTTAACTGTATTGTACTGGATCTGAGTCTGACTGAGTGGATTATAATAGCATGAATTGGACTGAATAGGATTCTTTATACCTGAGTATAATTTGGACCTGCTTATTTTGTAAAGTGCCTTGAAATTTGTTGTGAGTTGGCTTTACATAAATAAACTGAATGAAACTGAAAAACTCTCCCAATTCTTACATAAGGCTAGACAAGAAAAGGACATAAAACCGATTCAGTCCCTCAGTTAACTACAGGGAACTAATCAAGGAAATACATGCAAGCTGCTCCATTTGTTTTAATGCAGAATTAACATTTGCAAGAGTGTGCAGAGATGTTGGGTCCATTGGACAGATTAAATGCTGAGACATACATCAGAATTTGCTCAATTAGTCCACATACTAGGACTAAAGAAGACATCTGCAATGAGAAAATGTTTGCTTCAAGAATGAGAAAAATAGCTATCAATAGATTGTTAGATGTTCTGATTAAGGGGGTAATAAATGATCAAACAGGCAGAAAATAGGTTCACTCACATTCAAGAATTAACTAGCTAAACAGAAGAAAACCACTTCTCTGATGTATTGCTTTGCACTAAAAAATGCATTTAGTTAACCATCAGAGGCGAGCACTAAATATACAAATAAGGCTCGGGCCAACTTGTTAAAAACAAAAAGAAAACAGATAGTCAGCAGGGCATCAGAGGGAGCCTTAATGCTCATGTCACATCCCTCAGGGTGCCCAGTGGGGCGTAGATCTAGGGAGGCACACTCTACATTTCTATATAACAACCAGAATGAAAATGACAACAAAAGCTGGGTCAGGCATTATCAGTAAGAGTGAAGCTTGACTAAATAGCTCAATGTATAAAGATTTAGATCAACAAACAAATCAAATCAAATGACTGATGAATTGTTCAACCAAGTGCAGTGGATGAAAAGAAAAAGAAAAATTAGAAGATGCATTCCAGTGCTGATGACTCAAACTCTATTCAGGCTTATGTTACAAATCTAATGATGTCACACGAAATAAACAATGCGACTCAGTTCAGCACGCTGCCCGCTGTGATTCAGTCTCCCAAATTAAAGCGTTGCGTTAACACTGGCATGATAATAGTTCAATAATGATCCATGCCGTTTGATTTAGACTCTTTTGGATGAACTGAAAAAGCAGCCATAACTGCACGCTTACAGTTAAGTCCTTTCCAGATATGTGCTAAATTCTCTTTTCACTGCCTTACATCCATCTCATCAGACCTCACATCACATCAGGCGAGAAAGGGGCAAGTCAAAATAATTACATCACTTAACTTCCGCAGTCAGCAGACAGAGTGATTGAAGCTGCAGCGCAGAGAGGAAAACCAGCGAACAGCATGATGGCAAACATGCAGCAGTTTCTTTTCCTCTCCATTGTTCAGCCTTACGGATTTACCACGTGGGGAACCTGACTGGACAGGTAGCATCAGAATCCCCGTCTGAGACAAAAAAGGGTTTTGTTTTCATTTGAAACAAATTTATGGAAAAATTAAGTTCATAGGAAAAATGTTATACTGAGCCAGTTATAGGCCACACCTTTAATAACCTCCTGAACTGCTCAAGACCAGTGCATTAAAAAACCAATCAGGAGTGTGATCTTTTCGAAAGTTAGAACAGAAAGCATCCAAAAACAGAAATCTCTGAATAGAAGCTGAAAAGAGGCAGATTGAAAAGAAGGTTTTGTCGTTGGCTGAGATTTGAGCCCTGTGACAGGTGAAGATAAAACCAACCCCAATCTGCTCTGAATATATTTTAAATAATCTTCTGCAAAGACGGACCGACTTGGTAAAACCAAATCTGCCCCAAATCCATGTTTAAATGCAATCCAAATGGAAAATGTTCTAACTTAGTGCCTTACACAAGTATTCATCCCTCTTGCACTTTTCCATATGTTAAAGCTGAGAACTGTGTTTTATGTGATAGGGTGACACAAAGTAGCAGATAACAAAAAAGACACAAATTAAAAGTGTGTTACACATTTAAATTGAACCCCCTTTACTCGGATACCCCTAATTAAACAAATGTAGCTGTAAGATGATACAATGGGGAAAATGTTCAAGAGTGAATACTTTTGCGAAGGACTGTATGGTGAAGGATATAACTAACAAACAGTGCATAATCTCCTTTATGAGAGTAATTATTTCAGTTTAGGTTGATCTGAAGCAGCTTGGCAGCTAGCCTTTAAATGTAGCCTTTACAGACTTCAGGTACACAATAACCTTTGGAGCAAAGAGAGTCCCCCCAAACCATTTAGTGTTCAGGTCTGCCTTAGAAAAATAACATAAACAATATGTGAGACAATTCCTTTTGACAGGAGTCTGCTTGACTTAAAAAGCCAACAGTAACATCTGTGAGCTGTACTGGCCAAAAACAGACTCTTTCTATTCCCCCTCTGGAATTTGCACCAGACTGTCTTTATTTTAGATGAAAACTTCAAAGAAAAACAATGAAAACAACAGAAGTGGAAAACGTACAGAAATTACTGTATCACTAAGCTTGGTTTAAATGACCCCAAGGACTCCATTTTGGAGTATGGTTTGACCCCCAAAAAACCAAATTTAGATGCATGATGAAATTCCTTTGATTGATCAGAGCCAGGAGTTCGTCTTGCAGATTGTGTGCAATGACAGTCAAGTAAAATTCTCTTGAGTTTTGTTTCAAAATGTTTGGGTTTGGTGTTTAGTCAGCTATTTTCATATTGCATTAGTAAGATGACACAACCCCCCTCCCCCACATGGGTTATTCTAGTGTTGCAACTGTTGCTATCCAGTTGCTGTCATCTTTGGACTTTGTCTGGGCAAAATAGGTTTACGCTATTATAAGGTGAGGGCTTTTAGCAATGCGCCCTCTACTTATTTTTTGCCACCATGGACATAGAAATTGGTTCTCTCTCCCAGCCCTATAAGAACAAAATGACATTGTTCCATACTTCCAACTCTAGTTTTGGAGCTCATGCATTTGTTTTTGACACATTATTTGGCCAGAAATATTTTCTTGCATGGTGTTGGACAGCTCTTATATACAAATGCTACAGTTGTGGCTTCCTATGAAGTTCAAACTTGAGTTTTTGTGAAGTATGAAGAATCATAAGGAACTTTTGTTCTTGCAGCCTTGGCAGTTCTATTTTTGAAAGCACGAAAAGGAACATTCTCAATGATTTTAACAATAGGGCCATTATAGATTGAGACACCCATGAAGACCCCAATATGTTCACCTTATTCCTACAACCCAGCTTGACTTGGCTCAGCTCTACTCTACACAGTTTGGGTGGTTTTCCATTACAATTGAGTAACAGTTCTCATAGGTGGGGTCGTCATATAGTTGGGTGGTCCCAGAGTCCGAAAAGTAGCACGACATGGTCTGTACGCAACTCAAACAACACAACAATGGAGGACATGGAAGCTATGTTGAACATTCTACTCAGTCTGTGGATTTATGTGAGACTCGGTCACTGTTGTGAGTTTTTAGAAATGACGGGTCGGATTCTTGTAAGGGAGTTGCTCTTGTGACGCAACCAATGATTCCACCCCCTCTCCTATCAGCGACCGACAGTCTTCTGAGGTTGTGTTTTCAGTTCAACTTGGCTTGTAACCCAAGTTAAGTTGGTTGTAAAAATGGGGCTTGTGCCATGTAACCTTTACAAGAGGAAAACCCTTATAATCCAGTTGAGCTGCACTGAGAAGGTGCTAGTGGGAAAAGGCCATTACACATTGATCACAGATTCTTTAAAACACAGTTTAAGATTTATGAAACATTGGGACAACTAAAGCATGATTCTTAGTCTTGACAGAAACATCTGAAAAATTCTTGTGAATCCAATATTGTGTTCTTCTCATGAAGCATTTGGCCCCCATAATAACTTCTTAAATGGTCTGACAAATCATACATGAAATTCTGGTCAAAAAAATTTGTCTTTCATATATAATCAGACAAATGACAAAAAGGCTCATTAATATTGCTAAATAATCTATTTATATTTAGATCCGACACACTGAGGCATTCAGAAAAGGTCTACCTGAGGTTGCCCCCAGAGTTATTCCCTCCACCCTGCAGTTGGCCTGTACTGATTATTCATGTGTCAACACCAACACTAACCATGGCCAAACGCATTTTGTGTTCAAGTTATCGGTCCGTTCCACCCCCGTGAACATATTATCCCTCAAACATCCCAAAGGGGATTTTTATTTTGGCTGCAATCTTTCACTTTGGCTGGAGGATGAAATGATTCCTTTAGATGTCAGAGGTCAACGCTTCTAAGACCTCGGAAAAGTGTTAAGTGATCTATACTCCACTGTGACATCATGATGGTGTGCATGAAGACTTTGTGGCTGTTATCCAACACCAGTACTTAGTATCTGACCTCACATTTGGTCAGGTGATCCACTGAAGAGACAATTACAGTTTGATTTCTTATTCATAAATACATATAAAAAAGCAAGAGTTGTATTTCACATTTTTGTGCTTTAAAAAATAATTTTGGATCTACTACTTATCAAGCCTCTTCTTCTGTCAGCATCATTACGTTCACCCAGCTAACTCAGATATTTGAGCATATAGCCTACATACAGTATATAGTGCTGCACAACAGAGATAAATAGTGATTGATTTTTGCACATAGTGATGTGGAACAGTGGGCTATTCATGCAGACAGCAAATAGTGAAAGAGCTCTATCTAAGCACACAGTTCAAAACTATAGAGCAGGCCAATTAGAATGTGCTAACTGCTCATAGATAAAGGCTGTAACTGTCTTATTGTGAATGATCATCCTCAAGCCAGAGTGGTACAAATGTTCAGTTCAGCATCATTTTTTTTTACTTTTAATCCCCACAAGCACCAAAAACTTTATATTTCATGAAAAAAGCACAGTAGTGAAACACTTCTCTGTAATGAATAAGAGTTCCTGTGGTTTTATGTAAGCAATGAGTCAAGTCTATGGTGTGTAAAAGCAGCGTCAAACTGTGCTGCTGAGTGATGACTCTCTGTGGGGTGATCAATAGGAGTGACCCTGTCACAAAAAAGACTCGTGTTGGCATCTAAAATACATACAGTGCAATAAACACCTCATGGGAATTTATGTTTTTTGTTTTTGCTTAACTTGGCTAATGGTTCTTGTGTGTTTTATCGCCATTCACACTGCACTAGTTTCTATCCAAGCAGTTCTTCAAAAAAAAACAAAACAAAAAAAAACCTAATTAGCTCCAGTGTAAAGAGTCTCACAAAAAGCTCATCTGTAAAAGCCATTAATCCTTCATCTCAGCGCAGTTTGCACCAGCAACAACATCTGATGCTTCAAAGTCGGGGTGAATAACCCAGCTATAAAATCTTGGCTGTTCTTCCTCCACCTTGTTGTTTTCAGGGCTACTCTGCAGGTCAGTGGTAGAAAAAACACACTCACTCCTGTTTAGCAGCTAGGTGGCGCACTGCCCGCTGCTCCCCCTGTATGTTTTATCGCATCTTTGCGGTTTTGCCAACCTTTACCATGATGAAAAATAAAGCTGATGTGGGCCCGAGCCAGTAGGCCTGTCTTTTCACTTCTTCACCCTGCTTAAACATGCATTTATCCAAACAGAATCAACTATTCTGCATATGCCACCTTCTCATGGCACTAGATTTTAACCAGAAATGAAGGCACACGCTGCATGTTGTTGCACGCAGAAGTGTTAACACGTTTCAGGCAGGAGTGAATAACTCGTTGCTATTGTAACAGAAATCATCGGGGCATGCAGGTGGAGGTTATTCTGCGCTCTTTGTTAGAACTACGCGTTGGTCCTCCTGCTGCTGATGGGAGACAATCACAGGCTCTGGGCCGACAGTTACTCACATCACTGAGATCAAACATGACTTACATTAAGAGTCCCGTTGTGTGTTCATCATTTACGCGCAGCGGAATCACTAATCCTCATGCCTGCTGTGGAGCCGAGAGGAACGAGCCGGTGGGTAGTACGGTGATCCAGATGTGTGACACTTTTCTCTGCATGGAGGCTTTTTATAGAAACAACAAGAGCATAACAAGAGGACCGAGAGAAGACCCCGGTCTGAGTGGCAGATGCTCAGCTCTGTCGGGCTCGGACTGAACTGATACAGCAGCGAATGTCATCAGAAGTGTTTGGCTCACTCAGCTGGCGTCACGTCCGAGCGTGTGTCACGCTGAGCCGCGGTGCGCGTGTGGCGAGGAGACACTGACGGAGAGGTGGGCTCTTTTGTCTCCGCTGTGGATGACATCATCCCACACCAACGGTGAAGCGCACGAGACGAGCGGAGCAGGGGCGAGCACGCAGCACGTGCGGGCTTGGTGGGGAAGGAGAATTAAGTGGGCAGAGGGGGGGGGGGGGGTGAGATAAAGATAATAAACAAACATCATAATAAAAAGAAGAAAAGAAAAAAGCAGTATTTATCTGTCAAGCATTATGTAATTTTAGCTAAGAAGCCATTATTTGGTATGATAAGCAATTTTACAGGTGACACAATGTTAATATAGATTTTAATAGTTTGGCATCTTATAACGGGTTCTTGTTATAGTATTATAACAGTTCTGCTTTTGCTTAAATGTTCACTTACTCACTTTATATCAGTGTTGTTTACGTTTCCACGTTTTGTCACATTTAAACCGTGCACTTAAACCGACAGAAAGCATCACATACTTGTGATGTGGAAGGACAACTATGCATGTTGTTTTTTTAATACATTTTTTTTTTACTAATAAAAACATTTAAGGCTCAGAGCTTCTTTGCTGATATCGCTCAAGCTCAGTTAATAATAATAATAATAATAATAATAATAATAATAATAATAATAATACATTTTATTTCAAAGTGCCTTTCAGAGCACTCAAGAACTTGCAGTACAGATCAAGCAGCGTAACAAAAGTTAGATTAGATCGAATGAAAACAGCAATTTTCAAATCCTGCAACAAATTCTCACTTGGATTTAGGTCTCGACTTTTGCCAGGCCATTCAAACACATCAGTGTGCTTCGATTTGAACCATTCTATTGTCACAAGGGCTGTATGCATAGTTTTTTTTTTTTTTTTTTTTTTTTTTTTTTTTTTTTTTTTTTTGGGGGGGGGGTTTGGAGGGTGATACCTGTTTGTTGGTGGACCACCAACCCCCTCTGAGGTCTTTGCAGTCCCAACAGGTTTTCTTCCAGTAAGAAAAGCAGGGACACTGTATTCGGAGTGAAGAATATGTTTTCCATAACACATAGTTTGGCATGTAGCTTATAAAGTTCTTCCACATGTTTACTACTTACTTTCAGTATTAGGTTTCTTCTTGCTGCTCTGAGTAGGCAACTAGTAGTTTCCCTGTCAATAGATTCTTCCACCTGCTGCTCTAATAAATGCTCTCCTCACCTGGCCTGTCAGGTGTGCCTGTTGGTTTGCACTTGTGCCGAACTGTAAATGATGGATTGAACAGAACTCTAAGCATCTAAGGGCCATCACACATTTGCCAGAATACATCTTGATGATCCCCCAACATTTTGGATAAGTGCTGAGACAAACAGGTGTGTGCCCCGTTACATCTGGCATCAAACTAGCACTACATTTAAGAAAAAGCACATTGTATCAACAGTGATAAATGATGGTGGCAGTATGTTGGCAGCGGCTGCTTTCCTGCTTTCGTACCTGAACAACTTGCCGTAATTGATGTAACCATCAGTTTTGCTCTTTAAAAAAAAACATTGTGAAGCTGAATGTCCGGCCTTCTGTTTATGACCTTAAGTTCAAGTGCACATGAGTGATTCAGTAGAACGATGATCCAAAACACACCAGCGTGTCTACCTGTAAACCAAAATTAAAGTTTTGGAGTGCCCAAGTCAAAGCCTGGACTTGTTTAAAAATTCCAGTTGCGAGTCATATCATCATGAGCTTGTCAGAAATACATTTTTGGAGTGGTGAAAGCTAATGACTTACCAACAATAACTTCACAGATACTCAATTAATATAAATAGAGCTTGCCTTTTAATAAAATAAGCTACCATTTAAAAACTCCTTTGGTATTCACTCAGGTTATATTTGTCTGGTATTAGAATTTGTGAAAGTGAAAAAAGAGCCAAACAAAGTAAAAGCATATATTTTTTTTCTCTTATTTTGTTATTCTGTCATATTTCACACTATAAAAGGACAAGACCTGACTGATTTAAGATATTGCACCTAAGATTTATATGGTATTGTAGAGTTAGCAGTGATTTGAATGCTTGAAGAAATATTTTTTGTGTTGTCCTTACATCCTTTAAAGCACCGCTATGCAATTCTATTTTTGTAATTATGTTGTCTGATCTTTAGAATGAATATGACTTAAATGAAATAAGCTGATGACCTTATAGTTTTTGTTTATTAAATTATAGTTGTCTTACTAACCTGCTCTGTGGTCTAGTTAGCTGATATAATCTATCAGTTATGAAAGTTAAATCACTCTCCCAAGCTTGGTCAGTAATGAAGAAAAATCTAATGAATGTACAAAGAGGTTTCTTTTTCCCAAAGATCCATCTAAAACATTATATTTTCAGTTTTATTTTGATCAGATGTTTTGATTAAAAAAAAACAAACCCTGCATTAGTGACATGATCATAAATTCATAAATACTAGATTTCTGAGAATCTCTTAGTATTTTTTAAATTCTAAAAGTTTTAACTTTAATGTAGAAAGTATTTTTAACATAGTTAACTCCTGGATCAGTGCTTCTGTTTCTTTTTTGTGTGTGTATCTGCTCTATCTTCTCAAAACCCAGTCAGCTGTGGCAGATAGCCACTCGTACTTAAGCCGGGTTCTACTACTACTCTCTTTCTTCCTGTTAAAGGTGAGTTTTCCTTTCCACTGTAGCCACATGCATGCTTGGTATGAGGGATTGCTGTAAAGTCAATGACACAATGCGAGCAACTGTCCATTGTTGCTACATGTTCATCCAGGAAGAACTATTGCTGGAAGTCAATGACTCAATGCAATCTGCTGGGTTTCTTTTGATAGAAAACATTTTAAACCAGTTTGAATGATAAAACTGAACTTGACTGCATTATTTGATTACTGGCATCAATTGAAATGTATCATTGGACTGAGAAAACATATGTTTTAATTGGCACCATATAAATAAAACTGACTTGAACAGAATTGAATTATTTCTCATTCAGTTATTTTAAAATGTGCAATCAACTCTTTTGCTGTCTCTGCAATAGTTTCTTTTGAGGCTTTGTTATCTTTAGTAGCAGAGTGTCCAATTTCGTTACTCACAAGAAAAGGAGATGATTGGCAGGGATGTCATACTGACCGGGAAATCATTTTCTCATTGTGTGAAATCTCAGAGAAGAATGGAGCCATGAGTTACCATCTAATTTTAGCTGTTAGAGCTGCTTTAGCTGGCACAGCTGCTAAGAAAGGCTGACAGTAGAGATGCACTGTGTCTATAATGGAAGGTCATATTTTATCTTTACCCTAAAAATTGCACAGCATTTGATATTTTAGTATATCTTAGCTTCATTTAACAGCTGTGTAGCTCAGTAAAACTGAGGTTTGTCATTGCTGCAGGATATCATTACCTTCAACCTAACAATTTGCACTTTTGTGGCCATTTACAGCCACAACTATAGCTGCATTTTATATTAGCATTTTTTTCTGTATCTCCTAAAACACATGTTGCACAGTTTCCCAAAGAGAAAAGCAATCTCACCTACTCCAAATTATTCCTTCATGATAAATCCCCTGCCAACACTGGAATCACTTTATCTCAGCAACCCCAGTCACAGCTGTGATTTTAATGAGTAAAGTCTTTCACATTTGCAAATTACCAGCATGAGCCAGACAATAGTTCACATCCCATTTGCAAGGGACTTGGCACCTGCTGCTCATGATAAAATAATGTGTGAATCTGGTAATTGAAGGGATTATCACATTTGACACCTGCACTTTATATGAGTCTACAAGTACAGCTCAGAAAAATTTGAATATCATGAAAAAGTTCAGTATTTTTTTTGTCCCTCATTTCAGAAAGTGAAAATCATAAATTATATAGATTTTTTTTTACACATAGAATTAAATATGTCAAACCTTTTTTTCTTGTCTTTTTAAACATGTGATGACTTACAGATAATGAAGACACAAAATTCAGTCTCAGAAAATTACAATATTACGTAATATCGAAAGAAAAAATAATATTTTAAACAGAAACATCAGGCTTCTGAAAAGTTTGTTCATTTCTATGCACTCGGTCCTTGGTTGGGGCTCCTTTTGCAGGAATTACTGCAAATGTGGCATGGCATGTAGGGAATCAGTCTGTAGTTCTGCTGAGGTATAACGAAAAGCTACGGTGCTTTGATAGCAGCTATTGCTAGGTGTGGTGTTCCTCATCTTCCTCTTGACAAAACTCCATAGTTTCTCTATAGGGTTCAGGTCAGGCCAGTTTGGGGGCCAGTGAAACGCAGTAACACCATGGTCACTGAACCAGTTTTTGGTACTTTTGGGAGTGTGGGAAGGTGCCAAGTCCTGCTAGAAAATGAAATCAGTACCTTCATGGATCCTATCAGCAGAAGGAAGCATGAAGTGCTCTAAAATTGCCTGGTAGATGACTGTGTTGACTGTGGACATGAGAAAACACAGTAGACCAACACCACCAAATTATCACTGACTGTGGAAACCTCACACTGGACTTCAAGCAATGTGGATTCTGGGCTTCTCGAGCCGTCCTTCAGACTCTGGGATCCTAATTTCCAAATGAAATGCAAACTGGACTTTAATCTGATGAGAAGACTTTGGACCACTGGGCAAGAGTCCAGTTCTTTTACTCTTTAGTCCAGGTAAGACGCTTCAGACGTTGTTTCTTTTTCTTTCCACTCACCTTTTTATGAATATGCACTCAGTGGTGTCCAAGTCCAGTCATCTGGAACTACTATCCTGCAAGTCTTTTACGCACCCCTTCTCCAACACACCTGAATTAAATAAACGGCTCATTACGTGGCCTCTTCAGTGTTGAATGACAGCTGATGAGGAGATTCAGCCATTGATTTAGTAGTGTTGGAGCAGGCATGCATCTGAAAGTTGCAGGATAAGGCTCTTGAGTAAGCCTGCTGTAAATTTTTCCTCATTATTCTAATTCTTTAGGACACTTAATTTTGGGTTTTCATTATCTGCAAGCATTAGCTGTTAGCTGTGTAATGAATCTATATAATTATGAGTTTCACTTCCTGAAATAAGTGCCAAAATATATTAAACTTTTTCACACTATTCAAATTTTTTTTAACTGTACTTGTATATTTAAAAAAAAAATCAATTCAAGAGATGGTTGTACTGTTCAAGCTGAGTCAGAGTTCATCTAAAGGAGCAGCCACCAACCTGAGTCCTCAGGGGGCACTGTCCTGCATGTTTAAGATTTGTCTCTGCAAGAGCACAACTGATAAAAGTGATTGCATTTCCTCCTCAGTATGCCATCAAGTGCTACAGAACCCTGTTTATCACCCATTTATTTAAGTCAGGTGTCAGCAAGGAAACACCTAAAACATGGATGACAGTAGGCCCTGAGGACAGTGGGCCCTGATCTAAACTATAGTGCACAGGCAGGTAGCCCATCCAGGATGGCCTGTGGGCAGGTAAATGGAAAAGTTTAAATCAAAGCATAGTATGACCCAGTCAAAGTCCAGATAACAATCTAAAAGAGAAACCCTGGCAAGACTTGAAAATTGATGTTCACAGACTCGCTATCCAATCTGACACTTGTTTTGGAAGAATAATGAGCAAACATTTCAGATTTTAGTTGTGTGAAGTTGGTTGAGTGTTGTTATATCAAGAATAAATCCCTATAAAGTACAGTGAAGTTTGTGGTTATTACGTGACAAAATGTTGACAAATTCAAGGTGTGGGAATACTTTGGTAAGGCACTGTGTGTAAATAAATTTACCGCAGTATGTGCAGTGCCAGACTGCCTCTGAAAGGCATTGCCTGGTGCTGGAGAGACCGAAAATAAAACACAGACACCTTAACACCAAAATAAAACTCATCTTTATTTTCAGTCACCTCTGTCTGAAAAAATAACACTGATTACCTGGGCCTTCAAACATCCGGTTTAAGTGTGTTTCTCACTCCTTTAGTTTGAAGTGTAGAAGACTGAACATGATGCCTCATATCAATTCAAATTCTTCTCCATAGCACCAGTAGCCTGTTTCACCTCATCCAGGGCTTAGAGAGGGATGATGAGTTGGAAGTCCCCTTCATCACTTGCTCCCGTGTTTCTGTAGGAAGATGAAAACAGAAGACCACCCTCTGCTGGAAAATGAAGATTGCCTTTAGAAAAGTTTAGAGAACATACAGGCTTTAGAACACCATCAATTTAGAGCCATCATCCTAGACATTAATTACCGGAAAGAACTTAGAGAAAGACCAGGATTTCAAGAATAATGTTTGGATAGAGGAGACTAAAACTGAATTATCTGGACACCAAAACAGAGGAAGTGCTTGGCATAATAAAGCATTCTAAAAAAAAAAAAAAAAAAAAAAAAAGAATCTCACACCACCTGTGAAGTATGATGGTGGAAGTGTCATGGTTTGGGCATGCTTTACTGCTGCAGGACCTGGCCTGCTCACCATCCCTCCATCCACTATGAACTCTACTGTGTATCAGAGAGTACTTGAGGTGTGACCACTCATGTAAGACCATCTGTAAAATAAATGGAATACAGCAAAATCATGAAGTATGAACATTTAACAAGCAAATAATAGTGCTTAAGCTTTACTGACAGATGTTTTTGTACATGAAGAAATGATTTAGATATAAAAAACTGACTTGTAATTAGGCTATTTTAATAAATAATACGCAATATTTAGTTTGAATTAATGTCTACACGTGATTTTATTTGTTGTTCAAAACAATCACCAAAAGTATTTTGGAACAATGATCCCAATTAAAACATCCTTCAGTTTTGGGTCCTTCATCCTATTTAGTAAACGCGACATTAATTCAGATCTATGCCGCAAGTTAAAAGGGTTTTTTGTTTCATCATGTCTATAAATGGAAAAAAAACAAACATCTTTGAGTTACAAAGTGGAGTACAAGATAATTCGACCATGAACAGAAAATTGCATGCGCCTACAAGTAATAATAATAATAATAATCTTTTTTGTCACACCAGGAGGTTTGCTTGCAACTTAATGTGTTTGCAATTAGGGGATGTTTTTGCCTGCCATAAAAAGACAGTTATTAAGACACAGTGCTGCAGTGGGAGCGATTTTTTCCCCCCTTTTTGCTCCCTTTTACATAATTCCCTGAATTTTGCTGCTGCTCCTAGGGGGTATGTAGGTAATGTCAACATTGCCCAAGCCTTAAGTTTTGTTGCTTAACATATAATTATTAGTATTACTTACAAAAGTAATACAAACACTATGAATCTTTCTAGGATCATAAGTCATCAACATTTATTTCCATCTTTTATACATCAAACGTGCATATAAATAAAAGTAAAATAGGTCATATAAATAACTCTACAGTAATACAGTAACAATAAATATGGCTATACAGACTAATAATTAAAAATTAAATACTTAAAAAAAAAAATCAGCATCAATGGCTGTGTAGCACTGTAACACTCTCAAGTAATACTGTACACACATCCTGTTTTAACACATATTTCAGGTCCAATCATGAACTCTTTTGGTAATTGTGCTATGATGATTGTTTCACTCATTGGAAATGTGTCGCTTTGCTTTCTGAAGTGCTTTTCTTGTAAAAGTTTTGAAGGTGTCAGCAGGACAGAGGTTAAAAGAAGAGTTATTCAAATCTGTACATAAACTATCACATTTAGTCTTTTTTTATGTGAACAATAACCATGTACCATCTGTGAAGTCCATTCTTTAAACGAAATTATCCCAGAGAAAGGCTCACCTGTACACACACACACACACACACACACACACACACACACACACACACACACACACACACACACACACACATATGTAAACTTCATTAATCTATCGAAAAGCAAACACTTTGCTCCAGCTTCATAACTGTTGTAAAAAAAGGGTAATTTCTTGAAAAACCTGGCTCTCTGAAACCTATGGAGAAGGCTATGTGAGGAAAGGGCACCAAGCAGTGGAGGGAGTATGATAAAGCTGGGATTCACAGGTACAGAAAAAACACCAACACTTCAACAGCCATGTCAAAATATTACACACAGCACTTTAAAATAGATTACCAAGAAACTGTGAATCTGAGTACGTGCAAAAGTAAACACACCGAGTCTTTCACAAAACTCCAACGCACAATGTTCATCCTTTACATGATATACAATTAATAGTTAATGCTAATATTGATTACACAAGCATGTTTTGTCCTTCTCAGTCCTTCATATTACATCAAAGCGCTATGTAACATCATCCCATGCACCAACTTTAATTTTCCATCCTTTAGCTCCCATCAAGGAATCAAAATATCTGTGTCAAGATTAAGCAAACTTAATCAGTAGGTTACACAGAAAGATAAAATAATGCTAGAAGCTGTAAATGTCAAGCAAAAGAGCGAGTTGGTGGAACTGAAGCTCAGGCTGATGATTACGTACAGTGAAAAAGTGTTTCACACCTCACAGATTTCTTCTTTATTATGTTTTCAACACTTTTACACTGGTTTCAGATCATCAAACAAATTTAAGAGACTTCTATTGCCTCATAGTTAGTGCGAATGATTTACCACTAAAGCTGTAGTAACGCTGTATCCTGTCTTGTCATGTATGCTGGCATTTTGAAAATACCTGTTAAGTGGGTCCAAACCTGAGGAAAAGAAGGAGATTTTTTAAACAATCAAGTCCTGTGATGTCTTTTAAATTTCTTTGATGCTTTTGATGCACTCCCTATGTGAAATGTCCATTCATACTCTAGATTAAACTGGAAATATCCAGTTTTCTGCAGAATTATGACTGGATGTTACTTTTCTGTGACATTTCCGTATTGTTTTTTTTTTTGTTTGTTTGTTTTTGCAATATAAAGACAGACTGACCATCTGGGATTGAAACGTCAATGCTATATTAGGACCCCTAAGTGGTCAAATAATAACCAAATAAATCAGATGGTAGGTGATGGCTTAAGGTTCACTTTTGGTTTCTCCATTCCAGGTAGTGCAGGTGAGTAAACCATCAGCACAGTCTAGTGAGAGACTAAGTGATATTAATTTGGAGTGACTGCTGTGACATCTGAGTCACAGTTGCATTGTTTCTGCAGCAGGGTTGAACATGTGCTGTATACACAGCGTGGGAGAGCTTTGTCTTTCACATCATGGAAATGTCTTTTTACTATTGCATCATGTCATGCGATGCCTTTGAAACAAAAGGCTGACACACAGAAAAGTAACAAGGTTTTAAGAAAGAAACTGGGAAAAAATGGCATCCATTTGGGAGTTCAAAGGTCAAAACGTATATCTGCTCTAAAACAAACACATCTTTTATAATGTTGTGGGACATCTTTGCTTCAGGACTAGGACAAGTTATTGTACTTGATGGGGTAATGAGTTCTGTCTAACAGAAAATCCTGAAGTTATGCAGGACAATGTTTCAAAGCAGAGCAGAAGTACACTTATGAATGGCTAAAAATAACAAAAATAAAGGTTTTGGAATGACCTAGTTGAATGCCTAAACTTAAATCTGATAGTAGGTGGCATGACCTCATTTAGGTTGTTAATGCCCAACAACCCTCAAATGTCCCTGAAATTTAACAAGTTCAGCAATGTAAAAGATTCATTGGCGTTGTAAAATCTTGATGGCAGTTGTTGCTGCAAAGGATGGCTAAACCAGTTATTTGGTTTAGGTGAAATTTTTTTTCACATAGGGGCCAGTTGGTTTGGAAAGATTTTTTTCTTTAATAAATTAAACCATAATTAAAAACAAACAAACAAACAAAAAAAATGCTTTTTGTATTTACTCATGTTATCATGATTTGATATTGAAAATTATTTGAAGATCTAAAACACATACATGTGACAAAAAAACAAAAACAGAAGAAATCTGTAAGGGGGTAAATACGTTTTCACAGCACTGTAAATATCATTAAATAAAGTATTTTAGAGTAGGAAAAAGAAGTTTAGTTTCAGTGGCTAAAGCTAGCTTTCACAGCATCGTCAGTGGTAACAAAGTTCCAGAGTCCTTAAATACATCATCATCTAGATTTTGTGCTATATCAATAATAAGTGATGATACAAATAGTTAGAAATCTTGTGAAAATAGACAAAAACAGTGAGGAAACTGTAAAAACAAGAAGAGGAGTCATGTCTATACTTTTGCCTTGTATTTAGAAGCCAGGCACATGGCAGTATGCCTCTAAGGAGGCCAGCAGGATATAGATGAACCAGAGGGAGAGGAACAAGAAGAAGGTGAGGAGCTTGGCTGTCCGTGGGCCCCCGAGCTCGCCGCCCGAAACACTGGGGCGCCTGCGGTAGAGCAGCACGAGCACACACACCAGCGCCATGATGGTGAAGAGGGTGACGGAGAAGGCCAGCGAGCCTGGGTTCACTTTGAATGTCTGACCTTTGGTGTTCCAGTAAACAGCGGCGATGGTCCACGCCACCCCGATGCCCAGGAAAACGTTCACAGCATTGCTGCCTGTCACGTTCCCAATGGAGGCGTCGGCATATTGGTCCTGAATGGCAGCCACTTTACTTGCAAATGTGTCTGTAAAAGAGAAACATGCCAACTGGTTCAAGTTAGAGGAGAAAAAATGGGTATACTGAATGTTTAAACATAAACTACCGGCTGATGACAAATCACAGGGAATGTCAATGAAGTAAGTCTCAGAGTCACCTTGTACAACTGGAACAGTTCCAGTTTTCCAGGCATTGATTTTTCTAATCACACTTATCAAAGTTGTCTGTGAACTGTGGTGGCCTATTGATGTGTGCATTGTCATTCTTGGGGAGACTTTTCTTATCAGGATAGAAATTTATCATTGTGGGATAACGGTAATTGCTTACAGCAACTCACTCTACATTTGCAGTGACCTTTCTACCTACAGGTATAAGATGTCTAAGCCCACAAGAAATCTATGCCCACAAAATGCAACAAAGAACATTTGAGGCACTAAATCGCCTCAGCATAAAGGATGTTTTGTCTTATTCTTTGATGGTCAGTTTTCACAGTTCATAGGCTGTGAATGTGGAGGGGTCCACTAGAACAGTGAATTATCCTTACTATAGTTTTTTAGTAAATGTTGAAGACTCTTTCAAGCTATGTTCTACCAGCCTCATTCAGTGCCATGGAAAGACTGATAATGAATGGGGGGTTGAAACTGCTTCAAACTAGATAGATCTCTAGCACTTGGTATATATACACCCCCCGCACCTCCATTTCTTTCTTCATGAACACAATCTCACAGAAGAAGTGACTACACTGTCTCCAGGCCAGTCAAGTACATCCCCTTCTTTCATACCTGTTCACCAGCAGAGCGAGTAGTGCCTGTCAAACACAACCAGCATCAAAGTAGAGTTTGAAGGACATTAGTTTTTATAATTGTGTGGTTAAATATGAACACAGACAGCATATGTACTGCAAAACATAAGATAGACTTCCAAAACCAGCTAAAAAGTAAAACCTATTAGGTCAAACTTGTTTGTTACAGTTGCTGAATATTTCCTCTTTAGATTTTTCTTCAACCACCAATTGTTAAGTCAGATTTGATCTGCAGCAAGATCCATTGTTTACAACAGGAACTGCAGTGAATGCCATGATACAGGAAGATCTGCAGCTTGAACCACTAGAGGAGGTGGTACCAGAGCTTGATACCAACCATTTGCTGTTAACAGGTGACTTCATCTGGTAAGGAATGAGTAAGCCAGGGAGGAGCTTTAATCTTGACTCCTTAAGACTCTTATTTTGGAAGCAGTTCTTGAGAAGTCCCTGTTGTGATAATGAAGCCAGCTAATATAGAGATCACACTGATCTGGCTCACAACACAGTTACAAAAGTATTGAAGAAACATATTTTACACATTCTATTTGGCAGCATTTAGAAAAACGACACATTGACAGAGAAGATATGAGCAATTTGTATGCATGGTGAGAATACGGCAACTGGCTAAGTTTTAGCAAATAGCGCAGAAGTTACTTTCTGCTTTGACCTTCTGTCAAAGCAGAAAGTAGAGGGTTATTTTACAATTTTTAATGAGTTTGGACTGCATTTCATCATTTCTAGTTCAAAATCTAAAGTGCAAACTTCATTAAACAAAGTGTAGCTGGGGAGTGGGTGAAGTAATACAGGAGCGCTTAACTGCCAGAGGTAGGACATAAATTCAGGAGGAGTATCTTGTTATAACGAGGGCTGTTTCTTTGTCTCAATTTCCCTTATCATATTTCAGTGAGGGAAATAGGAAATTACGAGATACAAAACCTGTTAAAACAAGAAACTTTGTCGTTTTAACAAGATTTATGTCTAATTAAAACCAAAAAATGATCTCGTTTAAATGAGAAAAGACCTAACAGTAAAATGGCAACAACTTGCGGGATGTTTAAGTGTTGTCTAGAAGAAACAGAGTGACAAGATGGAGAATCAGAGGGAGTCCCTTTATGCCTTAAGAAGTCATAATTCCTGATTTGAGGAACGTGTTTTTATATCTCGTTAAAATGAGAAGCTTTCTCATTTTAATGAGATACTGCTCCTGAATTTATTCTTTAGCTCTGGAAGCTAAACGCTTCAGTAAAGGAATAACCCATTTAATGAGTGAAATTTACTGCAAATTATGATTATGTTATTGCTCCTGTAATTGTGGGATGTTTCTCATTTGAAAATAGTGAACTATAGCTTTAACTTTACAGAAGGAAGTGCTTCATGAGGGGGCACATTTTTATAAGGAAATTTCATTTAACTCCTATAAAAAATTACAAATCTGTATGTAATGATTTTAGAGTTACACTTGTAATTCTGGAGCCTACTGGAGCCCTTTGTTGAAGGACTTCCTACAGACATTTGGCATGGCAGTTATCTTCGAGGGTATATTGGGGCACATTTTAAACATGATTACCGAAATCTCTGAATAAACTTATTGTGTATCCTTGAACAAAGCTATCAGCTTTGTTTGGAATGACTTTAGACTGTCTTTAATTTTTCTTCCATTTGGCATGCTTGTGTTTTGCATTCAAGCCTGTCACAGCCTAATGTAGACACTCTTGTTGTACCTCAAAGACACAAAAAGATTTAGGAAATGGTGAGATGGGAATACAAGCTGATCGTACAAGTGGAACTGTGTTTTCCTTTGTTTACAGCTTGTTAAGGTGCTAAGTGAGAGCTTTGGAGATAATTCCTCTGACAGCTTAGGAGGAGAAGAGGTTACATAAGTCTCCCTAAGCAGCTGCTTCTACGCCACAGGCAAAAAACCCAGAGGGAATACAGAGCAGGTCTACGGTGTGAGATAATTTTTCAGCACAGACACCCACCTGGAACAGAGGTGCCAAGGGCAACAAACACCACAGCGGTGACCGAATCTTTCAGGCCGACAGTGCATCCAAAGTGCGAGGCCAAGTCGCCCGTCACAGCTGTCAGAACGCCGATAAGGGAAATGGAGACAAAGAAGCAGGCCCAGCCATTCCAGTATTCAGTTGGAGGAACGAAAGCGAAGAGAACTTTCCAGAAAACCGTCAGGAAGTGCATGATGTAATCGAAGCAGGAAGGCAGACGTTCTTCCCCACTCTCCTCTTCATCATCATCGCCTAGTAGAAACAGATTAATGAAAAGTAAAGCAGTACAAAGCAGCAGCTGACCTGTCTGGCCAGGCTGAATGAATGTGTGGTGATTAACACTTCTTTCTTCTGTTATCATTGTGATTTGTCGAGTTTAACATTGCCAAGGAACCTGCACAGCATAAACCATCTTTCTGGAGCACTTAATGTTATCAAGATGTTATTGTTGCACTAACTAGAATTTAGACCTGACTTTGACTAATGTGTCATCAATATGCTGCATGATGTTACCAATACAGTGAGTTCAGTCAAGGCAGTTATACCAGTTGATGGTTCACGCAAACAAGCAGCCTCTGTGAGTTGTTAGTCACTATCCCTTTTAAAGCCAGTGTCTCTGAGAACAAAACAAGTAAAGGTTCACAGAGGGACAGCTACAGCCTCCTTTTCTGTTCTTTAGTAGCTGTTTCACAGACATTTATCAGGAGCAAGCTGTTGCTAAGCCACTCTATTAAATTATACTCATAATAGTATAAAACTACACAGTTATAACAAGGTCTTGCACTAAGAGATATTAAAAACACCACAATATTTCTAATTAGCACAAAGTGTGTCCTGCAAAAGATGGCCAGTTTTTTTCCAATCTGAAAAAGTAATTGCTCCTAAACCTAATCAATCATTGTGCCAACCTTGACAGAAACAACTGACATCAAGCACTGCAATAACTGGCAGTGAGTCTTTGAGGAGAAATGTGAAGGAATTTTGGCCAACTCTTTTTTGAAGAGTTGTTTTATTTTAGGCACACTGGAGAGATTTTAAGCATCAGTGGCATGCATAAAGTCACATGGCAGCATCTCAACCAAATTTAAGTCCAGACCTTAAATAGGCCACTCCATGTTTTATATATATATATATATATATATATATATATATATATAATTTATTATTATTATTGTAAAAATATGTAAAAATACACAAATGTATCCGTATAACCATATATATAATAGAGCTATTAGTTGAGCAGCGGTGGGTGATGGAAGTTGGAAGTTTACCAACTCGAAGAGACTGCTTGGAGTTCCAAAAAATCTTAGGCTTGCCCTACACGTCAGGTAGACCAGTTAGTAGCAGCAGATGGAGGCTCTTATTAAGCGTGGTTTAGCTGGAGGCTAGTTCCTGTTAAAAGGGAGTTATTAATTTATACTGTTACCATGTTTACTCAGGAGCTGGAATTGCTGAAAGTCAATAACCTGTCAAGCTTTTGATTATTAACTTTTTACCAGTTGGTAAAGTTAAATTAATTACACTGGATTACATTACCTCTAAGACTGAATAGCAATGTATGGAACAGAATTTGAATCTGTCTGTGATGATTAGATTGTATTTGACTGATTTTCTATTTATGCACAAGAACAGGATCTGTTTATTTTGTAAAGTGCCTTGAAATGACTTAACAAAAATGCTGAATTGCAATTATGTTTGAGACAAGCCTGTTGTGCTGACAGATCTGGCTAATAAAGCCTGTTGTCTGAGCTACCTGACAGCACTTGGTTGCATAACTATTAAAGAAGCATCCAACAATTTCAGATCATTGGTGTAGCAGAGTGACAGACAAGATACAAATTATCTGCAAGCACTGTGAGAATAGTGGACCTGGCTAACTGATGCTAAGGTTAGCATCTGCTTCAGTTTATAACCAATAGGAACCTGCTTCAGCTGATTTTAAAATAAAATGACCAAACTTTTTCAGCACTTTTTTGCCTATAGTGATATCGCTAACCAGTTTTAGAAAAGTCTCACTCACCCAGCAGCTCTCAAAAAAGCCCATTCATAAAATCTTTATTTCAGTTGTAAAAACACCAGAAATATGACTAAAATCTGGTCTCATCTCGTTCTCATGAAAAATATTATCAACCGTATAATCTCAGTTACATGTATCGTTGCATCCCTTATAAAACTACTTGGTCATCCTCTTTTGATCAAAAGTCTGCAAAGCTTAAACAGCAATGAATCTGCTAATGTTACTAAGCCTTAAGGAGATCTATAAAATTTAATGCAGAAGATGATAATTAACATTGTAAAATTCTTTGATAGAATACATACCTCCCTGCTAATATCCTCATCAAACTCAGCTACCTCTGACAGAAAAACCCATGATAGATTATGTCACCCTAATCATGTTCAAATAAACCCTACAGCATTAACATATTATATGGATCCTATCTTTCCACCTTTTTGATAAGTCATAATTTATACAGACAGAATGTCTGAAATCATCTGAAAGAAAACAGATAACTGTGAACTGTAGAGAAGGACTGATCTTTTGACAGTTATGATAGAAGTTATGTTTTGATGATTCTGACAGGACTCAAAGATAGGTCTGGGAACATTGTGTGGAAGGAAAACTATAAAGCTGCTCTCAATATCAATATACATGGCAGTCTAATATTCTACTGCGAGAGTGAAGACATATTTACTAACCTGTTATGTGAAAGCACATCTTGAAAAAAAGATTTTAAGGCGCTGAAACAGGCTGAAACCTGGGATATGGAATTTGGATTCAGACCATCCCATCTCCAGTGACTATTATGACTCAAATTAACACCATGAGTCAACCCTACTCCAGAGAACCTTTCCTATATAATAATTCAGTTTTAAAATAGAACATAGCTGCAGGATACAGCACAAAGGAAAGGTAATTTTGTTAGGTCTAGTTATTTTTTATTATCTACAAACATTGCCACTAAGCCGCATAGTGATAAAAATATTCTCATCATTGCAAACATTTAAGGTAGAGCAGGTTTTGCTGTTGTCAGTTCTGTATGGATAAACTCCAACAAGCTGACCTGTTCTGATCATTATTTTAAAAACATAAATGTAATCATGAATCTATGTCTTTACCACTAAGATCGAAATAATGACTGAAGGTGTACTTTCTGTTCATTAACACAGAATATTCTGGGGAGGATTCACAAAGCAGTGGTATTACAGTCATCTTTTGCAACTGGTTTGCACACATCTTCAGGTTTAATGCAAATTATTCACAGCACTGCTTTAAATATATGCAGTAGCAAACAGCTCTGATTTTTTTTTTTACAATGCAAAGAAATTTGCTATTAAGTTACATTCAAATCGATAAATACATGTATGAGTAGACCTTACCCTAAACACATCCATTATGAACCAATTGAACGTGAGTAAACTATGGCAGGATGGAGAGGTGCTATTTGCTCAGATGAGCTATTTTAGGAGCAGAATCTTTGGCAGAGTAACACCACAACCAGAAAATTTCTACTACGTTTCTCTGTATTTAGATAAATCAGGTTGAGACAGAAGAGGAGGTGAATTACATGACAAAAACAAGCAGACCGTACTTTCCAGTGCTGATCCTGCAGTGATGCTAATATTTTTTAGAAGTCTTTTTAGATGTCAGAATAATCTTTACTGGTATTATTTTAATTTCCTAATGAATTCAAAATATAACCATATTTCCATATTTTAGAAGAAATATTCATCAACTTAATATAAAATGTCATATGTTATCCCTTTTCTCCATTAGAATGCTTTGCTGTTGTATTTTGAGTCATATGTTGACTTTTTAAATTTAAATATGCAGTAAAAGTACCAGTACTATACAGTACCAGTGATGAAAGTTAACTGTGCCATCACTGTCTTTCTTTTTGAAGGTTGCCATGTGGAAATCCTTACTTTTATTAACTTTGTTCGTTTGTTTTGACAATTTTCTGCTGGACTATCTCAGATCATTAAGGCATCAGTTGATAGTGCGAGTGGTTCTGTTGCTTTGTCCCGTGAATCTATGACTTGGATTTATTGCTACACTTGCAATACCCGAACATATGCATGCATATTAACCCCTTTATTGCCTAAATTTAATTACAGTAAACACATTTCAACAAAATTATTTATTGCCAAACAGACTGTAAGTTAAGTGGGGATTTTCAAATTCAATATAGAACACACAACCAGTGTTTGCCAAACTGGCAGACATGGGAGTGTCTCAGGCAGGACATTTTTGAAACACGTAGGTCCATGTACTCGCATGCATTCGATTTGTATTTATTTACGAGTGGGTATTGTAGTGACCTCTAACATTTGTACTTTAAACATCAAAGATAAGAATTTTATACATACATCAAATTACAGCTTCTGCTGCTATGGTTACAGCTTCTGAAGAGGACAGTGATATACCTTGCAATAATGATTGTGATGATGATGATTGTGAGAGCTTTGATGAACTGGACTTTGAGACCAACTGTAGAAGAATGGAGGGGTACTGTGTTTCTGATTTCAGTCTCTTTTGAGTAAAGCTTTATAGTAACTTCTTACAGTTTGAACTATCATCGGATACAGGTATTCATTCCTAATGAAAGTGGTTTGAGGTCACACTGATTTCTTTATTTTAAGTAGTGCTACAATAATCTGTTTCAAAATTTGAACAGTATAAAACAGTGCTTTGGTTAGATTTATTAAAATAATAAAATTAATGCACTATAAAACAATGTGGAAATCACAAATGGTTCCTTTTGGAAACTGTTGAATCATGCTGAAATGTGTGTTTTTGATAACAATGAGCTAAATACATAGCAGGAACAGTTCCAACTTTCGTACATTTTCACAAATTTAACATGTGCAAAAAGCTTTGTGAATGTACTTATTTTAGATCAAATGTTGCTGACATTAAGATGAAACAATCACTTCTGCGTTGTGAAGTTCAGTTTGTTGTCCGGCTGATTTTGTGTGATAAGATCTAAAAGATTCACAAAGCTAAACAAATGGCTTTTGAAAGAGCTAAGTACTAAAAGTCACATAAATTGTCCAGGCAGCGTTGGCCAGAGCAGCTTTTATGGTGGGCTTAATAATGAATTCAGCACATAATACATTTTTAATCCGCTGTCAGCTTCAAACAGATGCAGCAAATAAACAGGAACTGCCAAAGGGCATTAAAACTTTAAACTAAAACACTTGGGATTTTAATGAAGAATTGTCATAACTGATGGACCTGATCCAGACTGTACATTTAGCCGTGTACAGGTCTGCTCTCGCTGGGAGGAGCAGATGTTAGGTTTCAGGTTCTGTGTGGCTCACCTGCACTGACAGTGACAGCGCTAACAAACTGCTCCCTCCAGCTGCTGCTTCCCACCACCAGCGCCAGGTTAGTCTTCTTGATCAGCTTGTCCACTGTGCTCTGGAGACGACCATGGAGACAGAAACAGCAACGTTTACAGGTATGAGACATACATTATCAGTATAAGCTTGGCAATAAGTGACACAGGAGACACTGATGAGGTGACTGAGGGTACAATTACCAGCATCTCTCATCCCAGTGTGGTGCACAGTGAGTCACAAAACCAGATTTGGAGGGAGGTGGGGTTGGGCTGGGCTTCATGCCAGCATAAAGCTGGCCCACAGGAAACAGAGCCAGGGAGTGGAGATGGGAGTCTCAGAGCTGTATCATGTAACAGCTTAAATGCTCTTAAATAGTCTTAAAGGAACATAACAGCTAATTTACACCAAGGCATCGGTTTACTCTGCAATACAAACCTGTGAACAAAATGTGTCCTGTGGCTGGAATGTTAGCAATAATAAGGCTGATGTCATGGTGATGTAATCAGGAGGTCTCAGACTGGATTAGCAGAGTGCACAGCAAACCAGAGGCTGCAGATCTGGATTGTCTACTAAACAGACTTGATTCACTTAACCAAATAGATATTTTTACAAAACGTAAATCAGGACCTGCAATGAATTTGCCAACTTCTTTACAGAGAAGATTCAGAAAATTAAAGGGCTAATCTGCACATCAACATCACATCCAGTACCAATGCTATGCCCAAACATGACAAATGTAGAGAAATTGGCTAAGTTTTACCAACTCAACCATGTAAACTTAGAAGAAATTATAAATCAGTTAAGCTCCTCCTACTGGTGTCTTGATCTTGTACCCACTGCTTTCCTCAAGAAAGTTTTCATTGCATCTGATCTGATTCAAATAGTAAACTCATTTCTCTTACCAGATGTTTTCCCGAGGGTTTAAAAACAGCAGCTATCAAACCACTGTTGGACCTCAGCACAGCTTTTGACATGGTTGACCATAACATGTTATTAAAGCGACTGGAGAGCTGGGTTGGACTCCCTGGTACACTACTTGACAGGTTCAAGTTTTAAAGAACAGGGACTTCTTTGTGTATATAGGTAACCTATCGTTGGAGCGGACTCATTCGTGTCTTTATCTTTAGTCAAATTGATTATTGCAACAGTGTCTTAACAGGTCTGCCTAAAAATTCAATCAGACAGCTGCAGCTGATCCAGAACAGCTGCTCATGTTCTCACTAAAACTAGTAAAACAGAGCACATCACCCCAGTTCTAAAGTCCTTACATTTGCTCCTTGTGGCTCAGAGAATAGACTTCAAAATAATTTAGTTAGTTTATAAATCACTGAATGTCTTAGCACCAAAATACAATAAAGATGTGTTGTCATTGTATCAACCTTCCAGACCCCAGGTTCTGACTCTGGGGATGCAGAGTAGACTTGAACCAGAGGACCTAACATGGAGAAACAACATTGAGTTTTTATGCTCCTCTCATCTGGAACAAACTTCCAGCCACTGTAATGTAATGTTTCCTTTTTGTTTGTTCATTGTGCTATATCTTTTTCACATAAAGCACTTTGAACGGCCTTGCTGCTGAAATGTGCTTTGCAAGTAAACATGTTTATGATGCCCAGCTGTGTCTATAGATTGATTCTTAGAAGCTTGTGGTTACAAATTAATTAAAGTCTGTTAAATACAGTGTTTGAAGAAAAGAGTGTTTCAAACTCCTAGTTTTAAGTTACCTTGAATTCATAGGATTCTTCAATGACCACCTCCAGCTTAGTGTGCTCTCCCAGAATGGGGCAGCCCATCTTTGACACGTCCTCTGGACCCACTGCTGTTTTATTATCATTGGAGTCCCCTGCACAGGAAAGGAAATGCAAAAATGTAGATTATATCATGAAGAGAACTTTTGCTTTTCTCATACAGATCTGGATTTAAGGCATTTTTACCCATAAAAAAAATCAGATGGTCTGATTCAGTTTTTTTTTTTTTTTTTACTATAAATCCTGATTGGATTAACAGAAAGCCAGTAATAAATCTGATTCCTCTTTCCAGATGTTGAACCCAAAGCAGTTTTCACAACACCAACAACACCAACACCAACAAAAAAAACATTGTTAATGATATTCATTGTACCTTAAAAATTTGGCACTCATAGCAAAAACAGGAAAAACATTACAGACATGCAGTGCCTTACAAAACTATTTACACCTGTTTCACATTTTGTTATGTTGCAACCACAAACTTCAGTGGATGGATAAGGCAGGTTTTATCATTTTTTTTTTTTTTTTTTTTTTTTTTTTTTTACAAACAAAAGTCTGAAAGTTATGCATTTGTGTTCAGCCTCCTTTATTCTGATATCCCTAAAAAAAAAAAAAAAAAAAAAAAAAAAAAAAAAAAAAAAAAAAAAAAAAAAAAAAAAAAAAAAAAAAAAAAATCCTTGCAGCCAGCTTCCTAGGTCCAACTATTCTGGAATGGTTTCTGAGATTTGTTAGAGAACATTAGTGAACAAACAGCATCATGAAGATCAAGGAAGACAGCAGACAGGTCAGGGAGAAAGTTTTGGTGTGAAATAACTGCAATATTACCAAGACATTTCCATCCACCTAAACCAGGGTTATTCAATTAAAAATTAAAGAGCTCCAGTCAGACAAAATGTTTTGAAGCCAGGGTCTAGAGGATCATATTGTCTACCTATTACATAAAAAAGTTGTCTAATACTTGTATCAACATCTGTATGCATTGATTTGACTATCAAATCATATGAATTGAGTCTGATTCAAATATTTTTGAACAATATTTGTTTTCACCAACAAAGAACTGAACATGTATGTGTGACTGGCAATATGTATAACGTTTTGTCATTTACTGAATACAAGTAGGATTACATGTCAGAACAAGAGACAATAAATGAAAATTATACATGTTCAAATAAAGTGCTTAACTTCAGAAAAAAAAATAGATGCAGGAAAAGCTTGAAGTTTAATTTTTCTGTTTCACCTTTTGAGTTTTGTCTCAACACAGCTTAACAGTGGAAGACTGTTTTGGGAATCACTTTCTTTTCCTTTTATCTTACTCCTGGACTTTGTGCTCAGTGAGAGTAGTGAGCTCTCGTTTGCCCTGCTAGAATTTTAAACTTGCTGTTGAATGGAGTCAGGGCCCTTCTCATGCATGTGTGGAGGTGCTCATTAGTGAGCCTGGAATGACGTTTGGTTTTGATTATGTTCATTGTAGAGAAAGCTGCCTCACAGTTGTGTCTGGAGCCAAACATGGTCAAGATCTACAGGGCTACTTTCCTCAGGCCTAGGAAAGCTGTCTTCAGGAACCATGTGGAGCCACAAAGCGGTTTTATGCTTTGTCTTGTAATAGAGTGCCACAGTTTCTGAACATATGAAACACCCTGGTTTTGCAGTTCCAGTAGGAAGTATAAAGAGAAATGACTTGCCATTCCAGATTAAATGCTCTATTTTCACTGTTCACTTTTCGTTTTTTGGATGCCACCATTTGTCCATTTTTCTGCCTTTCTCTGTCTCACTCACTCATTTCTCTCCTTTTTTATCGTCTCACCCATTGGTATCGTGGCGTTTATTTTGCTATGTACCTCTGTTTTTACAATTTTTTTTCTATTTTTATCTTTGTCATATGCAATGACCTTATTGGCTAGGTGATATCACATATGATGGCTAAACTCGGATGCAATTGGTCTGTTTGTTTCCCTTGGGTGCCAGACCACTTTTATGGAGGAATAGCAAGGCGAAAGTCGTTGTTGAAAGAAAGCCTTAAGAACTCCAGTTCAGTCACAAGCCATGAAAGGGACACAGCAAACCTGTGGAAGAAGGTGGTCTGGTCACAAGAGACCAAAATGTTACTTTCTAGTCCTGCAAAATGTGTGAGAGAAAACTAATGCAACACATCATCTAAATTCACCATCTCTACCATCAAACATGGAGAGACTCAAGACTCACCGTGTCTCTGTCCAACCTCCAACAATATGGGTTCCTCCAACACAATTGTGAACGTCTTGTTCTTCTCATATTCCTCATCATCAATAATTTTCACATTCAGCAGCTTCCTGGAGATAGACAGGAAATGAATAAATAAAATAATGAATTGATGAGAGTTAAACTGATTAACTGGTTCCTTTAAAAAGCGATAACCATCAGTGTCAGGAAATTCTTTTAAAAGTAGCACACAAACACTTGATGATGGTGATGATGTCCATGATTTATTGCAGAGATTCAGATAAAACTAATGTTTCAGCCTACACAATGAATCATGAAATTGTTAGGTAAGAGGATGGAAGCTGAAGTGCTCCACAAAATATCCTGTAATGCCGAGCAAAATGTGATTTTTTTCCAGCACTCCACAAGAGGGCGGACTCCTTCTACATCATTAAGTCCATTAAAGTACAAGTGTAGCAAAATAGCCCACACCCTTCCCACACACTTCATATCCTAATTCAGATGATCAGATAAGTTCGCTGTGGAAATTAAGAACCGTTACTGGAAAAACCCAGCAAGTGAAAGCAAACTCCTAAACCTTACCAATAAATGCATTTCTTACATCTGAATGCAGCACAAAACACGAGGTGTCAAGCTGTGACCACCATATTTTTCTTCAGCCCGCTTCACTCTCCTACACTGTCACAGCCCGTCTCTCTCCCTCTCTCTCCCTGCATCTCCCTAATGATATGTGGGTGGTTGTCTATTTCTGTCTACACACATACACTCAGGGTCTGACAACGCACAGGGAGAACGTTCGCTTGCAAAACACAAGATTTTTATTTTAAACACCAATGATCACGTCATCCACTGTTTAATGTCAGGGAGAGTCATGCCAGTGGGAGCAGAGTGAAGCGCTGCAAAGCCTTGGATCCTCACAAAGAGAGAAAAAGAAGAGTTTATGTACATGGGTAGTTTACTTTGAAGCTTCCTGTTTGAGTCTTAAAATAAAATGTGAAGGTTCACTGGGTAGATGCTGTGTTCATGAGGCAGAGTGTTGCCCACTAACATGAGCAGATTAAACCGTTGAGGACGTTTCCATTTTCTAGTTTGTCAGATGAAATTTAAAAGCTACAAATCAAATTTATGCTTATGGGTAAAGCATAAACCTACTTTTGGGTTTATGCTTTACCCTTACCAGCCATTTTATTAGGGTACATCTTACTTTTATCGGGTTGAACCGGTTTTGCCTGAACACTAGTTTAACTCTTTGTCACATACACTCATCGAGGTTTTTGAAACATTTGTCAGAGATATTTGCCCACATTCACATGACGCCATCATGCAGTTGCTTCAGATTTCTTGTCTTGGCTACACATTCATGACATTAATCTCATGTTTCATCTTCCCAAGGAGACCCAGTGACTGTGGAGTTCACTGGAGCACAGAGAACTCACTGCCATGTTCAGGAAACCAGTTAGGGCTAAAGGGAGCGAAATATGCAAATATCTGCCACACAATTATGCCATCAGTCTCAGTCTGAATGAAAGACGTAAGGCAGGAAGGAAACAGGCTTTCATGTTGTTTATGTCAAATTTCCAGCCAATATAAAAACTCATCAGACTAGGAGAGGTTATTGTCCAATCTTGGTGGGAATGTGTGAATTGTAGCCTATAGGAGGGGTACCAAGTGTGGTCTTCTGCTGTTGCAGTCCATCTGCTTAAAAGTTCAACATGTTGTGGATTCAGAGATTATATTCTGCATACTTTGATATTTAAAAAAGTAATAATTTGAGCTACCATTGATTTTCTATTAAACGAGTCTGCAGTCTTCTCCTCTGACAACAAGGCAGCTTACTGGATATTTTCTATTTTTTCTGATAATTCAGAGCAAACCTGAGAATTGGTGGTTCATGAAAATCCTAGGATATCAGCTGTTTCTGAACTACTCAGACTACCTTTTCCAGAACCAGCAATCATGTCAGGTCAGTTTAATCCCCTTTCTTTCCCATTCTGATATTTGGTATGAATTGAGTCATCTTCACCACATTGAGTTTCCTAAATGCATTAAGTTTATGCTATCTGATTGGCTGATTTGCAATTGGCCCCACAGACAATCAAACAGGTGCACCTAATAAAGTGGTCAGTGAGTATATGGATCAATACATAAAGTGAACAAATGAAAAGTTAACTCCAGATTCCAAAATATTTTGGAAACATTTGATGAATCCAGTCTTCCAGCTTTAGATCTTTGGCGATTATTAATCCTAATTGACTAAAGTAAATTAAATTACTTTGTTGAAGCATTACATAAAACCACATAGTTTTTTTTTAAATAACTGCAATGCAGAAAGTTGTCTCCATTGTTTGGGACCAAACTCAACCCAGACTGTGAGAAACAAAGCCTTAATTTCATGATACCACTACTATGGAGGACCGAAACGGACATTATTATAAATAAAAGCAGAAATATATATATATATATATTTTGTTTTTCATTTTCCTTACAGATGTGTTTTCGTCAAGAAATATATGTATTTTGTTTTTCCTTTTCCTTATACATGCGTTTTCGTCAAGAAATATATGTATTTTGTTTTGCCTTTTCCTTATACAAGTGTTTGTTCTTTTTACATTTCTTTGTCTCCTCTTTTTACTTTACCATATGCATTTTTTTTGCCTCATTATGCAAATGAGGAGTGCTGCCTTTTTGGTCCAGCTCCTCTATTGGTCAATAAACAGGAAGGAGAGGGATCTATGTGCAGATGGATTGTGCATGCCTGCGCCTTTGGCTTCAGTTTAGCAACCGAAGCATTTCTTTCATATCTTGAAGAAAGAAATGTCAAGAAAATGTCAGTTTTGGTCCTCCATACCTTTGGCATCAGTTTAGCAACCGAAGTCAAAATATATATATTTCTGCTTTTATTTTTAATTATGTCAGTTTTGGTCCTCCACAGTCTGCAAAGCGCAACATTATGTTAGGTTGTGCTATTATTGGGTCTTGTTGCAACATTTAACCGACTCTTGAGTAAATTCCATTACAGCAGAACATATGAGTGGTATATGAGCTGTCTCTAAAGTTGTGACTGCCATCTTGCAAAATTTTGCATGTCAGAGAGATGTATGACAACCTACCTTAGCTGGTGATCAAATTGTATATTCTGCAATGTCAAATGCATAAGGAAATGCTGGTGTGCTATTTCTTTAAAGATGTGGCTCTTCCTTTGCCATGGAAACACACGCAGTGTGACAGAGCTTTTAGGTTTCAGAAATGTTTATGTAACAAGGCCTAATGAGTGATGGTTGCTAAGCAAATGCCATTTCAGTCAAGTTTGCAAACTCATTTGTGAAATCATAAAAAAGTTTCTGCTCAGTCCGGAATAATCTAGTTAGGTTTCAGTGATTCAGTGGTAAACACTGTAAATTAAAAAATGAAATTGCTCTCTGTTTCACAAATAGAAAAACAGGTTTGACAAATCGTAAAGGGTGTGTTAACTATTCAGTGATCAGTGAAGGATAATCCAATTCAGTTTTAGCTTAAATGTTATTGATTTTAATCAGAGCTTGTCAAATGAGCCAAATATGTAGTTTAAAATTTAAGTCACATCAGTCATTTTAATTTATTGTTGGGACTTTATCTGATCGTGCCAAGGCTTTAGGTGTGCCGACTTGAGAAAGTGCAGTAAAACATACATCAGTTCTGAGAACAGAAGTTGTTCCCAGAGAGAGCTGTGCTAGATAAAACAGCTGACTAATTGGAAAAATATTGACGGGTTAAATATTGATCTCCTTCATTTACCAAGAAGCAGAGTGTATTTTTTTTGAGCGTTTGGAATAGTTTTTATACAGGCCACAGCAAATATGTCCCAAAGAATCACACAAACTCAACCAACCTCATGAAGTCTCTTAAATCAAAAGTCAACGATACCAAATGCTACCCAAGCTTTGGTTGCCAGATTGGGGATCCATGTGCATAGCATGGTTCATTATCACCAGACTGATTTTATCCCATCCTGATAAGGTTCGGATAATGTTTCTCATTTCCTATATATTAACTCATAAGGCATTGTTTTATACAGGTTAGGTTTTAATTAAAGTATGGGTTTAGTTGACAATCAGGCTGTGACTTGCTGCTAAGGCATGAAGGTTGAAGAGAAACATGTTCAAATCTGCACTCGGAGAACATTGAACCAATTTCCATACAAAATTCATTCTATCATATCTCTTGTGGTACTTAAAATCGGCCTTATTGGAAGTGGTGGAAAATTCCCTACATTAAAGTTTTATGTAGGGTGTTTTGTTTCTGGATCTCCAGTCTGGATGGACCCAGAAGGCCGTGACTTTAAGCTGACCCGTGACATACTCTAATAAATAAAAAAGCTGCTTTATTCAATATGCACAACAATATTGGATTCACCTTTCACACTTATTTTATTCCACCTGGTTGGCACCAAGGACAGTATATTTCAGTTTTGTTTTTTTTTCATTGACGGAAATCTTATTACTTTTCCGCTATACAGAAATAAAGGTATGCATCATTGTAAAGATTTTACAGACCTTGGGGAATTGGGAAGCATAACATCTCAAGGTTTATAGAAATAGTTACTCTTGTGGTCAATTCCTTCTTCAGTTGTGTACTGTAATGGTTACATAGTTTTCCCATAGGGGATGCTCTGAAAAACAATCTCCTTATCCATTTCCTGTTTCTGACCATTTGTTTTTATTTATTTATTGTTATCCATTTCCAGTTTTCATACCATATTACCTACTATTTTCTATCCAAACACTAAGCCATTAGGGTGAGGATGAGATTTTGATTTTATAAGATTGATACCACAAAGAGTTTTTGACTTGACAGTATTAAAATGTAAAAAAAAAAGGTAATAAAAAGTTAAAAAGTATAAAATGGTCTACTTTTTATTTTAAAATAAAGAGCAACAGCAATTACTATATGTTATTTAATAATAATAAAAATAATAATAATATCTTACATTTTTGTAAGATATTATTTTTGGAAAGAAACATCAGAAGCCTAGCAGTCTCATGTTAGCTGGCCTACCTGAGTCTATAGTCACCATGCAGTTTATTTTACAGACAGACACACTACCTCTTGGAGCTTACTGCTGATTGATGGTTAGCTTTTCTATAGTTTACAAACCATGACTTTTTGTTTTTCACAACCCTAAACATTTCCAAACAGCTGACTTGTCTTCTTTCAATAAAGATAATATTTTCCTCCATCCAGACTGACAGCAACAGGTGGGAGAGAGGGAGTGTGACTGAAAATATTATGACAGAAAATGTAGGTGGTTTTATTGTGGGTTTTTTAAAACCATGGCACAATTTGATACTGGAACCTGCCTCATGCCTGTTTGGCTCCTTAGCTTACGAGGTTTACTCTGACTTTCAGAGGAAGTTAGCAGCTAGTCAGACGTACACCACCTGTTTTAGCTGAATTTAACTGTTTAAATGAACTCAAAATAAAAAGAAAGCAGAAGCTGACAGTCTACAGTTTCACAACATACCAGTGTTATGTTGGGTGGTGTGCTGTCCAGATTTCTTTGTGAGTTGGGGAACATCATTAAAGATGGTCGGTTTCCTTTTCCAGGTTTCATAGTTATACGAAAATCATTCCGATGGAGATCGCGATCAGCTGATTCTCCATGTCAGCTATTAGGGTGGAACAATACAGAATACATGTAGCTTGTTAACCTTTACCAAATAAAATTTGGAGTTAATTCAAAGGTAGAGTATGGAGTTTCTAAGGTTGAAACCTCTTACTGAGCAGGTTCTACAAATAACCTACACAAGCACATTAGACGTTTTTGGACTTTAAATTGTATTTTTTGTAGTATTCCATTCAGTGCTGAATATAATAAGCTATATGACTATTCCATATTTTACATTATCTAGGGTTTATTTACATTAGTCATTGATCTGAAAATAAATTTTTACATTAATAATAATAATAATAATAATAATAATAATAGATTAATTTCAGCAACAAAAATTCTAAAAAACTGTTTGGGAGTTAAAAGAACAGTCTCATTTTAATGAACTGAGTCATTAAAATGTCATGTCCAGATTGATAGAGGTCAGGTCAGTGAGTTTGTTTCTCATTTGTTCTTGAATTTCTTTAAATCAGGGCATGTTGTGTTTCTTTTTGAGATCTTTTAGCCTATGTTGTGTTACCAAACTGTTTTTTAATATATTTACTCAGGTTAGGATTTGTTTAAAGATCTAAAACATTTTTAAAAAATCTAGCAAAAACGGAGTAAAAACAATGAGGGGATGACGACTTTTTTACAGCACTGTATAGACAGTCTTATTCAACAAATAAGAAAATCATTGAAAAGTTTATTTATTTCAGAAACTCGAATGACTAAGGGAGACACATAAATTATTTACAGTCAAAATAAGGTTTTGAAGCCATTATTTGAGTGAATTGTGATTATTTTCCACCTACAGGTAATGAAAACACAACATTTAAGGTTTGAATATTACATCAGACCAATGAAGGAAACATTTATAACACAGAAATGTGGTTTTAATGAAAAGTGTGTTTAATACCTGTTTAAAGGCTTGTTGCAAGGAGTACTTTTAATTGGACCAAAAAGCCTTTTGTATATAGCTAAATAATGATATTTTTCTATTATTAAAAATTAATCTTTAATCTTTAAGTGTAGACACACCTGTTAAAATACCAGATTTTTATCATGTAAAAAACATTGGCTGCAACCACTCTTTTTTCTTAGAGAGTGGACGTTTTTGTGATTTTACAGAGTAAAAATATTCAGCACGTTGATGAAAACCCTGCATTTATATCTATGATTTGTGATTGTTTTTTGTGAGGAGCTGTCGCCTCAATCTGTTCAGGCCATTGTTAAAACTACTGAAGAGTTCTATCAAGCCTTCATAGGCCTCTCCTAAAGCGTCTTCCATTTCACTATGCCATGTTCAGCTCTGCCTGCCAGTCACCTAAAGCACAAGGATAGTTTCTGATAAATCTGTAACATAGTCCTGAGCTCTTGCATCTGCCACACACATAAACTACTCTGTCTGTGCTCTGAGGGCTGATCTCTGTTGTACACTGCAATCTCGCTGGCCTCATTTAGAAGTAATAATAAAACTGCCTAGAGTTTCTCCCATTGCATAAGAGTCTGATAATGTAAGCTAGGGAAAAAAAGGTATGCCTTACTTTTTAATTATTTCACTGGATGAACAGAAGAAAAGAGAGAATCAGCTTTTGCCCCTTGGGTGTTAAGGGCTGTAGCTGAGACCGTCACTCAGCTGCAGAGCCTGAAACTGGAACTTTTACAGCAAAGAAGTATAAAACAGGGATCATTAAAACAGAACTTTGCATCTTTTTATTAGGATTCTTTTACCCATCATCAAGTAGTTTAGAAAAGATTCTTCACCTTCACCAGCAGTCCAAAAACATGCAGTTAAGTCATGAAAATTGCCTACAGGTCTGAGGCTCAGTCATTTTATACCTTTGAATTCAGCCTGTCATCACACCATCTGCTTGCGGCTGGACTGTGGGCACTTGTACCCAAGAAACTCGAACATTAAACAAAGTCAGGAGGGGCAGCAAGTGAGTCCATGATGGTGAGTAAAACTCTCAAGATTAAACCTAACATCAGAGTTCATTTTAAGTACTAGTGTGTACTTCCATTCACACAAATGATGTATACTTGAGGCTTAACCCTAAGCTGAATCTCTACTTCAGAGAGGCTGTTGTATGGCTAAGCACAGTAAAAGAAAAGAATGGATGAGATTATAAATAAATATAAATAAGATACATGACCATATGAACTGAGTATAAAATGATAAAGGCTGGAAAGTCTTTGAACAGTGACTCTGACCCTGTGATAGTCACCGGTACTCCTTATTTAATCACATCTGAACTGTAAGTAATTGAGATAATTTCCAGTCTATAGTGACGTTACCTCTCTACTGCTCTCTTTTTTTCTTTTGTTTGTTTGTTTGTTTTGCTTTGCTTGATACTTAAGGACCAACTTAGCATCTGGAATGATATGCTCTATCATTTCCCCCGACGTGTTTTAATACTTATTTGCCAAATAAATCAGAAAATAGTTGGAGCTGCCATCAGTTGGAGGTGCTCCAAGCATTCTGTAAGCATAGGCAAGTGAATCTTCTTCAGGACAGACAAAGAGTCTGCATTTAGTAGAACAACAACAAGTAAGATTATTAGAAGCTGGGAATGAGTAGCACTTATGTACAGTATATTATGTAGTAGTGGTGAATATATGCCTTCTATATTGCATCTTAGAGTTGTGTCATCATATCTATCTATCTATCTATCTATCTATCTATCTATCCATATATATATATATATATATATATATATATATATATATATATATATATATATATATATATATATATATATATATATATATTAACAGGAGATGTGGATGGTCTTAATCACCAATATTTCATTACCTTGGTTTTAGGCACTTTTTTTTGTCATTGCGTATTATCTAGTATCTCGTATCGTCCTGTACCTTACTTACTGCAAGACTACAGGAATCTCTAAGTGAATGAATCACAAGTCATCTTTATTGGTCTGGTTGAGTGACTTAAAAAAACAGTCCCATGTATTTTTTCACCTTAAAACAAATATAAATGAGCACTAATATAACACAATTGAATCTTTACATAAGTTTGGATGAGTAAGTGTTTTAAAAGTATTTTTTTTTCATAGGTTTTATCATGTTATGAGCTGGATGTCACAGACAGTTATGAAATGAGATGAATGCATATTCTTTTCTAGCATTAGGTGGGGAGCAGAGGGTTGCTGAATTTTCAGTTCAGTATCTACTCTACCAAAATGTTGGAACTACTTTATGTTTATTCTTTTTGAAACATGCCCATTCGCTGTGTTGCCCAGGATAGTGTGAGTACACTTTTTTCTGAAAGAAACCATGTTGGAGAAAGACGACACAACTTGTCCAAATGAGGCATAAGGATTTCTAAAGTGCTAATCCCAAATGGGTAGTGAATAAAACTAATAAATTAACTCTATTCCCTTTGTTCATTCATTTGAGTTGCATATTTTTGGAGTAATTTCAGCTACGTAACTAAGACCTTTCATACGTAGCTTAACATGCAGTCTCTATATGAGAGAGGTAAAATGTAATGAATCGTGTGTGAATTTACAAAGCTCAGTTTCAATACAAATACACCATAGATTTTACCTGCAGGTGCTCCACAGCAACAAAACTCCGGAAAAACAGTCAGGAAATAAAATGAATTGGCCCCGATTTCCTTAATTTTGGGAGATTGGCGATAGGCTGATACTTACATGTGAAACTGATCTTATCCACCAATCTTATCTACCTCCTCAGAGGTCTGAAAATCAGCCACTGTCCCGTTCTGCTCTGCCATGACAGAGGGGAGACTGACAAAACCACCCACCAGGTCACATCTGCGCGATCAACAATAGTCACCCCACTGCTGCCAACTTTGTGACTTTGTCACTATAGTTAGAGACTTTTCACACAAAAAAATCGGTATCGGCCAAAATCAAAATTCACAGGTCAGGCTTTTTAAGATCAGTGATCGATCAGAAAACTGCAATCAATGCACCCCTGTTTTTAATCAAAAAGGAAAAAGAAAACACGATATTCTGAATACCAAACATGTCATCTGTGTATTTATTTTTGCTACATTAGTCAAAATCAGCTCTTTGGATGTTTAATATTTTATTGTAATGTTGAAATTAGATGTATAATAGTCAAATCTGGAACAGGACTGCTTTTGCTCCTCTGAGCTTTAAAGCTTGCAGGTTTATGCATTGAACAATAGTGCATACTGGTGAGATCTGAGCTTTAAGGTTGTTAATTACCCTACATACACAGCATAGGATTCACCCAGTACCCCCACTTTAGGCCTGGGAAAATGTGTTCTGTAAGACTTCCTATGTGCAGAAGTGTGATTCCAGTGTGGGCTTCAGTGGTGTAGAGGGTTTTGGGGTCACATTTTTGTCTGTTTGAAGAAAAAGGACTTGATCAAGATGTGAACAGACATTTTCATGTCTGAAATTGGATGTTTTTTCTTTTTAGGTCTTTGCAGTAAAATGAAGGTCACAAAAAAATCAGCACTATTAGGAGTTATTTTCTTTTCTTTCCAACTTATTACAGCTCTCAGGAGACTCTGATACAGGTGTAATGGAGGTTATTAGAAAGAGACCATGCTGCTCAAGAGCTAAACAGTCATTTTATAATAAATCTAAGCAGTTTTTGTTCTATAGTAGCTTCCCCTTAAAGCCATCTGGAGACCCTGAGACAGCTGTAATTGATTGTAATTAAAAATGTACGCAGTTATTGGATAACTAACTTGCCATATAAGGCTCAATCAGACTTCTTTATCCTCGGTCTTTTAAACTTATGAGTTTTATTACCTTTACATTCTCTCAAGACTTCATAATAAATCTGTTTATGTGTTCCTTTGAATGAATGAATCCCTGATCATTTTACAAGTGGATGGTTTTATGCCTCAGTAATCTGGCCTGAGTAACACATTATGTCTCAGTAACCTGAGCGAAATAATCATGTATCCAAACAGTAATGCACCTTTATCTTTGCCGGTGGTCTGTTTGATTGCAAGCTATGATGTTTGCTAAACTGAGATCATAGTTTTTTTTAAATTAAAGTCAGTTAAGTTCAGTTCTTCAGTGCTTAAGTCACGAATGAAGCTCTACTACCATAGAACAAACATTCAAACCATATTCATCTTGGTACTTTTGTTGTAAAGAGTCACATAAGCGTGAAATACTTGTACGTCTGGATACTGAAAAATTCAGAGGCATTTGAGCCAGTGTTATATTTTGCCTTGACATTGCGTTGGTCTGACAGAAGTGGAGGGACTTTTTCTATACGTTATTCCATTTCTTTGGGTCCACAGAGCTTAAAAGATTCACAGAAAAAGTGCCTCTGAAATCTGACTTCAGCTTGAAGGCTTTATAATAAATCAGCAGTCATTTGAGTGTATATTTCCCAGTTTTCCTACCATTGGTCTACACATCACACCACTGCAGCCATCACAGAACTGTTACCTTGTTTTCATGTCATTATTTTCGAATTAGCAAGAGAAAAAGAACATGCGTTGTGACAGCCTGTGAAAAGTTTGAACAGAATGAACCTCACACTCTGTGCTGACAGCACACTTAAAGGGATAGTTCAGGTTTTTAGAAGTGGGCTTTTTCTAAGAGGTTATGAAATGTAAATCAGCAACTTCACTTTGTGGGAAATGCAAATCAGCTTGGTATAAATATTATCAAATGAACCTTTAAAATGCATTCAGTTTTAAAGCAGATCTTTATTTACATGCTTCACAGGAGGGATGTCCCAGTCTGGTCCCAAATGAAGGGATCAAGTCAGTTTTATATGATGAGCTCATGGCTGTCCTCAAATTTGTAAGTAACATCATCACATAATTTGCAAAGCTGAGAACGTGCATGTAATTGTAATGGACATGATAAGAGATAGAAGTCACGATTAAAATTGCAAAAAACAAAAAGAGAATCATGAGGAACTTATTAAATTGTAATGTAACCATTCTGATAAAAGAAATACAATACTATGTGTGATGTATACATAGACCACATGTATAAACCATGATTCTTACAGTACATGAAACAATGTCGGTGGATGGACTGAACTATTTTTAGATACAACACTGAAATACAGTGGTCAGTGTGGGACTAGTGGCATGGAGGGCTAAAACACTCTTCTAATGAGTTGAAAATCTTCAGTTTGAATCAAGATCTGTTAGAATCTTGTTGGGTTTTTTTTGTTTTTTTTTTTGTTGTTTGTTTTGTTTTTTGCTATGTTGGTTACCTGTTTATTGAGAAGCCAATTTAAACAGTTTACTGCTAGATTTTGTTCTTAGATGCTGTTTCTGTGAGTTGCAAGGAGCAACAGACTCCTGTGTTGCATGTTGTTTGCAGGTGACTCTGCTGCAGGTGAGTTTCAGGTCTGAGTCGCCTGCAGCCAACATCTGAAATGCCCTGAAAGGTTTGTAGTGTATCTTATCATCTTAACACTTAAAAATCTGACCGAGATTCTGTAATTGTATCTTTATTCTCCCTGGCTGTAAACTTTTGGATGAAGAGACCAAGAGATCACATTGATCGAACAAACTTTGAGGTGAAGAGGATGGAACTTAAGTTTAGCAATTATTTCTAATATTCAATTTTTGGTTTATTGTTAAAGAAAGTACAATGAGAAAAAACAGAGATTTTGTAAATTTGTCTGACTGGGCGATTAGGTTTCCTTCGGTCAAAAATTTGCAGGAGAAATCTTTTGGTGTGGGTTTTGTGGCCACAGGATAACAGGAAACTATTATATTACACTAATGAGACAAAGTTTCAGCGAGTCATATCAAAACAGAGTAAACATGACTTAATGGGGGTGGGGTGAGGGGGCTCTCTTTAGAGTAACGGGTAAAGTAAAACATATTTTCACAAAAATAATGTGTATAAAGGTGAAGAAAGCAAATAATTAGCATAGAACAATGCAAACTCCTAGTACATAAAAAATAGCAAAACAGACTCTTAAAGGTTGAGCATAAATGACAAAGAAATGAAACATTTTTTTGCCAAGATGTTAAAGGAAGATTAAGCAGGAAGGAATCACTGAGGTAAATACGAGGTCATCCTGAGGGAGAGATGAATGAGAGTACTAAATTTGATGGTGGAACACCTTGGAGTCACTGTCAACCACTTGCTGACAGAAACAAAAGCTGCAAACTCATGAAGATGGATCTTCTGGGAACCACGAGCGCATTTATCGCTAATATTCCACAGCATAAATAAAAGCAAACTTTTCTCCTTCAGGTGATGATAGAAGAAATGTCAGGGGATTATGAATGTTAGAAACAAACACAAATGTGCTGAATAGTTAAGATATTTCAGTTTGAATTAAGTATGAATCATATCTGTGCAAAGCTGTGCCACAAAGCTAAAAAGTGTAGAGTAATTACCTGGAGAGTTAAAATTAGATTGCTGTGTGCACAAGCTATAAGAATGGCTGTCTCCCATTAGTGCTGCTTAAATGAACCAGAGCTTTCCTTCTCCCTTAATGAGACTGGAAGAAAGATGATTTGTGAGCTGCAAGCAGCTGCTGTGAACCTGTTAGTCAATGTTTACTGCACTGCTTCCATCTTATCTGTGTGCTTCCAAAAGTTTACAGCGTTACTGATCATGACTACATTAGATGTGAGCAACAAAGAGTATCATGGCATTGGTTTCCCCTTTTAAGACGTGAAACAGCCTCAACTCTTTCATCTTTGGTTATGTAATTGCTCTGATTACCCACTTCAACCCTGACAAGAGTGTATGGTTGCACATTCTGAGGTGGGAAACAAAGCCAGATGCAAGCTTAGGCTGCACGCAAGCATCAAAGAGTCGATACAGATCTTCCTGTAATCCACAAATACAGAATCAAAATGCTTTTCCATGCCCGCCTGTTTATTTCACTTCAGAGGCTTGTGTCTGTATACCATAATCTAGTTACTGCAGGGATGCATTTAGATGGTAAATATGATTCAGTTGCATGCAGAGATTTTAAACCATTCCTCCTGGCTCTGTGTCAAAAGCTTAAAAACTTGGCTTCCTCCTGTATTTCTCTTCTGTGTGTTCAAACATTGACATATACACAGACAGGAGGAAGCAGAAAACCTAAAACATCATAACACACACATACAGAGGGGAAGGGCCCTGGAGGCCTGCTGCAGAGTGTCAGCTCTTTGTCCTGACTGCTCAGGGAAATATTGGGAAAGAAAAGCCAGCTCTGTTTGAAGCATGAACTTTGGCAGCCCACAGAGCACCAAGCACCACAGACTCACATTTACTGCAGAGAAAGTGCAAGTCTCTGTCGGTTGTGAAACATCTAGACAATTAGATACAAAACCAAAAATTCAATTGCATCTCATGTTCTCGTTACTGGGTTTCAGATTTTATTTTTGCCTCAAACAGGCAAGACTGAACCACATAACTAGATGAAGACAATGCAGAGCCTTACATCAAGCATCCCTTTGAACATCTTTGCACATCCACAGACCTAACATTCTTCACAAGACAGTTCAACCTCAGACAGATTGGATGGACAGCTTCTGTAAAAATCAATTGGCAAGTCTTGCCACATGTTCTCAATCCAATGTAGGTCTGCACTGTGCCATTCAAACACACAAATATGCTTTGATCTGAATCTTTCCGTAGTAGCTCTGGATGAATGTTAAGGATTCTTCTCCTACTTGAAAGTGAACTTCAAGCTTCAAGTTTTTCACAGCTTCTAAAAGGTTTTCTTGCTCCATCCACCTTTCCATCATCTCTGACCATTTTCCGAAGAAAATCATCCACATGACATGATATCACCTCCACCATGTTTCAGCAGGGGGATGTCATTTTCAGGTTGATGTGGAGTGATAGTTTTCCGTCATACAAAATTTAATTTTGGTCTCATTTGACCAGAGCACTTTCTTTTTGATGTTTGCTGGGTTCCCTATACAGATTGTGACAAACCACAAATGAAACAGCATATCATTTTCTTTCACTAATGGCTTTCTCTCAGTTTTCCTCCTAAGGCCAGACTTCAGAATTTGACAACTGACAGTCAACACATTGTCTCGCCTGAAGTGTGGATTTCAGCAGCTCATCCAGAGATACCATGGGCCTCTTGGCTGCTTCTCTAATTGAGTTATTTAGGTGGACAGTCATGTCATGGTAGGTTTGTAGTTGAGCCGTAATCTTTTTGTTGCAGGCTATTAGGTCAAGCAGTGCTCAGTAAGTTGACCTGTCTGCTGTGCTCTCTGGTAATGTTCTCTAACAAACCTCTGAAGCCTTCACAGAGAACAACTGGATTTATACTTGGATTATGTTGGAAACAAGGGGTTTTACTCAAAGGTGTCCAAGTAAAGGGGGGTTTAAAGAAATGCACATCCTACTTTGCATATTTTTATTATCCCTCCTGTTATGTTAATTTCTGAGGTACAGCAATATTTTTCCCTGGTCAAATTGATCAATGGAATGGAATCATGCAATAGTGTCAGAATAAGAAAATTCCCTATAAACATGTTTGTATCCAATTATTAACTCTATTTCTAAGCATTTCAATCAATATTTAGTGCATTGAGGTTCTTTACCTCTCACAGAGAAGACAAATGAGTATAATTCACTTATTTTTCATTTCAAAAAATGCATTTTGAGTTTTTTTTTTATTGTCCATTAGAAAATCCTACAAAGAAAAATTGATGGTGATACATGAAACTGATTTTTTTTTTAAATTATTTTTTACATTTTTTTCTACTTTTTTTTAAGTCGTGACATTTATAAATGATCTTGAGAGACCTATTCTGTTCAGGGTCAAATTGCCTCTCTAATTTAAAATCTGCTCCTCCAGACTCACAAGGATTTGCATTGAAAGTAAACTTTATTCAATCACTGATTTTGAACCAGAAATGACTGAAACTCAATATCAACTAGCGGTTGATTCATCCTTACAGACCTCAGCCAGAATGAGGACTCCCAAATATGCATGTAAATGCATGTTATCCAGCTCCTTCCACTTCTCCCCTAAAACACATCTTCTTTCCAGATTAGTCATTTCAAGAATGATTTTCTGAACTGAATTGGGCTCAAAAGGTGGCTTGATGTCTTTGAAACGAGTTATTGCCATCCTAGAAGGCCCAGGTGTCTTTACTATATTTTCTGCACACAGTTTTTCCTGGTGTTTACTTGGAGAGGAAGACCACTGCATTTCACAATTTTTTGACATCAATGTCTTGCTTGGAGGAACGTGTTTAGCATTTTCAGCATTTGGTTCATAATCAGAATCATCAGACTCAGAATTCATCTCAATACTATCTTCAGGTTCAGACACATCCGGCTCTATTTCACTCTCATAATCAAAGATAAGTTCCAGTGCTTCCAGGACTGTCACCGTATTATTTCTGCTGGTCATTTTGTCAAGCTCGTACAGTGACTATATCACATGTATCTGCAGTGTGTAATGTTTTTAGGACTTCCTTGCAGAGAAGATTTATATGTTTCCCCCTTCCCCTCCTCAGTGTCCACTCAAGATGGGTGGAAACTCAGCAGGTGTGTCCACTCAATATGGGTGGACAAGAACCTTTTCCGTTACCAAGAAGGTTTCCATCAAAAGACATAATAACACCTGCATTCTCACAGTTTACAAGTGAGGTGAAGAGAAAAGTGAAAGGGTATGCATTTGTGTGTGTCTTTGTATGTCTTTAAGGTGTAATTAGTCTCACAATTACAGAGAAACAAATAGTATTGAAAACTTTTGACCCTTTTTACCCTTTTAAAAGGCAATCACTGTGTTAAATCCTGCCTCTGTAATTTCTTAGTCTTGCATCTTTGTTGATTTTTTGCTTGTTATTTACTGGAGTGACAACGAACATGATGTAGACTCTGACTTAAGATCTTGCCTAATCGCAAGCTTGCACCATAATGTTCAACATGAAGGAGTCATAAACAGCCTAAGGTGATGTACAGAGATGAAGGCATTTCATAGAAATAGGATTTGAAAATTAATTCAGTGTAAGTTGGGGGACTTTACTCGACCTGCCTCTTGAGATTGGGGATCTTAATCAAAGATTTCCACTGATGATCAAAGCACACTCACCTTCGTGCTCTCCTTCATGTCGCCTTTTAATCCGAGAAGCACAGGAAAAGCTGAGCAGAGCTTTGGCATTTCCCCTTACATCTGCAACTTGTATTCTTCTCATGAGCTTCTTATGGCAAACTCTCTTTCCCTGCTAGATCTCGCTCTCCATCATCATTCCTGACTGCTGAAAGAAGCATGACTCCTACATAAATTAGGAAGACGCTTGTGTCTCTGCAGGCTTGCTGAAGCCTGATGATCTTGGTTTGGTAGTTGAGGATTTTATCCACAGCTCAGCTTCCTGTTTGACTGCAGATACAAGCTGCCTGACTCTAATCTCACATTGTTATACACTCCTGACTCATTATCTGCAGCCTCTGTGGCTGTCTGCAGTGTGCTCAGAACTTTTGGGACTCTCCCAACCCCTCATCAGCCGCTTTAATTGCTTTGAATGCTTAAGAAATTCCTTTTAATTCACCTTTGGAGTGACATTTTGTTTGATGTTTGAGGTTTAAAATGGATTCAGCACACAAGTATGCCCTTGATTGCAAACCCAGAACAAATGAAGGATACAAAAAGATAGAAGCAAACAACCAAACATATAGACCGATCTGTTCGTATCTCAGCTCCCCTGTCAGGCAAAGTAGAGAATTAGGTGAGCTCTGCATTCTCTCTGACACCATGTATTCACCTGCCTTCCCTCCCACTCGAGCCGGCCCACACGATCCACCTACACACGGCCCCTGAAACTCTCCTCGCGCAGACGCGTTCTATTCTTTTCTTTTGTCCTCCAGTGAGCTGTTACTCGTTCTGTGATGAGCTTGACATGGTGAGGGTTTTGTTTCTCTTTAAAATGAGAAAAAAATAACCAGAGAGAGAGTGAGTCCTAAAGCAGTCATAAAGCAGATACTACCCACATTTAGTTACTATTAACGACAGATAGATACAGAAAACTGTATGCAAAGAACTATAACCTTCTTTTCTTACTGTCTAAAAATAAATAGATTAAATTTCCATTCTTTTCAGCTTGGATTTACAACATGATTTCTATTTGCTAAATCTCAGAATAATGATTGTTTTTTTTGTTTGTTTTTTTTTTTTTTTACTTTATTGAACTCTTAAATTTCACAAACACTAAGATTAGCCTTTAACAAAATGTCTTTAAACAGTTCAGGAATTAAGGTGTAAATGCTGTGTGTACTTTGAGGTCAGTAAAACTATATAACTGTACACTACCATTTGTTGGTATTCTCGGTAAAGACATGTAAAAAGCCTTCAAATATGTTGTTTAGAGCCATGAGATACAGGGAGATCGATAGAGAGAAGCTGAAGAGTCGAAATAGGGAAGGATCAGAGGGGAACATATACAAAGATGCTAAGAATTCCAAAACAATTTCCAGACGATATATCACTACTGATAGTTTATTCTAAGCATCTGAATTAAATGGAAGCACAACTGCTGCTCTATTTTAAAGCAACACACTCAAACATACTGCTTTCTTGTACAATATCAGATAATAAATCAAATATCAGGACAAGAATTGTGGATCTCTACAAGTCTGGTTCATCCTTGTGTACAATTTCCAGAAACCTAAAGTTGCCACATTTTTCAAACAATTATTTGCCAGTATAAACATAATTTTGTTCAGGAAGGAGATGGGTCACACGTTTGTGAATCAGCCCCAGAAGAAAAGACATTCTGAAGATTCTGGTTATAGCTGGTAAGAGAGTGTTATTATTCACAGTAAACTCGTCCTGCACTAACGTGTCCTTAAATGCCACTCAGCAAGGAGGTCATTAGTCCAAAAGCAGCATGATAAGATTACAGTTAGCAAATGCCCTCATTATTATGAAAAACGGGGCATACATAAAAATCCAACAGCCAGAAAGTTGGGTGAGGTCTGATTTTCAAAAAGGGAAATCTGTGGGCCTAGCTGAAAAAGTGTGTGTGAGCAAGGTGGCCAACAAACCTGACTGAGTTAAATTTCCAGCAGACTACCATGAGAAGCTTGTGGAAGGATATCCAAAGCATTTGACCTGAATCATACAGTTTCAAAGGCATGTCAACCAAATACAAACTAAATGAATGTAAACCTTTGTATCTGAAGAAAGCTAAAACAAAGTCTCTCTCATTCTGGCCTGTAGCAAACAGAAATTATTTTGTTAATACTAATTGTCCCAAAATGGCAAATGTTTAGTTTGATTCAGTATCAGTGAGGAAAAAAGGTCATGTGTGTTTAATAAGCTGTATCACTGGGCCAACCCTTACACACACAACTGGGGAATATCACACTCTCAGCTCTCTCGTTGCGCAGTCTTTCTCTTTTTATCTGCCTCTGTGAATCCTGTTGTTGGAATAATCACACAGGTTTCATCTCACACCTGTTTGTGAAGCCTTCTCAACCCTCTATCCCTTCCTCGCTTCCTGTGCGAGTCACTTTTCCTGATGTTCATCCTCGCTACTCTGTCATTCACATGCTCTTCCTTTTGTTTTCTGCAAGGGAGTCTACAGTGCAGCATCACAACAAAACATCAGACGCTCAGTGCAAATCCCAACGGGCTGCATTTTTAATTCTCTATTCATTCACAGAGTGCTGTTCCTGTGCCTCTAATTCTCCTTCTTCTTCTTTTACATCTGCTACAATGTGTCATTATCTGCAGCTCAATTATATCCTCTTATCCTCCCACCTCTTCCCCCCTGAAAGATCTAAATTTCTCCAAGCGAAGGTATCTGTGACTCATAAAAATAGCCCTTGCATCCGTTACCAGAATAGGCAGCGTACAATAATCTGGCAGGACGGTTTAGAATAACCAATGTGTGGGCTGTGATGTTTAATCAAGTGATGTGGAGCAACAGCATTAAAAAAGTAAAGGAATTTGTGCTTACATGGTCTCATCATTCTGAAACTCCAGCTTGCCGGAAACCTCATCATAGTCCTCCCCTGCTTTGGCGGTGCCCTCGACGGTGTGGTAAGGCACAGCCACCTTCCCCCTGGCCCCGGACGTCCTGTGTACCTTCACCTGCATATTACCAACGCTCTCGCTCACCCTGGTAGAGTTGCTCTCAAACGTGAAGATGCCAGCGTGGTCGTCGTCATAGATGGTGACGGTAGCGACAGGAGCGCTCCCTAGGGCTGCCTTTGGAGGAACGTGTGAGGAGATGCCAACCGTGCTGTTGCTGGAGGTGATGGAGTTGGGCTCCAAGACGGAGACCTCAGCTCGGTGGACAATACGGGGGTTACTGAGTCGCACATAGAAGTGCTCGTCCTCCTCGAAGATGTCATCATCTATGACTCCGACGGTGAAGTCTTTGGTCGTCTCGCCAGGCTTGAAGACCAACGTTCCCTCAGCAAACTCGTAGTCTGAGCCTGCAGTGGCCGTTGCATCTTCAGTCCGGTAGTCCACCTGTGTGCCACAGATGAAAGACTTCATTAAATATTTAGTGAGTGGAGCTTTAACAAAATGCTGACTAGTTAATATTTCATAGGTTGAGCAATTTGGGTTGGATTTTATTTCACACTGAGGATTTAGAAGATTTTCACCTTTACAGTGCCTTGCAACAGTTATCATATACCTTTAAACTTTACACTGTATTTTATAGGTATTTTAAGTGATAGCCCAAAACAAAGTAGTGTATAAATATGAGGCAGAATGAAAAGGATACATGGTTTTATTTTCTTTCCAAATGAATATCTAAAAAATGTGGTCTGCATTTGACACCAGCCTAGTAGAGTCAAGTCAAGTCAAGTTTCTGTGTGTATCACATTTCAGGAACATTGAAGTTCAAAGTGCTTTACATGGTAAAAACATAACACAACTAACAAACATGATGGGAACATAAAACAACAAACAAGCAACAAACATTGCTTTTTCTCAAATGCCATTGTCATAACCATCAGAAATCACTATAATCAACCTGAGTACCCTGAGTATCAATACTTAATATTACCATGCAAAAATTCTCAACCTCAGCCTGACTGGGTGGAGAGCATCTGTGAGCATCAACTTTCAAGGCTTGTGACAGATTCTCAATTGGCTGAAGAAAGGCACAACATGATAATGGGACCACCATGAGTGAAAGAACATGTCTTGGTAGGTTAGCAATTGGTAGAACCATGCTCTTTTTGGCTTTAAGATGATGGATTGAACAGAGCTTCATGAGATATTCCAAGTTTTAGAACGTGTTCTATAACCTAACCTTGTTTTAAGCTTCTCCACAACTTTCTCCCTGACCTGTCTGCTGTGTTCCTTTGTCTTCATGACACTGATTGTTCACTAATGTTCCTCAACAACTGTTGGACTCCATTTATTCATTAATTAAGTGAAGGCTTCTGGTTGCACTGAGGTTTTATTTATGGGTATCAGACTACAGGTGAATGAATACAAATGCACACCACACTTTTAAATGCTAAACGGACAGAATTTATGTGTTGTTTTATTAATCATATTGATCACTCGAAGCACTTTACACTGGAACCACATTCACCCGGCCTCACCAAGAAATGCACACATCTATACACCAATGCGCAAATCTTTGGAAGCGTATTGTAATCACAAAGGAAAATAAGATTCAAACACTATCACCTTATAACATGACAGTTATATTGTACAAACATGATAGTATATTTTATAAACATGATGATTGGATTGTATAAATATGATAATTTCATCAACAGGGTGGTGGTAATACTTTTTCGTGCATCCATAATGAAGGCTACTACAATGGCTAACAGGAGTTGGTCAAGTTTTACTTCATGCTTGATCTAAGACATGGAGAGGTACTGATATTGCTGTGCATTGTGGATGATATCATTAATAGTGTGCACACCCTGAGAAGAATCCTTAACACAATGGGACTGCTCCAAAGGAAAAATCAGTCCGATCCTCTAGATGTGACGGCCTTCCTTATTGACCAGCTAGAAAGTTAAGGGAGGTTTCAACATCTTAAATGTGCTCAACATGGATACATTGTGACTCAGGGTACAATAAGACATTTGTTAAAATTTCTTGACCTCTGTGGTGTAGAATGAAGGCAAAAGAGGTGGCTAATGTAATGCATTTATGTAAATCCTGGACCTAATTTCATGTGGCCTGTAGATTCCTACAATGTGGTTTCCATTGGAATAGCAACAAAGGGCTATCCATATTTTTAGTCATTCATTCCTCATCACATGCATCCCAAATTAACCTGGTATACCAGCTTCTTCTTACTGTTGAGTCTTGTTGTCAAAGCAGCCTAAAAGCATTCTACTGCCACTATCTGGAAGAAATGATTACATTTGTACAATATAATTATCACGATTATACAATATTTTATCATGTTTGCACAACATACTATCATGTTTGTACAATATATTTTCACATTTGTTCAATATAATTTTCATGTTATAACGTGATAGTGTTAAAAAATGTATTTTCCTCCGCGACAACAATACGCTTCAGTTGCCAACTTGGGGTTGAGTACCTTGCCCGGGGGAACACTAACATGAAGCAAGGAAAAAATCTAAAATTGAGCATCTTGCAAACATTCCAACTGTAAGATAACCACTCCTCCCACTAAGCCACAGTGTTGGTCTAACACATAAAAATCCAATAAAACACATTGAAATCTGTGATAGTAACTTGATACACATGTGACAAGTTCAAGGTCACTCGGTTTTAGCTCTTACCTTAACAGTGCAGCCAGCCTCTCCTCCATGGCGGCTCACCGTCAGCTTCAAGGAACCACAGTTCTCAAAACATTGATAGTGAGAGGGGTCGAACTGCAGGTAGATGGTGTTGGGATCTTCTTCCTGCCCACTGGCCTCATGACAGCTCACCACTTTCCTGGCCTGGTCAGCAGCGTGCTTTTTCAGAATGTTCCCGGCTCCGATCATCATGCGCGTGGCTTGAATGCGATAGAAGGCCCGGCTCTTCTGCTGCTGGACCAGCACTTGATAGTTGGCCATCTCAATCAGCTGTTCCATGTCTTTGTCTGGATGCCTCTGTTTTAAGTCTTTCAAGGTGCGCGCCATCTCCCGCCGGGCCTCTTCCTCTTGGTCTTGCTCGGCACTCATCCCTCCACCTTCCTCCACCCCCTCCAGCATCCCATCCAGAGCCTCCTTGTTGTGAGGGTGGGAGTTTGCACCCTGCCCGTCCATCTCCAGGTCCATTTTAGTGAACATGGCGTCGCCTTCGGACTCAATGATGATGCCACGGGTCTTGTCGGCACGGTAGCGTTTGTGGACGTACTTGTAGAAGAGCAGGCGGCGGTCTGCGATCCAGGCTTGCAGCACGCAGAGAGGGAAGAAGAGGAAGGTGAGGATTGCCTCCCAAACCTCCACCTCTCCGGGGGAGAACACAGACAGGATCAGGTACAGCCAGATGTAGGCGAACACACTCCAGGTGGCAGTGACAAAAAACACCCTAAGGTGCTTTATCTTGCGGGTCTCACTTTCTGGCACCACGTAGACACAAATGGCGATAATAATAAACATGTTAAAAGCGGCACTGCCCACGATGGTGCTGGGCCCAAGAGCTCCAGCTTCAAAGTTGTGGCCAACAACTTCGATGACAGAGAGCAAGATCTCTGGCGCTGAGGAACCCAGAGCCATTAAGGTCAGGTTGGATACTGTCTCATTCCAGATGCGCACAGTGGTTGTTGTCGTGTCACCATTCGGCTTTTTGATAGTGATCTCTTTTTCCTGAGAGGTGATGACCTCGATAGAAGACATGAAACGATCTGCGATGATGGACATACCCAGGAACATGTATATGAGAGCCGCAAAGTAAACAATGGCGCGGGCCACCTTGTCACCAACTGCAGGGTTCTGTGGGTTCCACATGGGCAGCACCACGCCCTCTGAACAGTTGTCCTCACTGGAGCAGTTTTTTGGGGTGTCGTTGGAGTCTTCATGGCTGGAACTGCCATGGGAAAAGTGAGTGACTCCTGGTAGAAGAACCAGCAAAAAGGTGATAAACATCCATGGGGTAATGGGTCGTGGTAAACTCATGGTGCCCTTGTCTGAAGTCATGATCATATTTGAAGTCTTTTAATGCTGGAGATTAAATTATGTCACATTTGAAGGTTCGTAGAAGGTACCTCTGCAAGAGAATAGAGAAAAAAAATTTTGAGGAGCCAATTGCAAAAGTTCTCATACTTTGAATTTACTTTGGACATTTTGTCACATTACAATCAAAACCTTTGCTGGGATTTTAAGTGACAGACCAACACAAAGTAGTGTATTACTGTGACTGGAAGAAGAATGATACACATTGCTTTACAAAATAAAACCTGATAAGCATTACATACATTTGTGTTCACTCCCTCCCTGTAGCCTGGCTTAAATAAAATCTGGTTTTCAAATATTGCCATTGATTCTTAATTAGGTGTAGGTCTGGACTTTGACCATGCCACTTTAAAACATGAATATGTTTTGATTTATTATAGCTCAGGTAGTATCTTTATGGGTATTGCCCTGCTGGAAATTAAACCTTCACTTAAATATCAAATCTTTTCTTCCCTGTCCCTGCTGAAGAAAATCATCCACAAACCAAGATGTGTAGATTGCACAATTAATAGTTGTCAACACATTCTCCCACCTGAACTGTGGATCTCTGCAGCTCCTGCAGAGTTACCGTGGGCATCTTGGCTACTTTTCTGATTAAGGAGTATCAGAGTAAAACCTGAAGATAAATATGTGCCACACTTTTCAGATTTTTGTTTGAAAAAAAGAAATTGAAAACCATGATCAATTTCCTTTCCCCCTTCACCATCATTCACTACTATGTATTAGTCTATCACATGAAATCCAAAAGCAATAATTTGAAGATTGTGATTGTGACAAAATGTGGAAGAAATTGCAGGTGTATAAAGAGATTTGTCATAGTAAATGTTTTATAGTTATTTTCCTAAATTTACCTCTACATAGAAAAGTAGACAAAAGCAATCAGAGTTCTGCTCTTTTATATGAAATTAATGTAGGGATCAAACAGTTTTGGTCCAAGCTCAGGGAGCCAGAAACACTGGTAGCTTTTGGTTGACTCACAGGTATTGAACAATCCAGTTAGACTCCTACACATATAATGTGGCCATTGTGTGCAGGGAAACTGTGAAAATGTTACATTCTGCACCTGTAGTACTGAGGGGAAAAGTGACTAAGTCCACTGCCTACTCTATAGTTAGATGAAGATCCAGAAATAATCCTTCATGGTATTAAGAGAAAACAGGAAAAGAGCTTTGGGCCCTGGGTAAACTCTTATACATTATTATTTAAAAGAAAAACACTCTCCGTAGCTCATGAAAACTGCATGGGAAGGACTGCTTAATGCTAAATCGTAGTAAACACTTCTAGTTTTGCACTTTACATAACCAATATCAGGGGAGACCTTAAAATAATCCTACAGTGGCTTTCTTGGCAGCTAGGCTTTAACAGCTTTGAGTGAACAATTCAGGCTACAGCGTCAATATTACCCAGGGAATTAACATCTGCAGCAGCATGAGCAGTGAGAAACAGCCGAAGAAATGTCAATTAATTTAACCGGTGCCTCCTAATCAAAAATTTAAGACCATCTCCATCCCAAAATAGGTTTCCTCATCAACAGCAGGGTAGATTCACATTGCTTTATGTACAACACATGCTCTCATTGTCATGCAGCAGAGGAGAGCAGCATCCTGCACTCTGACCTGCCTAACAGGAGAGCACGTATCCCAATCGAGATTTCATTTCACGGGGGCAACAGAAAACCACAGATGCACAAATTAAGCTGTAATTTTTTTGGTGGCATCTTATAAGGGAGATAACAATGGACATGCACTGTATTTGTGCATCTCAGTGCAACAGCTTAACAGCACCTGTATGGTCATCGCAGTGAGTCAAATGCCAGTGGGTTCAGCACCATGGAGAGCAACACACAAGTCAAACCAGTAAAATTCCTCTACTCAGCTGCAGATGCATAAAATAAAATGCAGCCCCTTTCATCTGGCACACAGCCTGCACAAATGTGTGAGTGGGTGACGTTTCTATGGCAAAAGCAAGCTTTCCAACTGGTAGTGATGCTGAAATCAAAACACTTCTTTTGACTACGGTATCAAGACAGAGAGTCTATGCGTTCCTTCAGTGTTCTACAATGGATTCCTCACAAAAACCACCAGGTAGCAACAGATAATTAAGGTTCATGTCTTGTTTCACTGGAGTTTTGAACTCAAAGCAAGGAATACAAGGAATAAAATATTAAACCTTCTTCGTATCTCATTGATTCTAAGGAAGAATACCAGTTAGAATAGCATTGAAATATCCTTTATTGTTTCACAGTGGGGAAATTCAGGTGTACGAGCAGCAAGTAAAAGGTAAAAGGAAGCAGATATTCAAAGTAAAGTAAAGAAAAATGCAAAAACAGAAAAATAAGGACAAGAGACTTATAGTAAGGACAATTACCAGTGTAAACTATAACCTGTGTCCAGAGTGGTTTTAACATTAACCTCTTGATTAAAAGTGTTCATCAATGTTGGTGAGCCGAGCAGGATGGACGCTTTGATTTCATAAAAAAATACTCATTTCAGCTTTTAAAATAATAAAATTAACAGAAAAATAATACAAACCAAGTTAAACCATGATGATTTAATCCTCTAACATTTTTCTTTCTGCCAAGCAGTGGTTCAAAGGTCAGCAAATAAACACTTACACATAATGAGTCATTTTGATGCCTGTGTGCTCTTGTTTTGATTCTGTTTGTGTAAGTGTGTGCACACAGTCACAGTAAGAATTGAGAGTACTCATAAATGCCATCTCTGTTATTCAGACAAAGGAAAATCACTACAGTAACCAAAAGAAGGAAAACAAAGGAGCTTTGACAAAATTTATAAAACATTTGTTGGCACCCCTGGTAAAATTACATAAAAAGTCTTAAACTAATTTCACTGTTTTTACTCAGGTTTATCTTACAACTGTTGGAACTCACGGTTAGAGAACTACAGCAAAGATTGGCATCTCTGGATCAACAACTCTCTGTAGCAATCATCAGATGTCATCTCCATACCACTTGGTTGTATGGGAGGGATTCTGGAAAACAGCTTCCTGTCCTACCTTCACAAATATGGAGCATATGTATTGTAGGACCCATTTTGTTGGAGCATGTGTATCATTTGTGCCTCATCCCAATCAAATATCAACAAAATGTTGCAACCTTAAAGGGGTGGTGACAGGACTGTGGAAACTATTTGGCTACAACCATATTTGGAAACCTCTTTAGTAAAATGTGCTGAACATAGTCTCAAACTGGGGTTATAACTATGTGTCCCACATAGTTATAACCCCAGTTTGAGAACTTCACATAAATGAACTTCAGACACTCGTCTCTGATTCTCTCATCCTTCGGCAGGAAGTGGAAACTTCCAGCCGTTTTTGAGCTCCCTCGGACCTAACAGCTCCCCTTTTTAGTAGCCATCCTCTTCTCAGGTGGAGTAGTCAGACATGCTAGCACGACTTAGCCCTTAAATTAGCTGGTGTATCAGCTGGGGTGATGGGGGGGATGTTTGCTTTATGCTGTACTCTAAATGGAGAATATGAATTATGTAGAAAGATAACCTACGTAGAAAGATAAACAGTTCTCTAATTCGTCCGTTTCTGAGCAAAGAAACAAAGCTGACCGTCTATGAGCAGGGCTTTTGATACCAACTCTTGACATTCACATGGCCTCATCAGTGCACAACAGATCATATTATACCCCCAAAACCACAGAAAAATAAAATTTGTTGTCATGACCCCTTTAAACAACAAAGAATCTAAAGATCGGTTTAAAAGATTACAAGAAAGCTTGACAGCTGTGTAAAAATGAGAAATTCTATGCAATGTTTGGGCAGATTTGACTGCAGTGTGAAGTCTTCTTTTTTTTTTTAGAAAAAACACGCACCACACAAGTCTAAGAGATGTTGTATGTTCATGTCCAAACACACAAGCAACGAGGACACCAAAATGTTTATCTCAGCTGTAAATAAGATATGATTTTAGAAAAAGATCATGTTGTTGTAAAAATACTTGAAGCCTGTAATTTAGACCATAAATTCATCAGGATAGCTGGTTAACTGTTGTTTTTTCCTTTGTCATGTAGGATTTGTTTTTTTGTGTGTTTGAAATGGATTGTTATCAAACCCAGGCTACTAGGGTAAATCTATTTTTAATTAAAAATCTCAGCCAAAAATTGATTCTGAACTCAGATCTTGTGTCCATAGAAAGTTTTATGTTTACCAGCATCCCTGAGTGGGGTTTGCTCGACTGAACTTTTAACTGGAACTGTGTGCTTCAGTCAGATTGGACTTAGATCAAGCTTTTTAGCAACAGACACTCCACATGGGTTTGGAGTTAAACAAAGGAAGAATATGCGTGAAAGCCAGCCCACCTATTGCTGAATATGGTGAATAATCCATGATGCTGTGGGCTTGTTTCTCTAAAAAATGCCTTAAGAAACCTTGTTAGAGAGCATGGCATCATTGATTCTTTTAAATACAGTTAAATAAAAAAATAACTTGTAGACTAGCAGAAAACTTAGGACATTTTTTCAGTATATGGCCAAATAACCTCACAAAGGGTTTAATGTATAAAATATCGACCTTCTTCCATTGCCAGCAGAGTTCCCAAAGCTACAGTGCCTATAAAAAGAACCCTTGGATATTTTACCCTTTTTATTGCTTTTACAAATCAGTCATAATCAACTTTTTTTTTTTGTTGTTGACAGAAACAAATTCCAAAAAACCCTTTAATGTCAAAGTGAAATTTGATTTCAACAAAATAGTGACAATAACATAAAAATATGAAACATTAACTAGGTGACTACATAAATATTCAACCCCTTCAAGCCAGTATTTAGTAGATGCAGCTTTGGCTGCAATCCCAGCATGGAGTCTGTGTGGATAGGTCTCAGTTTTACTCCATTCTTCCTTGTAAAACTGTTCAAGCTCTGTCAGGTTGTGTGAAGATCGGCTGCCAACTGCCCTTCTCAAATTCAGTCATAAATTCTCTATGGGACCGAGGTTTGGGCTTTGACTAAGCCACTCCAAAACATCCACCTTGTTGTCTTCAAACCATTAACCATTTCTGTGTAACTTTAACTGGATGCTAAACGTGGTTCAAAGTGGGGATCGTGGGGTTGTGGTGATGTGTAGAGTCTGGTGTGTCCCAAACTTAGCATCTTCTCTGATGGCCAAAAAGCTCTAGTTTGATCTCATCAGACAAAATAACTTTCTTCCACTTGTCCGTGGAGTCTCCATGAGACTTGATATGAGTTTTCTTCAACATTGGATTTTTTACATTGCCACTCTCCTATAAAGCCTTAACTGGTGAAGAACCTGGGCAACAGCTGTTGTATGGAGTCTCTCTCATCTCAGCTGCTGAGGCTTGTAACTCCTTCAGCGTAGTCCTGGTGGCATCTCTCTCTAATCTCTTTCTTGCACGGTCACTTAGTTTGTGAGGACTGCCTGATCTGTGCAGATTTACACATAAGCCATATTCCTCCCATTTCTTGATGATGGATTTACTTGAACTCCAGAGGATGTTCGGTGCCTTAGAGGGTTTTTTTTTTTTTGTATCCATGCCCTGACTTATACTTTTCAATAACCTTTTCTCTGATTTGCTTGGAGTGCTCTTTTGTTTTCATGCTGTAATAGTAGCCATGAATACTGATTAATCAGTGAAAGGACCTTCTGGACACAGGTATCTTTACAATCACTTGAAAGACACTCACTGCACTGAGGTGATCTCCATCCACTCACTGCAAAACTACCAGCGCCAGCTGGGTGGACCTCTGTTAAATTAGATCAGTCACGTTGAAAGGGATGAATATTAAGGCAATTACTTATTTCATGTTACATATTTTATTTAGTCATCGTTAATTTATAGAAATCAGTTTTTGCTTTGACATTAAAGGGCTTGTTTTTGGATTTCTTTTGTCAAAAAAGCCTAATTTTGTTTAATATGACTGATTTGTAAAAGCAATAAAAAACTAAAACATCCAAGGGGGAGAACACTTTTTTAGGCACTGAACATCCCATAGAAAATTAGTTGGGTGAGCTGAAGAAAAAGGAACAGCACTAGAGAGACTGTCCAAGATAACTGGTCAAAGATCCCTTTCTCTCTATCCTCTAAATGCTGTTCTATTGCCAGAAAATGGTTGTTCCAAGTACTGACAGCAAGGTTACCAATAGCACTTTGGATTTCATATATGTACATCCAGTGACATAATTTGACAATTACATCGAAACGATGGATTTATTACCAGGGGTGACAACAATTAGTTGTATAGGAATTCTCGCACTGCACACAAAATTGAGGCAAAAATGACATGCAGTTTTGATTTACATTCACCTTTGGTTTTTAGAGGCATGGCAACGAATGCATGCAGAGATTTGCTTTATTTCTTGCATTATATTGCATTTTATTACTACATTACTCACCTGGATGCAGTTGTCAGTGAGTCAGCCCGGTGTAGAAGTTGTAGCCTCAGGAGATGAACTTCTCCCTCATGTTGCTCTGTGGAAACACAGTTCATCTGTAATTAACAAATTGTAGGGAGTGTTGTACAACATCCGTTTATACAAGAGAGCGATCCACATTAGTAGAGTTTTAATGAGCTTATTTAAATAAATAAAATGCTAGCCTGCAGATTGAACAGCTGGAAAAAGAGAAACACTAATTTTTTTAAAAAAAACCCACAATTGCACATTAAAGACGGTTAAAAATGCCAAGTTACAAAGGAGATCTGAAACAACTCGATTGGAGACGCAGACGCAAACTGATAATCCCATCAAAAACCAAACAGCGCGATCTGATCGGTGCGCACAGCTGTGGCACAGATACTCACAGAAAGCCCAGAAGCCCAACTGGATCCTAGTCTCAGCGTGGCCACCCTGCACCACCTTAGCACTGAAAGACAGCCTGTGTGCCATCCACGCAGCGGGCTGGTGTAATGGTCCTGGCTTCTTGCGCTGGTGTCTTGGAAATGACGCGTCGCTTCCCACTCTGTTTCCTCGATGTTTTCCTGACAGTTACCCTACCTCAGCAAACTTAAGATAGTCCGATCACTTCCTCTCATTGATTTGCTTTTTGAATAATCACTACAACACCTTCCCCAATGCTAAATGTTTTTATTTAATTCCTAAATCCAAAAATTCACCTTTCTTCTCTTTAGACTACGTGCAATTGTTTATGCGTAAAAATAATAAATTAAATTGCTGGGTCTATCCTCATTCCCTCAGCTTCAATCAGTCAGAAATTCTTGATATTCGCCAGTTTAAGAAAGAAAAAAAGATTTTCTTTTGAAAGCCGAAAAAATAATCTGAGTGGAGGAAAAAATTACTTCGCGCTTCTGTCGAAGCTGGATAACGCAAAGAAGAACCAAGGACCGCACATGAGAGTAGGCGTGAATGGATGGTGAAGAATCGAGAGGACGCAAACCACACGGAGCACGGATCAGGACAAGATGGACATCAAGCGGAGGGATGGTGGCAGACAGGGAAGAAGGAGTTAAGGTGCTATGCAAATGGAAGGCTCGCCTTACTCTTGCGGTGTGGGCAGCATTGGCACAAGAAGCGATGAGCGGAGAAGCAAGAGCAGTAACACTGCAGAAACAGGGGAGGAGACGTTCACAAGCGGCGCTACACGCACGGCTGGTCCTCCTGACTGCGCATCAGGAGTCCGGGATGAATGAATGGACATTCGACTCTAATAACCCACACAATTACACTCATCATAGATGTAGACCAGAGAGTCTGGGGAGAAAAATGGGAAGTTGTATATATTTTTTTGTTTTGAGCTCCCAGATGTTGATGCCTGTATGTCTTCTGTGGGTGGTGGGGTGGTGGATGTTTTAGTCTGGAGGGTTATATATAGCACAGAGAAAACACAAAGTCTCAATCTCATCCTTAAATAGACACATGGCCAAATGATCAAACTCACTCTCTCCACAAAAATATAAAAACTGACCAGTTCTGAAATAGATACGTATAGAAAGAAAACTAGACCAAAGAATAATGGAAATGTGGCAGAATGGTTACTTTAAATTACATTAATGTATTAGAAATCAATTTGTCTCATCTATTGAAAAATCAGTCTGAAGAATTATCTGAAATTTAGCAGGTGTACATAAGGAAATGTCATGCAGTTGAAATAACTATAACTCTGCATGAAATTAAATTCAGTACTCAATAATTTTTAAAAAGTCTGTGTTTTTTACTATCTGGAACCTAAACGCCATAAGCTCCATCAATGATTATTGACTAGATTGGTTTGTTGCTTTTTCAGGCAAAGGATTAAAAAGGCTGATGACTGAAACACTCTCTAGAATTAAACACTCTCTTGACTCTAAATTCAAACAGCTGACGAGAAATGTTAGCTGGTTAGATTAATTAGCTCTTTCTTTCTTGCAAAAATCACATCAAAGCGGTATCAAAATGGAAGAACTCTGCTAACTTGTAAAAGGGAACTTATTCAAGCATTTTAATGTAAAATATATTTCTATGATAAGAATGACAAATTACACATCAAATAAAAGAGGTTCAAGAGTGCAAATTAAATTAGCTTGTTTACTATAACTTGGAGAGATAGTTTGAAAAAAAAATATTTTGGAAAAACAGCAAAAGTGCATTTAAAGTGACAATAAAATGATTGCAAGGAAGTTATACATTAGTAGTAGCCCAAGTAAAAAAAAACTTTACTTTGTGTTTTGTTGCTTAAAAGTGAAAAGAGAGTCAGTTAGCTAAATTACAAAGGCAGTGTCCAAACACTGACACCAGAGAGCTAATAGAAACAGTCCAATTAGCATATAAGTAAAATATTTTTGCTAAATGACTAAAGACATTGTTATTATTGAATTGAAATGAAAAGTTGGGATATTCTACTTTAAGTCAGATAGTAAAGGGAGTAATCAAAATAAAAGAAAATGGTTAACACAAATAAAAGTACAATTATGGCTAGACTTCAGAACTTTACATTTGCATTTTATTCATACAAACTCAGTGTCCAAATACTTACACCAGTTAACAATAGCAAAACAAAACAAACAAAAAAGCAAGTAAATGGTTGTAAGAGGCCAGCTTACGTGCAGTTTGGTGAAATAGCTAAATGACTGGAAGGACAAGAACATAAATTGAAATGAAAAGATCAGATTGAACAAGTGTGTTTGCTGTGAGTTAGTAAGTTTAGGAAATGTTTCATAATATTTTTTAAAATTGTCAAAATAATCAGTTTTGTGTATCTACTTCCCCTGGGTCTGGTCTTTCTTTTTACACAAAATGTGTAAAAGAAGTCACATTCTTAACATCACAAGTCCATTACAGGACGGGAACTCAGCCTTTACTGTGTCTCAAAGGTCAAAGGTCAGTTCTGTCATGTTTGTGGTTAGAAAGGACCCGAGTTCAGTGAAGTATTGTGGTAAAAGAAAGAATAAAACTCTCAGGAGGTATTCACAAAGCAGTGAAGCACTGTGGCTATAGCTTCTGCAGTTTGTTTATTTATGCACTGGATTTACAAAGCAGGTGGCAGTAAATGCCTGCCGGAGTATTCTCTCAATAAACAGAAAACTCCAAGTCCTGACCTGAGGAGGCACTTTTCAAAACTTCAAGAAAAACATCTGAGTGGAGGATCACGTTAGAATGAAGTGTCTAAAGTAATGGTGCATATTGTAAAAGACAGTGGAATAATACATAGCGTTTAACTGATTTATTCAGAAATAACAAAACAAAACACAGGTTTAAAATCTGATTTTTGAAACTGATACATTTAGCCTATACAAATACACTGTGGGTACATATATGAACATAAACAAAGAAACACAAAAAATACATCCATTTAATCTTACTAAATAAATAAAAATGGTATTCCAGTGAAGACTCCCGGACTGATGTTGGCTCCTTGGCCCAGTACATTAGGCTTATTATTACAAATTTAGGGGTTAAAATGGGTGCTGGACTTAAGTTGGAAACTCACATTAGAGCTGTAGTAAAATCCAGCTTTTTCCACTGAAGGCAGCTCGCGAAAGTAAAGCCTATTCTTTCAAATCAGCATTTTGAAACAGTAATCCATGCCTTTGTAAAAACTCGGCTGGATTACTGTAATGCACTCTAAACAGGAGTCAGTGATTCATGCATCTCCCAGCTTCACAGGGTACAGAACGCTGCTGCATGTCTCTTAACAGGTACAACAAAATTTGAACATATTTCCCCTATTTTAGCCTCTCTTCACTGGCTGCCAGTATATTTTAGGATTCATTTTAAAATCCTTTTATTTGCTTTTAAAGCTCTTAATGGCATTGCCCCGCCCTACCTGTCCGAGCTGCTACATCCCTACACACCCTCCTGTCCCCTTAGATCAGTTGACCAGTTGTTACTGTGGGTGCCAAAGACAAAGCGTAAGCTCAGAGGGGACCATGCTTTTTCTGTAGCAGCTCCCAAGCTGTGGAATGACCTTTCCTTGGGCATCGGACAGGCCTCTTCACTTTCTGATTTTAAATCCCTTCTTAAGACCCATCTCTTTTCCTTGGCTTGTGACACAATCTGAGATGTTGACTTTGTCATACTGTGTTTTATTTCATTACTTTATTACTACTTTTACATACTACTTTGTTTATTGTTTTATGATTGATCATTTGTATCTTATGACTGTGTACAGCACTTTGGGTGTTTAAAGTGCTTTATAAATAAAATTGGTATGGTAAAAATGAGTATTTGTGTAGATGATGGCGCTTCTTGAACCTCACCACCTCACCCTAAAATCCGCTGACCACAGTCCCTCATCTCATTCTCTTCACAACTGCTAAGTAGGACAGAGGTCTATTAGTGCTCTTCAGTTACAGAAAACAGACATGACTTCTTCTAAATTCTGTTTGTTATTATTTACATATGAAGCATCACATTATTTCAAAAAAAAAAAATTTACACAATTTATTTGAACAGAAAAAATTATTCAATTTACCACTCTCTTTCAGCAGATGGTATTTTTTTTCCTGCACAATCTACGCAAACGGCACTGGTCTTTGGGAATGCCAAGTAATTTTCTGTTATTGTAATTTACATAAATACATCTAAATATAGATGAGAAACTGTTAACTATTTTAGAAGCAAATCTGCCTTTGTGTCTAGTTTCAGAATTTGCTGAATGTGCGAACTCGGATGTGCCAACATTTAGTAGCCATGAATATCTTTGGGGTTTTCTTTAAAAAAAAAAAAAAACAAATACATCAGATTCATTTTGTGCCCTAAGGTTAGATAAAATATCTTAACTGTTACACTAAAATGTACTTTAGGAATTACAGTGGACTCCCAACTATTCACAGTTCAATAGAGCATATCTCCAAAAGAAGCAGCTTGGGAAGCTGAAATACCTAGCTACTTGACACACTGCTGGTTGCTATTTGCAAAGCAGCCAATCCAGGAGTATCATTCATTTTCCTTGGCACTGATTGGCTGCACCCCCAAGAGTGGAAACAAGAAAGACCGTCATAATTAGCTTATGAGGTAGTGCTAAGACAGCTTCTACTGTGTTTATTAATGCGTATTAAGTTATATTTGGTGTTTGAACGATTAAAACAGGCACTTATAACCATTATTGAAGGAGGTCTCTAGTATTTGCAGATTTTAGTGAATCACGGGTGGTTGTGGTTCCTAAACTCTGCAAATCCATGTAATGCCTCCATATTAGCACAAAGGTGTACCAGAATAGAGACAAAACCCTACAAAAAACAATGATAAAGTCACACAGCGTAGCCAACTCCTCTTTTGAAATCCATCTGGGAACAACAAGGATGTGAAGGTGGTTGAAGAGTTCATTATCTGGTAATATATGGTATTTGGTGGTATTTTAACCAACATTTCATGTGGAAATTGTGGCAATATGATATAGGGCTACAATCTTGTTTGAAGAAAGGAAAGTAACAATGCATGAGAATAAACTACACCTCAAGAATGAAGATAAGGGAATATTTTTTTAGGATTACCTCAGAATTTCCAGAAAATAAAGTGATGCAAGGTTGGTGATAAACTAAGCAAAGGAATGGCATAAAATAAATAAAGATTCTCATGAACAAATATCTTAAAACACTGCAAAACTTGGAGCCATGAAACTAAAAAACAAACCCCAACAGTCTTACCTAAAGAAATGATATGCATATTTGCTACATTTATCTCAACCAACATTAATTTTATGCTGATTCCTAATGCTAGAATGTTAACCTGCCTAGAAGTGATGTGTCAAACGAGTTATTTATGGGTCTTTGGTGTAAAAATGTCATCATGTTTTATCATTAACATGCCTGAATATGTGTATCTTTAACCATCCACTTGTTCTCACCCAGAAATATTCTGATCTAAATCTTTAAAGCTGCAGTGCCAGTCTTGCAAGCAATATTGCCGTCATTTAGACAGCATTCATTTAGTTTTATAGGTGCATGATTGCCTGGTATGATTATGAGGGGCAGGCTTGAAGGGATAATTGTGTCAAACCTTGGAGGAAAATAAAAGAGATTAGACTATGAGCTTGAGGACGGGGAGTGCTGGAGGAATGAGGAGGAGCAGCTCAGCAGAGAGATGTGTTCCTGCAGAGAGGAGTCAGTTTCAAACTGCATGTTGATGCTGGAGGAAAGGTTTGTACTGTCACCTGTGGTGATGCTTCTTTTGAACATGTCAAACTGTTTCAAGGAGCAGGTGACTGCAAACACTCATCTGCATCTATATGCTCTTAGAATTATATAGGCGAAACAAAAACCTTTTAGTCTATCTTTCTCTTCTCATCTCAGCTAAATGTCAAATTTATTGAAAAACTAAACTGCTGCAGTGTAGCTGGTTCATTCTGCTTGTAGGTGGGAGCAGATGGTGATGTATGTGCCTTTAGCTTTAGTGAACAGAAGGTGTTGCTCAGAGTAAACTGATGCAAATATATTTTTTTTTTTTTTTTTTTACTGCCTCTTTGCAGGAAGGTAGTAAAAAAATCACCCCACTATATTCTTCAGCTTGTTTAAAATCTCTTCAGGCAACTTAAATAATGTTGCAATCTATCACTCTAGTTTAGCTCTTCAAATCCACTCTAACACTCAGGAGAGTTAGCAAAGCTTTTACACCATGCATTCTGAATGGTTGTAGCAGGTGAAGCACAGTCGAAGGCAAATTTGTTAAAAAATGGGGCATGGTTTGGATGTTCCAGCAAGCCTTGACAGGAAATTTACTGCACATTCTTTTTCAAAGCAATAAATGTTAATGAACAACATTTCAAGTATTAAAATATATTAACTTAAATCAAAATGATTTAAATTTAAATCTAGTATATTACTTCATTAGGTACACATGAGTCACAAGCAGTTGAAAAGGTGTGCCAAATGAAGTATCTAAGCAGATTTAAAGGACTTTGAACTTAAATGTTAACTGATGTCATAAAGACTTGGATGAGTATTTCAGAAAATGTCCATCTACAGGCCATCTCTTGGGTTTACAGCGATTGGTCAAAAAAGACAAACTATCTAGTGAGCTGCATTTGTGAATAAAGATGCCTTGCTGATGTTAACTTTAAAATAAAACTTTGCCCATTCGTTTTAATTAAGGAAGATGCGAGTCAGCTGAATTCGTCTCTGGTCAAGGGCCAGAGCAGGTCATACATTCTCAAACAAGGGTGCAGATCCTTGAAGGAAAAAGGCCCTGTATACTGCACAGTTTTTCCCTGTTTTTTGGAACCACCTCAGGAGCAGTATTGTGTGCAAGCAATTTGACTGGCAGTAGATTGCATTTGTTGATTTGTCTGTAGATTTCCGTCAACAGCATCTCAACCGCTATTTTCAAATGGCGACAAGTTGTTGGTGAGATGGTGAGAAGCAAATCAAAAATTCCATGGTCAAACCTTGAGGTCCAATTCTTTTATCAATTGTGGTGGAAGAGCGCATACAGCATCGACCGGACGGTGCAACCTGCAGCGAACAAATATACAGAGAGATTTCAGAGAAACTGGCTGCCCAAGGGTACACACGCAAAATTATATCATCAGAGGGTCGACCACATGGCCGCTCACGACCTGGCCATGTTCCTGCTCACATTCACGCCCACATAGTGAGGAACACACTGCCAACAGAGACACCCCCAACTTGGCTCGAACCGAACCAGACATCCATCAGCTAGAGGGAGACTTGACAATGGAGAAGGGGCTTCAGTTTACATAGGTATGTTGTTTATGTTCCAGCTACATGGGTTATCAGCCAGATGACAATTTTTCTACCTCAACATAGCTAAAATTGTAGCTCATTACAAGCATGGTGTATGGAATACCATCTCTGAAGCCATAAGATTTCGAACATGGAACGGATGGGCCACAGCAGCAGAAGACCACACCTGGTCTGGCTCACCTGTCAGCTAAGAATAGGAAACTGAGGCTAAAATTTACACAGGCTCACCAAAACTGGACAATAACAGGTTGGAAAAACAATGCCTGAAGCCTGACCAAGAAGACTTTATTCCAGGAGTCTCAAACTTCAATCCTCAAAGGCCTGTGTTTCACAACTTTTGGATGTGTCTCTGCTTCAACACAATTTAATCAAATAATTAGTCAGTGGAAGGACTGTGGAACTGGATTGCATGTTGACGAGGTAATTCAGCTATTTGATTCAGATGTATTCAACCAGGGATGCATCTTAGTTTTCATAAAAGTTTGTTTGCTGTACACATGAGAAATCAAACATTTTTCTGGAGATTATTTAAATTCAAACTCAAGTGTGTAGATCCAATAAATCCACTAAACTCAGGACTGTTAACACCAGTTGTTTAAAGTGATTCTGTCTCTGTGAGTGCCTGCAGATATTTTTACCACCAGGTTGCCAGATGATGTTTTAATAGGCCAATTAAAACATTATGAAGCAAAGGATACTCTCACTCTCACTTTAACAGAACACCCTACAACACACACAATAAGCTCACTGCTGTAGGTTGAGCAGATGTAATTGCACTCATTAAAAACATGGTTTAGATTAAATACATTTTTTTCTTTATGTTGAGGAGGTGTTGTAAGGAATGGTTACATTTAAGCCCAGAGACAAGTGACTCACATTTAGCAATGACGCACACTTGGACAAGACCTAAATTGGTAACAGTCTTTTAAGTTATTTAAAATGAAAATGACACACTCGCATGATTTTGTTAAAAATGTTACAGTAATATAGCAGAGTAGTCTGATTAGATTGATTTGTTTAAATTTAAAGCTTAAAAGTGTAAGTTACTGGAAGACTGAGAACAAGAATAGCAGCTCTGTCAAGCTGCTCCACTTATTAGAAATATTTGAATTATGTGACCAAACACTTAAGCCCACTATGCGCCCACCAAGCTTTTGCAAAGCTGAGATTTTCTGCACAGTTTGCACCTCTCGTCCACACACACATAGTTTTTGGTGAGAGAGACACATCCCACAGACTGTATAGATACAGATCTTTTTCCAAAATGGTTTTAAAAAAAAGATCTGGAGTAGCTCTTGGCACAGTCACTCAAAATAATACCCAAGTTTTCATATTGATATAATAATAATAATAATAATAATAATAATAATAATAATAATAATAATAATAATAATAATAATAATAATAATAATAAATAAAAAACTAAACTAAAAATAGTGTAGGATTTGATTTTTTTTTTCTTCCAATAATTTATAAACAAATAACAGAATTACTAGGCTGGTTATTGTAGTTAAATTGCTCATTCCTCTGGCAGATTTGGGTACAGAGTAATCTTTTAATGTGACCAACATGTTTCTTCTGGCTGAAAGAAATATGCACGTTTAGGAGTGGTCCAATCACAGTCCTGACTTGAATATGAGAGAGAATAAGGATAAATTATCAAGACATCAGTGGAAAACAAGCAAAAAGCTAGTTATCAATTAAACAGGTTTGATTCCTGCAGTGCCAGTAAAGATTTTTCCATTAAATATTGAGAAAGGTATCCATGTTTGTTAGCATGCCATTTTGAAAACCACAGATGACCTAATTTTTTTCCAGATTGATGCTACTCAGAATTTTTTATTTTTATGAATATGAGTTGCTAATTACAATTTTCTTTGTTTAAATAATTAGTATACTATTAGTATTGCACTACAATGAGACAGACACAGAGCCCTTAAAGGGCAGAGTTTTTATTTCCATAGGCGTTTCCTCTGCCTGCATACAGTGCAGATGTCATACTGTCTAAAAGCTTCACCAGTCATCCCAAACAGGTGGTGCAGATCATGTCAAAAGGCAGACCAGTTCACCAAAGGAAAAAAGATGGTAGTCTCACTGGAATAAAAAAAAAACATCGACAACTATTAAAGTAAACAGTAAACTTTTTCAGAGTATTGAGGACCGATTGGAAAGCATCAGTGAATATGTGGAAGTTTTTTGAAAAGATTAAATTCCCATGAAAGTTATTCACTTTTATGATGTAATTTTGGACAGAACCCATTCACTGCTTTGTTAAACTGATACCTTGAATCGTGTTATTTTGTCTTCCAATGACTCATTCTATTGCACTTTTGTGGGGGATTCACATGGTACGAATCTCAAATTAATACTGTTAAATAATGTAGTTTTGTGGACAACAAAATGCAAACTGTCTCCCAAGTATATCTCCTTGTCCTGCTTGTGTTTGGAACTTTTCTTCAATTCTCTGAATTTTTGTCATTTTAGATATTGAAAGCAGTACGTGGCCTTATTGCTTTCTTCTTTATTGTTTTATTTCTTCTTTAGCTTTACACTGATACCCCTAAATAAAATCTGGTCCAACAGAATTTACCTGTGTGTAACTCAATCACAGTATAAATGCAGCTGTCCAGAGAAGGCCTCAGAGGGTTTTTAGAGAACTTTAGTGAACAAACAGTATCATGAAGACCAAATAACAGCAGATAGATCACATTTGTTCACAACCTGTATGAATGTCGTGTTGTGACCTTGCAGATGCCTGAAGACCTCAGAGCTGCCATTGAAAGAACTATCTGATAACAGACTGCTTAAAACTCGGTTTGCATCATCTGGTCCTGCCTGTGCTTGCCAAGGGTCAGCAGGGTGACCCTCTGTTCATATATCGAAGTTCTGTTAACAATAAAAATCAACTAATTTGCATTTCCCTACTAGTAATATTTTCCAAGTGTTTGAGGTAGACATTAACTTCATCAGAAGTTGAAACTTAGAGCATGTGGCCTTAGAGAGGAGGGGAAAAGCAGCTGGTTCATGAATCCATCCAGTAATGCACATGTGAGTAATATTCAGTATACAGCTGGTAGGCACAAGTGTGGGACTGTTTCTCCTGCAGCATTTCACACTTTTCCCACTATGCTCATATGTATTTTTTCCCTCCTGGTAAGTACTTGCACATTTATTTTCAAAACGAACAGTGAGTGCATTCACAAATGAGGAGCAAATATTTTACTCAAATTATAATAACGTTAATAAACATACAGCACCTGTAGTCAATGAAAACAATGTTCTCCTGAATGATCAGCAATTATATAAAAAAGAGCAGCAACACGGTGAAAATACCTGAATTCTGGTAGAGATTTAAAAAGCAACTAAACAAGGTTTGTTTTTGTTGCTACGGCAACTGTTGCGACTACCAAGTATCCATGGTTTTCAAAGATGTGCTCATGACTGTTGTGACGCTGAGCTATTTTTGATTCATCTATAACTTTTCATTAGTTGTCATTAAAGGCTTTGTTGGTGCAATGATTTGTCTTGTCTCCCACAAGTAGAGGGGCTCTGGCATGGATCCCAGCTGTTCAGGGTTAAAAATGCTTTTGTCACCAATAATTTATATAAGACTTTAGAGAGCTGTACATGTAATCCCACCTGTAATAGGATGGCGTAATATGGGAAGATCAGGTAGGATTGATACAGGTTTTTGGCACTACGAAACATCCCAGCACCATCTATGAGCATCGGCTGGTTAGTTCACAGCTTTTATACAAGTTCACATGAAAGTCAGCTTACAGTAGTTTATAATACAGTTCTTGTGATAGAGGCAGGCTTGTGAAGTTTTACAACATCCTATGAAACAAAAGCTTCCCTCCTGGCAGCATCATTGAAACAGATGCTTCAATAACTTATTGATAACAGCCTCAAGCTGTTTGCTGTCTCAGGAATATATGACTCTGATAATAACAGACAAGATGCCAAATTTGGGGCAGCGCATGGTTTACAGGTAGAGCGGCCATCCCATTAGGCTATGAATCCTCAACACAGCTGTCTGGGGTTCAATTACTGATCTAATATATTAATTCCTAACATGTCTTCCGCCCTTCTCTCTCTGCCCATTTCTTGTCTGACAACTATCAATAAAGACCACTAGTGCCACACAAATTTTTTTTTTTTAAGTGGTTAAAGCTACAAGGCAGGCATTTCTATCAAATCAATCAAACTCACTTTAAACTGGGCATACATTCCACGTGTATGTGACACGCTGAATTACTGAATCAGCGAAGAAGAAGAAGAAAAACTCAGAAGTGAGAAGACGCTCTTCCAAGAATGAAAGAATGTCAAGTCATCATGGTCAGTTTTTCTGTCTGTTTACTGCTTTGTTGTAAATAATTATTTGTTCAATCTAAAACTTGCTCTTTGAAAAACCAGCTTCCAAGTAGAAATTCCTCTGATGATATCACAAAAAGTTAAAGTTGTGTCTGTTTTCTTGTAGCTTCTTTCTCTTAATTTACATGTTTCCTTGAATTCTGTATGACTGCAGTAAAACATGAGCTGCAATCACACTGACTTCAAAAAGACATGGAAGGGATTTATGAAGAGGACCAGAGCAGAGTTGAACAGAGAGATCTAATTATTGAAGATCTTGAGCGATTATGTGGAGCAAAGTTAGAGTAAAAACCATTTAGTCGAGTTAATGTGTTCCATTAACAGGATTTTCAAGTCCCAAATGTGCTTTCTTCACAATTTTTGCATCTCCCATAGCTTCAACAGGCAGGCAGACATAATGAACCCAATTCTACCATGTATTCGGTGGGAGTACAGCTTTTACCATTGCCATCAATAAAGGCAACACTAGAGGGACCATTACTTGGTAATCTGAAAGAAAGAAGTTTTCCAGGTAAGCTAATGCAGTTTTACACTATATTGGCAAATCTTATAAATATTTTAGCAGATACAAGTGAACAACACCATTTACTCATTTTGTAAATTGGAAATGCAGACTGAAACCAAACCGATGGAATAAACACAAACAGGAGGATAAACAGATTTGTCATCAATGTTTGTTTCAGGTTTGTATTTTGTGGAATTCTGTGGAAATCCATATTTAATTACCCACTGGCGTTTTTACTGTCAGTGTACATTAGTGAAAAAATATACATCTGAACAATGGATCTTTAAAAAAGACATTGTGTCATTGTGTATAAAAAGACATTGTGTTTGAAGTCAAACACAATGGAGGGTTGCCATTCAGGAGTAATTAAACTTATCCAATTTTCCTTCTGTTTCAGCTTCCAACCCTTGCAATATTCTTGGGCTGCTCCAGTTCTACAAACCTCCACTGTGGCATGTTCTTTTTTAGTTTCCAACCATTGTGCTGAATGTGTCTGAGTGTAGGTACAGACAGTAGTACCATTTGTATACCAGTTTTCTCACAGGCGCCCATAAGGATGCTTCTAAATCTCATATAATCCATGATGTGGTGCAGACACCTCAAAGCATTCTCGAGCTCCAATTAAACAGATATTTAGAACATTTATTTTAGTGGCTCATTTGTTAGACCAGACAATCTGACCATCTGTTGCTGCCTCTGCCACTAAAATGTTGCCATCTTGTGGCCAATTTGGAATCTGAACAGGTGGGCTGATGAAAAGATTTAAATGAAAGAGTTTAATGATTACAACTGTTAATCTCCTTTATTTTTTCCAACTGACACATTAGATTGTAATGAAAAACTGGATATTCCTAAATTTATACGAATGAAGACATGATTTTTTTTTCATCTCATAAAAAGTGTGTAAGCCTCTGAAGCTGTAAAAAACATCCAGATCATGTGGGAGAATCTGACATTACTTCAACTTTTCACTCCACAAATTGGAAGTATGGCAGGAAGAAAACCATATGAAGGAAAGAAAACTAAAATGAAGTTCAAATTGCAGTTTACCCCAAGCCATGTAAGGAGTACCGTAAACATGTGGAAGAAGGTGATCTGGTCAGATAAGACCAAAATTGAAGTTTTTTTGGTTACATGCAACTGCATGTAACCAAAATGTTTATTGTGCAATGTGGTAGAAAACAATAAAAATGACACTAAACACACTAAACACACTATCACAATGGTGAAACATGATGGTTGCAGAATCATGCTTTGGGGGTGCTTTTCTTCAGCAGGGACACCGAGGCTGATCAGAGATGATGAGAAGAGAGAAGAAGCTAAATGCATTGCACTCCTGGATGGAAAAATTAGCAGAGACTGGAAAACACTTGAAGCTGGGGCGGAGGTTCACCTCGCAGAAGGACAACAACCCTAAGTATACAAGCACAGCTGCAATGGAATCGCTTAGATCAAAGCACATTCATGAGCTAGAGCGGCTCTAGTGCAGAGGAAGTATTGACTCAGAGGCTGAGTATTTTGAAAACCATGTATAATTTTTATGTTGGTCTATCAAAATCCCAATTGACAGTTATGTTTATAATGTGACAAAATTTAGAATACAATAAAAATAGAACAGAACTAAACTTTATTGTCCCTAAGTGGGGAAATTCAGGTGTACCAGCAGCAAAGTGACAGACAAGTTGAAGCATGTAGATTCACACAACGGTAGAAATATAAAAACAGAGAATAAGAATAACAGACTGTACGGTGAGGGCAAATTTACAGCATAAGAAGAAAATACTATGCAGTGAATAAAAATAGCATAGACAGATTTAAAGATAAATGCAACTACATAGGATAATTAAAACATGGACATGTGCATGTGAATTTGTGCATTAAAAACAACAACAGACTATTCACAAGAAAGGGAAAAAAACAAGAGTTTGTTGGGAACAGCAATGGTTACAAAGTCTAAAAGCTGCTAGTTCTGCAACAGCCTCATGCATGGGGTGGGAGACATTGTCCAACTGTGATGTTAGTTTAGCCAGAGTTTTTCTGTCTCCCTCCACCTCCACTGGGTCGAGGGGACATCCTAACAGAAAACTAGCCTTCATGATGAGTTTATCTAACCACTTCCTCTCAGCTATTGAGCAAGATGTCGCTCAAACAAACTACAACATATAAGATGGCTGGCACCACAGAGTCAACATTTTTTTAAGTGTTTGAATACTTTTGCAAGGCACTATGTAGTGCTTTGCCAAAAAATATGGTAAAAATAGATGTTTCACTGTTACATTTTGCATAATTAATTCCATAAAATTAGTGAAAATCAGCAATTTATAATGTTTATAAATTATGTGGAACCATGGGCAAATAAGTCATTCAAATATATTTCCAGTGTTGCTGTTGTACTGCTTGTGTCACTTCCTTTGTGCGAAGTCAAAAGAGGAATTGTTAAAAGTTATACCTGGATAACAAAATGGGGGTTTTAGGCAAGCATGTTAGATGTCTTCATAGTGATAAATTTAGCTGCGGTGTCTCCTTACAGCCACTAGTGGGAAACCTAATGTCAGTAATGAGACAACAATATGTCTGTTGTGAGCTGTGGGAATGATTCTTCTTAACTAAACAGATGTTAAACTGTTCACAGAAATCAACAAGTGGTTTTGATAGGGGGCCATCCTTTCTAGATCTAAACATATTGGGATTAAAAGTGATGTATTCAGTTTCCAAAATAAACATACATCAAAAAGCACTGATTTGCTCTGATAGTAAGAGGAAATTAATAAAACAAAAGTCAGATTTACACAAAGCCATTTGAAAAAAAATCTATAAGTAAATCAGCAAACCTTTGCAAATAGCATTTAAAGAGCTTTATAACAGTCACACCTAGAAATAAAATAATATCACCAGACAGTTGATCAGTTAACAAAGGTGCATTGTAACAGAAACCTGGGATTAAGAGCTTCACTCTGAAGGCCAAAAGACTAACCATCTTAGACTTGTTCTTATGGATTCTGGCCCAGAAAACACATAATTTTTTATGAGTTATGGGATGCTGACTCTAGATGGAGCCAAACCCCTGGCTGAGGCTAATTTGTCAGCTTTTAATACCAGTGGAATTTAACTGTTGTTCACCATCACATTATTTACTGAATACTGACAGCAGAGAGTATAATTACAACACATCAGATGTTCAATTTGAGTTTGCTTGACATCTCAAATAGCTTCAGGGGAAACACAACTATGAATGCAAATTGCACAATAAACATTACATCTTGACACTTGATGAACAGACTGCAGGCTAAACCTTAATCACAGAGAATACAGAGAACCAACATAAAAGAGAATTCATCTCAAAATTCTTGAATCGCAAACACACAGTAGAAGCTACTAAATCCTGACTTTTATCTAATTGATTTCCTCAACATATGTCGTTCCCCATCCATCACATAACCTGTGATGCGTTCAGCATACATACTGAAACTGAATTTCTATTTTTTCGCTCACTAAGGTCTAAGGTTGTGTATGATGTTTCTAATTTTACGGTGTATGATTTCTGTATTTTTCATTTTCACCTTCTGCTGTCTCTTTGGCATCCAAAAATGACAGTAGTCACTGAAACTATATGTAGGATGACAATGTGTTATTCTGCTATTATAAAGATTTCCATCTAGATGCTTATTTTTAAAATGAGTCCCATGAAAGTTGAAGCAGGGCAAAAACTGACCTGGAAGGAAATCAAGCCCCAGATGCACACAAAAATAATCAGTGATGTAATAACCTTAAACACAGGCTCGGTGATTGACAGCGCTAACACCCACCTCCTGGCTCTGATTGGTTGTTTCTGACTGAGCAGTGTATTTATGCACTTAGCACTGGGAGCACTGGAGCACTCAATTTTTTCAAAGATTATCTGTCTCATACCATACTGTCACGACATGGTGACAGTTTCAATAGATATGTAGAAAAATATATTTTTAATAAAAGTTACATATTGCATCTTTGTTTTTAAGTGAAAAAAACATGTAATCATGATATGAAATTATGACATTAAAATAGAACATAAAATTAGAAATCTTGGTGCAAGATCAAGCACTCTGTTCTGTGACAAGATGGATTATTATCTTGAAAAATGACTTCATTATCACCAAATCTCCTTTGTGTTGAAATGGGAAAAGTGGCAAAGTTTTAAAATGTCAGCTTGTGCTCCTTCAGTTAGATATCATGTCATCTCTCCTGCTCCATTCTCTGATCCTATCCCCATGCCACAAATGATAATGGGCCTGTGATTGTCTTCTTTGCTCTGTCATCACTACTTGTTTCACTGGTTTTGCACCACAGTAAAAATGTAGTTTGATCACTTTGACCAAATTACTGTGCTTAAACCTGGATTTCTTCTTCTGGGAACAATCAAGTTTTTACCTTTTTCTTTACTAGATGTAACTCCAAATTCATTTCCATCAGTTTCTTAGAGTTGTCTCACAAACATCAACTGCTGTTTTTCTTATTGCTTTTGTATTTTTTTGTAATAAATTTCCATGTTGCCAAGACATTTCAGATACTAAACTGTGCATTTAACTTTTAACTGGCAACAACTAATATTTTGTCATACTCATACTAAATCAGTTTCTCAGTGAACTGTTTTTTACTCAAAGCTATTACAACTCACTGCTCTGTTGTTTGAACCATGTTTCCTGTAAGTGAGTGAACTTAAGAATGTACACAACATTAAGTTTAGTCTTTTAACTTCAAACTTATTTTGATATGCAACTTTTGGTGTTTATTTCTTTAAGAAATGCAAGACACAAGGTGATTCTACACTGTTAGGAAACAATAATTGCTTCTTTAACAATAGCTATAATTTTCAGCTGCTAAAGAAAACATGTTTTTTCTCAATGATTCCTCATAGGTGTATTTTAAAAATATCCATGACTCACCCTGTTGTCATCTAACTGAACATTTATTTTCTGCACAAAGGAGTGCATTTTCAGTTTTGAATTTCAGCAGAACTGCTGCAGGCTTTTGTTGATGTTTAATTATCTTAATCATCAAATTTTTATGAAAAAACAACTATCATATCAGTATTATTTACTTTGAATATAAATGTTAAGAATTTCAAATAGCAGCAACATTAACTAAAAGAAATAAAAAAATGACTTAAAATAAGTTTCAGTAGCTTGTTTTCTTGCTAGCTACTGGTGAACAAGGCACAACTTAAAGTAATAGTAAATGCTACCAAACTTAACAAAAGGGTGAACATGAGGGCTATAGCTGGCTGGAAATATTTGTTCAAGTGTGAAGCATTGGCTCAAATAATTTAATGTTTTAGAATAACTGTTTGCTGAATGAGCTAGCAGTAAGTTACCCACAATATCAAAGCACACAGTGTTGAATAGATACAGTTAATGAGTAAGGAAATTAGCTAAAAATTGTGCCCCAGGTTCAACTGCCTATAGGTCACATAATGGCTCTATGTTAATTCCCTATACACAGTTGAAACCAGAGGTTTACATACACTAAATAAAAAGACACATGAACATTTTTTTCTCACTGACTGAAATTAAATCAGTTCAAACTTCTTGTTTCAGGTCAGTTAGAAGTACCAAAATTATTTCTATTTGCTAAATGCCACAATAATGAGGAAAAAATGTTATCTATTAATGTTTTCAAAATCAAAAGTATTCATACAGAATTAATACTATCTCTTTAAACAATGAGGGAAAGCCCAGATGGTGATGTCATGGTTTTGAAAACTTCTGATAGGTTAACTGAGACATTTGAGTTAACTGGAGGCACACTTGTCAGTGTATTTTAAGGCCACACCTCCAACACACTACTTTCTTGTTTGACACTTTGAGAAAGTCAAAAGAAATCAGCCAAGATATCAGAAAGAGAATTGTGAAGCTGCATCAGTCTGGTTCATCCTTGGGAACAATTTCCAGATAATTGAAGGTGAATGTTTATCTGTTCAAATAATTATATGCAAGGACAGACATGACAGGAAAGTCCCATCATCATACTGCTCAGGAAGGGGACGGGTTCTGTGTTCCAGAGATAAACCTGTTTTCATCTGAAATGTGCAAATCAACCCCAGAACAAAAGCCAAAGACCTTGTGAAGACGCTGCTGAAGCTGGTAAGACAGTGTCATTATCCACAGTGAAACATGTCCTGCACCGACATGAGCTGAAAGGCCACTCAGCAAGGAGGAGGTTTTTACTCCATAAGAAACATTAATAGGTCAGACTGCAGTTTGCAAATGTGCAGAGGGACAAAGACCTTCATTTTTGGAGACGTGTACTGTGGTCTGATGAAACTAAAGTGGAACTGTTTGGCTACAATGACCATCATTACATTTGGAGGGAAAAGGGGGATGTTTGTAAGCCTAGGAACACCATCCCAACTTTGAAATGTGGGGGTGGCAGTATCATGTTGTGAGGATGTTTTTGCTATAGGAGGAACTGGTGCACTTCATAAAATAGATGATATCATGAGGAAAGAAGATTATGTGGAAATATTCAAGCAAAATCTAAATACATCATCCAGGAAGTTAAAGCTGAAGCGCAAATGGGTCTTACAAATTGACAGTAGCCCTAAGCATTCAGTCATAGAGGTTTCAATGTGGCTTAAGGACAGCAAAGAGACTGTTTTGGCATGGCCATCACAAAGCCCTGATCTCAGTCGTCTAGAGAATTTGTGGGCAGATCTGAAAAAGGCTTGTGCAAGGTGACCTACAAACCTGACTCTGTTACACAACGTCTGTCTGGAGGAATGGACCAGAATTCCAGCAAACTATTGTGAGAAGCTTGTGGAAGGAAAGCCAAAACCCTTGACCCAAGTCATACAGTTTAAAAGGCAATTCCACCCTTTCTCTCATCATTGTGGCAATTAAAAAAATAGAAATAACTTTTGTAATTCTAACTGACCTCAAACAAGTTTGGTCTGATTTAAGTTCAGGCAGTCAGGGAAAAAAAAAAGGTGTGTCTTTTTATTCTGTGTATGTAAACTTCTGGTTTCAAATGTAGATTTGATGCAAGAAAACTATGGCTAAAACATTGGACCCATATGTGTCCTCAATGTGTTGCAGATTTTTTTCGTAATGCCCATTTAAGACCAAGTAAAAACATACAGAGAGCAAACTGGTTTTGCTAATATATTGTAGATTGTATTTAGATCAGCTCAAATGACTCCCATACAAAAGCCCCTAGTAAGGTCCATGTGAGCCCTCACACATACTCACTATGAGAAATAGAGCATGTTTATTTCAGTTTTATTTTTACAGCAACAATTTACAACATGAGGTATGTAGAACAAATCTGGTCTAATTCAATCCAAATCTATTCATTACATCTATCCATCCAGGGGTACACCCTGGAAAAGTCGCCAGTCCATCAATTCAAATTCAATTCAGTTCAGTTCAGTTCAGTTCAGTTCAATTCAATTCAAAAATACTTTATTGATCCCAAAGGGAAATTAAATGTTGATGTAACCCATTTAATTAAGGAGTTATTATAAATTGAGATGGCTGTGGATGGAAGGATGGATGGATGGATGGATGGATGGATAGATGGATGCAGGAAAGATCTCCTGTAGCGGTCTGTTTTACAACCAATCTGAAGAAGCCTCTGACTGAAGAGACTGTTTTTCAGTGACAGTCTCATGAAGAGGATGGTCAGGGTTGTCCATAATTTTCTTAATTTTCTGCAAAATCCTTCTTTGCAGCATCATCTCCAGAGTTTCCACAGTCGTCCCCCGAACAGAACCAGCCTTCTTTATCACAGATCACAGGGCAACACAGACACTCAAACTACTACGCACTCACTCAGTTACTCACTCGCAAACTTCAAACGACCATTTAGAGAGACCAATTATCCTGACATGCATATTTTTGGATTGTGGTAGGAAGACAGAGTGCAGCGCTTTCGCCAAGTTTAGATGAACATACAAGACCAAGTAATAAAAAGCGGTCTTTTGGACACTGGAAAGAAATCACTAGTTTTTAAGAAACAATGAACAAATCTAGGCTCAGGGTGGGCTGTTGGACTTGGACAGAATGTCTACCTCTCACATTGAAACTAGTGGCTGATTTCACATGTGGAAAAACTTTGAAAACTATATTCTCCAGGAACCACAAATAAACATGCAGTCTGTGAGCAAAGTGCTATGTAAGCAGAATAAAGAAGTGTGAGTTATTTAAGATGAGATGGGGCTTTGCCATTAAGAGCCTTATGCATTATAGAAGTATTCATACCTCTTCAACATTTTCTCATTTTGTAACATTACAACCACAAACCTCAATGTATTTTATTGGGGTTTTGTTTGATACACCAACACAAAATAATGCATAACTGTTAAGTGAGAGTAAAAGTATCCATGGGTTTTCAGATTTTGTCAAAAAAGTTCAGGTTTGGTCTCATCCGACCAGAGAACTTTCTTCGAAATATCTGATAGATATGTAGTTCCAACGATAAGTAGCAGAAATGCAGCTTTACAACTATAACCACCATCTTACATGGTTCTGATGCACAAAATGAAACTGAACCACTGGATAATGTGAGCACTTTTCTTTTTGTCATGTCTTTGACATTTTTAAAGCGATATCTATGGTCAGATCAAGAGAACAGAATTACTTGGTGCCTTTTAATTCAAAAAAGTACATGGCATGTTCTTGCATTAGATGGCACCAGTGGTTTCTAAAATCGGTTCACTGAAAGACTGAGATAAGCGGGGAAAATGAGAACGAGACAAAGTAAAATACAGTAATTCACTGAATGCTAATGGTGCGGAGGCAGGAAATGACAGGTAACAGAAAGCAACACCCTCTCAGAGCCAGACTTGCATTACATCGAATGATGGATGATTGAAAGCTCTGGTGAGGAGGGAGAGGGAGCCAGACATCTCCAGTTTGCCCTGCCCCCTCATCAGTCTCTGGGGAACAGGGGATTATAGAAATATAAAAATGCAAGAGCGAGGGACACTGACAGAGAAGAGGAGAGAGGAAGGAGAGAGAAAACAGGAGAGCGGGAGGGAGACGGAGCGATGCTATTGGTTGACTTTTATCACACCAACCGTGGTTGAAATTTTTCTCTTGCAGTCTAAGAAATAGTAGAAAGAGACAGCCAGAGACGGCAGACTCAGGAAATACATTCAGTATCTCTGGAACAGGGTCTGTAATAGAAAGGCTTCAGATAGACAGCACAAACAGGAAGATGAGAGGCGATCAGAGGCTGGTATCAATAAGTCATGACTTCTAAGAGCTATGGAGAGGTCTTACTTATCAACAGGAGTGTTTTCAAAATCAGCATAACTGCGTACTGTGAACATGTAGATTCTCTACAGGGTTCTGGTTAAATTTTACCAAATCCTCCCCCACTTTTTTTAATTTTTCCGACCAGAAGTGAAACATTTTTCTGCACGTTGGAGAAGATCTGAGTAGAAGGCTCTCTTTTGAGGTTGGAGAAATCTAAGGAATGCATCTGAGACGCAGATACAGGGCAGACAACACTGACATGGTGCCGACCCAAACTGACAGAAACAAGGGCAGAGTGGACTGTTCAGAGGCAGACACGACTGCTCCCAGACACAGGTATTCTCTACTCGATGTTAAGGTCAGTTAAGATATCGATCCTTGCTTTGATCGTGTATTTGTTGATTCTCTAAGTGTTAAAATTGAGTGTTAATTCAAAACTTATATGTGCTGTTTCAATCTTGTTTTGATAAATCACTGGAGCAACAAGTATTTTGCTTTTTCACAATAAGCCTGCAAAGCAATATCTTCAACTTTAGGAGAGAATTATAAATGCTCAACAGCCTAGTCATAGAAATAAGCTGACTATGGATGTTTATAAAAGCATTAAATATGACCTGGAATAACATGCCAATAAGGGTGTTTCAGACTGAACTGTAAGCCATAAACCAAACTACTTAATTACCATAAGCCATAACCATCCTGGACAGTAATCCTGTTTTTACTGCTCTTAATATCGACAAGAATCCTGTGCTTCTGCTGTCAGTGTGTCCATCAGACACTTTTACCTTCAGAGACATATGTATAGGTTTTGTCTCAGGAGAAACTCCTCGGGGGAGGTGGAGACAGACAATATGCCTGTCAGAGATTGAAAAAGAGGAGCACCTGGGGGCCAACAACAGTGAAACTGTGGCTGAGAACAGATTTCCTCAGAGCTTCCCAAACCCCAGCAAGACGGCCGCCGTCTTGCTGTCAGCTACACAAAAGGAGATAAATACTGGAAGAAGCACAGTCGCAGCTTGAGCTCACTATCGATTGTTACTTTAAGTGATTGCTCTACCTACCAGGGCTCTGTTTGCACCTGAAGTGGAAACAGACAATAAGCCCCAGTTACGTGGAATAGGGAGGGAAAGATACCAGTAGCCAAAAAGCAAAAGAAAGCAGGCAGGAAGTTTTTCTTCCTTCTCTCGAGTCATCAGGCTGGCTGAGGCAGCCATGGCGTTCACCTTCGCGGCCTTCTGCTACATGCTCACCCTGGTTCTGTGCGCCGGGCTCATCTTCTTTGTCATATGGCAGGTGAGTGGCACTGTGCACACTGAAACCACTGCACACATAGTGAAAGTGAAATGGGCACATGTTGGGCCTGTGGACGTCCACTCTTATATCATCCCACACAGGCAGACAAACACATCCACCTACATGCAGTTGTACAACGCTTCTTGTTTTTTCTCTTTGCTTCTGTACATGCATGCTTTGCTCAGGCCATTTAGGGTAAATGTAAAAAATAAACGTGCCTGTTTAGTCCTAAAATGTAACTAATTCACTCTTAGAACCAGGGGTGCCTCAAAATGGGGGCGCAGGGGGTGGGGGGGGGGCTGCAGTGACCAGACTGTCACTAATTATGACAATCAATGAACAGACAATGAATTTAACCTTTACATAGGTAATAATCATCACAGTACACAGAATTAAAAAGCTGTTTTGGGTATGTGTGTGGATCTTAATTTTATACTTGAATGTGAGCCAATTAATTGAATTCCCTTGTGTCACTTAATGTTGCCATGCCTCTTCTTAGCCAACCAGTGTAAGTTCACCCAAAAACTTTTTAAACAACTATGAAAAATAAATATTGGTAAAATCAATCAACAACCAAGGTCTAAAATAATTCATAAAATTTTGAAGGAATGATTTTAGGATTTGCATCATGCATGATTGGCTTCATTTCATCTGAAATTTTAATTATTACTTTGACTATGCTGTTCTTCTAGACACTTTAACAATAGTAAATGTGTGTGTAGTAAACATCTATTTTTGCTTTTAGACTGAGAGAGTTTTTAACTGTAAATTCGACTGTATGAGTAACACAAACGTTTAGTGATTTTTGAAATTATATTTTAAGGCTAAGGAGCACATGCCATTGAGACCTACAGGTAGGTTAGTAGAGATAATTTCTAAGTCAAATTCATTTATTCATGAATGTGTCAATTTCTGTCTAGCATGAATGTTATCGGTTGGATTTTTGTTCTTTATTTAACTGTGGATGAGGCAACATAATGAAAAGGATGCATGCATTTTGATTTTGTATTCAGTCAGCCATTCCAGAGACCTGACAACAAACAGTTTCTCAAACAAAATGCTCAGGCTTTTTGCAACCACACTGATCATGACTCTCACCCGCCAGATTGGATATCTAACTCCCTTCTTTTGGTGGAATTTGTACAGACATCTCTGAAGACCTGAGCACTTTGTTTGGCGGTTACACAAGTACACACTCTGCAAACATCTCAGCTTCGATGTCTCACCTATTTTTACATTTGCTGCATGGAGGCAGGAATAATGCGAAATATGAAACGCTTCATTAGGACTATGGGACTTAAAATGACTAACGTACCAGTTGATTAAGTGGGTGAGACTACATGTGAGTCACTCAGTGTGTATGCATGGGAAAGAGACGGCGAGAGGTGTGTGTCTGGCTCGGTGGTAATTTAAAAACGCCTATCAAACCAGGAATATGTTCCCCCCCTCCCCCCCGGGTCTGCCTCCATCCACGAGTGCAGCACCCAAACTATGTATGGCTCACAACCAATCAGCTTTTTTTCTCTTTAAGAGTAACCATGGTGCCCAGTGAGGGACTCACCATGTCTCCATGGAAACTGCATCTGTTTACAAGGAAGCTAAGTGTGAAAGATGAGGGGGCGCCATATGGACTCAGATGGGGAAATTACTGGGACATTTTCTATCATACATACAAGTGGTTTCTCTTCATGCAATCACTCACTGTTGACGTTCTCTGCTGATAATTCCTGTCTCCTCTTGCTTTTTAAGGAGCCATCACAGTCATTTCCAAAGCTTATCCGTCAATCAGCACATTGGGCTGTTGTCTTCCAAGAATTACTTTTAAAGAACTACTAATCAAACAGAAAATGATACAAATTCCCTGTCACTTTTGCTGACTGATTTTCTTTTGAGTTTGGCTTGGAAAAATTTAAATTTTTCAATGTAAAATAATCTCTTCGAATGGACTGTCAATGCAGGCAAATTATTGCTTTCTAAGCTTGAAAACTTGCAAGAGACTTTGATCCTTTTAATTATTGATAACAGTATCTCCATGAATGTTACTTTGAGCTTAGATTTCCTTTTTTTGTCCAGTAAACAGGTCGTGGATGTTTCTGTGTATGAAAGGGGCTAAATTCACAAGGCAGCAAGATCAATGCTTTCACTAATTACATATGTGCATCCACCCCTAAATCACCATGTGTGTTCTCACAATGTGAACAATGTGGGCACAGATGTGTGGGATGCTGAGAGGTGCTGTCGTCGATAGTATCGGCCTACTGCCTGAGACAAGCCAATTCTTACAAGTGTGGCAGGATCGAACTGAAAAGTCGAAAGAACATTTTCTCACACCATTCTGCTACTTTTTTCAGATCATTGCGTTTGATGAACTCCGCACAGACTTCAAAAACCCCATTGATCAGAGCAATCCCACCAGAGCGGTAAGAACCCTGTTGTTTTCCTTCTTGCAAAAGAAAAACAAAACAAAAAATAAAAAAAAAACATGTAACTTTCATGTGCATGAAATGATGTTTAGAAATGATGATTTCAGACTTCTTTATAATCATTATAATCATCCCACACAGGCAGTCACCATTTAATGGAGAAGAATGGCCTGGGGATCCCTTCAGATATTTAATTGAGCTTAGTTTAGAGGGATGCATTAATTTTCTTAACAATAAATATTTGTACTTTTGATTTTACTGTTAATCCTGGCTTCCAAGCGATTGCCACAGTGGTAAGCAGACAGTGTTTCTTTGGGAAGTCATTTGTATGCAGATTAAAGCAATCAACGTTCTTCAAAGACGTCGGCTCCTTGGCCTAATCAGTTAAAGAGATCCATTCAAATGAAGCCCCTGTTTATACAATGATAAACTGTGCTGCTGTCAGAATGAAACGTTTCGAGCCCTTGTTACAAGAACAAATCTATTCAGTAAACTTTCTTCTAATAAGAAAGAGATTAATTCAAGTTTCTAACAAAGTTTCCCCCAGTACACAATGCCTTGCGTTCTTATTCCTTGACCACCTACCTTTTACCACATTTTATAATGTCACAACCACAAAATTTAATGTATTTTCTTTGGATTTTATGTAATAGAGCAACTCAAAGAAGTACATAATAGTTCAGGGGATGCTAAAAAAATAAAGTGACAGTTTTCAAATTTTTGGTGGTCGTTTTCAAAATATTCTTGCTTCACATAAAAAAACTGAAAGGTGACGTGCATTTGTATTTGGCTCCATTTACTCTGATATGCTTAAATACAATCTAATGCAGCCAATCAGGAAACATGCTGAAGAAAGTGCTTTAGTTAGATGATGCCAAAATTAACTTTTTGACCTACTTACAAAACACAATTTGTGGTGGAAAACTAGCACTGCACATCATCCTAAGCCAGAGGTCAGCAACTATTTCAATGCAAAGAACCATTTTCGCCCTCGCTTTTAAAAACAAAATGTATGGTTTACTGCTGAATTGAAAAGTCAGAGTTGTATTTTTATTTTGAGGTTTTAGAACAATTAAAAACCAGTTTTTATTATAAACAGATCTACCAGACAAAACATCTGCCACGAGTTGTTAAAATGCTGAACTGCTGTCAGGACCTTGCTCCTATTGTATAAAACTTATTTTCATTCATCTACTTTGTGTTTATTTTCACTTAAATTCAAAATTCAAGAGAAACAATATTGTTTTTTGCTGTTGAACTTTAAAATCATAATCAGTTGGTTGGATTAAAACAACCAAACCAGTCCAACTCCTTGCCACAATTTTTGAAGACAACAGCAAGCAGCAGCCTTTTGGCAAGCAAGCTGCAAATCTGTTAGCTTTTTAGCAATGCTATCTGTCTCTTTTTCTTCAGACATAGCTCAGCAACAACTTAATGTCCCCGAACTACCTTTACCTTAAGTTATTCATGCTCACTAGTACGTCTCCTGCTTTTCTTTTAATCTGCTTTAGCAAAGTGAGGAAAATACTCAATATTGCCGGTTGGCAGATGCCTTATGGTTCAAATAATAATTTTGATAATTTTGAAAACAAAACATCGCACACCCTTAGATGGACGTGATTCCAGTGTATACCAGGAAGAAAACCTGTCAGAGGCTTCCAAAGACTTGAGACTGAGGCGAAGGTTCACATACCCATAGAACAGCAACCTTAAAGACACAGCCAGAGCTACAGTGGATTAGTTTAGATCAAACAAAATGTATCTATAACAATGACCCAGTCAAACTCCAGGTCTAATTAAGAATCTGTGGCAAGATATGAAAATTGATGTTTACAGACATTCTCCATCTAATCTAACAGACGCTGACCAATTTGGTGAAGAAGAATGGGAAAAAAATGTTGTCTCGACTGGTGAAAAGCTGGGAGAATAAAAGCATTGACTCAGTGGTGTTGAATACAAGATCCACACCACACTTTTGGGATTTGTATATTCTAGGAATTTTTCTTTCCACTTGACAATTTAGTGCTACCTTACATTGATCTATTACATAAAATCCCAATTAAATATATTAAACCTTGTGTTTGTATTGTGACAAGCTATAGAAAAGGTCAAGGAGTGTGAATATATTTCCAAGGCACTGTGTCAATAATTTCCTCTCACTACTTGCTAACAGCATTATCGTGAGTCAGAAGAAAGTGCCATCATTCACTTAGCAACTGAGAAGCAGCTGTGAACGTCTTTTTCACAAGATAACTAATGTTCTAGCAGTCATGTGAACCTTCATCTGAAAGTGAGGGAGTGATGAGGAGTGGGAGAGGAAACTGTGAAACCAGGCCGTGGGTGTGTGGAGACATGCCAACCACAGGAAGTGGACACAAAAGCTGCACCACCTGTAAAATCCATAACAGTCTCTGAAAGAGTGGAAGCCATTATTTAACACTGAAAGCTTGTTGCGTCAAAGCTGCATGACTGAGTGGCATTACCCCACACCATAAGACGACAACTTGAACATGTCAGGCGTCTAAAACCTTATGTGCCAGGATGCAATGTTGCCAGTTTCTCCCAAAATAAATCAACTGGACAAATAGAAGAGGAATTACATGCAAACAGACTGCAAAAATACACGGCGCTGGTTTCGGATTTAAGCCAAGAGAAACCCGTGTTCACTTAGCTGGGGTTGTGTACAAAAAGGACAGAGGCAGTAAACAGCAAGAGAGAAATAACATACAGACAGCACAGGAGTGTTGAAACACATGTTTCTAGTTTGGATTTGTGTTTCGAGCTAATATTCACTGTTGGAGTTTTTACACCTCAGCTAATATCCTCTTTATATTACCCATATTCAACTGTTTAGCAAGCATACAGCTAACTCTAATCTCATCTAGCAAAACAAACATTTTTTATTAGCCAACACTTTAGTTCAACAACTGAATAACTACTTCTTTTCTTACTTCAAAATAAGAGACTCAAACACAGACACAACAAAGATGTTAATCTTGAAGTGTTTCAGATATCAGAACGCAAATCTTGGAATGACACCTAACTCAAGTGTGCTTTAGGTGTCAAAAAACTAAATTAAACAAAAAACTAAATTTGCACATTTTTATGGTTATATTAGCAATACAAGCCATTATCAAAATTTGCCCTCTTCATTTTATGCATTTGAACACTAGTTTAACGATAAAGAAACGGTTACAGTTATTTAATCATACAACTTTTATGACATGCCATTGCTGTCCTGGATACTGAACTGGAATCTGCTCAATGACTTCCAGCTTTCTTATTTGAAATTCTTTTTGTATTTCCGACTGGGAACTAGTAAGATCTGACCTGAGAGTACAAAGAAAATGCACCACTACTTCACATGCCAACAGCAACTAGATTGCACTTCAAGAGACAGATATGACTGACGAGAAATATCACAGTGTTTCAATCTCAACTCACGAAAACTTGTTACACCTCCTAGTGGTGGATCAAGATGTTTTTTTAAAATATGGCTGCAGAATGATTATTTGGATCAATTTGATTTAAATTAAATCATGTCAAAGTATTTTATTATTCAAAATCAATAGGTAAGAATTGCATTTTTTTCATCTCTTTGCTTCATCATTTTTTCTCTTTTATTTGTTCTGTGTAATTTCTGTACCGCCTCTGATAAATGTTCCCTGCTGGGTTCTTCACTGGAATTAGTCTCACTGAGCCTGGATGACCTGACACAAATAAGGGCACCTTAGGGAAGCTACAGGCTATAAAGACTGAGTAGCACAACTCCAATACCAAACCAAATAACATTCAGTATAATGCATTCACCTATCTGGTAGGATATACAATTAGGAGGAGCACATGTTAAACCTCTGTGCTGTTAATGGATGTGGGGCATGGAGCTTGAAGAAGAAGGAGAGAATCAGACATACAAACTAACTATGCTGAAGCTGAATAGTTGATAGCTGTCTGAAGATTCAGGGCAGAATTTACTCTCAGGTCAGGAGGGGATTCTCCATTTATGTCCACAATTTCAAAAAAATCAACTAAAGGGAACAGACATCAAGGGGCTTCAACCCAAGACAGAAGCTTTAAAAAAAGGAGCTGAGACTTATAAATAAAAGGGAATTAGACTTGCTTATGAACTTGGCTGTGTTTCTTATTTGATGTATCTTTGCTTCACCAAAAAAATAAAAAATAAAAAATAAAAAAAATCTATTAATGACTGGACTAATGGTATTTTAGTTTCACTGCTCTATTAAGGACAAACACATAATTTCCCCACACTGGCTTATCAATGAACAATCAAATAAAGCAACAGGATGACAGGTGGTGTCTAATAACTAATCAATGCTGTAAAAGATGGATGGCGTTCATATCAGAGCTCATAATTGAGCATCATGTTATTACTCACAGGAGGGCTGTTAGTTCAACCAGCCAAAACATCTGCAGCAAAACATCACAGTCCATTAAATGTAGACAAGTTTATGAATGCAATCAATCTAAGCTTTTCTGAAGCATTTGAAAAAAAAATCACTGGGTGGAAAATCTGTGGCCATATTTTGTGTGATTCTTGGTGTTTTAGTTAATAATTATTAACAATAATATTACTTCTAGCTCTCTAATGGATGAAAACTTACTTGTTCTCATCCCATTAAAGAAGCTAAGATTAATCTAAATGTAAAAAAAAAAAAAAAAAAAAAAAAAAAAAAAAAAAAAAAAAAAAAGGTGAACAGAGAGAAAGGTACTATTTCCATTTTGTGACTATTTTTATTTTTTAGGAATGTCTTGTAATTTGTGGACTATTGAGTGCTGTTTTCTTTTTGTCCATCTTGCAGAGAGAAAGGATCTTGAACATCGAACGGATCTGCAACCTGCTCCGCAGAGTGAGTAATAGTTGTCTTTCACCTTTGGGGGGTGGATGACTAAGGCAGAGGGGCTTCAGACAACCATGACCATTTGTCACTTTCTAAGTATTGTGAAGACCATGACGCAAACACGCTGATTCACATATATTCCTGTCCTCAAGATGGAGCATTTAAGTGCTGTGGACAGGTGGTGATGGAGATGTCGTCAAGGTTTTATCTCTGTGGAGTTTTTTCATATCTTGTTTCAAAGCTTTTAGCAAAAAACAAAACAAAACAAACAAACACACAAAAATCTCAAGAGTTTCTGAAAGTTCATGTTGCTCTTTATGCTTCTTTGAAAATACATGAGTAGGATGTTCATGGCTTAATGTATATAAATAGAGTAAGATTCTAAGTGGAGCATTTGGGCTGTTATGGAGTAAGTAACGTATTCTAATGGGAAGAGACCGTTAACTCTAAAGTATATTTCTAATCTGTAAAATAAAATAAAATGAATGATATAATAACTATACTATGTGTTGTGGAAAACCCCTGAACACTGCCTTGCTATTGAGAAACATGGTAGTGGCAGCATCATGCTGTGGGGATACATTGTTTCAGCAGGGACAGGGAAGCTAGTCAGAGTTGATGAGAAGATGGATGGAGCTAAATGAAGAGCATTTCAATAAGAAAACCTGTTGGAGGCTGCAAAAGAATTAAGATTGGGGAGGAGGTTCATCTTCTACTATGACCACATCCCTATAACATTCAGTAACATTCAGCCAGAGCTATAAGGGAATGGTTTAAATCGATTCAGATGGCCTAGTCCAAGTCCACAACTAAATTCAAATGAGAATCTGAGGCAAGACTTAAAAAGTGACACTCACAAATGATTTCCATTGAAGGTAAAATGACAAACATTTCCGTCTGACATACACTGAAAGACATGCAGAAACATGTATTGAGCCAGGGGGGCTAATTAAAAATACATACCACACTTTTCAGTTCCCTGCGTAAGAAGCTTCTGAACAACAGCTATAATACTGACTAATAGTTTTATGCATGAATAGTTCTTTCCATTATGCTGGAGTCCAGCACCTTAAGTATCTTTGACGTATAACCAATCCATCTCCGCCTGAATTAAATGAAGCAATTTTTAATATCGTTGCTGGCATGACAATGTCATTTCAATTGACCTTGACTGCTACAGCAGAAGACATGCATGACGGCGTACGATTCAGCTGCAGTTTAGCCTGGCACTCTCGAAACATTGGCTTTTCTGGCTTTTGTTTCATCTTCCTACATATGATGGAGTGTGTGCTCTTGCAAGCCAAAGATACAAGCTGTTTGCAGTTATCGCATGGCTATTCTTTCTTTAAAGCTACCAGTTTATTATTTCTATTTACAACACAATGGCTAGTTGCATTCGAATATTTCAATCCAGTTTTTAACTAGTTCACCTTTGCACCTTGGTGTAATGTTTCAGCTGAATGTTTCTGAGTTCCGACCAAGATTTGAAGGTTTTTTTGTTTTTAATCAGTGTACTGAAAGTTTTAATATATGTATATAATATACTAAACAGTACACAACAAAACAAGATAGCGTTTCTAAGGGATCTAAAAGAAATTGTGTGAAAAACAATTAAGTAGATAACAGAAAGGATGTATAAGTGCAACAAAGAGTATGCAGAATTACAGCAGTTCTACATCTAGACAGCCTGAGGCAGACTGTTGTGCAGGAGTCTGGTGGTTCAAGATGCTGTGGTACCTGATGGCAGCAGTTCATAAAGTTCTCTGAAATTCTCCAGAACCTTTCACTATCCTCTGCAAGGTCCTGAACTTTGCCATGTCACCATTTTTGTCTCCATTAAGCAACAGGTTTTTGTTTCTGCATCAGGCTACTTATTGCACAAACAAAAAAAAACTCTGTTTCATATGTGCTTACAACCGGAGAAAACTACTGATTTGAACCATTTAGGCCAGGCTTCATGTTAGTGTGGAAGGAAGCTAGCAGCTTTTTAAATCAGCGTAAAAACCTTCTGTGGGATTTCTACAAGCCTGTTAAATCCAGTCTAAATACCTTTGGAACTATTTTTGCACTTTTAGCAGCAGTTTGTAACTGTAACACCTCCACTCTGAAGGTGTTTGCCTTGCAGTGTGAGTTTACTCTCTTTGACTATGTAGATCATATCATGAAATAATGGAGGTTGTAATGTTTCAAAGATATTTAACCGAGTCCCTGTGTCTGTTCTAACCAGTTGGTGGTACCAGAGTACTCCATCCACGGCCTCTTCTGCCTGATGTTCATGTGTGCCGGAGAGTGGGTCACACTTGGCCTCAATATCCCACTGCTCTTCTACCATCTGTGGAGGTACGGTCCCACAGCAGCTGTCTGATCACTGCGTGCTGAGCCGACGAGCCAAACCTGCTGTTCTTTTCAGGTTTTTTCATCGGCCAGCCGACGGATCAGAAGTGATGTATGATCCTGTCAGCGTGATGAATGCAGACATTCTCAACTACTGTCAGAAGGAGTCCTGGTGTAAGCTGGGATTCTACTTGCTCTCTTTCTTCTATTACTTGTACAGGTGAGTAGGGATATAGTCCAGTGGTTAAATAATGACATCCAGAAAATTTAGAATTTTCAAAAAAAAAAAAAAAAAAAAAAAAGTAATATAAAAAAACTATTACATATTGGTGTCAAATCTTTTTTTCATTATTGTTTCTGGGAAAAAATGATTTAATTACAATTTTTAAAAAAATTTACCTTATTTTACTCATTAAATACAACACATTCACAAAAAACTGTGCTCTAAACAACAAGATAGGACACTCCATCCTCTGATAGCCAGTGTTACACTGTTTGGCTGAAATAATCTAGGTGAGGAGGCTTTTTGTAAACATCTTTTAGTCTCTGACGTCAGTTTGAGGAAAATTTGCGCCACTCCTGTGAGGTGTTTCAGTCGGTTTAGTGTCACCCTACATCATCTCCACGAGATCAAACTCTGGGTGTTGACTCTTCCAAGCTAGGTTCTCATTGGATTTATGTTAATGTTTTCAGTCATCAAAATAGATACCCCTTTCCCTGCGCTTCGTTCTGATGTCCAAATAATTACATTTTAGAATCATCTGTCCAAAGGACATCATTCCAGGAGTCTTGGTATTTGTCTAAGTTCCCTCTGCCAAACTTAAGTCTGGCCTTCAGGTTTTCCTTAAAAAGCAAAGATTTCCACACCTCCCATGAAAGTTAAACTTGTAAAGTCTATTTCTGATTATGCCAACAAACACCTTCATATCAGCAGAAGTGAGAGTATGCTCTAAGACAGGTGATGATACTTTAGGGTTTACAGAGACTTGTTTCAGCATCTTGCAGCCTGCTTTCAGGCTGAACTTCTCTGGAGTGAATTTAAGTGGCAATATTTTTTTTTTCTGAGCAGAAATATCATTTTAATACATTTTATCATAAAATGAAAAATGTATTTTCTTCAGTTTCAGTGTTTATTTATGTTGAATTTTTCTATTTAGAATTAATTTTAAATATCCAAATCTCCAAATGTGTCAAAAAAACACAGACTATCTGTTTTTAAATTACTTTTGGCCATTTTTAAAAGGGCTGGTCCCTCCATACAATAGAAACAAGGTGTTTTATTTTTTAAGTAGAGTCTCATTTTACCAAATTTTTGAATAGATGGAATCAGCATATGACTAATATTTTAATCAACAGTCATGCTTTATGTTGTTTGATGAAAGAATAAATTATTCAGCGAATTAAATCTAATTTAACTAAAAGTAAACAAATAAATCTGTTTAAGAAATATTTTTAATTGTATTATTTTTGCATGGATATCTGCATATGGAAAACAAAGGCTTAGATGTATGTTGGGATGTTTAAATTTATTATAGTTTAATATAGTTTGTTTAAGTTACCCCAGAATTTCGATAATTCCAGAATTCCCACAGAAAGTTTGCAATCTGGAACATTTCTGAAACATTTCCATGAATGTACCTGTATTTTTCCATCACTTTGCAACCCTAGTTTCAGTTGAGTGATGCCTTTTAGCTTTATTGTAAGACTTACATTCTGTTAACTTTTACCCAATTTCCATCCTCAGTATGGTCTACGCCTTGGTGAGCTTCTAACAACAAGTGCTGTGAAGATCTAACTGGAAGGAGCTATAAGATATCCAAAACAGATGGCGGCAAAATCATCTTTTCATATTTCCTGACTTTTTTGGCCTTGTCTTGGGCAAAATGAGAAGACTGATCTGACTCAATGTGAGTGTAACGGTGTTACTTAGGATCTGTTTAAGCCCTTCATCCCAGATACTGCTCTCAGAAGCCTAGAAGGAAAAAAGGCAGCTCTGAAAGACTGAAAAGAAGCAAAAAGACAATGTTGGATGTTTGAGATGCCTTTGACCCAATACACAATTCACCAATATTTCTGAAGGGCTGGATTTCCCCACGCTGCTCTTACCGATCCAGTCACTCAACTCACTGTGAATCTCCCAACACTTAGGGGCTGGAAAAGAAATAATATGTCTGTAACCTTTGACTTTCAAAAAGTACTAAAAGCAGGATTGTTTTGACATAAGTCGTCATATTTAAAACACTGGTTATGTCCAACAATCACCTTAATTATGTCGCTGGTGCATTTTGCTGTGTGAAAATGCTAAAACCCTTATTTAGAGGTTGTGCCCAAGCACTGTAAGAAATGCAGAAGGCAATGAGCAGCACAGACCTACTTGGTTTGTCAATCTCTGAGAAAAACTAAGGTGATGACAGGGTAAATAAGATCCAGGTACAAGTCGAACCCAGTCTCACAGAAAGATATGAAAGAACCACCAACAAGAAACTGTGTTTGTGCAAATCTGTGCAAATGTGTAAGCAAATATTATGTGTTGGCACGGAGTGGATTCAGCTTTCATACCTATGTCCACATTTTGCTGTGACACTGGGTTTGCTTATCATAAATTTGACTTTAAGGGTCTATATGCTTTCAAAATGGGTATGTCTGTAGCTGTAAAGACATATATTTATTGCTTCATAGTTTCATGCTTTTGAAAAGAGCACAATGCTCCAGTAATAATGCCAAAAGTTTATAGTTAAAAAAGAAACCTTGTGCCAAATCTAAAAATGAATCACATTTAGTGCATTTAAAGGGATACTTCTGATTTTTTCCAAACTAAGCTCTGTGAAGTTGTCAGCACCTGTTTCCTCACCTGTAGTAGTGAGTTTGCCTAAAAGGGAAAAGATCCGCAGAGTTGAGGATAACTTCACTTCCAAAAAGTCAGAACTGTGCCTTTAACATCTGGCACCCGGTTTTGTTTTTTAATAAAGAAAAACAATGTAGAAAAGTCTGTTGTACTTTTAGTGTGCAGAGAGCGCCTTATTCCTGTTTCCAGTGAAGTTTACTCTCACTCATCTGCATCTATACTATAGTCATTTTAGCGAGCAGTTTTTGAAACTTTTCTCTGATCCGAAGTAGAATAGTGATCTCATGTACAAAAAGCAATTAAAAACAGCAAAATAGCAATGTCATATGATTCATGAGACATATCAAAGGTGTGATATTCAGTGTTTATAATATCAGTGAGTGAGGCTCGAGTGTCAGATGAGACATTAATGACTCGATAACTACGTTTTTGTTATTGAGGAAGTGTAAAAACATAATGAAGTCATCATAATGCAGTTCTAGTCACAGAGTGGACTAGAACTGCAGGAGATAAGCAGCAAAGATTTCAGCAGCAGATGCTGCCTTTGATGAGACTTTGGTCTATTTGTGCGTGTGATTGGGCAAATGTTTGAGCTGAGATGTTGTGAACAATATGTGATGTTCTTGCACACAGCAGCCTATGAAAAAAGTTTCTCATGTAGTTAGGCATTTTAAACCCAAACTTCACAAATTATCATGAGTTTTGATAAATAAACCATCATGATCATCCGTAGAAAGAAACATCACATGCTCAAGATGTACATAAACCACTTAAGTTATTGTAATGAGTGATGGTCAGCTGTTTGTCAGTGACTGATAATGTGATGCCACAGTTATTGTCAAAAGATTTAGTTTCTGTTAAATAAATTATTGTTAAATTATATTATCACAGAGTATACAGAAATACTACAACCACAATACACCAACTGCGCATTCCGGATAACCTTGACTGTGGATAATATAAGTCTAGACTCCTTATCATTAGGGATGTCCTGACCAGATCCCACATATCAGATTGGGATCCTGATTTAGACATTTTTAAATGATAGGTATCTGAGTCCATCACTAAACTAAACATCTGATACCTGTTCTTTGTGTGCTGTCTGGGATGTTAAGTCAGCTGCACCCCTAGTTTTAGCTAGCAAGCTGCTCAACCACACAAGACCAATTTCTCAAAATATGTAAGATTCTTGTGTTCATGTTTGGCAAAATCTAATGACCCCAGAGTTTTCCATACAAGCCTGTACCTTTACCATAACTGTCACCATGACGGAGAAATTGTATTGGATCTTGCAGCTCCCTGCCTGACCCATGTCATATGACTTGCACTGTACCCTGGAGAAGAGCTATGTTGAGCAAAGGTCAATTAACTTGGCCCCTAAATAAGTTCAAAGCAAAACAGTAAGTCTATGAATTAGAATAAAAACTTTTTCAGCCAGACCCACATTAAAAAAAGTGTGAAAAACTGAATATGTCTGCATAAAATTTCACTGTCAAAGAGTCACAGAAACACATTTTTAAGAGTTTTAAAAAAAATTTCCTTCTTAAAATTCTAAAATTTCCATGTATGTCATCAGTATTTGGGAGTATCCACTTTTAAATGTTATGAATTGGGTCAAAATGTTTGGATATTCTTCTACAAGCTTCTCACAACAGTTTGCTGGAATTTCAGACCAATCCTCCTGGCACCTGTAGGTCGTCTTGCTCACACAAACCTTTTCACATCTGCCAAAAATGTTTCTATTGGACTGAGATCAGCACTTTCTGAATGCCACTAGAAAACACTGAATTTCTTGTCCTCAAGTGATCTTGTAACTAATTTTGCAGTATGCTCAGGGTCACTGTTCATTTGGAAGACCAATTTGTGCCCAAACATTAATTTCCTGGTGTGGCATTTCAGCCCATGTCGATAAAGAAAACTCATTTCATTGTGGAAAACGACAGCCTTACAAGGTTCAGTCAACATCTCCACAAGTTCTTTAGCTTTTGTTCTGGGATTGATTTATACATTGACTTCATCATCTCATCTTTCGCAAATTGTTTAAAGGCATAATAATCTAAATCCTAAAAAAGGAATACAATGTGCATGTAATTGTTTTTAGTAACTTTAATGTGGTATTGAACTGGGATATGCTTTATCTAAAATACTCAAACCAGTGTCAAGGACAAAGAATTCTTGACTAGGTCACCCTTGACTTGATTGTTTTTATTTTCCCCCCTCAAAAAAACTATAAAGCAGAACATTGTAGTTTTAAGACACAACAATATTATCTGCAGAAACGAAGTACCACTTCTTCAAGACGCTCTGTGGAGACACACCACTATATCTACCATGATCTATTTCGTTAGCAGAAAATCTCAAATAGGTTATGTGATTTCAGTTTCAATCATTGACGCAACTTTCATAGGCTGCCAGTGTTTAGGAAGACAAGCAATATGTTGTGCCAAGAGATGTTCACAGATAATCACAGGACACTGAGACCTCATCATTCTGCCAACTGTGTGAATGTGTTGAGTCTGGACAATCACTATCAAAGCACAGGAACATGCTGACAGAGTAAGAAATAAAGCCTGCTGGAATGTTATTATGTAGTTGCTCTAAATAAAGCATTTTAGAATACTGAATTTATTTAAATCTATATTGTATCTGTCTTTTATACATTTCTCATTATGCTAAAGTCAATTTGGTGAATCACTTTATATCTATTCAGTTACAACATGATGTGCATCTATTTACATGCCATATCCCAATAAAACAGTAACACCAAAATCACTTCCAAGTTTCTTTTTTCATGCTGAAGGTCAGCAGTGTGCCTGGTTGTTGAAGAAGGCTTCTCTGCCAAAACCACTGGTACACTCGAGGAGAAAAAAATAGCTCTCTGAGCACGCAGACGGGAATTCATGAGGAAACAGAGTGGTAAATTAGACGGTGATAGAGGACAAAACGCCACACTGAAAGCTGTCTAAGCTAACAGCTGCATTTAGAAGTGGTTGCAGAGACATTTAGACACATCTTGAAGAGTACCAGAATAACCGAGAGCAGGCCCCCACTGAGATGGTAAGAGCACCCACTTTAGAGGCAGCAAAAGCAGGTTAGAGCTTCATGTTAATGTCTCCTGAATACTAACATGAGCACTAGATACTTTAGAGGTTTCAGTGGCAGAACAATTTAGTAGCTTTACAGTAAATTTACATAAGCATCACCAAAGAATATCATATACAGTCATGGTAAAAAAGAAAGCTACTTCAATGGTAGGATTTTAACTATCAGGACATTATAAAGAAAATGTACAAAACACATATTATTATACACCACTGAATATAATTTAGAAACCATAAACAAAGCCAGAATTGAAAAGTTTTGTTTGGATAAACACCCAACCATTCAAGAGCTTGTAGAAATCACCTTCAGCAGCACAGGTATTGTATGTTCCTGCATGGCTCTCTTCAGAGGCTAAAGTCTGAACTTTACGTTTATTCTTTTCAATAAATCAGACCATCAGATTTTATCTATTAGAGCCCTTTTCATAGAGTTAAGTGTAAAACAAAGTACTTCAAAAACATTTAAAACAAAAAGGACAATTGTGTAAACAACAATCACATGAGAAAAATGCTAAACTTAGCTAAAACTATATCGACAGTGCCTATAAAAAGTGTTCACCCCCTGGGATGTTTTACCCATTATTTTCTTTTAAAAAAAAAAAAAAAAAAAAAAAAAAAAAAAAAATTAATGTCAACATGAAAACTGATTGAAAACTGATTTCTTCAAAATAATGACAATTGAATAAGAATATGTAACATAAAATAAGTGATTGCATGAATATTCAGCCCCTTTAAAGTGACTGACTTAATTCAACAGAGATTTAGCCAATTGGTGCTAGTATTCTCACAATGAGTGGAATAGAGATCACCTCAGTGCTGTGAGTGTCTCAAGTGACTGTAGTGTAAAGACACTTGTTTCTGGAAGGTCCACTCACCGGTTAATCAGTATTCATGGCAACCATTAGAGCATGAAGACTAAAGAACACTCAGCAAATCAGATAAAAGGTTACTGAAAAGTATAAGTCAGGGTATGGATACAAAAAAAAAATCTCTAAGGCACTGAACATCCCCTGGAGTTCAGTTAAATCCATCATCAGGAAATGAAAGGAAAATGACTCATATGTAACTGTGCATAGGCTGTCTTCACAAACTAAGTGACCGTGCAAGAAGGTGACTAATGACGCTGAAGGAGTTACAAGCCTCAGCAGCTGAGATGAGAGAGACTCCATACAACAGCTGTTGCCTTCACCAGATAGAACTTTATGGGAGAGTGGCAATGAGAGGCACCTTTGAAGAAAACTTTTATTAAGGCTCGACTTGAGACTCCATGGTCAAGTGGAAGAAAGTCATTTGATCTGACGAGACCAAAATGGAGCTTTTTGGCCTTCAGACAAAATGCTGTGTTTGGCAAACACCAAATACTGCACGTCACCACAAACATACCATCCCCACTGTGAAGCATGGTGGTGGCAGTATCATGCTGCGGGGATGCTTCTCAGCAGCAGGTCCTGGAAGACTTGTAAAGGTGAAAGGTAAAGTGAAGGTAGCAAAGTATATGAAAATCCTGGAGGACAATTTGTTTCCATCTGCAAGAGAACTATAGTTTTGGAGAACATTTATTTTCCAACAAGACAACGACTCGAAGCATCCAGTTAAAGCTACATGGAAATAGTTTGAAGACAACAAGGTGGATGTTTTGGAGTGGCCCAGTCATAGCCCAGACCTCAATCCAGTAGAGAATTTGTGGCAGGACTTGAAAAGGGCTGTTCACAGCCAATTCCCAGACAACCTGACAGCTTGAGCAGTTTTGGAAGAAAGAGTGGACTAAAACTGCAGTGTGCAGGCCTGGTGCATCTACTAAAAACTGACTTGAAGGGGATGAATATTCATGCTGTCACTTATTTCATGTTAAATATTTTTACTCAATTGTCATTATTTTGGAGAAATCACTTTTCACTTTGACATTAAAAGGTGTTTTTTTGTTTTTTGTTTTTTTTTTTTGGGGGGGGGTTGTCTAAAATGGTAAGTAATGTTGATTTGTAAAAGCAATAAAATGGTAAAACGTCCAAGAGGGTGAATACTTTTATAGGCACTGTCTAAATGAAATAAACTCATTGTATAAACTGAAAAACTGAGAAAACATAATGAAATTTGTAATAAAGAAACACCAGCATAAGACATAAATATGAAAAAAAAAATAAAATTCTGAAATTCTAGAAAATGCAGTGCTTTTTCAGATATGTTATTGTAGATTCGGCTCCATGTACATTGTTAATTCAGTTTGGGCTGAACTCCAGCAGTTAACTAGAGAATAGACCCATTGAAGCGTGACGTCACAAGCACCAGCTCCACCCCTAAATCTCCTTCTGGTAAGCAAAGGGCATAAAACTTGTAAAATATTTGGGAATTTAAAGTAAAATATCAAAGTACCAAATACCTATTGTAGTTATGACATCTTGAACTCTTCTGGGATGTCTTTAGATCTTGGCATTGTTTTAAAACAAATTATATTCCAGACCAACAAACTGACTTTTATAGAGTTGGCCAAACTTCAGCTGTTCAGCTAATCAAGCACATGATTAGCAGCACCATGCTGCTACTTTCCTTCTTAAATCAGGTGGAATCAGCAAGGGTTTAACTTTTACACACAATTCTCCTTTTCAACTTATTTTTGTTTGATAAATATGGAGTGTAGTGTGTGTTTTTGTATACTTTGATTTTAGAAGCAGGTGAATGCAATACTATTTTTAATGCGTCTTTCAGTATAAGACCCTGGAACTGAAGGAGGGGGTATTTTCTTTCTTTTTTACAACAAGAATAGGTAGAGAGGCTAAAAAATATTACAGAGGAAGGCAGAAATAAAAGGAGCTGAGCTGAAACCAGATCAAGACCTTTGTTCCTGTAGAGGTTAGCATTAGCAGCACTGCACAGCTAGCTGCAACAGGAAGTTAGAAAAGTAGCAGCTGAAATTTTTTTGAGCACAATAACTTAAAAAGTGATAAAGTTATTATTGTTAATCAATATTTACCAGTTTGAAAGCCTTTACACAGAGAACTATTGCAGTGTGTTTTGTAGTTTTCAACTTTGCTGATGACATTGATACTGGTGACAAATTTCCAACAAAACAAAGGTTCCTCTGCTGTAATGGGTCAAAAAATTCAGTTACCTAGAAATATTCAAAGAATGTTTTCTGCAAAAGGAAGGAAATTATACCTGAAAGGGCATTTGAAAGTGTGCAAAATTAGGAAAAGTTTTGTTTTTTTCTGTGTGCAGAGTCAGTTTAATATTATTTCATTAATATTCCTAATGACTTGTAGGGAAGGAGTGGGATGAATTAAGTGTGCACTTCTACTCCCTTTTAGACATGTAAACCAGCCCTTACTTGTTTTATGACACTAAATATTTTCAGTACATTATTTAAATATTGTAAATTGACTATGTTGGAGCAGCAGCTTATCTACAGCTAAGAGGAAGCGGTTAGATAAGCTCATCAGGAAGGTCAGCTCTGTGCTTGGATGCCCCCTCGACCCAGTGCAGGTGGTGGAAGATAGAAGGACTCTAGCTAAAATAACATCACTGATAGACAAAATCTCCCATCCCATGTATGAAGCTGTTGCTGAACTGCAGAGCTCCTTCAGTGACAGACTGATGCATCCTAGGTGCACTAAGAAGAGTTATAGGAGATCCTTCCTCCAAGCAGCTGTTAGACTCTATAACCATCATTGCTCCCAACAAGATCAATAAGTGTTTATATCCATGTTGGTATCTGTACAACTTTACTGTTTTTTTCTTTTGTCACTAACTGTAAATAGTTTGTATTTTTAATGCTCAGAGACATGCACATCTTGTACATTTTTAATTAACCAACTCAGTTGCACATTCCTCTCGACTGGAGTATTTGTACATTTACACAGTATTCGTGTTGAAATTTTTCTTTACAGAAAATTTCAACTTTTCTGAAATTGTCTGCAACAACTAATCAACTAATTTTCCCCTTACTGTACAGTATTTTTTTCCTATTCTTCATTCTGTTCACACACACACACACACACACACACACACACACACACACATATATATATATATATATATATATATATATATATATATATATATATATATATATATATATATATACATATATATATATATATATATATATATATATATATATATATATATATATATATATATATATATATTCTTTGTGTGAGTCTGTTTTTCTGTTACTGCCTATCACTGGCACTTTGAAGCTGCTGCACAGAAATTTGCCCATCATGGGACAGTAAAGGATCTTTCGATTCTATTCTAAAATAAACTTAAATTAAAATGTTGAGAGCATCATGCGATAGACTGGCGACCTGTCCAGGGTGTACCCTGCCTCTTGCCTGATGACCGCTGGAGATAGGCACCAGCCACCCTCACGACCCTGCCAGGATAAGTGTGATGGATAATGGATGGATGGATATTGAGAGCATCAATGTACTGTTATTAACGTACATTCTAGAACCATCACAAGTTGTTGTCCTCATTTGTTCAAAGTCTCCCTAGAAAAGTTCACGTAAACATATAGCCTGCTAGAATTTATAATCCTAAAACATCCTTCCTGTTGGTGTTTTGTACAAATGGTGTTTGTCAAAAACAAGCCAGAGACTTACTTTGGGGTCTGTAAGGTTCTGCAGTATATCAATAGTCTAAATAATGATTCAGACAGAAAACAACAGGGCTTCAAGCTGGTGTTTTTTCCTCTGTTTGAAGAGGACATATCACTCCCTGTTGTCACCATGGAAACCAAATTGGACTAGAAATTCCTGTTGACTCACATCGAGGGTCTCACTCAAAGCAAAAATATTCAAGTGAAAGTGGCGAGGATGCCCTGCGGTGCTGCCTTTCTGCTCAAAACCTTTTACCGGGACATAAATAACTCCGACTCTGGTAAGCAGTCATGACAACCTGAAGCCCGGTATGTGTTCGCAGCCGCAGACAGGAGCACACAACAACATGCATTGGTTTTTCCACTCTGTCTCAGCCCACGGTTCACACTCCTGCACTCCTATCATCCTGGGCTCTTCCTTTCACAGCACCCTCCACCACAATAATTGTCTCAACTCCTTTCCCCTCTCTCCCACGTCTATGCTCTCCCCGAGAGATGTAACCATGGAAACTGGCCACAACTGATAGGCTTGAAACGTCAGGATTGGCATACACAATTGGCCAGTGCACACACACGTGCGCAGAGGTGCATGCACAAAGACAAACACACACACACACATGCTGGCAATTATTGTGCTCATTCATTATTATGCAAGACACTCTAGGCTGCATGTTATTGTGACTTTATGGGGAGGAAAACCGCAAACCGCCTTACATGTGAAATTTATGTTTAAATATGCAGAGAGAGTTTCATATTTTAGTGGAAGATTACCAGCGCATTAACTGACAAGGAGACCATGAAAAGAAATCCAATTTCATTAATTCAGTGTGTTTAATTAAAAAGAAAAAGGGAATATGCTAAAAGGCTTGTCATATTTTGTCTGCAACCTAACATTCCTGCCAAATATTCAACTATTAATGCAGAGACTCTTTTCTCGTAGAAGTATTCATACCCTATAAAATGTTTTCACATTACAGCCATAGATTTTAATGAAACTAGGATTTTATGTGATTGACCAACACAAAGCAGAGTATAGTTGTGTAGCGGAAGGAAAATGATTTATGGTTCTCAACATTTTTAAAAACACAAATCTGAAAAGTGTGGCATACTTTTGTACCCAGCTGCCTTTCTACAGCTACAATAAACTACAATAAATGATATCTGCAGCTCAACAAAAGCAATCAGAGGACACAGCAAACATCTAGAAGATGATGCTTTGGTTAGATGAGACTGACATTGAACTTTTTGGCCTACATGCAAATCAGTATGTGAGGTGGAAAACTAACACTACACATCACCCTAAACACAGCATCCCTATCCTTCAGCAGGGAAAAGGCACCTGTCAGAGTTGATAAGACCTGCTTTAAAATGATCCTCTACTTTGTGTTGGTCTATCACATAAAATCCCGATAAAATAAACTTAGGTGTGTGATGGTAATGTTACAAAATGTGGAAAAGTTCAAATGGTGTGAATACTTTTGCAAAGCAGAAATTCAGAAAAATAAATTAATCCATGAGCAGATGAAATATTTGTTCATAATCAGCTATTTTATTCTTTCACTTTTCTTTGAAATCTTCAGACGGATGAAGAAATGGAAGTGTTGTGTTAACAAAGCGTTTTGGTCCAAGAATGTGTCAAACCTTATTCACACTTATGTTTTTATCTGGACTGTGGATCGTCTGCCCAGACGGAGACACGAGCGTGACTCACTCTGTCAGCTCTCGTCTCATTTATATTAATATCCATCACATTCATCTTAACTAACTGCTGATTTCATTTTCAGCTAATGGCTTAATTCAAGACATTCGAGGCTTGCAATGTTTCAGTCAGACAGGTCTGTTTCCATAAAACGTAATTAGATCATATATTTTATAAATGATGCTTTAGGAATAAAGGTTTTTACTCCTGCTGATTTAATTTCTGATTTTAGTCTGACATTCAAAAAATGTAATAACAAACATTAGTATAAATTATTACAGTACAATTATAGTTTAATCCTGAAATACAAGTGACAAAAAAATAAAAAATAAGTGTACAAATGCATGTACAAGCATCAGTGTAGAAATGTTGACACCCAGCAGACAATCCCATCATTGTACAAGTCCATTCCTAATTAGCACTTTGCATATGAAAAACAGAAAATAGCATGCGTAGGCGAGGCCAGAGGGCAACTGTGCTGTAAAAGGGCAGAAAAGGTGACAAATGAAGGTACATCAGCAGAGAGCTCCATTGTCTGTGTGCACGCCTCTAACTGCAAGAGAGAGAGACATAATCTGCAGAATAAATGAGAGGTGAATCATAATGGAAAAGGTGCAAATATTTTTAGATAACACTTGTCAGAAAAGGGTTTTTAATTTGTTTGGAGACAAAAAATCATAATAAAGGCTACCAACGATCACAGACAATGTGCAGCACGAGTCAGACCAGAGGTCATAGCAACAAACCATCATGGAGACTCTCCTTTAAAGGCAGCAGCTGGTCAGAAACAGTGTTTTCACTGCAGCAGGTTGCCTGAAAGAGTTTAGGTTTTATATCAGAGTATCAAAGCTAAGCTTTGCTCACTTATCATCATCAGTTTAAACAAGATACTGTGACAGCTACTGACATATAACCGCCGTAGTTCATCAGCTACAGAAGCTCATATTTCATAGAAGTTTTGTGCGACAGACCAAGTTAAAGCAATACATGCTGTAACTGCGAAGAGAAATAAAAGTGATGGCTAGTTTGAAAAATCTGAAGTGGAGCCTGCATTTGTATTCAGCCCACCTGAGTCAATACTTTGTAGAATCATCTTTTGCCGGAGGCTGCAACTGCCAGTCGGTTTCCAGAGACAGAAATTGGTGCCTATTCTGTGCAAAATAACTCCAAGTCAGTGAGATTGGATGGAGAACTTTTGTGAACATCAATCTTTAAGTCTTACCACAGATTCTCAGTTGGATTTAGGTCTGGACTTTGACTGGACCTTTCTAAGACATGAATGGGCTTTGATCTAAATTATAGCTGGAAGGTGAAGCTCCACAAGACTTTTGAAGGCTAGAAGATTTTTACCTGTACTGCCATGTATTCAGTCCAATCCATTATGTGCCCAGACCATTCTCTCTGTTCCAGTCAAAGAAAAGCATCACCACAGCATGATGTAGCCACCACCATGTTTCTCAACTTGAAATAGCACCGTCTTCAACATCTTTGCTGTGTCCCTTACATGGCTTTGGATGAATTGCAAATGGCTTTCTTTCTTTTCAAAAAGGACTTTCTCCATGATAATCTTCTAGAGAGGCCAGGTTTTGGAAGACCACCACTTTCTCAAAAGACTCTGCCTCCTGAGCTGTGGCTCTCTGTAGCTCCTCCAGAGTTACCACGGGCCTCATGGCAGCTTCACTCATTAATGCTATACTTGCCCAATTTAGGTGGACAATGATGTTTTGGTAGATTTGTAGTTGTGCCACACTCTTTCTATTTTCAGGATAGAACAGAGCTCTGTGAGATGTTACCTGGTCTTCAAGATTGTTCACTAATAAATCTCTGAACAGCAGGATTTATACAGAGATTAACTTGCATACATGCAGCATTTATTTGCTAATTGTCGGTAAGTTTAAAGGCAACTGATTGCACAATTTTTTATTTAGGGGTATTCGAATGGGAAATGCATGCCACACTTTTCAGTTTTTTACTTTTAAAAATGTTTGAAAATCATCCACCTTAAAATAACACTCTACTTTGTGGTGGTCTGTCACATAAAATCCCAATAAAATACTTGGAGGTTGTAATGTGGCAAAATATGGAAAGGTTTTAGGAGTTTTAATACTTTTGCTAGACATATTTTTAAAAATAAATGTTAAATGCTAAGGCAATTAAAATAGGTGTAATAAATGCAATTAAGATCTAAAAACCTAATTTGCCATATTTATTTATTCCAAATATATATGACTGCCAACCACAAATTTCACCAAAAAGTCACTGCAAACAAGGGGGTTGTGACATTGTTTTAATAAAATTGCATTGTTTTAATAAAATGGCACACATACATTTTATCATATATATATATATATATATATATATATATATATATATATATATATATATATATATATATATATATATATATATACATATATATATATATATATAAAAATTTCACATATATATAAAAAGGAAATTTATATTGCTGACTGGATTTAACTACAGTCTAAGTCTAGGGTTTTTAAAGTCAAACATTTTGGTTCTATGTAAACTGAGGTTGTGCAGCAGTATTTTTTAAAGCCCTGCATGTGGTCCTTTTTCAGTATATATATGGGAAGATCCTGTAAGGAACCCGGCGACAGTAGGTATCCCACGCGAGTCCGTACTTTGCCCTGCATTGTCTCTCATCCCGGGCCTCCCGGTGAATCAGCAGGATGGTGAAGTAAATCACATAAAAGTAAGGCAAGAGATGAGAGAAGCCTAAAGAAAAACAGAAAGCAACAAGTATAAATGATCTAAAAAGTAACCTAAAAATGTCATCCAAAGGATTAATCAGTGTTGGATTCAAAAAGAGAAACACACACCTTCTCTTATCAGCGTTTGTGATATGAACCACATTTAACAGGCTGTAATCAAGAGTGCGGCCCCCGCTGCAAATAACAGAACATTTCTTTTCTGTCTGTATTGTACAAAAGCTTTGCACTGAATAGCTGTTTGATTATGCCCATACAGTTCAGTGTTGATTCCTCTTGACGGTCACTTTATAAGCCTGTACTTAGTCTTTGTCTGTCTGTCATTGTTTCCTCAGTTTTTGTCAGAGCAGTTTTCTTCAGCCTGGAACATCCTGGCATGTTTTTTTTTTTTTCCCTTCCGAAGTGCAGAATTTCTCAGTTTGGGATTTTGCACCAGCAATTAAGACAGAAACTGCATAATACATCTCAGTTACAAAGGCTGCTACAGTAGTGAGTCACTTTAAGCTGAATATCAATGAGAGGTAGAGAGAAACGTCAACCATAACAAAAGTCTGACAGCTGCTTTTTCAGGGACGGTTCAAGAAAAAACGAGGCAGTATACATACAGAGCAAACTGTCTTGTCATTTAGCCAGTGTGAAAAGCTTACTCTTTGGTCAAAAACAGAGAAAATATTGTAAGAGGTTAATAAAGGTAGAATGAGGCCTTTAACATGTTAAAACAGCCAAGGGTGAGGTGTTTTCAGAGGATAAGAATTGTGTATTTGAAATTGTTTTTCAAACGGTTCATGTTGCCATGAACTCTAACATGATTTTGAGAGAATCTGGAAGGGAAACAGGCCCACGTCTGCTATTATACTTAACTGTGGGCATACAGGGCTTTTCTCTTCCAGAACTACTTATAGTGTTAGTTGTATAAAAACTGAAATGTGGGTCTGATCTGAGTAAAGCACATAGTTCCAGTTCAGTAACCCTCTGGAGTTTAACAAACTCCACATGTTTACATTTGGAATAGTGGGACAGAAAGACTTTTTCGCCAACCAACATTTAGATATGGGCCCCATAATTAATGTAGGGTTTATATGTGGGTTACATATAGACCCTACATTAATTCAGTTCAATAGTACTTTAATTCCAGAGGGAAATTAAATGTTGTTGCAACTCAGTTTCTTCAAGGAGTTGCTGTAGATGCTGATAGCAGTCTGTGTTACAGGTCATCTGAAGATGCCTCTGACTGAAGATAATGTTGTTGTATAACAGTCTCAAGAAGAGGATCCTCATAGTTGTCTGAAATTTTCTTGATTTTTGTCAAGAATCCTTCCTTGCACAATAATCTCCAGATGTTCCAGAGAAGTCACCACAACAGAACCAGCCATCTTTATCAGGTTGTTCAGCCTTTTTAAGTCCCTCGCTCTGATTACCTTCATAGGAAACCAAAAAGTGGGAACCAAATAAATTCTAGGTGTTGTGAAAGATGAAGTTATTTTAATTCCAAGACCCATTTAAAACTCACAAGGGCTTACTGACCCAAGGTATGAACCCTACCTGTAGTTTTCTCAAGCGAGCTTTAGAGATATATTTAACCACTTGTACCAGCCTCTTTACTGTGTGTGGTGGCACAGTCCCAGCTGTTTAACACTGAATCATCACTCTCACTGCAGCTACAGAAAGGTTTAGGCAAGCAGTTATGTTATTGTAGATATTCTCTAAAGGTTCACACACATCTGAATTACTTGAGTGTTCTCTTGTCTTTCCCATTTTATAGAGCGGCACAGAGGAATAAGCTTCTGTTGTCACGTCATAGTTATATCTCAGGAATCACGAAGTTCTGGATTACTAATTAAAAGTTTCTACGCAAAAATGCTTCAGTTAGATTAATCAGAATTGTGAGGGGTGCCATTAAATGATGCACAGGGGAATTTGTAGAAAACATTATTATTTTTTAAGATTTTACTTTTCAGTGTGAGATTATGCTATTGAGATTTTAAAAAAGCTAATCTCTTTACCAGGGGTGCCAATAAGAAATGAGGGAGCTGAACATCAAAGAAAATATTTTTCACCATAGATAAGTCCTTCGTAAATGTGATGGTGGGATAAATTAGCCAAAAACAAAACTATGTACCAAACTATTCTGCATACAGTACTAGAAAGAGCTATTTCACCCATACTGTGTTTTGTAGCATATTCACATGGTTGTAAAGATAAGGGATTGAATACAAAACATCATGTAAGAATATTAAAGATGACCTCGAAGCAGTGAAGAAGGTGTTGGGTCCCAATGCTCTGGGAGCTTTGATGTACAGCTACATGGGGAGCATAAGAAATCGGTACCTTAAAGTCATGTCATTCAACATCAAAAGAGATTAAAAGAGGTTTGAATATGCACTGCTGTCCTAAAATAGGAATCATGATGACCTACATGAAAAAAAGTCAAGAACACAAAAGGCTTCGTGTGGGAAAAAGCCTGACAATACCTCTCTGCTCAATACCATCTGTAAAGATATCTGTACCAACCATCAGGCTTTCAGATAGAGATCTGTGCTGCGGTGGTTTACTACACAGTGTGTGTACATCTGCTTACTAAAAATATGGAACAACTTTAAAAATCAGCGTCAGACTGATTATTAGTCATCCTGTATCAGGGGACTAAAGATAACGTCTTACTATAAAAGGTTTATCAGCAGCAGGTAGTGGATACATTAAAGAGCTAAAGCCAAGGAGCCACCTTTTAAGAAAAATGCATTCAATTTACCTGGTGAAGTGGTACCTCATGAAAAAAGAGTTGAAGATTTTCCTAGCAGCAGATCTCAGATTATGGGTATTTACTGCATGACCCCCAATTCTGTTTGGTCTATTTTCTTTCTCTATTGAATAAAATCCAGCCCCAAAATGTATTTCATATGAACCACAGCAAAAGCATGTTACCAGCAGCCACAAAAAAAAAAAAAAAAAAAAAAAAAAAAAAAAAAAAAAAAAAAAAGTATCAGAAGCAGGTCTTGACAGGAGTCAGAATGCCATCACATGGTTGTCAGCAGGAAACCGCTCTCCTAAGCCACTGGTGACAGGGAGACTTTGATTGGAAAAAAGTGGAACAACGTCTTTGCCAAGTGGCACAAATCTAACAAGCTAAGAAAAACAGAAAGCCCACAAACACATCATCTTGTCTTCATGCAGGATATCTCTTATGTGCTTGATCAGGTTTACATAAAAACAAGACAAATGATTAAACAGGATAATTGTAACCAAATGGTATATTTGCCAGCAGGAAGGGCTGCGTCTTTGTTCAATTCAGTTAAACCCAGTTTATTAAATGTCACTGATTCACATCATCACAGCGCACTTCGTTGGACATAATGAACAACAAAAGCTCCCTCCAGCTGGTAATTAACACACACTATGAACTTGCATTAGAAAAAAAATAAAATGACTGATGGGTAATGAGTTCTAAACACACAAAAAATACTAAACTATCTTTTTTGTATCAATACTGAAAAAATAAGGACCAAAAACAGTCCTCCTCATCTGCTCTTGAATTTCTGTAGATGGGGGTGCAATATGTGGCTTTTTAAGACCCTTTAGTTTACTTGATGTTGTCAGACAGTTCTAGGAGAGTCAATTAAAGTCTGGTCAATTAAGAAAAAAAACAGAAGAAATCTGTAAGGGGAAAATACTTTCACAGCTCTAGAAGTACTGATTCATAGAAACTCATTTACTATATGAGATTTGGACATTGTACTGAGAAATCTCTAAAATAACTACTTAGACAAGAGACAGATAATTTAGAGTCTGTGCATTTCTAATAACATTTGAACCTATTATTATTGCATATTTAATCTTCAACTTTATCTAATTTATGACAGGAAGAAACAAATTAAGTATTGGGTCAGTTTTGTATATATTTTTCTATTTTAGTGTCCATTTGTCGCTAAACTGTAGCAGTGACAGTTGAAGACACAAAACGAGCCTATGAGACTGTGAGGTTGGTCAACAAGGCAGATGAGAGTTTTAAGCGGTCTTACCACATGGCAGGGACCACGCCAGCGCCATAAGGAGGTCACCGAGGTAATTGGGATGACGAACGAGACCCCACCAGCCTGACACCAGCAGCCGTTTCCCTGTTGCTGTGGCAATGGTCTCTAGTCCTGGAAGGAGTTGTGCAGAATGCAGATTAGGCAAAAAAATTCACACATCAGCTTCTTCCTCCCTGTTCTGACACCAGGAGGACATGCATGAGTGGGAGTTACTTTATTACAAATGAAATCAAATGAAATGAGAAAATAGCTTGCTTCAATAAATTTCCACTGCTTATGTGGACGGATGAAAAAGAGACGAAAGAAGAATAGAAATAATGAATGACCTGAAACGCTTGGGTGAGTCGGGTCTCGTCTGAACTGGTTCTTCTGCGAGTTGGATTTTCTGAAAATGTAATACCCAGCACCTGATGACAAACAGAAATGTGTTTAAAATCATCAAATATCCCACGAAACACAACATTGCCAATCCTCACAAAAATATTATTCACCATTCAGTGCAACTATAACTGCAGCTTTGAGCAAAGACAGGCTCTGTGGGTGCACAACCAGGAAGGAAGCCTGCAGGCTGTAGGTGAAGGGGACCCAGGCCAGGTCACCAAACACCAGCATGAACCCAAAACCATCATGCACAATATCTATGGTTGTCAGAACAGCCTCCTGGTAATATACAATAAATAGCAACAAAATCAAATATGTTAACAAAGGAAAATAAAAAGCTTAATCGGTCTCTACATATGAAATATCTTTGTACATGAAGTAATAAAGTTCACCTCATTCCACAAAGCATCTGCCACATAAAGCAGCTGGAAGCAGTTGACCAGGATCATGGAGAGGGAGGGAGAACCTCGAAGTTCCACCTCCTTCATGAGCATTCCTAGGTTTATGACCACCTGATGGGACAGGAATAATAACTGATCAAACAGTGCCTTTGAAAAATACTCATACATGTTGAACTTTTACAACCACAAACATGTGTGACCAACACAAAAAAACCCCCACTGCAAAACATGTTGGTGGCAGCATCATGCAGGGGGATCAGAATCTCTGGCAAGTCTTGATGATTAATGTTTTTACGTCCACCAGACTCGTTTGGTGGGGTAACATAAAAGGAGACCACGCAAGGGTTTTCTTACATGAAACAAAATAATTTATTAAATTATACTAAAGAAATAAAACCTGAAAAAGAATACCCGAAATGAGAAACCAAATTTAGGTTAACCAAAAAGTCATGGATAACCAAATTATCCAAAAGCCAAAACAAACCTAGCAAACCATGAGATATAAAAACAAACCAAATGGAGATCTGGAGAGAGAGAGAGGGAGGGAGAGTGTTACATATGTGGCAGCTTTAAAGCAGTACGTTGCAATTAGACCAACCAACAGCACCTGCAGAAGGTCTCTCTCCAAACCCTACTGGGGCCACAACAGTGTTCATAAATGCCATCTATCCAGTCTGACTGAGCTTTAGCAAAGAAGAACAAGCAACATTTTCAGCCTCCAAATGCACAAAGATAGTTGTGTATTATTTACCTTTTACTTTCTTCACACTACTTTGTGTTGGTCTATCAAATCACATACAATTTATAAAGTTGGTGGTAGAGTTAAAAAAAGCAAAAAAGCTCAAGAGGGTTGATTAATGTTGCAAAGAGCTGTATATGGTTGGACTGAACACGTTAGCCGTTCCTCCTGACACAAAACTAAATCCATGATCACAATGTTCCAGTCTATTAAAAGTCAATGCTCACCCTGATAGATTTATCATTTGATCGACAATGTAAGTCAACTATGGCCATTAGAATTCAATTGTTTGTTATTCTGAAACCTAGAAATCTTTTGCAGCTTCAAACTGTAAATAAATTATTCTAATTTATCAGTACACAATCAATTGAATTTTAACTTGGGACATTATCATCAATTGTAAAATTCTGAACACTAAAAGTAAACCATTTTGACATTTCCAAGGATGTAAAAAAAAATATCCCACACATTGTCTGGAGCCATTTGGTGGAAGGTTTTTCTTCTGCTCTCCTACGCACGTTGCTTTAAAACATTCACATGTACAAAGGTTTACCGGTTTATACTGTGTCTAAAGAGGACACCACTTTCCATTCTTAATTTAATCTTAACTACCTTCTTATTAATTTGTTATTTCAATTCCGAAAGGATCTGGTAGAGTGATAAAAACTTTTAATTCCAAACTAATAAATCCCTCTGTATTTTTTAATTCTCTCTGGTGACGCAGATGCAAGATAAAAGTGTCCAATAAATCTGTTACTGTGCTGGGTCATCAGGGAAGGAACAGCCTTTGATCTGGGTTGTGACAAACTGAGACTGCAAATTGCTTAGAGAGCAACAGTGCCACCTGGTGGTCAGTTTGGTTCTTATGACATATTTTTGCATCAGATTTAGATATATCACTATCAGAAAAACAAAAAATGTCCATAGCCTGTCTGTTAATTTTATGTTGCATTTTTTTCCTAACTTTTGTAAAAAATGAAAAACTAAACCTCTCTATTTTTAGTTAATCAGAACAGGATTTGTCATATTTAACTTACCCAACCAATCAGACCTGGTCTGAGTTCGCAGAAGTACTTTAGGTCAAAGTTTCCAATCCGAGGGTTTAGCTCCCGTCCAATAAAGAAGTCATAGAGGGGATTTCCTACAACAAAACAGACAGGAAGTACTAGTTAACTTAAAAAAATACATCTGCTCAAACTTTATTACAAATTTTACTAGTATTGTTTGCACAAAGATTTCTGTAAGTAAAAAAGTTTAACTAATAAAATGCACTAGGAGGCCATGAAACACCACCAACTTGACAACCACCTTCAATTGAAAGCTCCTATTTCCTAATAGCTTCAATTCTAGAATTACGTCACTCATGGTGCCAAGATGTTGGAGTAACTCTGTTACATTGGCTCTGATTTGTTCTTTTTGTAGACTTTTATTCATAATTTTTTTACTTGAGGGGTTGCATATTTGGACAATTATTCCCTCTGGTTTTGGATGCTGTGCAGCTGGAAGGATTATTGCTCTTACGTTTTTATTTGGACAGTCGTTCCAATGCGTAATCATGGCAACAAAGTATTATTTTTTACAACTAAGAGCAGCTGATTAGCATCGCAAAGGCTCAAATAATACCTGAACTACAACAAGGAGTTGAAAAGAAGGCTTCATGGATGCAGAATGGGACCAAAGAGCAGAGAGAGGAGGAAGTTTAAACCATCTCTTCCATTGATCATAATGGGCAAGGATCATATACCCAACTCCAACGTCTCTCTGTCCACCTTTCTAACCATACGGCCAGACAGGGATTTAAAGAGAATTGGTAAAAGCAAATGAGGTAGATTAGCAGTGTTTTCCAACAACTGATAGTCTCAGGAAATGTTACTGTGGAATATTGTCTCTGCCCAGATATTGAGCTATTAGCATGTCATGAAAGTCATGTGACTGTCATACAGCAACAGTCTTTAGTCAGAGGCCTCTTCAGATTCACTGCAAGACAGACTGTTACTGGAGATCCTTCCTGCCTTTGGGATAAATAAAGGATTTTTCAACTGAATTCAATATTACTCTACCTGACATACTTGCAGCTTTTTTAAAGCTCAGAGCGATTTAATATTTTAGTGAATTTAAAACTCAGCTGTCTTCAGCACAAGTGTCCAGATACTGTTCAAGTTAGCTTATACTTGTATGAATAAATGGCAGCAGGCAGTTAGCAATAGAACTATTTGTTCCATCTGTGTTTTCAATGTTATAACAAATCTAAGTGTTCACTTTAACAACCCCCCATCACCAGATATTGGAATTCCACCTGGAAAAATCTCCAAGCAAGACCAAATTCAACATCCAATATGGCCGCTAGTAGTAGTTACCAATATTACCAGACAGACACAATGATCTCGGGTGTCTTTGTCCAGTGTGATTTGCTAGTTGATGAGCTCAGTGACTGGGTTCAGCAGTATAAGCCACTAACAGCACATTTCTCTCCATCTATACTGTAAAGGAAGAAACTCACTAAAAGAGACTGGACAGTTCTGCGTGAACCGCCGTTATACTGTAGAAAGCCCTATCAGAAGTGCAAAAAAACCTGTTTAAACCTGCAGCCTTCGCAAGGTTTTAGATGTACAGCAGCCATATTGAATCTGAACTCATGGTTGGCTGAGGACATCTGACTTTCCTAGTCAGAATACTGACTCTAGGAGGCGTTTTATTAGATTTTTTAAACTCCTGATTTAAAGCTGAATGCCCATGTCACAGTGCTAAGAAGCTCACATTCTATAGGCTATATGTATGTGTCATTTTCAACACCAGATTGATCTTATTAACAATATAGTAGGTTTAACTTTGCCTATTTAAACTTGCATTAAACAAAACATAGCTGAATGGGACAAGTTATGCAGCTAACATGGATCGTGCAAATCTAACTGTATAGAATGGCTGCAGAAATAGACCTGATACAGGTCTTTTCTGTTTATTAACAGAATTTATGCTCTCAGAAATGGAATAATATTACTGCTGTTTTCTGTCTTTGTGGTTGCTTATTGCCTGAGGATACATAAGAACATAGTGTAGCTGGCGCAGCAGGGTCATCTTACTTAAAAGAGAGAATTCAGTCGATGCTGATGCCTGCAAGCTCCTGTGGAGCATAGCTCTTAGATATTTACCCACAGGAATACCAAAAAAACCGCAATACAACAGACATTCAAATGCAAAGTGCGTAGCCACTAGCCATGTTTACACAGTGCTTTCGTGTTGATTTCCCCTTTTGCTGTGAAGCTCGGTTTCTCACCTGTGTCTCCCCCCAGGGCCAGAGCATGGGAGGGAGCCCAAAAAGAGCGAACGTAGAGGTAGATTGAGGACAGGAACGACACAGCAATGGCAGACACTGCCAGAGGCATGAGCAGCTCAAACAGATATCCAAGAGGAGCCCCAAGCCCCAGTAACACTATCAGCAACACGGTGCTGATGCACAGGCCGTGAAAACCTCAGGGAGGAAAACAAACAAAACGAAATGTTATAGCTCTGGGGAGAGAGATAAGCAAACAGATGGGGGAGTGCATTAAAAAAAACCAAAAGTTGGCCGATAGAGAAAATGTTTATCTAAAGTAAACTTTAGCTCAAATGGGCAAATATGAACAAAGTGTAATACTAGGAGAAATATGTGAAATATAACAGCTGGTGTTGCAGGACAATAAAACATCACACTTTATCTATTTATTTAGACAAACAGATTCATTAAAAAGTGTTGATCAACATTATAGTCCATCAATACCATTTATGGGATACTTGAGGCGGGTTCCGTCCCTCAGTACTAATCCCTCAGAGACCTGCATTCAAAAAAACACGTAAATTTGACCAAAGCAAACAGAAACATGCTCATTGAACAAAAATGTCCAATAACAGACAGTGAATATTGATAAAGATACGCTGCAGTATCATGAGGTCAGTTGGATAATAGGCTTATCAATAATATACTACAGAACAATGCACTAATGTTTCAAGGACTTGATAAATGTGTCAAAACAATGGTAATCACAACATACAGTTTAAAAAATGCAATCCTGCAAATCAAGACAACACATAATGACCAAAAACTCAATAAACTGTTCTTCTATTTTACACTTTATATTAATTTAAAGATGTAATATGCAATGGCCAAATACCATGACTATTGTTTATGTATTTCTGCTATTCTGCATTTACAGACCAACTGATTATGTACTTTAAAGTTTACACAAGGTCTTGCGTCCTGTGAGTACTATGTATGCCCACATGGGGGGCTGTGCTGCACAGTCTTACTTAAACATAAAAACTAAAGCAAACAAATGACAACAAAGATATTTTTAAAAACTATTCAACACCATCACACAAAGAGCTAAACAATGAAATAACAGTGTATTTATGTGTAATAATTCTTACCCAATCCTACAGTATGCCATAATAAAACAGTTTAATGGTTTATCATTAATTATTCATGTACTATATTTGTAGTGCCTTGCAAAAGTACTCATAATACTAGAACTTTCTTACATTTGGTCAAATTATAACCACAGATTAAACTGTATTTAATTTAACCTGTGGAAGAAGGTGCTCTGGTCACATGTGTGACAGACCAAAAGAAAGCAGTGCATAATTGTGAAATATAAAAAACATGCTGCATTAAAATTAAAAAAAAAAAAAAAAAAAAAAGATCTGAAAAGTGTGATTTTCATTTGTATTTAGCCTCCCTTCAGTACATTTGCTGAAACTGAGGCTGCAAGTCTTTTGAGGTCTAATCTCTAACAGCTTTTGGAATCTAGAGACTAAAATTTATTCCACATTCTTTAGCAAAATAGCTTGAGCTCAGTCAGAGTGGATGAAGATAATCTATGAAGAGCAGTTTTTAAGTCCTGTCAGAAATGTCTGGACTGATACTAGGCCATTCTAGCACATGGATATGATCTGAATCATTCCACTGTAGCTCTGGGTGTATGTTTAAGGTTGTTGAGCTACTTTAAGATGAACCTCTGCCCTGACCCTTTGGAGCTTTTTGTCCAAGATTTCCATGCATTTAGCTCCATTTAGCTTCCATTTAGCTCTTCTTCTCTGCTTCTGCTAAGCAAAATCTTCCCAGACAGTGATGCTGCCATCACCAATGTTTTACAATAGATCTGGTGTTTTCAGGGTGTGTAAAGCTAATTTCCCAACACACTTTGAGTTTTTGCATGTAGGCCAAAGAATGCGATTTTGATTCCATGTGACCAGAGCACCTTCTTCCACAGGTTTCCTGTGTCCCCTACATGGCTTGTTACAAACTTTAAGATGGACGTCATACAGCATGGTTTCAGTGAAGGCTTTCTTTTTACCACTCTTCCAGAGCTACCATAGGCCTCTCGGCTGCTTCTCTGATTAATGCAATCCTTGACTAGCCTGTCAATTTAGATGGTCAGCCATGTCTTGATAGGTTTGTAGTAGTGAAAATTCAAGGGGTGTGAATACTTTTGCAAAGCTCTGTGTATTACGTTAAGTGTAAGGTTTAACAGGATCGTGATGGTTTCATACCTTTCCTAACGGCATCAAATAGAGGAGGGCATGCAGTCCGATCCATCCCAGCAGAAGCATGGGAGCCAGTGGGTCCCACAGCTGGTCAGTGGAAGGGAGCTGAGGGGGCCACTGGACAACACTGGCCTCAGGTGACTGGCTTACGCAGATCAGGAAGAGCACGGTCAGTGGGAGAAAAATGGGAATGCATACTGCGCCTAAAAGAACAGAGGAAAAAATGAGATGACAGGACAGGAAAACATTTCAAAAACCTGACTGATAACACAACACCAGAAAGACCAAAGACAATGATCGTATATAACTACATGAAATGAATGGGACAAATGTATAATACCAGACAATAAAAATGTTTCAAATACTGTCATGATTAGCAAACCAAACTGCATGGTAGCAAATTACTGTAAACAGAAGACTGATTTCACTATCAGATGAGCTCAGTTCAGTAAACAGCAGGAAACACGTTTTTGGTGTGTTCAGACACTCAAGCTGTGACGTATGTTTTCATGTTAGGATACATGTACGTCACTTCTACATCCACTATACTACAGTTATGCGGTGGCAACAGTTCTATGATCCAGCAAACAAACTACAAAAGACAAAATATTACTGGATGTGCACAACTTCTGTTAATGATGTCTCGAAGAATCATATTATACACATCTGCGTATATGTTCATCAGTGAGTGACATTATTATACATTAATAAATTATCTTTTAGAAGAAATTAGACAAGAAAGCTTTATGTTTATGTCACATTTATTTTAAAAGTGCAGGAGTCTGCTGATTTCCTTTTGTATATCATATGTGTTCACATATTAATGTCTAATCTTATTTATCTCTAGAAAAGAAAGTGGATTAATTGGACCAAGATAGCAGAAATTACCTCCTCCCTTTTAGCTTCCACATGTTTTAGGGGATTCTTGCACATACAGTCACCCCACAGCATCTTAATGAGATCAAGATCTGAACTTTGACTCAGCCAAAGACTTTCCATTTCTAAATTTTCACCCAGTTCTTGATGGGTTTATATTTTAGGTCATTGTCATGTTGCAGGGTCCAGCTCTGCTTCAGCTTTGGTTTCACTTCTTTCTCAAGAATCCTCTAATAGTTCCTCAAATATCAAAGTATTGCCCAACCATGATACTTCCAACTCTATGCCTCACAGGTGGCATCAGTTTCTTTTCCTAGAAACTGTATTTGAATCATTCAAAACATGCCCTCTGTTATAGCATCCAAATAATTTAGTTTTAGAGAAATCTGTCAGAAGAACATTATCCCAGCAGTCCTGGTCGCTGTCTAAGTTCTCTCTGGCAAACTTTAGTCTGATAATCTTGTTTTTTGTAGCAAGTAAAAAAGATTCTTTCTTGTACACCTCCTGTGAAAGTTAAACTTGTGCAGACTCTCTGATTGTAAAGGCATGTGCTTTAATATCGACAGTAGCAATGGTCACATGTGACGTTTTTGGAGACTTCTTGTGCATCCTTTGTTCTGCTATCAGAGTAAACGTGTCTCATCGGCCAGATTTCTGAACAATGGCGGTGGTTTTTTATGTCCTCCACCTCTACATTTTTCTGAGACCTCTTTAAATCTCTCATCAGAGTCATAAGCTGCTGCAGTTTTCTTTCTGAATGCCTCAGAAAGCTCTGTTGATCTCACCACAGTGATCACTCTCACTTCAACAGTCAGGAGAACACCAAACTAAATATCAAAATGCTGAGTAACAATGTGTCCTAATCTATTCTTCATCAGAAATTGTTTTATTAATTACTATAGACTATTTTTAAATAGGTATTTTCTTCCGTTCTTGTTGTTTATTTACATTCCAAGAATTTCTTGATATTCTTTAAAATAATCTCTATGTTCAAATATGTTAGAAAAACAAAGTCTGTCTTTATTTTTTTATTTATTTATATTTTTTCCATGACTCTTCCATCAAAGATGTGACTGTATTTAACTTTGCAGCATGGCTCTAACTTACCCAGAGTTCCTCCAAACTCTCTTTCTGTGTCATGTGATAGTCTGTGTTTCAGAGCTTTCTTTGGTCCCATTTTTGTCATCCTGTTTAGAATATTGACACAGATAGTGGACATCAGCTCAAACATATACAAAAAGTGAATTATTTTGAATTTATAATACATTTTCCCTATTCCTCATCATCCCAAAATTATACATACAAGCTACAATTAAGACATATGTTCGCATTTATATTAGGATAAATGTTCCATCGCAAGATGCAGCAAAACCACACATTTCTGTAGTCAGCAACAATCTTCAGACTGTTCTGGCTACATTTCTGGCTATACCTGACCACTTTTTGTCTCAAAATTGGTGGAGTTTACATAGACTGGTTGGATTTCCGGCATGGACCCAGAAGCTAATAGCAAGTTTCAGCCATCTGATCTGAACAGCATCCCTCAAATGAAAGGAAATGGGTCAGGATAATTAGCAGCAACTCAGGAAACATCAAGACCAAGTACATAAACTATATCTTCAAGTTCTATAAATTTTTTTAACATGATTGGAGATCCCGGGGCTGGGTTGGGTCATGCTGAAGGTCTATTTCACTCCCAATGGTTTGACTGATATATTGATATAATATTAATATATTGACTAAAGTGGATGGAATAACGAAGAAGGAAGACAGACTCAAAATTCTTCAACTTCCCTTTTAAATAAACATCTTAATGGTTGAAGCTTGGATGCATTTGGATGTTCAGGATGATCCCAAACACATCAAAACTGATTCTGGAATGAACAAAGCAGGCTAAACCTAAGCTTCCATAATGGCCGTACACTCAACCTTATTAGAAATACATGTGCTTACAAGCCAAGTCTGTTCAAGGAAATCCACCAATACAGATGAATGATCCTATACCTGATCAAACCAGCGGTCAAATATCCAGGCAGACTTATGCCAGAAGCGTGTGGTTATTCTACAACTTGCAAATGGAAATTTATACAAATATATTAATAAGGGTGTATGATGTATAATTGGCCAAATAAGTGGCTGAGAGAAAATCCATGATAAATTAAAGCTGTGACACAACATCTGCATAGTTTAAAAGCGCTAATAAAAGCCCTAAACTAAAATGGCATTCATTCTGATGGCGTGGATGTAAACTTCTGACCGGAATCGTACAACAATACGAGTTATCAAACTCCCATTAAGATGTTATAGCTGATATGATGCAAGATACATGCTTTAAAAAAAAACAACAAAATTATAATTGTTTTCTAAAATATTGTGAAGACTTGCATTTCAGACCAGTTCCCTAGAAATAAGCGTCTCGATATTTACCTTTTTTAATAACACTGAAAAAGTCATTAAAATCAATGAGAATCAAAATGTTGCCTATGAAAATAATGGAACAGGGAAGAGCAGTCAATGACGTCTTCAAGGCTAAATGAAAAACCATTAAGCAGTCATAATCCTGAAATAATATGCAATGTGTAATATCTGTCATAAATTACGGAGACCACGCTGAGGTCAAAGTGCAATCAGTGCCACAGTCTAACCTTTTTACACAGAAATCTGGAGTAAACACTATTTACAATGTTGCAGTTAAAATGGTCCGAACGTCAAAGTATAAACAGCGAGGATCTGTTTCTCATTTGACTCTAAATGAAAGCTCTTACCAGTGTTAGGTTAGGTATAGGAGTGGACCTGTGGGACATCAGAGACTGTCCTGTCCGTCCATACCGCAGCCTGCACATGGATCCGCCCACAGTACGACCTGTCGGCATGGAGCTCTCTCTCAGCCAATCAGATTTGTCCGTGGTCATCAGAAGAGGGTGGTGACAAGAGGCCTTAACCAATCAAAGCAAGCTGATCAGATGGCGACAGCAGAAGCCAGAGACTCATTAGCGGCTAGTTTATGCTGTGAAATAACACTTGAATCTCATAGACGGTTTATGAACGCAGTACCTAAACTTCCATATTTTAACTATTAGTAAGAAAGAACATGTTCTTTTAAACCCAGGTTAATACGTGTTTATTCAGGACATAACACTCAGGCCAGTTTCTTCTAAATGCAGACATGTACAGAAAAAGACGAGAACCCAAGGTGTGCTGCATATTATACTTAAATAAAGATCACAGAAACAGATCAACAAACGGTTTATTATTAGATGAGTTTCCACAGGACACAGCTTTGCTCTTTAGTCACCAATATTTTCCATTTACATTCATATTACCTTTAAGGTGGGAGGGCTAAAGAGCTTTCCTTGTATATTTTCCCCTTATGTTTTCAGAGTGAATCCTTTTTTTTTTTTTTATTTTTATTTTTATTTTTTTATTTTTTTTTTTTTTTTAATTCTTATTTTGTAATTATTGATTAATAGAATAAACCTTAGGTAAACTTAATAGACAACAGAATGATAAATTGTAAATCTTGGAAATATACCAGCCCAAGAACTTCAGGATTAATGATAAACAAGAGATTTGGATGATTTTTTTTTTTTTTTTTTTTTTTTTTTTTTTTTTCCTCTACAATAGGGTTACAGCATTCACTGAACTCGTACCAATAGTGGCTAAACGATTCTTAACAATGTAGCAGAGGTACACTTAACCTCTCTCACAGATCACTTCAATAACACTCTGCTCCATTGGAGAAGGGTCCAGGCAGCGGTGGGCGGAGCTTCCCACTATCTCATCCAACAGGAAGTGCACGAGGTTCTCGTCAGACACGAAGCGCCATAAGTACATCTGCAGGTAGTGGCAGTCAACTTGGATCTGCTGCAGGCCGTAGCGCCCAAAAGTGCGCAGGCGGACACACTCCAGGAAAGTCTTCAGGCTGATTTTGATGATTCCCGTCATCACTGAGACCTGGGAAAGAGGAGACATTAATTTAGCCAGCAGACAAGCGACAGGATAAGGCAAAAGGAAGTAGAACAATAGAGTATTGTTAATAAATGTGCTACATAAAATAAATACCACTGACACCAGTAACACCGACCCACAAAACAAACCCACAGCATGATGCCCCCACCACCATGCTTGAAAGTTTTTAACATGTTCTTGGGTTTAAAAGCCTCCTCCTTGATTTCTCCAAAAGTTTCTGTCAATGTGGCCAAACAGCTCAGTTTTGTCTTGTCTGATCATAAACTTTGCTACAGAAGTTATTTGGCTTGTCCATGTGAGCAGTTGCAAATGAGGCTACTGATTTGACAGCAAGGGTTTCTTTCTTAGTCAGTCTCCTCTTGGTCTGTGTTGATCTTAAACCCACTTCACGGTGGACAAAGATCTTTTGTTCCAGAGTCTTATGGTTAAGAATAGGCTTGAGACTTGAAATGTTCTTTGTCATCTTAACCCAGTGATCGTCTACCCAGTTCCTTAAAGCTACTGTCCTGTATGTTTTGTACTTGTACCAGCTCCCGCACACAAATTGACGACTTCATCTCCACAGCAGGGCATCAGAAACCTGTTGATGATCTATTTATTTAAATCATGTTGACAAAAGGGAAACATCTGACACATACAGGATAGTGGGCCATGAAGACCAGGGCAAAGGACCACCGCCCATTACATTTTATCTCAGAGGGACAGCTTTGGTCAGATGGTTGAAACCTGGACACAGCTGAGTGATCCAACAAGATAGTGGTCTTAACTACATCTCAAAGTCAGATAAAGCTGACTAACGTCAAGCTTCTGGAATGGCTTCAAAGTCAGCCTTATTAAAATTCATAGATAATTTTTAAAAGCCAGGTCTGTGCCAGGAAGCCTACAAACTCTACCATCGCTTGACTGCGACAAAAAGCATGTTTTTTTTCCTGTAACTTGCTAAGAGGCATTTATTCAAATAATGGTAGGGGTGTATATTTTAATTTGATAATGTCTGTTTATTTTGTCTCTTTGGATGTCAGATAAAATAAATTAAAGTAAATTTGTGTACCTGATACCCGTTTGTTCAAATGCATCAAAGCTGAAATAATTAATTCCCCCAGGAAAAAGAACAGTTCAAATGCATCAAAAAAAAAAAGAATCAAAATTTACATGAATTATATGCCAATGTTGAATGGATGTAAACTTCTGACAGAAACTGTTACTGTGAGTCAACAACAATCAAGATGAAGGAATATTCATACTTCCCAAGAGCAAAGAACAGCATCTGCGAATGCAAAGTCATGCTCTCTAAGAAGCAGATCTCCACTCTGAGCACACACTAGACTATTCCTGCGTGCTTATACAGAAACAGAAGACATCAGCAAGTGGTTGGTTGCTCAGTTAATTAAATCAAGAGCTTAGAAACAAAGAACATGGGAAAAAAAAAAAAAAAAAAAAAAAAAAAAAAAAAAAAAAAAAAAAAAAAAGCAAACTGAGTGAGAAAACTGCCTGAGTGCAAATAAATCTGATCCCTCCTCATAAAGTTTTTCGTGTTGCTTTAAATTAATGCAACATGAATCCCTACTTTGGCAGTTCAGCCTGAAAAACTCTGTTGTTTTCTTTCCTAAGTGGCTAGAAAATGATGTGAGGGAGGAAACCGAGGAGTAACATTAGCATATTAAAGTGCACCTGCATCACGCCTCCAGAGTCGAAGAAGTCTACTTGAAAATCTAACCACGGGTGAAGCCAGAAGCCCAACAGGCTCATTGAGCATGCTTCAATCCATGTGCTCCCACAGGCAGACAGTCTTCAGGTCCCAGATCGTGTTCTGCTTGTATAGTGGGCTGCAAATTCTCATGTGCAGCTTCTAACACCATTAAAGTTTATACAACTAAACGTAGATCAGCACTGACCTTGTTGAACTCCACTGAGCTAAAGATGTCAATCCTTTCAGAAAACAGCTTATGTATGTTGCTCAGCAGATTGGTATCCATGGGAGCACTGCAGGTAAACAACAGGTAACAAATCATTTATTGTTCATATTCCGTACATCATAACTAATAAAACAAAACTGTTTCACATATTTAGAGAAAAACTGATTAAATAGTCTTCACTTAAAAGACCATTTAATAACATTTATTTTTAACGTCATAAAATATGTTAATTTTGCCTCTGTAGACATATGCAGAGATAATATTTCAGATGCTTTTCTTTAGTCTCTTATAATAATGTTTTCCAACATAACTTATTTGACCAGGGCTCGGACAGACGGTGTCTCTATATCACCAATCCAATGACAGTCCTTGTTTCTGAATGGGGCCTGGTTCAATCACCCCAATTTTCTACAGACCGAATGCCATTTTTTCCATTCCCACTTCCATTTTTTTCCCCCTTTAAACAAATCAGTTTATACCATTATTACAAATAGGGAGATAAGTGATCATAAAAATGCCAAGATTTTGTGTAATTTATTTCAGTTGGATACAGCTATCTAAAAAACATTGCATAGCACTATGTTTCTATTTATTTTGGTCTGATCCTCAAAGTGTCCAGTTGACTCTTATGAAATATGGCCCCTGATCAGACCAAAAATAATATTTATTGGAGTCAAACAACCACATTTCTTTGCAGTAGACTGAGTAGGTTACAGAAATGTACTTGAACTGTCTGATTTCAAAGCATATGTATGAAATGACACATTGTCAGCACAAACTGCCATGTGGAAGATGGTTTCATTTGGTGCCAGAAAAAGTCAGGTATAAAACAACCAACACTGTCAAAGTATGAAAAGGTGAGAGGAAAAAAAAAAAAAAAAAAAAATAATAATAATAAAATAAAAAATTACCAGCACCCATCTGAGAGCTCTATGCAATGCCAGTCAGAGTTCTCTACCTCTGATCTGTATTTCAAACCATTACACAGCACAGCAAAATGGTTTAACATACAGTATTTAATGTAGGATTTATAAACACAAACTGCCAACCAATGCAACAGTGTTTATAAACAAAGTCTCAAATAGCATTTATAAATTCAGCTGCTCTGCTCTGGACTCAGAGCTCTGAGTCTAGTGCTTTAACCTTTGCTGAGAGACAGTTAGCTTGTGTTATTGTAGTGTTAATTTGATGTTATCCAACTACTGAAGCTCAGCGTTTTGTCTTAAATTAGGCGGGCTAAGAGCAAAACTGAGTTGTGAGTTTTAAGTGGTTGTTGGTCCTCTTACCCCTAATGAGAGACATTTTTTACCTCTGGTTTAGCAAAGTGTTGGTACCAAGACCATACTGTTTTTTTTTAGCTCTAGAGCACCAGAACCCCTCCCATGTACAACTGATCTGTGTGTCTGCAGTCACTTTACCTCGGAGTGTAGCTGGCTGCGTAACGGGGTTGCTGTCTGGAGCTGCTATAGACAGAAAAGGTCCTTTTGCTTGAGTCACTACTGTGTGCCTTCCTCACACCCTCTTCGTACAACAGACCCACCTATGGTGCAGGACATTCATAGATGATATTCAGATAGGCTGAGTGCCAATACGATACAGTCTGTTGTTTAAAGTGATACCTGCACATCGATCGAGGTGGTGTCCTCCACTACTCTCTTCATCACAGCTCGGACATTTCTCGGCTCAATGGTGTTAACCCAGTCTCGAGTTTCAACACTCTTTCTTAACATCTGTGAGATGATCAGCCCCTGAACCTGGACAGAGAAAGAAAGCAAAAAGTGTTGTCGTGGATATGTATTTTTACTTTTGACTCAGTATTTCCTTTCTTAATGGTGAAATACCTTGACATAATGGTTGAGGAGCTTTTGTGCTGCTTCTCTTGCTTCGCCACATAATGTTGTTACTGGCGTTATGGGATTTTGGTGCTGAAAAAGACAGCCAGTCCAGTAACATCTTAAACATGGCTGCAGTTATTTTAAAAAGTAATTTCAAGCCTTGAGCTACACTTAAATGTTTTCTACACGGTATGTAACCTTAAACTTTTTCACATTTTGTCATGTTACAACCATAAACATCTATGTATTTCTTCCAGATTCTATGTCGCTTCTATGTTTCTAGATCTCTAATACCTGGACGAGAAACTGTTCATCTGTGAGTGTGAGTATGTAGGAGATAGTCGACGTCTCAAAGTCCAAGCAGAGGCGAGACAGCAGCAACAAGAGGGCCGGGGGGGTGGATCCTCCTTTGTCTCCGGCGCTTTCACAAAACTGTCGAGATGACTGGCACACAAACCTGATGAAGTTGACCACCAGGTTCTCACGGACACCTTGACTACAGAACTCCCCCTATGAGGATGATACAGAGAATAGCTTTCCATTAAAAAAACAAAAACAAAAAAAAAAAAAAAACACAAATTTTTTGACTTTCTTACCTTTAGAAATAATAATTTAAAAAAAAAAAAAAAAAAAAAAAAAAGGAAGATATCTACCTTGAAGTAAGGTTTGTTGGAAAAAGTAATGTCCTTGGCGGTGAAGAGATGCACTGATGCTAACACCGACTTAATCTGGTTGAGAATAGAAGCCGACAGAGATGAGAGAAGCTCTGGAAGACTGCTCGGAGCATCTCTGCCAGAAGCAGGTCCTCCTAGATGAGCTCCACCTCCGGCCACAGAGAGTCGAGGCGTTGCGAGGGCCTGTCTCACGTCTGTTAGGCTGTCCATGTAGAAGCTCTGCAGTGCAGATAGGTACTGCTTCACTCGCTCCGTTGCTGCTCTTATCACGATTTCTGTCCCCTGGGTTGGAACAGCGGAGCCAGGCAACAGTTTGGCCACAGCCTGAAGTCTGCGGTGGAAGCGGTCGAGCGCACGGACCAGGAGGGAATTATCATTGACTCCTTTCTCTTCTTGTATCCTCCTCTCGACAAGCAAGAAATATTGAGCTGCCAGATCATCCACAAAGGCCTGCAGCTTGCCATTTGCCATCTGAGGAATATTCTTTGAAGCTAGTTCACCTGTCTGAGCATGGTTGATGAACAGTTCTTGATAGGAGGTAATCACCAAACATAAACTGCTAACAAATTCATTGCAGCCTCTGTCTATGAATTCGAGAATGTCTGTGTTTGGGGTGGGAGAAGGTAGAGAGAGCGTCTTAGGAGAGTTCTCAGACGGAGATCCTGCAGCCGCAGAGGACGATGACCTGCGTGTAGCAGCCTCCTTCACAGCTGGAGTTGGTCGGTACGGTTTAATCTCTGCCTCCAATCCCTGAAGGTCCAGCTCCAGTCGAGACCGCGCATGGCTCAGGAATTTATCACAGAGCTCCTCTGCTGGCTCATCCAGCTGCAGCAGGAGCTCAACACACTCTGACAGGTCTTTGGCACTCGTCCCACCATCTCTATAAACACACACACACACACACACACACACACACACACACACACACACACACACACACAAAAATATACTTTTAAACAGAGTTGATGCATGGTGTCTTGCAAACATATTCATACACCTTCTACTTGTCCTTGTTTTGCCACAACACAACTTCAATCCATCTTAAGGGGATATGACAGATCAAAATAAAGTAGCACATAATTATAAGGTGGAAGAAAGGGGATACATTGCTTTCTAACAAAAAAAAAAAAAAAACAAAAAAAAACCCACCAGCAGCACAGATTCTGTAACATATCTACAGGCTTAGCACATCAATAAACTGAACGTTCACCCTTTCTTCCTAACAAAACAGCTCAAGCTTTGAAAGACTGAAAAAGTTTCTGTAAACATCCATTTTAGCGCTCATTTCCTAATTAAGGATTGCAAAAGGAGCCCTTGTGTCATCTGTCCTTCAGAGCGCATCCCAGACCTTGAAAGATTCCCACCTGAACTTCTGTCGAAGCTCCTGAGCCAACTTCTCCATGATGGCGTTACAGTCATCCTGAATCCCCTTGAAGGAGGGCAGGTGGCTGTACTGCTGCAGCACACAGCGAGCACGCCGGTGGGAGCTCACTGCCTGAGCATAGGCCTGCAGCTCCAGACACTTATTCAGTCTAGCAGGCAACTCAAACAGAAACTGAAGTTTCCTCAGTAGTGTGTGGACACCTGGCATGAAACATAACAAGGCAGATAACTAAGAAAATGATCATCCTAAAGGTAATCAAAATAGTAATAAAAAAAACCCCAAAAAACTGTGGCTCATACCTGAGAGTTTTGTTATCTGTGCATGCTGGTCCTGCAGCGTGCCGCTGATACAAGCGCTAAAGTCAGTGATCGCAGCCATGTTTGCAGACAAGCAATCCATTTCGTCCTCCATCTTTTTGAAATCGTTCTTCATTTTTCTGATGGTGTCTAACAAAACAAGAGAAAATCTCTCACCTACATGCTTTGCAAAGGTATTCATACTCCTTATATCTTTACAAACTGTGTCACATTGCAACTGACAACTTCAATGTGATCTGTGGAGATTTTTTGTAATAGACTAACACAAAGCAGCACATGATTGTACAGTGGAAGGAAAATACAAGCACAGCTCAAAAAATTACAACATTGTGGAAAAAGTTCAGTATTTTTGTCACTCATATATTATATAGATTAATCACAAACAGAATTAAATATTTCAATTATCTGTATGGTATAATTATCAAAATTACAAGATATAAAGGGTTGAAATATTTCACTCTGTGTAATGAATCTGTAGAATGCGTTTTACTTTCAGAATAAGTGACAAATTGTAATGAACTATTTCACATATGCTAATTTTTTTAGCTGTACTTGCCACTACTAGAGCAAAAAAAATTGAACGGTTAGATGAATCCATGTGTTAGAATGGCCCAGTCAAAGTACAGACCTAAAGCAAACAGAGAAAATGGCTTGAAACTTGATGTAGACTTGTGTGATTTTCCATCCACACTACAATACTGCCACTGTTTTGTGTTAGTCTACTACACAAAATTCCAGTAAAATACAATAAAGTTTGTGGCTGTATCATGACAAAATATGAAGTAGTTCAGTGGCTACAGATACATTTTTATCATATACTCAGTGATGCTGCATTTACCTGTAGCAGATATGAACTTGTTATAGTTTTCATAGACCAGAGTCTGCATGTCACTGTCCAGAGAGCGGATCTGCTTCACCATGCAGGTCTCATGATCCATCAGCTCAGCAAGGGAGCACTCTCTTCTGAGCTGTATTTTAAGAGAGAGAATGGTCATAGCCATACATTAATATAGCACATAAAACAATTCCTTAGTATTTACTGGTGGTGACGTAGAGCCACCAGGACAGCTACGTACATTTTTGTAAATTTAGCAATTAAAACAAATGAGCATCCACTCAGGTTCTCGTGCCTCCACAACGATAACTCAAAGGCATCGTACGTATTTACATGTACATATAAAGCACAGTAAGGTACATGAGTGACTTCACCCACTCATGATTATATGACCCCTGTGCGATACTAGAAGCCAAAAAGACAGCACCTTGTTGAGGTAGAGCTCCGGGTCAAAGTGGGGCCCGTTGATGTCGCAGGGATCCAGGGACTGCGGCTGCTCCGGGGCCTTACCCTCCTCGTTGAGCCCGTAGTAAAGCTTCAGCATGCCGTGCACCCTCCGCCTCCTCCCGGACTCATCCGACACCGAACCCTCGGCGTCCATACTGAACTCCGACCAGCTGCCAAAACGGGTGAAGCGAAACAAACACCTGACAGCTAAGAAACACGGGCTGAAAACTGTAACTCCTCGTTTAAATTGAATAAATATTTATTCAGCTTTACGTAATGTCCAAAATAACAGCACCGTGTTACAGCAAATATTCAAAAATTGTCATATTTTAAGAGAAAACGCAGCTGTATTGAGTCGTGGTTGTTTCCGCATTTGTAGCCAATCCAAGCTTACGTTCTAACAAAGTGTACGAAATCAAGGCTGACACGGACACACTACTGCGCATGCCAACACTATGGCGATTTAAAGGGCCATCTCTTTTCTTTTTCACATAATTCGTACTGAAGAACAAAGGGAAAGAAGGACAGCGCACATTAAATCAGTTTAAAAAGTGAGAATCATAGAAATTCATTACACACCGTGATATATTTCAAACACAACTTTGTTAATTATTATGAATTCGACTTGCAGCCAATGAAAACCCCAAAATTCAGTATCCCTGAAAATGTGATTTCATAAATCTTGATATCCTGAATTCATCAGAACAATTTGAGCAAGGGTGGGAATCACAGACTCAACACTCCAACAGATAAAGGCCTACCTCTCTGAGAAACGTTTTTGTGAGAGGACTGTTGTCTCTACCTCTTCCAGTGCTGACCTGTTATGGTATGGGGGTGCCACAAGGTTCCATTAGTGCACCTCTCTTTTCTCCCTGTATCTTTTACCAATGGGACCTATCCTGCATAATATAATTCCAGCCACAGTCATAGCCTCTTATTCTTCCACTCAACTTTCCATCATTACACTTGCATACAGGACTGTTGAGCATTCATGAAGAATGTCCTTTTGTGGAACTGGCCAGGCTAGCTGGAAACCACATGCCTCAAAAGTCAACTGAAATAAACTTCTTGAAATTAAAGTCCCATGAGTTTCACTTTTTAAACTAAATTACTGAAACAAACTTTTAGATAACATCACGTTGATTACCACAAACAACAGAAGCAAATAGCTATGTATATCCTTGTGTTTAATGCATTCAAACACTAAAGTTCTATCACATTGTTGTAAAGCAGCCATTTTGGATTTAGACACTGGGGCTGGTGAGAAATCGCTAACTTTCTTACTTGGAATTCTGACCGTTTATTTTTCCAACAAGGAAAATTTTCAACTCCAACTACAGATGGGTGCATAAGCTTCACTGCTTCCTCGTCAGAGAACACAACAAACAGAAGAAAAGCTTGTCTCCTGTTTTACAATTTTATAAGGTCTTTATAGCTGATTTTGGAATCAGAGTAAACAAAGGTGCATTTGACAAAATATCTACACGAGTGCTTGGAAAGAAACCTTAACCTTTTATATTACTTCATACATGCTAAACAAATATATTACAACAGAACATTTTATTTCAACAATCAGCGAACGTAAATGATAGAAATGATCATGTTTTAGTTCAGCTGTAAAACAAAGCTGTATGATTTAACAACAAAAATAGTGATAAAAGAGGTTTTAAGAATAAAGTTTTAACAGTGCATCATGCTGGTTAAAATGAGTATGGCTTCAGTATACAGTACAGTTTTTAGGTGTGTAGTAAGCACACTTTTTTAATATATTTGCTTTATTTTATATATTAAAAAAGACAGCAGAACTGACTGCCTAAAAGACAACATCAGCAGGTAAGGTAAAATACATAAAAACCATTTTAATTCCTGATTTCAAAGCATGAAAACAGGCATTCCGATACCAACTTGGTAAAAAAAAAAAAAAAAAAAAAAAAAAAAAAAAAAAAAAAAAAAAAGGCACTTCTGCTTCTTCAAAGCAACTGCTTAAAGAGACAGCATTTAATTAGACCTAATTCTTCATTACTGTATACAAACACAAACACATGAAGATGGAAGTAAAGATATAAGAAACCTAACAAGTTCAAAAATCAGTTAATGGAAACATTTGTATAAAGATTATGTTAGCATTAGTGCAACATTACATTAGGTGGAGGCTGTCGGAATGACAATTCTAAAATGACTCATGCATAGTGTATGCTAGCAACGATGTGTTGGGGCTGCTAAGGGTTACAGACGGTCGCTGAGATACAATCCAAAGCTCAAAAAAGAGTTTGCACTATGAGCGGAGGAAGAACACGTGAGGCTGTCACTTCTCAAATGAGAGCATACGTTCAGGTGGAAGGCAGTATTAGATACATTAGGCTTCTTTCAGTGTAAAATTTGAAATGCAAAGTAAAGACTCTCGGCGGCTGCATCAGCCTGAAATTCAGAGATACATTGAGGAGTGAAATCTGGCACCAATTGGGCTGCAGTAGGTCAGGTAGGTTTGGTTTGATGTGAAGACTAAACCTGATACAGTACAGTCAGATTCGCCATGTGCACAGAACTCAGATGCTGTTTACCAAAAACTCCACATACTTAGTGGCTTTTTTCAACTGTACGTCATCACATTTCACCAGCACCACAGTGATAGATAACACCTATAGATGACAAGTAGAAATCCATCTTTTTAAAGCTGAAAAAGTTCTATTATACATTGATATTGCTTTCGCTCTTCTTCAACACTAACTAAACTTCACCATCAGTTAGTTTATACAGGCTGAATTTCAAATCAGTTTGCATTTCAGGAGAGGCACAGTTATTATTTAGTCTTTTTTTTTTTTTTTTTTTTTTTTTTGCTCATTAGGAATGACCGAGTAAATAATATGAATTAATGAATGAATGTGAGCATTTATTTAGTGTCACTGGTACTTAATGTAGAGATTTAAAAGTTTAACTTCAAATATGATCTCCAGCTAGAAAGACATGCAGTTCCTTGCAAAAGCATTACTCTTGATTTTTTTTCTACATATCATATTACAAACGTCCATGTATTTTAATGGACTTTTATGCGACAGAAAAGTAGTGCATAATTGTGAAGTGAAAGGTAAAGAACACATGGGAACTAAAATATAGCACTGCACAAAACATTCCTTTGGTGTAACACGGTGGTGGCAGCATCATGCTGCCGGGATGTATTTCTTAAGCAGGGACAAAAAAGCAAGTAAGACTTGATGGGAAGATGGAATGAGCTAAATAGAGGGCAACCCTGAAAGAAAAGCTGTTAGAGGCCGCAGAAGGCTGACGTTTCAGCAGGACAACGACCTTACATACACAGCCAGTGCTACAGTGGAATAACTTCGATCAAAGCATATGTATGAGTTGGAGTGGCCCAGTTAAAATCCAGACCTAAATCCAATTGGGAATCGGTGGCAAGACTTGAAAATTGCTCTTCACAGCTGCCCTTCATCCAGGCTGGCTGAGCTTGAGCCATTTTGCAAAGAAGTCCGAGAAAAAAAAAAAAAAAAAAAAAAAAAATTCTTCTACAGTAGATGTGCAAATCTGACACAGAAAAATACTCATAACTGAATCGAAAGGTGGTTCTACTTTACAACTATGTGCTACTTGGTATTGGTCTACCAGACAACATCCTAATAAAATACAATGATGTTTGTGTTTGTATTGTGATGAAATGTGAAAAAGTTAAATGGGTGTGAATGCTTTTGGAAGGCACTGCAATAGTACAGGACTGCTATAGACTACCTTTTGATGCATTTTCAATTTATCAATCAGTTTTCTGATCTTAACTTAAACAACTGAGAGCTAAAGATTCATGTTTTGCTTTCACAAAAAGGACAAATATAAAATTTTCAAATGAGATGAAATATAAATGTACTCACAACAAACTTCCACAACACAACAAATGTGCTGCCATAACAATGAACCCTTTATGTTTCTACCAGTGCTTCTCCTACTTGGCTTCACCCTCGATCATGAGAACAAGGCACTGGTAGTTTGAAAAAGCAGAATAATGTCATCACACCCTTAAACCGCCCCCCTAAAAATGTTTGTCATGCTGACTGAGGGGAAGCTGCAGCAATCTTGATGGTAAGCTAAAAAACGAGGTACTGTGGTGGTTTATACTCCTTTGAGGCGTGGCATGTTTGAAGAACAGCACTCAGCAGAAGAGCTCAGAAACATCATACGCTTAGTGGATTTCTCTGAGCCTCATCTCCGTTGAAGAGTGTTTGATGGAAGTGTAAGGCCATCTGTTGACCAGCAAATTCAGTTCAATCTTTGCAGGTTCAGATTTTAGAAAGATCTTATTTTTCACATTGATGAACTCTCATACTGTACACCACTTTAAAAAGATAAATACACCCACACATAGATACCTCTTACTTGGTCCTTGGTTTGCTCAGAGTAGATGAAAAAAAAAATCTTGAGCCTCTTTGATATAAGTCTTATTTTTCACTTTTAAATCTCAGTGTAAAAACGTTCAGGTTTGGTCATTGAGGAGACTCAGGCAGAGACGTTTAACCCTGCTCCAGGCTCTCAGTTTGCACAGCAGAGTAGGTGGGCACTGGGGCTTGTCGAGCAAAGAAGGATGCAGCTCTTTTCGGCTTTAAGCGTTTGATTTCTTTACCTGGAAGACAAAAACGGAAGCTAGAAATTTTCCCTTTGTGTTTTTTTTTTTTTTTCTTTATTGCCAACACTGAACGTGCTCACCATTATCCACGTAGCTGATGGTGTTCAGGGAGTGGACCCGGCTGCACACGACGCTGCCCTGCCTTTGCAGCATCCCGCGGCGTCCTCCACGGCCATTCCTGGTGCTGGCTTCTTGTTCTGCGGGCTCCTGAGAGATGCCCCCTTCGCTACCTGCCTCGTTTGCGGCACCCCCCTCTGATGCAGACTTCAGCTCCACACAGAACTCAATGAAGCCGCTCATTAACTCAGCCTAGATGACAGAAAAAAAACAAAAGATTATTTTGTCAAATTTTCTTTTCTGCACATAGGAAACAGCATTAATTTCTATTGTACTTGAAACAGGAAAGCAGAGGCACATAATGGCGTCGTCAGATTAAAGCCAAGTGTGATTATGATTTACTGCCTCTAATGTTATGTAATGCCCCTTCGCCATCTGGTGCCTCAAACAGGCTTTTTCTAACACAGCCTTGATGATGTAAGAGTACTGCACTCGTCACCCTCTGCAGCAAAAACTGAATGTCCATTGCCTTGCAAAACTATTCATGACCCTTAAAATGTTGAAGCCTAAATATTTAAGTCTTGCCACAGATTCTCAAATGGATTTAGGTCTGGACTTCTTTGAATATTCTTTGATCTTAAACCTCGTGTCAAACTCCAGTCCTGCAATTTTAGATGCGTCTCCTCTTCAACGTACCAGCCTGCCAACCGGAACCTGACTGCTTTAGGTTTGTTGGGACCAGGGACAATCCCACTGTCGAGGACTGGAGTTTGCCAACCCTGATCAAAACCATTCTATTGGAAGGTAAACCTACAACCCAGTCTCAAGTCCTTTTTCCACCAACTACCATGTTGTCTTCTAGGATTGTCCTGTAGTTAGCGCCATTCACCTTCCCATCAACTCTGACCACATTTCTTGTCTCTGCTGAAGAAAATAACCCAACACCACCCTGTTTCAAGGTGGGGATGGTGCAATCAGGGAGACTTGCAGTTAGTTTTCTGCTGTGTTCTTTAGTCTTCATGATGCTGTTTGTTCTCTAATAAACCTCTGAGGCCTTCATAGAAGAGCTGGATTTATACTGAGATTAAATTACACAAAGGTGGGTTTCCATTTTCTAATTAGATGACCTCTGAAGAGAACTTGTTACAACTGGATTTTATTTAGGGTATCAGAGTATGCACTATTTTGTGTTTATCACATAAAATCGCATAAAATACACTGAAGTTTGTGTTTGTAAAGTGAAGAAATCTAGAGGAATTCAAGGGGTGTGGAAGACAGCATAGATCATTTGATTGTTTTACCATATTTCCAATTTTCTTACTTGTTTTGAGTAGATCTTTAGCAGTTTGTTGACAGGAGTGCCGTCTTCCTCTCCGTCAAACTCCAGCCACAGGATGTGCGAGTCCCCCTCCTCTTCGGGACGACTGTGGTCCCATGAAAGCTCGCTGAAACGAAGCCCGAGCAACACATGCTGCAAGGAAACATGATCAACAAGAGGGAGCAGGACACTTTTCCATGAGAATAAGTAAACAGCTAATAACTATATAACTGTGCACAAAGCTAGAAATAATAAAAAACAAACAAACAAACAAACAAACAAACAAAAAAAAGGCAAAGAAACTCACCTTCTCCTTTACATCCATCACATAAACTCCATCCAGGCAGATCCCAACACTGACGGCTTTACGCTTTCCCCGTTGGAGGATGCCTTGCACTGGTTTGTCAATATCCCCACAGAAAAAGGCGCACCTGTTAGTGGATTTAGAGTCATTAAAAAAAACAGTGGATAACAACAGCAGCAGCATATAAATAGCTTAACACAACTGTTCCTACCCATAATAAGGCAGAATGTGACACATGCTGAGGTACTGGTGCAGGAGCTGCTGAGGCTCAGGAGAGGTTCCAGTGGATTTGCTGATCTTTCCGTACTCCTCAGAGAGCTTCTGCTCCAGCTCTGCCTGGCGGCTCGATTTCCCCCGCAGAGTGGAGAAAAAACCTCCGCTGCCCATGACAACATGAGCCGGCACAAAGGAAGACAGCTTCTTTTCCCTGCGCGCAACAGAGGGCAAAGGTGAAATTAAATTCTATTCATGTGTGACAATTCACTGTTCAATTCAACAAGAACAAACACATCCCTGGGTTTCACTTTTTATCTTTTGTTTACTTTGAAAAAAGTGATTATGTGCTCTCGGGGTGGCAAAAATTTATTACAGCAAATACTCTTGGTACAGGGTCGTCTTACTACATTATGGATAGAAGAAAAAAAAAAAAATCAAACTGAAAAATCGTTCAAACAGCACAACACAACAAATAAAAGGATGTACTGTGTAAAGGACATCACAAGTTCTCTATTCTTACAGACAGTAAACATGTTTGAATCTTTCATGGTCTGATATCACATCATTCACTCGGAATCTGCTCAGTTTGTTGCACATGGTGAAGAGTATAGATAAGGTGTTCATTATATATTAAATAACAAAACAAGTTGAAGAAATCCTCAAAAGATGAGAAAATATTGTCTAAAGTTAGTATATTGTATGGAACAATCCAAACTCCAATATACAAAATAATACAAATGCAAAAAAAATGTTTAGCATTTACAAAGTGCAGAAATAACAGTTGAAGAGAATCCAAATAAAACTCAGGCTAAGTTCACAACATCATCAGCAAAAGATTCATCAATAAAAAATCCAGATATGTTGCCAAGCGTTGCTAAATGCATTGCATTTATATAGTCCTTTTCTAGTCATACTGACCACTCAAAGTGCTTCACACCAGAGCTACATTCATCCAATCACACTCACAAACTTTGGCTTAAATACCCATGTGAATTTTTTTTTTTTTCACGATGCAACTGGATTTTCATCAAACTGCAGCTTGTATTTTCAATGTTTGAGAACCAGAAGCTGCAAAATGAGCCATTTAGAAACGTGCGGGTTGACGTATTGGAGAAAGATGCTGTAAACCGTTTTAAACCACAATAACAAATCCTCTCACAACTTTCCAAAAATAATCAACAGCAAAACCTTCAACACAACTCCTTATGTTAAAAAATTACAAACTATACCAGGGCAAAGTGTGAACTTTAGTTAGCTTTAAGTATTGACAGAAGTTTTTACTAAACTTTTTCTTTAATCAAAATAGTGATTACTATTTTTATAGTTTACATTGGACTTTAAATTACGATAGCTGTTTAAGATGATGCACTGATTTTCAATTTAATGGCTCTGACCAAAGATCTGCTTATCAAATACTGAAACAAAAATAATAAAAAAAATAGATATTCTTTTCTGTTTATTAAATGAATTAAAGCTGAAACCTCATACTTTTCCAGTCTGTGAAGAAATCTTAACTCGTTGATGCATTTTTGATGCATCTATGTGGGTAATCCTAAAATCTCTTTATTTTCTGTTGTACAGTGGAGACACTTACCTGCTGAAATAAAAGGAAGTTTGCAAATATCAATAGGTTTCTGGAGAGGTTTTAAGAAAACTGGCCAAAATTGGAATCAGCGGGCCAGACCTCACAGAAAACTGGTATTGACTGGTAAAACCCTGATCGGTGCATAACCAGTTCAACTGTAATATTTTCTCAGAAAGTTAAAGCTAGTAAGATTTCCTTTAACTTGAGGACCAGAGGCAGAGACCAACCGCAGGTTAGTCGGATTTACATTTTAGAAATGATTTTGTGACACATTTATCTGAGCAGATTTCTACCTCAAACATTCCATCAGTCCTTTAACATAAACCAACAGATCAACTCACTTACCTGATTTTAGTAGTGATTTGCTGGCTATCGAGACCTGCCCCTTCTTCAAGAGCGAGGGACAAGGCCCCAAGCCCCGCCCAGTGCTCGGGGTCGCAGGGGTATCGGCCAGAGAGGATGTTGCTCCTGGCCTCCTCATAAAGAAGCCTCAACACCGTCTCATTCTCAATCTGTGGAGGACGGAGGAGCAGACACAATGGTGACATTAGTGTTTTCTCCCACAAACAGCTTGATGAGCTTAAGAGCTTCAAACAATGAATAACAGTTACCATATTTCACTCATAAAGAACCATAATGAATGCTTTGCTGCGTGGGTACTACCTGTAGCTCTTTAGATTTTGGATAAAACACATTCCGTCTGTACTGTAGATATGGTTCATCTGAGGGGGAAAAAAAAAAGAAGCAGAAAACAAACTGGTTTTTAGGTCACTTAATTTGACACTTAACGAGATTCTCTCAATTCAGAGTGGAGCACCGAGGCAACAGAACACTCAAGCTCTTCCAACCCACTCAGTCCAGGCTGACAACCCTCGACTGTGGGCAGAACTTCCTGAACAAAAAGAAAAAAAGCTTTTTAAGCAATTACATACTCCCTTTGATATCCTTGGTGGTGTTTTTAGCAGTTGCTGTCCCCTTTTTCTTCGACTTAAGAGTTAATACGTGAGCTTTTCCACTTTGATTGCAATAAACCATGAAAAATAACAGCAGACTGAGTCACTGGCTCACACCTCACAGGCTTTTAGAGACAAGTACCACTTCAACAAAAGTCTGCTCTGATGCGTGGTCTGTTTGTGAGAAACAACAGTTTTCTGGTGTAAAACCTCTCATTTTGGTGCTCTGTATTTAACCTTACATTAGACTGTTCTGTGTATTATGCACCTTTGTAAGAGCTACTCTAATTCCAGAAAGATTCTTAGTGTGGCACTCTTACAAAACATAGTACATTATAAAGGTCTGACAAGATAGAAAAGGTTTCATATTTGACCGCTACCTACAACCATCAGTCAAAAATGTTACGATTTATCTCGAAAATGGCAACAATCACAATGAAATTATGATTGACAAATAATAATCATGTACCATGATTAATGACTGTCAAATAAACACCAATGCCTTTGTCCTATTTGGAATTTTAAATGCATTTTTAAACTAGTTATGACAAAGGAAACAATACATTATTTTGATGTATACTTGCTTGATGTTTTTACGATGTAAAGCACTTTGAACTGCCTTGCTGCTGAAATGTGCTATACAAATAAACTTGACTTGATTATCATTGGGAAGATAATTATTTGACCCTCTGCTGATTTCAGTTTTGCAATTAAAAAAAAAAAAAAAATATATATATATATATATATATATATATATATATATACACCTTCTAATTTCTATTACAGTTAAATTTTAATGTGAAGAGAGACAGAATATGAACCAAAAACGCTGAAAAACACACACAAATATGAAGGTTAAAGACTGATGTAAGCACGTTACAAGTATGTAAATTGGTAGAAAAACCTTTATAGGCAAGCACAGGAGTTAAGATGTTTCTTGTAGTTGCTCATGAGGTTTCCACTGATCTCAGGATGGATTTTGGTCCCCTCCACTGCATAGAAACACTCATAAAATTTCAGGTACAAAGCTCTGTGCTTCGCTCCATGAATGTGGGGAAGTCGTGATGCATCCTTAGTAGAAAAACAGCCCCAAAGCATGTTTCCACCTCCATGCTTGTCTGTGGGGATGGTGTTTTTTGGATCCTGATGGGAATCTCTCTTCCTACAAACGGGGGCAAAAAGAGCTTGATTTTTCGGTCATGTGACCATATCTAGTAATCCCAATCATTAACAAGCTCTTCCTTTGGCCTAATTCCTCACTTTACTCATGATCATTCTCTCCCATTGAGGCAACATCTTGCATGAAGATCGAGATGAAGGCGATTTATGGTCATTTTGTATTTCCTCCATTTCTGGATTATTTCACCAGTAGCCGTCACCTTCTCACGAAGGGTTTTTCTGACGGTGTTGTAGTTTCTGCCAGCCGTGAGAGGATCCACCCTTTAAGAGAGCTTTAGATTTTCCTGTAGTGACTGAAATCCACGATCCTTGGGGGGGGGATTTACACACAGAGCAAGTTAAGATCCAGATCCAGTTGTGAGCCAGGATTCTAGTTGGATTATAGGGGTTCAAATACTTATTTAACTCAGTCACATATTATGAACCTTTTAGGTAAACATCTAAAGAAAGACGTACAAATTGTCTCTCCGACTACCTTTGTTTGATGCTTCTGAAGTTTACACAATATCCAACTATTTCTTTCTTTTTTAGCCAAAGCTGTTTATATTTTACTTATCATATCACTGCTTCCTTTTCCTGTAATTTAAAGTAATCAAAGAGGACAGCCCACTTACCCTCTAAACACAACTAAACAACGATTCATGAGTAAGCTGAGAGTAGAAGGGAAACAGCTGCAGAACAATACTGGCACACAATGATGCACATGACTTTAGGGAACAGGCAAACAGGTTTAAGCTCTCCACATCCATTTGATTTGTTCTCATAGTTTTTTGAAACCTTGCTGTGAACATTTTTACATAAACTGGTCCTCAGCTGCAAAAATCTTGCATCTGGACTCTAGTTAAACTAAACTCTGAGAAACAACTTTATGATCTTATTACCTTTATTACACTTCTTTGTAATAAAGAAGCCATACTTTATTTGTCCACAGCATACAGCCAAAGAGCCATGAACGCTGATGGACATACCTGCAGCCATTTTAGTTACACATTAACGTAATTTACATAGTTTACCTGGGAAGCTGGAGTATGTGAGAAAAAAAATGGCATTCCTAGATTGAACATGCAAACTCAGTGTTAAACAGCCTCAGCCCATCAGTATAATCATAATAAGAGCCTTTGTGCTAACCCCGTTCAAGATCCCACCTTGTGAAATGTCGTCTTCTGACGCGTCTGTGAATCGGTACAGCAGATCCTGCCACTGCCTGCACAGTTTGTACGGCTGATGCCTCGCCTTTAACTGCAGCTCTGCAGAATGAGGTATAAAAGAAAAAGTAGCCCAGTAAGTTGTGTTTTGAACATATTAAAAGATGAAAATAGGCACAAAAGAATAAAAAGGGTTCTTGCCGAGCAGTGGAGAGCAGAGCCAAAAGGCAAAAGTATCCTGTGTGGGCTCGGGGATTTGCAGAGCCTCACGAACACTACGGCCCAACTCCTGCACAGAGACGCTGCCGAGCCCTTCTACGGATAAGTGGACCGCGCTCTCGCCAAACAAATACACAAGCACATCTTGGGCTGTGGGAATAAACAAAAAGTTGTTTACAACAACACAATGAAGGCTTTTCTATTTTGAATAATCTAAATAAACTTTGAGGGAAAAAAAATAAAACAAAAGAGGAAGGAGGTAATTTATTCCCCATGTTGATTCGATTGCACCATACCACGGGAAAGGGTTGCAGAAGAAGCCACACTTCCTCTTTGCGAATGATCATCTGACAAATCTGGAAGAAAACTGCAGTTGTCACTCTCCATCTTTTATCTGAAACACAAACAGCAAACTCAGAGCGGTTACAGCATTTACACAGCAGCAGAGTTACACTACAACACATGCAACGAACTGAAAGAGTCCCGTGGACAATAGAAATCAAAGGGCTGTATTACAAACTATACTGTTGTTCCACATGCCTATAACATAAATTGTGCATTTCAATAAGATTTTCTTATTTTTTTTAACCTGTCTATGCACAGCTAGCTGACCAGAGTGGTCCGTATTGGCCTGTTTGGAAATGTGGGTCAGAGGACAAGACAGTGCTTGTACAAGTGTCTGTTTAAATTACAACCTTCACTTGTGGCCAACCACAAATTTCATTGTTTTGGGGTTTTTTTTTATGCAATAGATCAAAAAAAAAAGATATGCATAGTTGTGATGTGGAAGGAAGAGAATGGTATCATAGCATCAAAAGAAGACCTGCAACCCAAACCCTAAAACCTAAACCAAGGAGAGAATTAGTCAGAGTAGCAGCCTAGAGACACACTATGACTCTGGAGGAGCTGGAAACTATCACAGCTCAGGTGGGAGCTTGCTGACAAGTATTAGTTATGTCTCCCTCCTTTAGGAGCTGGAGAGTGTAGTTTGGGAAAGGGATATGTTCCTCCTGGTCCTCTTTGATCTACTCTTGAATTGATTAATGGGTGCAAATACAACACAATACATCAACTTTAAAATGTAGATAATAGCGTTCAAAACAGAGAACTGTATTATTTAATACGTATGTTAGAATAAAGCAACTGTCCTTACTGGGAGCCAGCGCCGCCTTAAGGGCCCCTTACTGGAAAATGATTCAACATTCTGGGCCACTGTTGGCCTAAACTTTCCATTCTTCTTGTTTTGTTTTGTTTTGTTTTTTTGAACCCAAGCAAATCCATGTTTGGCCATTTTCTTAAACTTCTAAGGCCTTTACAGGGAGAAAACGGAAACAGTTGAAAACCGTCCCAAAGCGTCAAGGGCATGAGCTAATTCCCAAACCAGGTCCAACAGGAATGACAGCCTAACAGATAAGAGTCTCCAGGCAAAAATCCATCATCACCAAATCAAATTACCGTTAGCTAAAGCTAGCTCGGAGACAGAACAACTGGCTATGCAAACGATTTAAACAACACCTAGGAGTGATGGTTGCTGCTTTTAATTTAGTATACTTGTTATGTTATTCAGGAGCCACTTTGCCAATTTGAACACTTATCTGTGGCCCATCAGCTAACTTTCAGTGTTTTCCCCTGCAGACTGTAGAAATAAACAGGTCTTCCATTCACCTACCTGTATTATGGTAAATTCACCTCCACTCGCTGCGTTTTCCTGGGACAGAATTCTGATATTGTTACAAAAACTGCAAAATACATGAGTCAACAAACACTTTGTTCCTGCGGTATTTCCCTGGCATTTAGGGTTAGCCAGGCGCCCGAAATTAGCTTTCCGGGCAGGGAGTGTGTGGCAGCTGAACGATTCGATCCTTTTGACTGATTCCTCCCAAGGACGAGTTGAGGTAAATTGGAACGAGGCTTAACCTCAGGAGAACCGAGGGACTTTTCAATACGAATAATTTATTGAAGTGACTGATAGAAAATATCCAACTTTTGGTGGTTTATATCTTCCTTTTATCTAAGTGACCGATATGTTTGTAATAAGGCCAAAAAGATCTAATCCCAAAAACAAGTTGAAAGTGAAAGAGCGCGCCGTCGTCACCTTACGTAATGGATACGTCATCGTAACTGTGATCCATCAAGCAGATTATTTTGTTTTTTATCCAAGCAAGTCTTTTTTTAATCTATCCACAAATGAAAGATTACAACCAGAATAAAACCCTGCAAACAAAATACAGACTAAATAAATAAATAAATAAATAATAATAATAATAATAATAATAATAAAAGTTCCATGATGCCTTTATTTTGTTTATTATTATTATTATTATTATTATTATTATTATTATTATTATTATTATTATTATTATTATTATTATTATTATTATTAAAACAACTACTGAATTGTAATTAGAGTAGTTTTTTAAAACAAAAAATGGCAACCTGCAGAGGTCAATGGCTGAGAGGCATCCTGGACATGTTGCCAAAAAAGAAAGACAAACAGGACAAACAACCATGCATGCACAATCTAAATAACCTCACATGTATGTTTGTTTATCATACCCTGAGAAAACTCACACATGTACAGGGAGAACATGTAAATTCAGGATTCAAAACCAGGACCTCCTTGCTACAAGACAAAGGTGCTAACAACCCCACCACCATGTAGTCAGTAACAATAATAATTAATATAGTTTGTATTTTATTATTATTATTAGTAGTAGCAGTAGTAGTCATAGTAGTATTAGTGGTAGTAGTAGTAATTAAAACCATTTACACAGACATACACTAATTGAAAAACAGAATTGAAAAAATAAGATCCATGTCTGAAGAAAATAACAGCCAGCATATTACTGTGTTCGTCAAATTAAATGACACAGTATTATTTACATTTTGACATTTAAGTATACGCACAGTTCACTTTGCTTGTTACATCCACCTGACACAGGTGAGTAAATGCAGAGGGCAGCAGGATGGGGATTACATCTGTAGATGGGTTTAGCAGCTTTAACAGAGGTGTCAGAACAGAGGACACACTTGATGGCTTTAACTGCATTACTGTCACCACTTAATCAATCTTCTTTATCCTATTCCTTCATGGGAAAGGAGAAGCAAGGGCAGAGATGCAGGCTGGAGGACTCACCATGAACAGAAATGTATTACAATATTTGCACAAACTTTATTTACATGTTAGAAAAAAGGAAAAGGGACACCACGCCATAAGGCATTTAGTAACTTCAAACTTTAATAAGTCATCTGTTAAATTATGTCATAGTCCTGTTACGCAGCAGAGCATTACGTCTCATGTCTCTCTACAGTCAGCTTTACATCTTTGTTTTCATAAGACCGAAAAATTCATCTGAGTACACTGCTTTATCACTGGTTGAAGTGTAACTGCTTTATTGCTTTTGACAGGAAACAAGGGTTGTAAGAATGCAAATAGTAGATCACTTTCAAAAGCAACAAACAAATACAGTACAACAATGATGGGTTAACCAATCATGTACAGTTCATAACAGGAAAAAATAAAAAGGAATTTTAAAAAAGTGTTATTTTGTTTTAACAATGTATATTTCCAGAAAATTCTTTGGATTTTCTTTTGTTTATTGTAACTTTTGTGCTTCTTTAATTTGTACTGAAGATCCCAGCCTGGGATTTTAATTGGAAAACCATTCTGAATAATCATAACTGGCATCGTCAACTGACAATAAAAAAGAAACTATTTCTAATCTTGTGAGATTCATAGAAATTTGTTATTTGAATTCCCCCTTTTTTTTTTGTCGAAATAAATTATTACGTATCTCTGTAAAAATTATTTACATGTGTATACATGGTGTGCGGTTTAGGCGGGTGCAGGGGTCGTCTCTCCTGGTGTTCCTTCTTGCACCTGGTTTTTCAGCAAGAGGAACGTGAGCACAGGGTCAAGATACTCCATGATGGTTTCCTTCACTCCCTTCTCCAGCAAGTACCCTTCTGTCTCGATCTCTGTGTTCTCCATCCCCGCCACTGCTTCCATGGCAGTCTGCAGGAAGCGCAAGCTCACCAACACAGAGCCCTTAGAAATGGAAAGAAAATGGAGGAAGGAATGAGATGTTAGCAATGCAAATATCAACACAACCGGCCACAATAAGTGACTTTGTTTCTTGTTTATCAGTGAACAGAAAGCCAATGGTAACTTCTCAACACTAAATTAATATGGAGCAATAAACTCATAGTAACACCAGAAGATCTGTCTGAAATTAGGGGCGGTCAACTGGAACCTTTCTCCTTGTTTACCTGTAGGAGGAAGATGGACAACACTCCAGCTCCAATGGTGTTCATCAAGCCCATGTAGTAGTTGACCAGGGCCTCTCTGCAGCCTCTAAGGTAGATGTTGAGCTCCTCGGTTTGGTAGTCATAGTTGTAGTGAGCTGAGTTGTTGGTCAGATGATACTGGATGCACGGTCGTGGAGAGCTGGGGTTACAGCAGCTGAACGGGACTCCATCTATCAGGTAGCGTCCGTCTACGTTGCTCTTGATGCGGCTAAGGAAAGAAGAGACTACTGACTTAGAAACAGTTCTCTATGGATACATCTCCATAGGGAGCTCTGTTGGTTACATCTACTTACTTTTTCACTTCCTTGGAGCTGAAATCAAGGTAGCGGTTGCTGATCCACTGGACCTCAAACCAGTCCCTGAAATCGTTGTTCCCACAGCACTGGAACTCCATCTGCAAGCGGTCGATGTTCTGCTTCTGGAAGCAACGACCCGGGGTGTCCGTGTCCTTGTAGAATCGGATGCCATTCCTCAGGCCGGCTTTCAGGGAAGACTCCAAGCTGCCCTTCATGGCATAACTCATGATGATGGCCAGCAGCATGAGGACGGTGAAGAAGCATGAGACAGCAAAGTAGGGCTTCAGGAAGTTTTTCCAGCGAGGGAATCGGCCTGCATCCAAGGCGTCCTGACAGATCTTTGAGGCAAAGTAGTTGATGCCCAAGGAAGCCAGGCCAACAATCATGAGGGTGTTGGGGACGATATGTATATCTGTGTTATCCATTACCTGAAAGTCAGCCATGCAAAATGCAGAAAATGTGAATTCAATAAGTTAGGTTTCTTTGATTGTAAACACTTTGCAACAAGATGTTCAATCAATAACAAAACTATATGAAAACATGTTGCTGCTTCCATGCATCCACAGAGATACCGCATTACAATATGTTCCTTATGCTTACAGGTTTATCATCTCATTCATATTAGTATAATATAGCCAAGCAAAGAATAAGAGTTAGCAGCTAATATTTTTATGGTAAACCTTCTTATCAATGGTAAAAGCTTTTACAAATGTGCAAACTTTAAAGCACTTTGAACCCAGAGGTACCTTTATTCCAAAATATCTTTGATCCATTTGATGGAATTTCAAACACTGAGCTGCAGTTTGATTGAGGCTGGTTCAAAATTGATATTTTCTGATTTGCTGAAGTCACATTTAATTGAAACAATGCGAACGATTTCCAGAGTTCTTTTTTTAAAAAAAAACTCTGCATCAGATTTGCTTTGTGTACATGATCTTCACACATTGCAAATTTTTTAGCTTTTTAAAATATTGAAGTGAGATCATAACTTAGCTATTGTATTGTGTCTTAAACTCGTATATGTGATCTGCAGCACTGCTGGAAAGGATTTCCCAGAGAAACATCAGTTCAGCACTGGGTGGTGCTGCAAACAGGAATTTGGAATTTTGTTCTTAAATTCGTAAAAAAAAAATTTAGGCTCCTTTGTTGCTGCTTGAAACATGTGCATATTTCTTTTTTGTTTTCTTATAAAATTGTTTTTGATTTCAACACAGCCTACTGAGCTTTGAGGAGGTCTCCAAAGACAACAGGGACTTAAATGTGCTTGCTTAAAATAACTGTAGTTGCTAAAGAAGAGTGGCATGTATCCTAATAACTTAGTATAAAATTTATATCTCTGTAATAGAGTGTAAACTACATCTATCTGTTTTATGTTAAAGGAATATTTTTTTTTTCCTTCTTATTGTGGTAAGAGTTTATTTCCTCTGATTAAGACACAGGATTTTAACCCAGTATCACTTACAGCAACACAGCCCCACAGCATGATTCTGTCACAACCAAACCCGACTGCATGGAAAAGTGTTCTTATGCTTCAGAACATCACCTTGATTCATCCAAACATTCTTTATGCCATTATTTCCAGACAGCTCCATCTTTGACCCATCAGACCTTAAAACTTTCCAGAACATACAAATGATTGATCATTCTTATAATACGACACAGTCGACATTTGCTTTCTTTACTTTGCAATTCAGTGCAAGTTACTATGTAAAGTAAGTGTTATAAGTTAATTCAAGAAAAAAATTAAATAAGATCAAATAAAACCATATTGGTTTATTAAATGCAGACGTGACATCCTTCAGAATTAGGGATTAGTTTGACTGAGGCCGACAGAGCCTGATTTAAGAAATGATTAGTCAGGATCCAAAGTGGGTCGCAGGCCTGTAAATCTTTGCTGATTCAAATTTAATGATGCTTTGTGTCATATCAATTCATTTGTCAAATTCCAAATATATTCCTAAAGTCCATGATGTCAGATGTACTGATATGTTATGTCTAAGTGACTGAGCAACAGTATCCTAAACCCTGAAAACAAACCCAACAACAACAACAAAAAAAACCCCTGTTTGGGTGGATTACTGCTTCGTTAAATAACACCTGTTATTTCTGCATCGTTCCAGCAGTTACAGCTATGATTTCATAAATTCAGTTTCTAATATGGAGAAACATGAACCGCACAATAGTTTCGTATCTTATAGCCAAAAGTTTTACAATGAAGTTCTAAATTAAATATAATTTCAGTTATTAATAATGTAGAACATTGTATCATAAAAAAAACAAGGATTTGACAACACAGCATATACCTCTGCTCTCCTGCGGAGCTCCGTTTTCAGGAGGCACCCCAGGGTAAAGGTCGTGGCCCCGGCAACTGTGGCACACCAGGATAGGAGCCACAATCCCTGGGCCAGCTTCACCCGTTTTTGAAAGGGGAACTTCATCTTCATGACCACCATGGTTGCAGCGAGGGAATCCGAGTCTTACCGGGGGAGAAGGGGAAGGAGAGCGACGAGCCAACGAGAGACAATACCGTGCTTTGTCTGCAAGAGAAGATAAGAGTTAAGAGTTGAGACCCCAAAGGCCTCGGAGTGAAGATGACTGCTTTGAAACAGCACTGAGTTTCAATAAAACTGAAAGATGCCGATAACTGAATTGTCTGAGAAGGACTGAAAAGTCTGCAGAAGTTTGCTCCAAATCCTTGAAGATAAAAACGTTTTATGCCGACATTTCCAGTGGTGTGCCCTCAAATAAACAGATGTGAATGCCTCTAAGTTCACCTTAATGGTCTCCACAAAACGTCCTGAAAAAGTCCAGTTCTCCACTGACCACTGGATGCCTTCCTGTGTGCCACACAGTGGATTTGGCACACTGGATTTGGCAAACCTGGATGGTGGGAGCGTCTTACTGCTAATGCCTACCTATCCTATTAAACTGGTCTGTGGATCCAGGCCAATAGCTGCTCAGCACACATTACTCACACAGTGGGACAAAAATGACAAGCCTTATTGAATCTGACAGGAAGATATTGGATATTATTAGTACTGAAGTCATTATCTGTGAAAACACTCATACTTAAGTCAAAATTTTAAATATCCTTATTTTATAAATTTAAATAAATATGAGGCAACAACAAAGAAATTAGACACATAAAATACATGAATTTAGATTTTATTACTGACCAATTTATCTGATTTTTTTTCCTGTCAATAGTTTCAACTATTAAGGAGCGCTCAAAGTTTGACAACTTTTACAAAGATTAAATGTTTCTGCTGCAACGACCAAGGGAATGTGAAGTAGCTGAGTATTAGTACTGATTATCTTCTAATGCTAATGAGGAGTTTAGAGAGACAAATATAACTCTCAGGCCAACATTAAGAGGCTCATAACATTCCCTGTCAGGTAAGTATTACCCTCATATATAAATCAAAAAGTTTGTTTTCTAGTCCTGAAGAATCTGTCACCTTTTTCTCCTTTACCTCACGATAGAAGCACTCTTCTATGGCTGTATGGGAGAAACTTAAAGGTTGTGTAAGTGAATATAGCTAAAGAAAAAGGAAAAAAAAGTTTTTAAATTCACCACCAACACTCATATACTGATACATTTTTTTCATTATCTCTCAGTAGAATTTATGTAATATTAATAGTTAAAAGACACATAAATAAATTGGTTAATTTCAATTTTATTTTTAACTGTTCTGTCTCAACTTAACAAGTCCCAGACTTACTGAATAATTTTAAATAATCTTTCTGCTCATCTAGTTTATTCTCCACATTCTATAGAAAATATAAAAAGAACTGGCATGTGATTAAGGAATTAATGGTCAGAGTCAAAATCGGCTTTTTTGGCCAAGACTGTGTCCATGAACAAGCAATTTGACTCCAGTTTCAAATGCTCACAGTGTACAGAAATGGTACTGAAGTAGTAACAAATCTTGGCTATCTATTTGAGCATTGTAAACCCATCTCCCTGACAACCACGGTGTCCTCTGCCTCAGAATGTCAGCTTGCTAGTTGAATTTAGCATTAGGACTGTGGCTAAACAAGCTAAAGCTGGAAACTATCTTCAATTCTTGCTCAGCAAAGCCTATTGTTTTTTTTAAATTATTTTTAGATTTTATGGTCAAGCCTGTGTGCATAAACAAGGAATTTGACTTCAGTTTTCAACCACCCACAGCATACAAATATAAGGTATAAATACCTAAACTTTAGAGGAAATAAATAAAGGATTAAAGGAACAGTATGGATATTTATATGGAGACAGCCTGGGGAATGAAACTGTGTTTGTGGCAGCTGGTTTTTGCAAATAGCACTCTGTAGCATCAATTTGAAGGTAAATCTCTAAATAGTTTGTGTCCAGGATGTGTGGGGTCTACAGAGATGTTAGCTGCCCTTTTCCTGACTCAGTCACATTCTCTGGGTGGATTTGTTACTAAAATAAAGTAGCAAATGTTTAATTGGTTCAATATTTAACTGTTATTGAACATCCTAATTACAAAATGTTTAAATAAAATGTTAATAGTTAACATTCAGTGCCCCCCAATCTATTTTTATAGTATAGACAGAAAACTATACTCCCAATATAATGGGATATCTTAGATCCCATTATATTGATCTGTGTTGCTAACCACAAAGAAATAAAAAAATTCATAAAATAAATACTGAGTCTAACTCATTTGCTTTATTAGATGCAGTATAGACCTAGCTACATATGTTGTGATCAGGTGTTTTGACAAGTTAAAGTGAGCTACTTAATCTGGTATTGGCACTTACAGTTTACAGCATGAGACATCACATTCATGAAGGTACAATGAGGTTACATACTGACAAAATACTACAAATGTATACATACAAACAAGATGGTGACTACAATTTCATACAGCATAGAGAAAGCAAAAGAAATGAGGTAACTATATCTAAACTTCTTCATTTTCCTACAAAATATTCTAGCACAAAATTAGTTAATGGCTGAATCCAACCGCAATGTTTCAATGTCTATGCCATCTTATCTATGTTACCCCTATAACTGTCAACCGTTTCAAAACCATTAATCATACATTATTTAAAAGAGGACTCTAGATGCTGGGAAGCCAGCTTTGATGCTACACTGTAATACATATTGCAGGTATATTTATAAGAAAAGAAATTATGAGAAAAGAAATCTGCGTTATAGCTAGGATTTGTCATCAGTTCAGGAACATGTTAGTGAGTAAGGAAGGGGAAGAAAATTAGCTACAATTAGAAGTTAACTAGCAAGATTACCTATTAATTTACAGTTTATTATAAAACATAAATACATTGGTAAGCATTCAAAATTCAATCTTCAGCAGTTTTTTTTTTTTTTTTTTTTTTTTTTTTTTTTTTTTTTTACAGTGTACAGTCAGAGCTGCGTTCGCTCCCCTTTCAGAACCTCCTCTGGAATCCCTCCGGTCCAACCACGCATCTCAAATCTGGCTGGCTCTCTTCCTTCACCTGATGGTGTGTCACATATGAAGTGATTGAGTAACTGTTCTGCTGACTGTAGGCTGGCTAGGATGCCATCTTCCTCAGGCCCTCTGCTCTTTATCAGCCTTCTGATAACTGTGTCCCTATCAGTGCTCATTCTCCAGTGATGAATGATCTGATTATCGAGATCCTCAACTGCTTCGTCAGCTGAATGATGAAGGTTCCTCACGGCGTCTGTTCCTCTGAGCTCTTCATCATGGCGTATTAGAGGTATTTCTTCCAGGCTTGCCGACCGGATCAGGATGGCAGACTTAACATTTGGACTTGTGGTGATCCTGTAACTCTCCTCGCTACGCATGCTGTCAGACAGGTTCTTGAACCCAGAAGGTAAAGTATTGGCGTGGGATGATGGCATGAACTCATTGTGAATGGTAAACTGAAGATGAGGTATTTGCAGGGGGCGCGGAGAATGTCTTCTGACAAGTTCCTCACTTCCTGATTCGCTGTCTTTGTCCATGTCTGCTTCTTGCTGTCTCCATGCCTGGCCTCTGTTTGATCTGGTCAGTAAGAGGTGTGGGGTCTCTTCTCCCACCTCAGACCAGTCAGATTCCTCCTCCTCTGGAACCGACCCCAAAGCCTGCTCCGGGGCAGAGGTTGCTTCTTTCCCATAGTTATGGCTGTCCATGAACTGAGCTGGAGGGGGAGCAATTGGAGGAATCATCTGAGGGAGGGCATCGCCAGAATGGGTGTGTAGGTTGATTTCATGCGGCCCTGCTGTTGCCTAAAGTGAGCAGATATTGAAACCTAATCAGTTACAGTGCCTTGCTAAAGCATTTATACCACTTTGACCTTTCCATATTTTGTCAGTTTATAACCATAAACTCCAGTGTGTTTTACTGGGATATTATGTGATTGACCAATACAAAGTAGCGCTCGATTGTGATATGGAAAGAGAATATTATATGGTTCTCAAAAGTTTTTACCAACAAAATCCAGAAAATATTGAATGGATTTGTATTCAGCCCCCTTTATTCTGATAAAAGTCTGCATGTAGACCTCCCCCTAATTAATATATCAGTATTAAATGAAGACTGAGAAACAGCGCAGACAGGAGAGGGATAAAGTCATCGATAAGTTTAAAGCAGGATTAGGTTATAAAACATCTCACAGAGCACTGTTCAATTTATCAGAACAGAAGAAATATGACAAAGCCGCAAACATTAATCAGCAAAGATAACTCTGGAGGAGCTGCAAAGGTCCAAACCTCAGGTGGGAGAATCTGTAGATGAAAGGTCAACACTAGTTAGTTGTACCACAAATCTGGCGCTTCATGAATGGTGGCAAGACAGTGAAACACAGCAGTGGCAGGATCATGATGTGGGGATGCTTATCTTAATTAGAGACTGGGAAGTTGGTCAGAGTTGATGGAAAAATGCATATAGCTAAATAAACGAAATCTGTTAGAGGCTGCAAAAGACTTGTGACTGGGCCAGAGGTTCACCTTCCAGCAGGAGATGGACCTAAACATACAGCCAGAGTTACAAAGGAAAGGTTTTAGATCGAATCTTATTTCTCTGTTAGAATGGAAACCTAAATGTAGGGAAACTTAAAAAGGAATGTTCACAATTTTTTCCCTCCAATCTGACTGAACTTGAGATATTTTGCAAAGAAGAAAGGGCAAAAAAATAAATCAGTTTCTAGAAGTGGAAAACTGGTACAGACATATAAAAAAAAACTCTTGCAGCTTTAAGAGTAAGTGTGGTTTTACATGGTATTTACTCATGCATAGACAGAGATGAGATAAATCAGGGTCTCCCAACACGTTTTAAAAGTTGTATATTATATTCTTCTGCTTCACAAATATGCCCTATTTTGTGTTGTTTTGAATACTTTGTAATGCACTGTTATGACTATTCAAGAAAATTTTAAAAACTAACCAGAATCAAAAACTGAAATGACTCACAATAAATGATTTTACTTTATTGTGGTCATTTTTAATGAATGTATGTCTGCTTCAAATGTAAAGATAAAAGTAAACATCTCACATTTATTTCTTCCATGGTGCTGGCATATTGAGCATCACTTAGTTGCTCAGTCAGTTCTGAGATGCGCAGATTCAACCTTTCCCGTTCTCTTTCCATATTCTGAAGCTGGTGGGGGAGACAGGGGAAGTGTATTTGTCATGGAAGATCATTATCTCACAGTAGCTCCACAAAACATTTAGGAATATGTTAAGGGAAACTTGCTGCCTCACCACTGAGTGAAGCTTTAGCTCGAGAAGACTATTGCTCTGTTGTGTGGTGGAACAATCATCACGGAGCCTAAAAAAGAGACAGAAACAGAGTAAGGAGGATTTTTAGTGAACATATATTTGTGGCATCTTGCCTTACATGTACAATCATTCACCACTTTATCAGTTACACCTTACCAGTAATGGATTGGATCCCCTTTTGCCTTTACAACTGTTATGATTCTTTGTAACATTCATTTAAGTTAGGTGTCTAAAACATGCCTCTGAGATTTTAGTCCATTTTAGGAAGATAGCATCATGTCAGTCAGTATATACTTGCTGTGCATCCATCATGTGAATTCCCAGTTCCACCATGACCTAATGCTGCTCTTTTGGACTGAGGTTTGGTGACTGGGGAGTACAGTGAACCTATTGCCTTGTACAATAAAACAGTTTGAGATTATTTAAGCTTTATAACATGGCGTTTTATTCTGCGGGAGTTAACCATCTGAAGATGGCTACACTGTGGTTATATAGCGATGAACATGGACAGCATCAATACTTAGATAGACTATGTTAATGCTCAACTGGTATTAAGTGGCCCAGAGTGTACCAAGAAATTATCCTCCACACCTTGACACCACCAGCAGCTTGAACTATTCAAGAAAGTTGAGACTCCCATTACCAGAGAACATTTTCCTATCTCTTATTGTACACTTTTAATGAGCCTGTGTTAATTGCAACCTCAGTTTCCTGTTTTTCAGTGACAGGAGTGGCATCCGGTGTGGGTTTCCATTGCTATAGCCCATCCGCTTCAATGTTCACTGTGTTGTGCCCTCAGAAAAAGTACTCTGCATAGACTGGATGGAATTACTGGTTATTAACTCTACTGTTGCCTTTCCATCATCTCAAACCAGTCTACCCATTCTCCTCTGAGCTCTGGATAGTTTCTCCTTTTCAGTCCATGCACTGTTGAGATGATTGTGTGTGAAAACTCAAGTAGACCATCAGTTTCTTAAATTCTCAGGCTAATCTACCTGATATCAACAATAATGGCATGTCTAAAATCTCCAAAATATAATTTCTTCCCTATTGTGATGCTCAGTTTTGGGTCCATCATGCCTGGAGCTTGTAATGCATTGAGTTGCTGCAATGGTACCTGTTAAACCTGCCCATGAGGTTGCTGAGCTCCATGCGTGTCCTCTGAAGTTCTGTTTCCAGGATTTTCTGGCTGCTGATGAATTCTTCTCCCAAACACTCCATCCTCACTGCTGTCTTCAATAAACTTTGTTGCAGACCTTCATTTTGGTTCTGCAGTATCCTAGACAAAAGGGAAAAGCCTTATTTCAGTTGCTATCATCATTTTAGCTATGACTTTTTCAGTTAGTATAACCCTAAAGAAAAACATTGGGCTCACATGATCCTGCCGAAGTCATGTGTTTTCTCCTGTATGGGAAAAAAAAGGAATATGTTGATGAGATGAAAAACATTCAAGTGGAATTAATGCTAAAGTCTAAACACTAAAGATGTTTGAAAAGGACATAAAAAAACATAAAAAACATTAGTTTGGGTACTGAATTGATTTCTGTTACTTTATGCATAGTGGCTAATCTATTGTTCTGCAGCAAATAATCTATTTTCCACTATGACGTACATGCACTTGCCAGAATCAATAGAATAACAAATGAGACAAATATTGTTACATAACTTATTTTGATTTTTTTTTTTTCCTGTGACTCTACCATAAAAGTGAACAAGCTCGAAAAAGTAGATCTCATGCAGTAGTTTAAACTTGAAAAGTAAGGCCATACTTGAACATGGGATGGGCTGGAAAAACTTGTCCGTTCTTCATCCAGACCAGAGGGATTATTTGTGTTGCTAGGGGAATCAGTGCTGACAAGACATTCTGGTTTTCTGTGTGAAGGTGGACTTATAGTAGAATACTCCAATAAATGAGGATGATGATCATCAAGAGTGTTATGTTCAAGATCACTGTTAAGGCTCAGATCTACCTGTGATTCAGGGTGATAGTCATGGTGAAGATTTGTTTTGTGGTATTCAACATGATGATGCTGACCGTCTGGATTGTGATGGTCTCTATGTTGATGACCTGGGGTATAGTGGCTTTCATGGTGAGGGTTTGGAATGTGATGGTCATCTTCATGATGACGAGTTGGACTATGGTGGGCTTCATGAGCATCACCTGGACCATGGTGGTCTGCCTGTTCATGGCCTGGACTACTGTGACTTTCATAATGATGGCATGAACGGTGGGGATCTTCATGATGGTCACCTAGACTGTGCTGCGCTTCATGAGCATGGCCTGGGCTGTGACGGTCTTCATCATCATGTCCTGGACTGTGGTGGTCTCCATAATAATGGCCTTGACTATGGTCATTTCCCTGGTGATAGCCTGGAGTGTCCTGGTCCCCAAAATTCAGGTGGTCTGGATTGTGGTCATCCCTATGATGATGGCCTGAATTGTGGTGGCCCCCATGATGCTGGTCTTGACGGTGGTGATCTGTATGATGATGGCTTGGACTGTGATGGTCTTCATAATTATGACCTGAACTATGATGATCTCCATATTGGTTATGGGCTAGACTATGGTGGTCTGCATGATGTTGGCCTGAACTTGGGTAGTCCCCATTATGATGGTCTGGACTGTGGTGGACTTTATGATGAGAATGATGAACTGGAATATGGCTGTGATCAAGACTGTGAGGGTCTTTATGGTGATGATGATGGCCTGGACTGTGGTGGTCATCATCATCATGATGGCTTGAACTTTGATAGTCATCATGATGATGGTGACCCAGATTGTGGTGGTCATCATCATGATGACGGCCTGGACTGTGGTGGTCATCATCATGATGATGGCTTGGACTATGATGGTCACCATGATGATGGTGACCCAGATTGTGGTGGTGGTCATCATCATGATGATGCCCTGGACTGTGGTGGTCTCGATGATGATGATGATGACCTGGACTGTGGTGGTCATCATCATGATGATGGCTTGGACTGTGGTGGTCATCATCATGATGATGGCTTGGACTATGATGGTCACCATGATGATGGTGACCCAGGTTGTGGTGGTCATCATCATGATGACAGCCTGGACTGTGGTGGTCATCATCATGATGATGGCTTGGACTATGATGGTCACCATGATGATGGTGACCCAGATTGTGGTGGTGGTCATCATCATGATGATGCTCTGGACTGTGGTGGTCTCGATGATGATGATGATGACCTGGACTGTGGTGGTCATCATCATGATGATGGCTTGGACTGTGGTGGTCTTGGTGATGATGATGGCTTGAACTGTGATGGTCACCATGATGATGGTGACCCAGATTGTGGTGGTCATCATCATAATGATGCCCTGAACTGTGGTGGTCTCCATGATGATGATGATGATGGCCTGAACTGTGGTGGTCTTCATGATGATGATGATGATGATGATGGCCTGGACTGTGGTGGTCTTCATGATGATCATGATGGCCTGACCCATGGTGGTCTCCATGACGATCACGATGGCCTGAACTGTGGTGGTCTCCATGATGATGATGATGATGATAGCCTGGACTGTGGTGGTCTCCATGACGATCATGATGGCTTGAACTGTGGTGGTCATCATCATGATGATGGCTTGGACTATGGTGGTCTCCATGATGATGGTGGCCTGGATTGTGGTCATCTCCATGATGGTGGCGATCTGCATCTTGATGATGGCCTGGACTGTGGTGGTCTCGATGATGATGATGATGACGGCCTGGACTGTGGTCATCACCATGATGATGATGGCCTGGACTGTGGTGGTCTCCATGATGACGATGATGGCTTGGACTGTGGTGGTCTCCATGATGGTGGTGGTGTGCATTTTGATGATGGCCTGGACTGTGGTGATCTCCATGATGATGGTGGCTTGGACTGTGGTGGTCTCCATGTTGACGGTGGCCTGGACTGTGGTGGTCTCCATGATGATGGTGACTTCTGTGTTTTCCATGGTGATGGTGGCATGGATTGTGGTGGTCTCCATGGTGATGCCAATTAGCTTCTCTGTGGTAGTGCTGGTGGGTTTCATTATAATTGTCATCATGGGATTGATGGTTATCCATATGGTGGTGGTCACTATGCTGAAATGGATGAGTTCTGTCCTTGTGCTCACTATGGTGATTTGGACGTGTTGGGCTGTGATGATCTCCAACATCACTGGTTGAACTGTGACGTCTATGCAGATGAGGAGTGGTAGGACGTGAGCTTGAATGGCTGTGATGGTGATGAGTTGAATTATGATGGTCTTCATGATGATAAGTTGGGCTACAATTATCTTCATGATGGTCAAGACTGCGGTTTGCGCAATAATGTTGATCATGATACTTGTCTCCATACTGATGGCAATTTGGTGCATTGTGATGTCTATGGTGATGGTGATGACCAATAGTATGGTCATATTTTTCGTGATGGTGATGACTTGGGCTGTTGCAGTCTTCATGGTTATGGTGATGATGATTGGAATGGTGGTGGTAGTGCTTGCGAGAAGGCAGTCGAGACTGATGCTCACGAGCTAGGGACCTTGAGCAACAGCTTCTACGTCTGTGCTTTGTACGACCAGGTGGACTGTCAGAACGATGACCAGAATGATGGGAAGGTTTAGAGTGAGACAGACGAGAAGATTTAGAATGCTTACTGCAAAGGGAATGTCTGCTGGAGCTAACTGAGTCCACACTTGCAGCACGACTTCTCTGCTGCCTGAGTTTGTCAGTACTGCTGTCTGTCTCTCTGGATCTGGCGGAGACCTGTCCTGGGCTCCAGGGTCTTTGAGCATCTGTGACCCCAAGAGAGCTAAGTCTCATGGGGCTGAGCACCTGCCTTGTAATCTCATTGAGGAAGGCAGAAAACTTCATTTTTTCTTTCGTTAAATTCTTCTTAGCTTCGCTTTTGCTCCTCTCCTGCTCATCTCCTTTCTTGCTTCCATTTCCTCCTTTGTCTTTGGGTGCTTTGAGATCTTCCAGTGATTTGGCCTTGCGGAAGCTTCCATCATTTCCTAAACCTCTTTTACTTGTTTGCTGATTTTTGAATCCTGCTTTGATAGGACTACTGGGGGAAGACTTCCCCTTGCCTTTTTTCTGTTTGGCTGATGCTCTGTGTAGACTTCCTCTTTTAATTATTAAAGGAGCAGTGTCATCGTCTTCTTCAAAGCACTGATGTTTCCTAGAAATGTCAGTAAAAGACTGGGAATGCTGGGGCTTCCTATGAGTGTATCTATCTGAGGAGTCACTACTGTTTCCAGTAGAGAGGCTAGAGGTGGAAGAAGATGTTGTAGAAGAGGAGGACAATGAAGAAGAAGAGGAGGAGGAAGATGATGAGGAGGAAGTGGATGAAGAGAATGTTGATGAAGAAGATGCTGAAGACGAGGAATCAAAGGAGGTTTCTGAAACAGAAAGATTACGATGCTTTTGCCTGTGGTGGCCATGGTGAGGGTGTGAAGAATGACTCTTATCATGTTCTTCATGATTTTGGTGGTGTGGATGATGATCACCACTGTCCACTGTTGATAGAGTGCTGTTGAAAATACATTGCTTAGTTAGAATGTTTGGATCACAATAATAGTCTAACTTTGCCTCTAAATTGATAATGTAAATGAGAAAAAATAAAAAAAACTAAAATACACTTAAGTGTTCATATCTCTTGAAAGTGTTTTTGGTGTATTTTATGTAATAGTAGAACATAATTGTGAAGTGGACGGAAAACATGGTTTTTGAAAGTTTTTACACATGGGAATCAGGAAAAGTGTATTCCCATGTCAATACTTTTTACACACCTTTCACTGCAGCTACAGCAGGAAATCTTTCATGGCACATCTCTACCAGCATTGCACAACTGGAGATTAAGACTTTTGTTCATTCCTCTTTGCAAAATCACACAAACTCAATGAGATTAGATGGAGAGTATCTGTTAACAGCAGATAGTAAGTCTTGCTGCAGATTCTCAATTTAATTTACATCTGGATTTTGATTTAGCTCTTCTAATTTGAATATTTTTAACCTAAACCAATCTAATGTAGCTCTGGCTGTATGTTTAGGGTTCTTCTCCCACTGGAAGGTGGACATCTATGCCAGTCTTATTTCTTGTGCAGCCTCTAACAGATTTTGTTTAATTAGCTCTATCCATCTTCAGCTCTGATCAGCTTCCCAGTACTTAATGAAGAAAAGCATTCCCACACCAGATTTTTGACCAGTTTTCAACTAAATTCATTTTCACAGCCCTGACCAGCCTCCTGTCCTTCCTCAAAAGAAGCGTCCTTGCAGCATGAGATGCTGCCACCTTTATGTTTCACCTTGGAGATATTGTGATTATTGCAAGACATGGAATTTTTAATGTAGGTCAAAACTGTAGTTTTGATCTTATCTGACCAGAGCACCTTCTTCCACATGTTTGCTGTGTCCCCTACAGGGCTTGTGACTTTCTACATTTGGACTTTAGTGGTTTTCTTTTTTTTTGTTGTTTTTTTTGCTCTTTCATTAGGGCCAGGTTTGTTGAGTGCACAGCCAACAGTTGGCAGGACATCTGGACTGTGGATATCTACAGTTTCTTCAAAGTTACCATGGCCATCTTGGCTGCTTCTTTGATTAATGGTCTCCTTGCCTGGCCTGTAAGTTTAGGTAGATGGTCACTTTTTGGCAGGTATGCAGTACTGTCTTCAGATGATAGATTGAGAAGTGCTCTGTGAGATGTTCAAAGCTTGGGATATTGCTTTTACGCCTGACTTACTTTAAACTTCTCCACAACTTTATCCCTGTCCTCTATGCTGCATTCCTTGTTCTTCATGAAGCTGTTTGTTCACTAATGATCTCTAATAAACATCAGAACTTGTCAGAGAACAGCTGCATTTATACTGAAATTGAACTGCACACAGGTGGACTCTTTATTAATTAGGTGACTTCTGAAGAAAATTTAATTTCTCTTGGATTTTTTTTTTTTTTTTTTTTTTTTTTATGGTCATCAGTTTCAAAGGGGCTCCATCCAGATGTATGCCACAATTTAACAGGTCACATAAAATACACTAAGGTTCATAGTTGTAATGTGACAAAATATGAAAAAGTGAATATTTTTTGCAAGAAATTGAGAACACTGTTACAGGAGTGAGAAATAGTTACAGACTTACTCTTGACTGGTGTTGTCATCAGACCGGTGATGGTAATGATGGTGGTGATGGACTTGGTGATGGTGATGCTGCATCACTTGTTTAGATTTTGAGCTGCTGGCTTTTCTGTGTTTCACTTCTTCTTGATGGTCACACATTTCAGACGTTTTGCATTGGTCTGAAATATTTCTTCATCCAGCGATGCAGCAGCTGAGAACTGATCTCTAACACTAATTCCTGATGAAATGTCTGTCATCAAGAAAACATTAATCAGTTTAACTTGCATTGCATTCATCATTTTTTTTGAAAACTTAAACGATAATAAAATTGTGTATTCAATATTTTGCATTAATCTAAATAATGTAACCTTAATATACATGAAAATTATGTAACATAAAACATAACTAATGATTACTTTCTAGAAAAAATATTATAAAAAAAATATAAAAAATATTATTTATAAAAACATATAATACAAAACTGCAAGAAAATTTTAAGGTGATCATAATTTTTCATGAAACACTGCCCCCTATCGCAAGTCTAAACATTCCGGAAGATGAAAATATTTCAGCCATTTGGTAGTAACTAAATGATCATACAGTCAGTATCAGTACTTACATAGTTATGAGAGCAGCGATGTTCGCACTGATGTTTCCTCTATGATGCACCCTCTAATGGACCAGGGATGCACAAGCAAAACCCATACTGACATCAATATATATCTCTGTGCCAACCAATGACAGAAGGGCTTTGATCTGAACTGAACTCCACTGAAAACAGTGCTGTGTAACTGCTTATGCAGGGACTAATAAAAAAAAAGAAACACATGATTCAGTATACAAAGCAATGTAAATTATGATCAGAAGCTATTCATACATATCTTTGTGGTACAGATTTCTTTAGTTTTTTCGACCTACAGAAATGTTTTAAATCATCAAGCAAATTTTAAGACCAGACAAAGATAACATGATAAATACAAGAAGCAGTTTTTGTTTATTAAGAAAAAAAGCTGTCCAAACCAACCAGGCCCTATGTGAAAAGCTATTTTCCTCCTAAACCTAAGAACTGCAAACAATATTTTTTGGAAAGCCAGGTTTAATTTGACTAGGCACTCCCATGCCAAATCTGTAGAAATCACTTACATAGAACCTGTCTGGCGATATGAAGTGGGCAAAAAAAAATCTAAAAAAGCCACGTATAATGCCCCAATCCAAAAAGAAAATAAGGAACAGATTAGAAATGTCTTTGACATCTACATTTTTATTCTGTTAAGGGTCTGTCATTTCAGAAGCTTTGGGACTTCAATGAAGTTCACAGACAACTTTGTGAGCTAGTTTGAAGATGTCATATAGTACTCTAAATCTTTAGTAAATCCTTATGTATATACATTTGCATACACCATAGAGCAACAGCAGAAACAAACAGTTGAACTGCTTTGTTATTGAGTCTATCTTTTTCTGTATCCTAATTTTATAACAGAAAATGTTCCATCAGTTGTCTGTATATACTGTTTTTAACAACAAACATGAAGCTACTGTATGTAAGAAAGCAGAAAAAAATAACATTTTAAATGTAGGTATACCTTTTAAAGAGTTTTGTATTTATAACTGACATAAAGTCTGATTATTTTTTACAGTGTTTTTATTTATTTTTTTTTTTTTTTACAAAGACAGCAGTTACAACCATTCAGTTTGTGGCTTTTACACTGTAACTCTTGGAGTTTCTATTTTCTGATTAAAATATTTTACATTTTCTGCTTTGCTTCAATATTTAAGGATAATTCTAAGTTCAGTTTCTATCTGAAATGTATGATTAAAGCACTTTAAGCTGTATAAGCTTGTGTTAAAGTTGTCATTTAAATAAATATACTCTATAACAGAGGTGCAAATAACTACGGCATGTTGACAACAAAGTCAAATTATTGATAAGGATGTCCCTATTATGTCAGTGCAATGGACAAGCTAATAACTCAGTTACTGAGAGCTGCATTGAACTCCAATAATGTGACAAAGGGCACTGCACTTCAGATGTTTTAATAAATCCAGTTTTATATATATATATATATATATATATATATATATATATATATATATATATATATATATATATATATATATATATATATATATGTGTGTGTGTGTGTGTGTGTGTGTGTGTGTGTGTGTATGAAGAAAGATGATAGTTGATCCAAGCTAAATAAATTGCTTGATTGTCAAATTATACAAACTTAATAAATTAACTTAGATAAACTTAATTCAATTACTTGTTACCAGTTGAAGCATTTTATTTAACTATTTAAATATTCTCTTTTTTCAGTGTATATAGACCTAAAAGAACAAATGTATGTTGATAATGATAAAGACTGAGTCAAGATCTTTGTTCAAATCTAATACACATACAGTGATTTGCTAAACTATTCATTCTGCTTTTACTTTTGTATATTTTGAGAAGTTTTACTTTATGAGACTGAACAACGCAAAGCTCATAATTTTTCAAGTGTAAGGCAAATAACTCATGGTTAAAATCTATTTTAATAATACAATTTGTAGTGTGGCATATATATATATATATATATATATATATATATATATATATATATATATATATATATATATATATATTAAGCATCTATTACGCTGATGCCGCTAAATAAAATTCAGTGCAGCTAAGCCCACCTGTGTGTAATTTACTCTCAATATAAATCCTGCTGTTCTATGAATGCCTCAGAGGTTGTTAGAGAACACTGGTGAACAAACAGCATTGTGAAGACCAAGGAACACAGCAGACAGGTCACGGAGCAAGCTGGGAAGTTTAAAGCAGGGTTAAGTTATGAAACAATGTCATAAACTTTGGATATTATTTTGTCCTTTTAACACATGAATATGATTTGATCTAAATCATTTTATTGCTGCTCTGAGTGTATGTTTAGGGTCATTGTACTGCTGGAAGATGAACCTCTGCTTCCTTCCTAAGTTTTTTTGTAGCCTCACAGGTTTTCGCCTATGATTTCCTTATATTTAGCAAAGTCAATCTTCCCTGTAGCTGTTGAAGAAAAGCAGCCTCACAGCATGATGCTGCTACTACCATGTTTTACTGTGAGGTTGGTGCATTCAGGATGATGGGCCTTAATGGATTTTCATGGTTTGAAGGCTTCCCATTCGGGATTATATGTTACTTTGTGTTGGTCCATCACATAAAACCCAATGAAATGGATTGAAGGTGGTTATTGCAACATGACAGAATGCACAAAAGAAATTCAAGGCGTGTGCATACTTTTGCATGGAGCTGTATATATGAAATAGCCAGCAGCTTTCTCTGCATCAATTCAGCCGTGACTCAAATCCACAAACAATCGGTATAAAAAACCTGTGACACAATGGAAAGTTGGGAGAGTCAGATAACAGTCACATGCAAACACATTGCGTGTTGATGGATATTTATAACACCAACATGAATTATGAGGACAGTTCCTTTCTTGAAGGAAACCAGTAACTTTTTCATGAAATATGAAAACAATTCCAGTAAATACGGTAGATGGTTTTAGCTCTTAAGAAAAATAATTTAATCAAATAGTAATAATTAATAATTTCATCTTTAATCAAAACTTAGGAGTTTGACTTCCCTATCCTGTAGCAGGTGGAAGTGTCCTCTGACAAGGTTCTCCCCACTGTTCCCAATATTCTTAACGAAGAATGAAAATCTAGATATTGCCAATAGTCCCAATAGAGTGCAGGCATATTTTAGCATGATTGAGAAACATAATGCAAATTAAAGTGAGACACAAGATGTTGCACCATATAAATGTGGACCATGGGAATGGGGTAGGTTTAAGTGAATTAAATAATAAACCTGTCAGGTTTAAACTTAAAAAAAAAAAAGCAAAGGATTACACCACATTTAAAAAATTAAAACTGTATTAAAAAATTTCTTCAGACATACATAACATTTGTGAATAAATTGTGAAAAGCAGTTTGCAAAAATGTCTTTAAAATTTTAATTACTTTTAAATGTAAAAAAAAAAATAAAGTCTGCAGCCAAACTAAACTTTTTTCAGTGACACTAACGTTTTTGATTTCAGCGTCTCATGAAGAACTGTTCCATTTTCCAAAAACCAAACAAGCTATGGTTGACCTACACCAGGCAAGAAGAGCATTAATAAGGCATTTCCACTGTGAAACACAGTGGCGGCAGCATCATCCCCCTCATCATGGACAGGGAATGTTGTTACAGTTGATGGGAAAGTAGATGGAACTAAACACAAAAGATAATGCAAAAGGCTTAAGGGTGGGGCGGAGTTGCAACTTCAAGCAGGACATCGTCCCTAAACATGCACCCAAAGTTACAAAGGAAAACAAATTCTGACCAAAATCCAGCTGAGAATCTGTGGCACAAAGGCCTTCCAGCTAACCAAGTTTAAATCATTTTGCAAAAAAAGTCTACAACTTTGAGAAATACCCCAAAAGACTTGCAGCTGTGAAGAAGCAAAAGGTGGTTCGACCAAGTATGCGCTCATATTGTTGTTTGTGTCTACTGTACAATAAAGTTTGGGGTTGTAACAAAACGTGAACCCTTTTGAAAGGGCAGTATATTTAGTAATAAAGGCTCTTGAGTTATTAAATCGTTGTTTCCTCCAGCTTACCACAGGACCTGCAAACAAGTTAAAACCCATTAAAAACAACCTTTGTCTGACTCCTAAAAAGTATACTGTCTGTTCTGTCCTACAATCCCAGCAGTTTAAAAAAAAAAAACCCATCTCTAAATGTCATTTTGGCACCAACATTAACAGACAAGAGCAGAGCACCACATCCATTATGTGGAATCTTATCGACTTCCATGCTCCCACTCCCGTGTAAGCATCAATATGCTGCTTACAGGCAGGAACTTTGCATAATCTGTATTGTCATAATGACACAACAATGTGCAGGACATATTTTTACACCAGCATGTAACGAAGGTGACAGACGCGGTGCTGTACTTCTAACCCCTTGCACTTTTTGACGTTGTGCTTTAAGACTTATATCAGAAGAAAGTGGAAAGATTCAGCAGAGTAAAATGCGTCATTCTGGGGGATTCCAATTTAATGGACACTCAAAATACCATCAAAAATATATACATACAGTATGAATGGTAAATCTAAAAGCAAAGCACTCAGTTTGCAGAAATAATGCAGATCAATAGAGTTGTAGAAACGTAGGATGTATTGGGGAGGTCCCATGGCAACAGAGCCACTTTAATTATATGGATAGGAATCAGTTTTCACTGCAGATAGTAGTATGTTCTGACATTACTGCCAGCAGGAGATGTTTGCTCAGCATTAATAATGCTTCTAAAGGAAATCTAAAGAACAGAATTTAATTAACTTACAAAGATCAGAGAGAAATGTTAGCTGAATAAAGTATTGCCCCTCTTCACCAAAACATCTGGATAAATTGTGTAACTGTGCTGAGCCTGGGTCACCTTTAAAGGTTCTGTGTTCCTTCACCAGGATCATAAGAACCAGCCAAATGGTGCAAGAACTGCTTCTTTACAGTCTGAAGGGCCCTGGCATGCTCTGAGGGAAGAAAGAGGAGCATCCTCTTAAGAGTTTAGTAAAGAGCTCCCTCTGGTGGGAAGGCTGTGTATCAGTTCCTTTTCAGACCAATCTATATATGCTTTTCTTGTAAAACACACAGGTGAAACAAAAGATCACTGCTGCTCTTCAGTTTTTCCCCACCCGGATGTTGGGGTTAAGAAGAGGATCTAAATTTGGGTCTGAGCCTGCTGAGGCACGTCCGAGTTTAGCCATGATGATGATCAACGTGAAGAATCCCAGAACTCCGACCAAAAGAAGCATGAAGACTCGCTGCTTCCAGGACAGAGCCGTCTTCTTTCCTGCAGTGCGATTTCTGAAAAAGATTTAGGAAATATGATAAAACTGGAAAAAAAAAAAAAAAAAAAAAAAATCCTCATTCATTGTGTCTTCTAGACTCAAAGTAAATGAAGAGGACTAACCGTCACAACACAGTATTTAAAGACTTACTTTAAAATTCGTGCAAACCAACTGAGTGCTGGTCGCCGCCGGTATTTGTCGTCATCAAAGTCAATCTGTGTGACAGAGCTGTGAACGTCTCGTGTATCGTACACCTTTCTTGGGGATGATGCTAAAGAATGAGAACATGTATGTTTTAGGAGGCATCCAGAGATGCTAAGTTTTTTCTTGAACCAGAAGCACAGAAACTAGAAGCAAAAAGGCTTTCTTGGACTCTACCTGTGTGTATTGTAATAGTGTCAGTGGTGGGGGCAGCAGGAAAGTTGACAACAGAATGCTCTGGAATATTTGAATCCCCATTTTTATGAAGACCTCCAACATTTTCTTGTGTTGAAGGTGAGATAGCAGGCGGGCTGAGGTTAGTGTTATAGGAGTGACTGGAATAAAGGCTACTTTTTTCTTGTCCTGTGAGAAAAAAAATACAATTCGATTATTAAAAATAAATAAATCACGAAGGCAGCACTTTGTAAAAGTATTTATCTAAATTGTGTCACTTTACAACCATAAACTGAAACGTAGTGTTTGGATTTTATGTAATAAGGCGTAATAAATGGTTTTTAAAAATTCCTTACAACTATAAATCAGAAAAGAATAGAGAGCATTTGCACTGAGCTTCTCTAAGTCAATACCAGCTCTGGCTGTATGTTTAAGAGTCTTCATCCTGCGAGAAGGCAAACCACTGCAGCACGCTAAACTTTTTGAAGACTCCAAGAGATCTTCTCCAGGATTACCCCGTATTTAGTCCCCTCCTTCTTCTTCTCATCCCTGTCTCTGCTGAAAAAAAGCCTCCCCATTGCATGATGCTGCCAGCACCATTTTTCACCATGAGGTTGATGTGTTCAGAGTAATGTGCAATTTCGATATTCAGCCACACAAAGTTTTATATGTAGGGCAAAGAATTCAGTTTTGTTCCCTTCATTTCCCACATATTCACTGTGTCCTCTATATGGTTTCTTACATAACAATTACGGACTACTTTGTGTTGGTCTATCACATAAAATCCCAATTAAATACAGTGAAGTTTGTGGCTGTAATGTGACCACTATGTGATGAAGTGAAAGGGGTATGAATAGTTTTCTAATGCACACAGTTGACTCACCATCAAATGTTGACCAGTCTGTGTAGTCAGAGACGTCATTAGCTGTTGTCTCTTCAGGAACCCCAACAGGCTCCTCAATCTGCCAAAGAACATTTTTTAACATTATTCAACATGAATGCAGATTTAAAAAAAAAAAAAAAAAAGTATGAAAGAAAAGAAACAAAGAAAATTAACAGGCCATTACCAACGGCAACCCTAAACCAGCTCGAGCCCAGTTAACAGATGAAAGTTGCTCTCTCAGCACATCAGCCACTGGGCTGGCCAGGTTAGAGGGTGGGAACACTGGACCCTGACAGGAGGGGCACTGGTACCCCGCTGGGGCCGTATGGAGTGGCAGCCGCGATGCCAGGTTATTAAGACACGCCCAATGGAAAACATCTATGGATTGATAAAAACAGATGAGGGGATTTTATGTTCCTGTCGCTAAGCTTGATCACTTCGACTGTTTTGGATTTATAAAAGATCCAACTGAGCAGTTTTATTTTGTTGTTTGTTTGTTTTTTTTGTTTTTTTACAAACAACTCAAAAAGAGTTGATCTTACCATAGCAGATCAATCGGACTGTGTCTTGTGTGGTCAGGGGATTATTGCACAGAGCACAGTTTGGGTTGTAATCGCTGTCCTGAAGCCACTGCAGATAAGACTGCACGATACACTGAGGAGCAACAAGTGGAGGCACAGAATGTCACTGCAGGTCTACAAGTGTTCAACAAACAAACATCACAAGACAGAGCCCGTCACCCCCCCTCTTGCCCCACTGTTTACCTTGTTGTGGTTTGAAACAAGGCAATGTTCACACACATTCACACGATGCTCGAAGCAGAACAAATTGGTCACCTTCCTCTTTGGACACTTGCAGAGACCCATAGTCACATGCGCTGTGTTGGGGAAAAATAAACAATGCAGATCTGTTACTGGGCTTATCTAACAATAATTCATTTGTGAATGAAAGGGCAACTGTAAATATGCGTTTATGGAGAAAACCACTTCCTGTGAACATAGACTGACATAACTTTACCCAACATTTTAAATATCCAAAATAAAACACAACCAGCAAAAACAATAAATAAAAAGGAAATACACACAACCAGAACCATAAATAAAATGGATTATATAGTTTTTGCAAACAAAATTGCCCTTAAAAAATATTGATAATCAGAATGGAAATTATCAAGCTCATTTTAACTTATCATGAGATTGATTAATTAATCTCTTTTTGCGACTGGCTAAGTCAGAGAACACTAACGAGGACTGAATTTGCAATTTTTAACAGAACTGCAAATGGGATTTGGACATCATTATATTGGTAGTTGAGAAAGTGTCATTATTGATCCCTAAAATCCTGCAATTCTTAAGGGAACTCCGTTTCTGACTTCGCAGTTATTATTAATTATTTTAATTTTGTCTTTAAGTTGGTATTAAAACACGGCAGATCTTAAAAACTAGATTTTTAATTTGAAACCATATCATGATCATTATTGTAATGGTTCAATACAGAAAAAAAATATTGTGATAATTTTTTTTTGTTCATTGCACCCAGCTCTATGTAGGAATCCTGTTCACAACCATTTATAATTGGACATCTGCCTAAATAGGAGTGGTCTCTTGTCTTTCCCATTTTGAAGACTGGCAAAGAGAAACTGGACTCTTCATCACATCCCCTATATGATATTATTAAAGCTAAGTATGCATTGCTTCAGCTTGAATTATTTTAAATAAATTGTTAGGGGTGCAACCAGATATTTTGTCAAGACAGAGTTAGATAAGCTACAGCAATAAAAGAAATATAATGTAATAAAACTTATGTAATTACTTACTATTTTTAAACATATGTTTACAACAGGTGCTAATAATTGTGGGTATTTACAATAAAGAGTATGGTCGGTCACAGTTCTTAATAATGACCAGAACATGTGAAGCCCTGTAAACTGAAATGTGTTAAGGCTATCCTGTTACAATCTGTTACTAAAGTAATACCGTCTGAACCCCCCCTCCCAAACTATTACGACAGTTTAGGTAAAAAAAAATTTTTATTAATATTTTACAAAAACCTTACTCTTTATGAATACAATTTTTAGCAGGATAGGCTTTGTACATTTTGTTGTAAAATTCATGTTTCCCACACTTAGGTCATTGTTGAAGACCATAACTTACTACTGCTTTTATCATAGGCAACCTTTTAAGTCAATAACCACCAGATATAATGGCATGACTGTTTGAAAAATCACCATTTTCATGAACGACCATGACATTTATGAGCTAAAAATATATTTGCTTCATCAAAGTGTAGATCCAAGATTACCATCTATAGATAGATTGAATGGATTGGATGGATGATTTAGAAAATGGGACAGGGAATACAGTCTGGATTTTTTATTACCCAAAGAAAACAATTCAAATGTTTCTAAGGAAAAGGGAAACAATTTTGTGTTTTTGAAGCTGATTGTGGTTTATATTGTGTCGTTCTCTTCTTTATCTATGCCTTAGTCATACTTTAAACGGCATGGATACACTGGTGTGACAAGCTGATGGTGGAGGATGCTAAAACAGTCTAATATTAATAAAGTACCTAAAGCACATCTTATTTCCAGCCCATGTTACCAATAGCTACAAACACCGCGCAGTTTCTAATGCTACATGTTGGCCAAAGTTCAACCTCAACACCCCCAATATAATAAAATACAAGACTTTTTTAAATTAAGCACGGGTTTAAAAAGCATTTTTAGATATTATTGCCACATCTTTTCAGCAAAAACCATCTTCTGACAGCTCACTCCCACATTTACGACTCTCACTTTGGCTAGCTGCTAGCACACAGAGCTAATCCAGCTAGCTGCAGGAGCTAAGGAAGTAAAAAAAGGTAAACACTCACCTAGTTAACTGTCACGCTGACATTAAAGAAGACTCTTCGTTTTAAGTACTGCTACAATGTTGTCATTTAAGCTCTCTCCCTAAATTCCCAATGGAAGCTGCTACAGAGGATGTCATCATAAGCCTGAGTTGTCTGCTTCCTCTGTGTGTTTATGTGCCACGTCTCTTCCGGACTTCTACTTCCTCCTCGAGGGTTATCATTGGTGGTCCCACAAATGCATGCTGCCACCTACCGAGCCGGCAGTCAAACTCATTTAATGTTTCGTTAAAAAGCAAACGTTTCTGATAAAAGCCACAGTCCAGTATGTAATTATTCGTCGAGTTATTATGTTTTAATGTGGTAACTTAAATGAGACATTAAATCTGATTGGCTGACCTGCACGACAATATAAATCCAACCAATCACCTTGTTTATAGTCAGGCTAGCAAACTCCATTGAAAGGTACATGGTACTTGAGGTTGCCAGGTAAAATAAGATGAAAATTAGACTAAGCTAATAAAACCCCCAGTCTAGTTATAAGAACCACTGAAAGGGTTCATTCACTCAGGTGCACTTACACATTCATTCGCTATATACAACATGAGGTTAAGCTGGAATCGAATCCATGACTTTCCAATTGCAAAACAACTGCTCTTCCCATGGAGTGACATACACATATACTTTTTACCATATACTCTATACCGTCTTAATGTATGTTTAATAAATAATTAAATATTTGAGGAAACAAAGTCTACTCTAAAATCACTTTCTTGTCTTCATCATGCAAGTGGTTGCCAGTTGACAAAATACATGACAAAAATGTATGTTTTATCGTTTAAGGGACAATACTTGGTCCAAGACTTTTACATTTAAGTAAATAATAGATGAGATATCAACAAGTAGTTTGGTTTTGATCTTACAGCATTTATGTCTTTAATATGATGGCTTTGTGGGAGTTGTTATTTCTTCTTCAACATTTTTCTCTGTTTTCAAAGAATATTTTAAAAAATTATATTGACTTAAGCCAATGACATGTCAGCTGTTACACTGAAGATAAAAATCTTTATCTTTCATCTCTAAGCCACCCACTAAAATGTCTAATTGATCTTTTAAACAGATGATCAATAACAGTCTGCTATGGGTCTGTGAGCATAAGCTTGCAAAATATTTTCCTAAAAAATGGAAATCACTTTTATATTAAAAATGATAAAAATGTGTTTTCTTTTATTTTTCTTATATGGATTACAGGAATAAATAGATTATACCCAGATCTTTGTCACTATTTCATCTGATGGAGGTTATGACAACATTTTAGGTTAGAAATGCATGCCAAATTTCAGGAATATGAGCTGAAAAATGACAAATAAAAGCATTGGTTTAATTTTTTAAACAAAACAGAACAATGAAATAACACTCTTTAAATCTTTCAATCAATATTAAACAATAAAGTCAGAAATCTGAAGAATAGTATATAAAACCCAACAAAATGTAATAAAATATAGATTTAAAATAACTGGTATAAAAACATAAAAACTGAGATGTCAGGCATCACATAATTCAGAATTTAAAGAGTACAAGTTCTATTTTAAAGGTGTCTTAAAAGTTGCAAAACAGTGAGTTGTTGTTTGGGAAGGCAAGCTGTTGCTCTACAGTAGCAGCTGCAAACTGCAATGGCATAATCACCTCTACTTTTCAGTTCAGATCTACAGAACATCTAAAATAATCTGGCTGTTTACCTCACTGCTCTCAATGAAACTTGGTTGTGTAAAATATCCTGCAGAAAAGTCAGCCAAGCTTCATCCCATAACAAGCAGGAAGCCAGTTAAGTGAGGCCAACAATGGAGTTGTAAGTTCGTATCTCTTAGTTCATGTAAGCATTCACAAAGCAGCATTATGGCAATGATGACAGGATGACTGATTAATACCCTTATACAGTGCCTTGCAAAAGCATTCAAACAGCTTGAACTTTTTCTTATTTTGTCACATATACCACAAGCTTTAATATATTAAATGGGGGCATCTTGGTACAGACACACACAAAGTAGAGCATTGTTGTGAGAGAGAAAGAAAACTATACATAGTTTTTAAAAATCTTTAACAAATTTCATCCAAATGTATTTACCCCCTTTCAACCTGATACTGCTAAATAAAGTCCAATGAAACACATTACCTTTCATTCACCAAATTAGTAAATAGTCCACTTATTGTTAATTTGTCTCAATATAAATCTAGATGTTCTGTGAAAGCCTCAGAGGTTTGTTAAAAAAAACATTAGTGGAAAAACGGCATCGTTAAGACTGAGGAACACAGCAGACAGGTCAAGGAGAACGATGAGGAGTTTAAAGTGAATTCAAGTTAAAAATCTGTATCCAAACATTTCATGGAGTGCTGTTCAATTCTTCATTTAATCTGTTGACATGACAACTGTGAGTCATGCTCACCAATAAATCTGGCCTTTATGGAAGATTGGCAACAAGAAAGACATCATTGATCGAAAGTCAACATAAGTCTTGTTTGCAGTTTTCCACAAGCCATGAGGGAGAAACAGTGAACATGTGGGAGAAAATACACTGATCAGTCAAACTAAGACTGCATGTTATGAACAAACAATCCATTTTGCATTTTTTAGCTAGGACAGGGAATCTGGTCAGAGTTAATGGGAAAATGAGCGATGATAAATACAAAGAAGTTCTGGAAGAAAACCAGTTAGAGTCTGTAAACGTCTTGAGCCTATAGTTTGGTTTACCTTACAGCAGGACAGTGACCTTAACCACAGGAGCTGCAACAGGAAGGTTTAGATCAAGGCACGAGTTAGATGTTTCAGGGGTACATTTTTTTAGATTTTTAGTTGTAAGAAATTTCCGACACAATCTATCATTTTTCTTTCCCTACGCAATTAAGCACTATTCTGTTTTTGTTTGTCACTTCATAGAAAACACTTGAGAGTTTATGACTATAATGCAACAAAATGTGAAAAAGTTGAAGTTGCATGCATACTTTTTACAAAGCTCTAAACAACAGATACCAGTACATGTTATCTGTTATAATAAAATATGCATAGACATGTCATGATGACAGTATGAGTGAATCTTCTGGAATGAAACACAGCTTAATTTAGACTAGAATGTGTAATGAAACATACTTGTTTTGACAACTGAATTTATTAGTTCATTCAATTAAAAAGAGCTGTCCATAATTATACAAAGGATTTTCAGAGAGGAGCCAACATACAACATTTAATAACCTAAAACATTGTCTGAGTCATCTAAAGCTTCTGTTATCAGTTCCTCATCACCTCTGCAGGAACAGCTTTCAGCCGGCTGCTTTAAAAAGCTGAAATTTCAAATACTCTGCATGTAAGCTTGCGTGTGTGACCACAGCTGGATATATGAGAACAAATTGTTTCCTTCACACTTCACTGCCCCACTGAATTGCCTGTAGAGGGAGACATTGAGTGGAAAATGAGAAAATTAAAAATTAAAGGAACAAACCAAGAGCAAAGAAGGGAGACAGAGCAGTGCTGCATATTTATTATTCAACGTGATGTCAAAATTGGTTTAAAACATGACACAGCAAAAAGTCAAATAAAATAACGTCACTGTTTTATAAAATATGGCTGAATAGAGGAGTAATTTTTGTTCTCACATAACCTCAATACAGTCACTTGCTCATTAGATGAAACATGTTTCAATAACATGGATACCTGTGTCAACCCTCTCACCCTCTGTGAGAAAAACAGAGAACGAGACTAAATGAGTTTGTGCCAAGAGCCATAGACCTGTAGTGTCCTGCAGTGACAAGCAGGGACAAGCATAAATCACTGACAGTGGGGGGATGAGGGCACGTGGCTTTCAGATGAAGGCAAATCTAAAGACAAATGACAGAGACGCTGGAGGACGTATCAGCCCCCGAGGTGCTGCAGCTTGGTCTGAAACAGTGACGGAGAGCCTAGCCGGGTTAGGCCGCAGGACGTTATTGACTGATTGAGTCTGGCAAGTATTGATCAGCTATCAGCTCTATCTGTGAGGGAGAACGTTAAGATTCAGGCATGGCTCATTTAATTATTCTCCTCCCTGATGCTGCAGTCAGAGCACAGCCTCTATGTGTTCACATGTGTTACTTTGACGTGTTGCGTTTAGATTACTGTACATAAAGAAAAGGGTGTTCCTGGTAAAATGAGTCGGGATGTATCTGTAGGCTACTAGGTCATCCAACAAACAAACAAATCGAACGATTTTATTGGTAAAGTCATCAAAACAGAATAAACTGTGTCCCGCGGAAAAAAAAGCATTTTCATTTTGAATTATACAAACACATTTCCTATATTAGAATTTGTTATATGAGACAAACAATCAATAACAGCATAAAACAAATCCTTTCAGTGATCCACTTTCCTTTGTTAATTGTGCTCACATGGCCTTTTAACAAAGATTGGATGTAGCTCTTGTTCTCATCAGAAAGGCCATCAAGTACTTTTGTATTCACTCCAAAATAACTGGCTGCCATCCAACAGAAAATAAAATCAAGAAAGAATAAAAGATTAAACAAATCCAAATCATTGAACTCAGGTGTTCCAATCACTCCAGTGACCGCATGTGTATAATATCCAGCACCAGAGACATGCAAACTGCTTCTAGAAACAGTTGTGAAAAAAAAAAAGGGTTACTCTCAGAAGCTTATTGAATTTCAGTGTGGTACTAGGATTTTTCATTTTCCAACAAAGTGAGAGTGATTGGGCACAACAGCAACTCCGCCAAGAAGAAGTAGCCTATGGAAAACCCCTGAGCAAGGACAGTGGATCTAAGTTGCAGAGTGCATAGCGGTCAACGTCCTGCACCGACGATAGCTACAGGCCTCCAAACTTCATGTAGCCTTCAGATTTGCTTTAGAACATTGCTTCAACAGCTTAATGGAATGGGTTTCCATACCCAAGCCTTACATCACAACGTGCAATGCAAGGCATCTGATGCCATGGTGCAAAGCATGCTGTCACTGGCCTAATCCTGCCTCTCTGTCTGACAGTGAATGAGTCTAGGTTTAATAATTGCTAGGAGAACAGTACTTGTCTGCATTGTATCAAGTGCACACCAATGCACAACGCAAGGTCTAAAATGTCATGGATGAGCTGGTCTGGTGTAGAAGAGTCTGACTGGTCTGCACAGTCCTGAATTTAATCCATTACATCTTTGGGATGAATGAGAGTGGAAAGCAAACCAGGCCTTCTTGTCCAACATCAGTGTCTGATATCACAAATATGCATCTGGAAGTATGTTCAAAAATGATCATAAACACTTCTAAACCCAGTGAAAAGCCTTGCCAGAAGAGCAGATGCAGTTATAAGATGAGCTGACATTTTATTAAAATCTATGAATTAAGAATGGGATGTTTCTCAAGTTTATGTGTGTAAAGGCAGATGATCAAATACTTGTGGCAATTTGGTGCGTGTTGTAAACATTAAACAATAATTATTCCACTTTAATTTTTTAAAATATAGATTACACATGTTTTGCATAATCTACATCATGTCTTGCAAAAATGTGTAAAAACATCACATTTTACAGCTTAAATTGTAGCACAAATTATAATACATGGTAAAATAGTCTCTTTTTTTTTCCATTAATGAAGCTTACTGGTTCAAATCTTGGTGTTAGAATGTGTCACAATGTCTTGTCAAACTGTATTCACACCCCATTAAATTTTTAACATTTTGTCAAAGTGGTGCAGAATTGGGAAGTGGAAGAAAGGTGATATGTGATTTTTAAAATATATTTCAAAATCTGTGTCAAAGTGTGGCATGCATTTGTATTCAGCCCTCTCTAAGAAGATGCGTTGTAAAAACCAATATTTGCTGCACTTGTATTTGCAATTGTTTAGGGCATGTGTCTACCAGGTTTGCTCATCTAGAAACAGAAATCTTCTACCAAACAATTCAACCTCCAACAGGTTGACTGGTGAACATGTAAGAACATCAGTTTTTAAGCCCTGTCACAAACTCCCAATCAGACTTAGGTGTGGCTTTTAACTGGGCCATTTTAGTGCGTTAGATGTAAACCATTTTATTGTAGCTCCGGCTGTTTCATTGGGGTCTTTGTCCTGCTGGAATGTGAACCTTAGCCCTGTACCCAAACTCTGCTTTAAACTTCTCCACAGCTAAATCCTCACCAGTCTGCTGTGCTCCTTGGTCTTCATAATGCAGTTTGTTCACTGATGTTTTCTAACAAACCTCTGAGGCCTTCACAGTACAGCTGGATTTATACTGATATCAAATTACAAACAGGTAGACTCTGTTTATTGGAGGTTGGTTGCAGTGGATGTTTTAGGAGTATCAAAATAAATGGAGCTGGGAACATTTTTTCACTGAAAATCAAATATCATTGAAAATCAATTATAACTTTCCAAGGAACTGTATCTTTAAGCATGTGTGGATTTTCTACAGTGTATCTGGTTTCCTTGTGCAGTCCAAGATATGCTTGGTAATTTAACTGTAGTTTCTAAACTGACTGTGTGTGTGTGTGTGTGTGTGTGTGTGTGTGTGTGTGTGTGTGTGTGTGTGTGTGTGTGTGTGTGTGTGTGTGTGTGTGTGTGTGTGGTGTTGTGTTTCCATATTGTCCCTGTGATGGCCTGACTGATGGGATGGGTTCCAGCTCCCAAATGTCTAAGCATAATCAGAAGGAAGTCTTCAGGTTCTTGTTTGATTCTTGTCTAAGATGCACACAGGTAAGTCTTGAACTTTATTCTTCAAACAACCTTGCTCAAACTAGAGGGTGACATGAAAATGAGTTTTTCAATCTTCCAGTCAACAGATGACAAATAACTAGTGTAAAAAACAAAAAAAAGTAATGCATTTGCTAAAAGTCTCAGGTTTTCAGACACCTTTAAAACACGATTGTATTTTATTTGTCTGTGTGTGTGGTTATGTGAATTAGAGAGATAGCTGAAAATTAAGTGAAATCAAATCCATGGTCACATAGCCACATCATCTAATTCAAAGGGTAATTACACTCTGGATACCGTTACTTTATCAGGACGGTGGCTCCGAAGCAAATCCATCAGGCTTTGTTCTGGATGAAATTGGACTGATTGATTTATGGATGTCAAGTGAAGGGCAAAGAGATGGAGACAAAGAAACTCCGGAGTGTGAGAGCGGGTCAGGGAAACGGAGTCACAGATGTACAGATGAGGCACGGCCCCCTGATGGGGGGAAGGAGAGTATTGAATCAGACAGAGACAAATGGAGTGTGAGCGACAGAGAGAAAGAAATTTAGACATATGCCTGCTGACCTCAACTCTTTTTATGGACAGATCAATACAGGGAAATGCATGTGTGTGTGTGGTGTTTGAAGGGGATCTGTGTGTGCCGCTCCCAATAAACATTGGAACGGCAGTGACATTACCTCAGTCCTGGCTGGCTCCTCCCTGGCCTTCAAACCTTTGCTCATGTCTCGATTTCATTTGAGACCTTGTAATCTTATCAACGACCGAGAGGTCTGGAGATCCTGGATCATCCTCGCCACCGAGTTTGCTGAGGAAAATCACAATTTCACTGCAGACAGTGCCACTCAAAAAAATAGTAAATCCTGTTGCCCAAATAAATTCCCTTTGTTTGTAACTGTAACAATGAGATGAAGCAGTTTACAATGGAAAATAGACACAAATTAGAATCACGGAGTCAGTTTAGAGGTTGTTTTTATTTGAATCACATTCACATGACACATACGAAAGGGGAGTAGTTGGTTTGGACAGCTGCTCATTTGGGGAAATACTACAAGAAGCTAGATAGCATGAGCAGCAAGTGATTATAGCAAGTCATTTTGATGCCTAATAAAAAAAACAAACCTATCTCTGTTCCCTGTTTGAATTATAAACCAAGCACAAAAAGTGAGGACATTTGAGATTGGTCGATTATTTCTTTGCTGTAGAAATGCCTCTTAACATTGAATCTGCAAAGCCTCTTTATTCTCTTAAAATTGTACCACTTTTATAAGGAAAAGGCATTTGTGGGTTGAGCAGCAGACTTGAATGTGTGAGTTGCATCCCAAATCCTCTCCTTTTCCCAAACAGATTATTTTGCTGTTGACTCTTGTTTAGGTTAAAAAAAACAAGACATATTGGCAATTTATTGATTAATTAATTTAACAAACAAGGGCCATAGCAGTCTTTGGAAGAACTATACACAGCCACAACAGCTTGGAACCTCCTCATGGTCATCACCAGCTTGGTCAAACACTGCTGTAGGATGGCATACCATTCCTCAACTGGCATTTATTGGAAGCCGGCAAATGTGGCGTTACTGGTCATTCTGGATCGGATCCAGTTGTTCAGTGGGATTGAGGTCAACACTCCAGGGAGCCTATTCCATCCTCTCCAACCCCAAATACTGGAGCTAGTCTGAAAAGCACTGCTCTGTGGGGGCGAGTATTTAACATCTTGGTATTAGAGTTTATTCCTAAAGAGTTGAAATGTTGAATTGTTACTGGTTGCATTGGCTCTTAATTGAAAAAAAAGTTGAAAAACCAACTTGGGCTTGAATCTCAAAGAGTATACAAATAATTGGTTGTTATGGTAAGGCTTTATACAGCTTGAATGGGTTTTTTTCAGCGAGTTTCAGTAAAAGGATTTAACAGCAGCTTTCAGGTTTGTAGCAATTAATCCACACAGCTGTATTATTCATACTCTAATATCAAAGTGGTAGCATAATAATGAACACACATATGTCTTTTTGAGATTTTTATGGCACTAATGGCCTTTATTGAACAGTAATTTGATGGGAATGAGGGGGAGGGGGGGAGAAAAGGGGAAGACATACAGCAAAAGACCCGAGAACTGAAACCAGGAGGACATGTTGAGGACTATGGCCTCTGCTCATGGTACGCTTGGTCTCGCACCTGCACCCCAACCGCACATACAGTATGTTTCTCAAACTTTGGCTCATCGTAAACAAACATAAAACAAACTGAAATAGCCTCTGACTTTTTAGTCTATTGCTGAGTTAATATCATTACAAAGACACTTCAGTTTGTTTATCCTTCCAGAATGGGCCTCACTCTTTGGTAATTTACTGGTTACTGTTTATTTACTGTGTACTGATTAGACTTGACAAAGGTTTTAAATGCTGCTTTAGATCAAGGTTTCCTAATAATCTTGAAAATCTTCCTAATCAAGGACAGGAGAAAAAGAGCTTCTAAACCTCATAAAATTGGTGAAATAGTAAAGGAGTGGACAATTCGAGCACAAGAATAACAGGTATTAATTACTATTATCAATGCATAGACATTTACAGTTCTTTAAAACAAGAGCACTTCATGCTTCATTCAGAATTTCTGTGTTCTTGACCTATTTCTAGAAAATATAGGAAATATACAGTACCTAATTAATTTTTAGATTCAGAACAGTGAACAGCTTTCTCTATGTTGAATTTAACATTCTGAAAAAGATAAATGTCTTAAATATTCATTTGTTAAATTAGTTTGGAAGGCAATGATTTAAATTCATAACCTACAGCAATTCTGTCTTTTAGGCAGACTTGATATCATGCATCCAATGTGGAAATGTTAATTTCAGTCATTAAAAACTTGAAATTTGACTTGGAAAACATGGTTTGTGAACAACTTTGTTCTAAACAAAATAATACACACTTTCAAAAAAAAAAAAAAAAAAAAATCTAAGAAATAATTGTGGAACGATCCTTGCTGTAAAATATGCTCCAATTTGCAGATCTTCAACACATACCGTTTCTAATTGTAGGAGGAACAAAAATAATGACAAGTGTTAAATTATCCAGACTTTTAAAATGACTAGTAAACATTCCTGTCTTGCAGTAAAACACAACAATACAAAACAAAACAAAAAAAATCTGGCCTGTGACATCAGGTGAGGGTCCACCACAACAGCAGCCAGGAGTTGTTATGTGATCCAGCGTTTATTGTGGAGGGTCACCTGGAAGGACAGCAGGCAAGCAGTCAAAGACTAACTGCTCTGGATGACAGGGAGTTAGGTGTGCAGAGGGCCGAGGGACCCTCCCCACCCCAGCTCTCAGCTGTTATTGGTTCTCAGGGTAGCCCGTAATCACCATTAAAGTCTCAAAGGGTCTTGCTTTATGAGACAGTAAATTAAGTTGACACTGCACAGTATGAGATCCAGGCCAATTTGCAATAGAGATGGACACGCTCATGATGGGCAAAGAAACTGTCAAAACCCTGAGTGGTGTGTCACAGGGTGGGTGGTCCCACCCCCAATTGTCAGTGACTGCTAATAGATAAGAGCATAAATATAAGATAATAAGAGACACTTTATTGCAGCGCGTGTTATCTTTAGTAAATCTCTGACTGTCATCAAGTCATACAGATTATGACATTAATCTCTGGCTGGTGGAAAAAAAACTTGTATTAGGCTCATTTTTTTCAAAGACACTTTTTAGAACATTTGTCTTGGTTACAAAACAAATAAACAATAATAACAAAACCAAACATGAAATTGTTTAATAAAAAAGACAGATGGCTATCTGTTCTCAATACTGTAAAAATAACTGTATTGTAAAAGAAATGCAACAATATAGAATAGAACAGTAAAAACTGTACAAATTGTACTTTTTGTACATTGGAACAAAAACATTAGAATATGTAAACCTGTGCAAAGAAGAGCAGGTATGTAAACAGCCTCCTGGGTTGTTGGGAGGAGTAATGGTTATGTAGTCTAGAAGCTACAGAGAAACAACCACTTGATGCTTTTAAGGTTCAGCAGTCTGTCACTAAAGGAGCTCTCCAGTGCTGTAACAGTGTCCTGCATGGGGCAGGAGACATTGTCCAAGAGGGATGTTATTTAGGCCAATGTTCTTCTGTCTTCCAACTGGACTGGAGGAAAGGACATCCTAGGACGGAGCTGGCCTTCATGATGAGTTTATGAGCTGCTGCTCCACCAGACAACACCACAGATGGCTGATGTCCACCACAGAGTCAGAAAAGGTCTTCAGGAGTGCCCCCAACACTCCAAAAGACCTTGGTCTCCTCAACAGGTAGAGTCTGTTCTGAACCTTCCTGTAAGGTTCATCTGGGTTGTAGCTCCAGTCCTTTATATTGCTCAGGTAAACATCCGGGTACCTATAAGAGTCTACTTGTATGTTTCCTGTATTGTCAGTGGTGTCAGTGTGGTGGTGGGTCTGCACCTGTGGAAATCCACCACCACCTCCTTATATACATAAGTACTTGAGATGTTTGAGATTACTAAAAGTGACTTTACAAGGAGTGTTATTATCAATAATAACTTGCATACCTGTAAAAGGGATGTAATATTGCTGTAAGTTTGAAGAAAAGTAAATAAATCCTTGCAGCAGCAGAAGGCTAACAGTCAGTAAGAGAAACACCCATGTTTAGTTGTTTGTAGCCATTTAAAATAACAAACTAAAAATGTTCATACCTCTGAGATTCATTTCTATATCATCTTAAGTCCGTGCAATTTAATCAGCTGATCCGGTTACTTCTGGATCAGAATCTCAATCAGCTTTATTGACCAAGACTGTGTGCACAAACAAGGAATTTTACTTGATAAACTGAGCAACTTCTGTCAGCATAACTTTAGTAAACTAATCCTGTATACAATGAATATGAATATTTTGAGTTTCAGTTGTTTTGGATTTGAAATGTCAAAAATAGTCCCGTACAAAAAGAGCAATAGCTGAATAACCAGCGCTCGCGGTAGCCATTAGGAGTAAAACACTGGCTAGATGAAAACCTAAGGCTCTGCAGTCAGTCCTGCTTTACTTCACATATAAAAAAAGCTAAGATCCATCCCTCAATTTGGTTGTTTTTGCAATGCCACATTTCTCTTCAGTTCTTCTTCTATTGATGACAGCTAATGGCTAAAACTCACATGTGGAATTAAACGCTGTTTTCTCTGTTCAGATTTGGAACATGCCACTGTGGCTTGTGGGTTGGTAAAGTTTACCCACCACTTCATAAATTTCTCTGCATTTAACCAGTTCTTGGTACTATCCTACAGTTTTGTGAAGATAAATTAGTTAAACACAAATCGAGGAAGCTAATATGCTCATCACAAACATACTAACATATTTCTCCGTTCTTTTTTGTGTCCATAAAGACAGACATAGAGTTAGCCTGTCTGTTGTCACTGTCTCAGAGTTAGTCAGAGATGTCTCATGCTGTTGCTGTTTATATACTGACTCATTCTCTGCCAACCTGTGATTCTGACCTGATAACAACAGCTAGGGTTTACTGCTGGTTGACTAACTCTTTCAGCCACTTCAAGCTGTTTATCACTGTGTGCATTTTCAGCTTTTTGGAGGCAGAAAAGAGTGCTTACTCACTTTAGTTTAATACAAAGTTCAGAATGCAAATTAATTTTAGACCCAACCTAACACAGCTCAGAATGCACAGTACCTGAACCAACCCTGAAAAGTTTAAATGCTGTAGCCAGCCTTACCCTATGTCTGTTGACAGAAAGTCAATGAGGAAAAGGCCAACTCAAAAAATACTGTTTTTATCTTGTTTTATGAAAAAATAATGAACATATCCTTTTCAGTCTGAGCAGAGGAAGATGAGCCATTAGTGATGTGGCATTATTACCTTTAAGGAGCTACAAACATGCTGAGTATCTCACAAGTCAATTAAGTATTTTAGTTCCCTTTTTGAAGAACTGAATATATTACTTCTTGATATACAGATGAATGGTCTCTGGGAAACTGGCAGAAACATTTTACCTCCTTCAAGGCCAGTCTAATTTTTAATAAACATCCCTGTTGGGCAGATGTATCCTTGTTGGGTTGTACTGGCTAAAACGTGCTTTTTACAGAAACAGATGTTGAAAAAAATTGAATAGATAAAATTGTGTATTCAGCTCAAGAGCCTGTTAGTTTTTGCTATCAGGAAAAATATTCTTCTTACAAGTATGAACACCTCCCATTGATTGACCTGTGATGGCCTAGTTTGACTGTTAAATTATATGGTGGATGGGTTATGTAGAACAGAATTGTGTACAAAAATCTGGACTGGAAGACAGCAATGGATGTACTGGTAGTATATTGCCAATTATTCTAATTTCTTTTTAGCTTACTCAAGTCTAATCTGGACATCTGGAACTTTCTGATAACAGAAGCCATTTTTTTTGCTTTTTACCTCTCTAAATAACATTCGTCTTGACCTGCAAAATGTCCTTCTTCCTTGAAATACTGCTTCCAAATGAATTGAATACAGAGCTGTACAGATATTTTTTTTTTTATGATTTTTTTTTTTTTTTTTTTTTTTTTTTTTTTTTTTTGCTGAAAGTGGATGAAATGCATTAGGAAATCATTCTTTTATAACACGGACATATATTTCTGTCATTGTTAAAATCATTGTTATGTCAAGATTTTAACAAAAAAAAAAAAAAATCTATGAATCTTATTTACTGAGCAGAACCGCTCATTCTGTTTTCCCCTTAGAGAAAAACAGAAATCTCCCCCCTTAGAAATTTTTTGACTAAGGGGACTTTAGAAAAAGTCCTCTTGGCAAAAGGGATTTGTACATAATATTACCAGCAGGGGACTTACTAATTGTGGCACTGGTAATTTAATTAAAACAATAATTTTTCAAGATTGGATTTGTTTTTTACCTCCTGCTGAAAAAATACAGTTAGACTAAAGGTAACATCTTTCACTGAGATTGTGCTACGGCAACAAAAATGAATTTATCATCAGGGTTTTTACACATTTTAAGGGGATGTGCCAGTATATGTGGAGATTGCTGTGTGAGTGAGATGATTTACAGTTGTGTGATAAATATGCACATATATAAGAGGAGAATGTTTTTTTTTGTTGTTTTTTGTTTTTTTAGAAGGATGCGTCATTATTCGAGGAGAATATATGTTTGGGTGAGATAAAAATTCATCTATGTGTGACAAGAATATTTGTATTTACATACAAATATGAGTGGCAGAATGAACTAAGGCTTAAATGGGCCCCTCATAGAAATGTCTGCTACAAATTATGTGTTACAAACACACACACATGTATTGTTATAATTTTGTTGTAAAAGCTCTATGGACGTATTACCTAAAATTGAAAAATATAATTTTCTATTGTTATTGAAATGTAAACATTTATTCTCAGAGTTCTTGTTTACAATTAAAGTTCTGGAGAGCAGCATGTGGCTCCAGAGTTACAATGTTGCAGACCCCTGCTCTAGTCTATATCATTTCAGAATAGCAAAATATGGATCCTACATCTGTTTTTAGCATCACCTCTGTGAAACACTAGTGCTTGCTATGAATGCTAAGAAAGCCTATCCAGAAGATACAAGCAATGTGTTATTTAAAGACCAATAGATTCACTACTAAAACTCATTTAAACAAATTTTACTTGAGCATGTTAAGCAAACATTTTACCTTATAAAGCTACTTTTGTCATCTTTGTCAGTATATATTTGCAATGAGTAAATCTGTTTTTGGTAGATATCACAGGTATTTTAACATTCTTTGTAATTTGTGATTAATAATTGTACTAATTATGCTAGTAATAATTTTGTGCATCAGTTATGATATAGTCTATCAACAACAAGGAGTGTGTTCAGAACAAATTATTGCAAAAAGGCTTCTTTAAGAAGCAGATGTACAAAGATGTGCATAGACTACACTGTAAAAAGAATAACTGCTATTTTGGCATGAAAAACTGAGAAAATTTGACATATTAGGGACAGTAATCTAAGTCAGTTTGGAAAACCAAGGCAGTTGTATACTTTGTCATTTAGTGAATTGTTAGTACTTGTATCTCTAAGTTGTAGGTCATTGTGATGTGTGAAAATTCTGCTAACTTTTGTGCTTTTGTTGTAAAGCGCTGAAAAACCAACTTTTTTAGTTGGATTATGAGTCAAAAGTTGGGTGTTTTAATCAGACAAGGAGACCACAGAGGTAAGTTTAGCACTTATTTAATTAGATTTTAAATTATTTTAAAATCTCTTGTAAACACAAATCTTTTCATATTAGTCTAAAGAAATAAAAGAAATCAACAACAGACTATGAGCTTTGTCAAAGCAATACTGCCAATACAATGGATGTTTACACAATTAACTTTTTCTCCAAAGACGTTTTTATTTTGGCTGCTAAATACTCCCAAGGGTTGGTTCATATTATACTATGAATGATACTGGGAAGAAGTAGAAGAAGTAGATGCACATACAAACTGCTTGTTAAATGTAGCTCTGGATTTATTAAAATCATTAATTTCCTCAAATAGTAGATTTTGTTTCATATATGATAATCATCACTTAATTTTGCATGAACTTTACATGAACTGAAGTAAGAAGAGGAATATTATCAGAAATGTTTTTTAAATGTAGCTTTTTCATTGTGTTTTTGTGATGAAAGTTATCATCAAATCATCAAATTTAGCTGTGTAAAAGCATTGAACATGGTAATTAACAATGATTCTTGTTAAATAGCCATGTAACTCATGAAGTCCCCATGGTTAGCAAGTTACATGCTTTGAATATACTGCCAAGTCCCCATGCATTTTATTTACAGATATTTTATAATCCCTGTGCAGCTCTCTTCTTCATAGACAGCTCCCTGAAGTGCCCAGTGCCTAGAATGGATCACATGACACAAACAGAAAAGGAACTGCAGCAGCCAATACAGTCTCTCCATCGCTGTGAATGTCGAGGATGAAAAACTGCCCTAAAGTGTTGGATTAACAGAATAATGTATGCAGCCTAAAACCCGTTTTACAAGTTTTGCTCATATATTTTTTTAACGTGTGGCACATAGCAGCCACTCAGGCTGCTAAGGATGCGGCTCACATAACATTAGAAAAGAACAGGTCTCATAAGCTGAGTTTCGTCAGGGAACAAACTAACGGAAACAAAAGTCATTTATAAATGCAAGACTTGATCAACAATGAACTGTTGAGTGCAGATTTTTCAGAAATTAAATACAGTGTTTTGGGACAATAGCCATCTTGTTAATGAAGCAGTATTATTAACTTTTCCATTCCACAGCTCACATTTTATCACAGCAACAAAACATCCCCTCTGTAAAAGATTTATTTTGTCATCTGTGTAAGACAAAGGGCGAAGTTGACTTGAGGCAGTCATTTATTAAAAAAGAAAAGAAAAGAAAAAAACAGAAAGGGGACAAAAGATTTTGATATTAGTCATGTGGGTTTAAGTTTGTTGTAATGGCAGGTTATCAAATTTCTATTTGATAACTTGCCGTCACAGTTATAATCACTTTCCTGTTAAGGTAATCATAGTAAGTTCTGGAGATGTCATGATGATGCTGATAAAACATCTTGTATATCAGTATTTAAAAAAACAGGAAATCTCCCGATTGTGCTTTTCCAAATCTGATTAGATCACTTTCACCTCTCCACACATAGCAACCTACCTGAATTAACCTTTATATATGGTATGATTACTCCAGGAGCAAGGCTATTTTTCTTAATTCACTGAACCTAAAGAGTTATAGTTGCAGAAATTCTGCACATAAGCCTTTTCTTAATGGTATTAGTTTTATGCAATGACCTCTATAGAATCTATTTTTTTCCCTCTCAAACAAATGCATCGGTGATATTCCCTTGATTTAATTGTGAAAAAAGGGCAGAGCTAAATTGATTTACAAAATGTAATTTTACCAGTCTGGAGCAGCACCTCTGTAATGTGAGCCACATCACAATGATTACCACCACTTCAGAATAAATAGCCCTCTTCAAACAGATGTTTGGCTACCTACAGCAAATCTGTTCAGCAGTAAATTTGCTTTTGATAATACCATAAGTAAATCCAGGCCTGGATGTAATCTCTCACCCCGCACATATATTAAGTCTTCATTTAGCTCCCGCATTAACTAATTAGGCAAAAACAGAAATGTAACCTTTGGAGTATATCAGGGAAACAATATAGTCCACCTGCAAAGTGTGTTTCTGGGAATCTGCCACAGACAGACTCTTAGACCTTGAGAATAACAGGATTAGACTGGGATACAGTTACTGTATGGATCATTGTACAGTAATAAAATGTCACAGGGCAAATCATCCTGGCCCATGAATACCAGGGTATCATTTTACAGAAGTAAAGTCAGAGGCTGGGAGAAAGAATATTTTTACTTCAAACTAGATAATTGCTGGACTTTCCAAACTCATTAACACTCATCAGACCTTTACTTATTACATTCACAAATTTAAATGTATTTTATTTGGATTTTTTTTTTTTTTTTTTTTTTTTTTTTTATAATAGATCAACCAAAATACTGAATAACTGTGAAGGTGAAGAAAAATGACACATGGGTGACAGAAAGTCAAGCTAAGTCCCAGTTACAAACACCCACAAGACATGTAGGGGACACAGAAATTAATTGAAAGAAGGTGCTCCAGTCTGATGAGACTAAAATAAATTGTAAATTATGCTACAAAAAGAATTCAATGTATGGGGAAATCTAAGATAAATGAAGCTTCATATAGGATAATCCTGGAAGAAACCAGTTAAGGGCCATACATACTCATCAAGAGCAAAAATGTTTGTTCTCTCTCTCAGGGCTGTGAAAACAACAGTGACTCAGAAAATGACCTGGTTTAGGACTTCTTGAAGTTTGTTCTTGGCACATCATCTGAGCATAACGTTTTTCTCCATTCAAAGAGAGCATAATTACTAAAGTTGTGCATTTGAGTTTTTGCAAAGTATGAAATGTCCTGGCCAGAAAGAACTATGTTCTTGTTGCCTTAAGTAAAAGAACAATTTTGTCTTTTCTTACAGAGTATGTAAAGGCTGAAATATCGAGACCATCAAGGTTCAGCTTCCAGCAGGACAATGAACCTAAACATATAGTCAGAGTTACATTGGAATAGTCCAGATCAAAGCTTATTTATGTGTCAGACCCAAATCCAAATGAAAATCTGGGGCAAGACTTTAAAACTCCTTCTCACAGATGCTCTCCATGTAATTTGACTGAGTTTGAGCTGTGTTGTAATGAAAAATGGGGAAAAAATTCATCCTCTAAAACAACCAAAGAGGCACACATAGTTATTTACAAATACAAATATGAAACGGGTGGTGTGCATATATTTGTATGTATGTATATATGTATATTGTTTTGGTCTATAACATAAGAGCTAAAAAAAAAAACCCCACAATGTTGAAACATTCAAGGGATATGAATACTTTTGCATTGATAAAAACAGCTTGATGGAAAACATCACATCTCAGCTGAAGCTAAGACAAATTCAATGCAGCATGCTGTGATTCTAATATCTAATACTGAGGTCCACTGTATTCCTCAGTCTCACCAGTGGGCTCTAACCAGCTCTGCTACATCCCCAGGGACGCAGATTATGCCTGACTCCCAATCTGCATCTGAATATTTCTTTGTTGACACCAAGGCTGTTGCATGGTTCGTGTCTGCAGTAAAATGGCAGTCATAGAGTTTCCTGTGCCATATATGTGTTAATCAGTCACCATTATCATTCATTTCCTATTAATGCAGTGTGATGTTTGCTCTTCTCTTTTTTATCGCTCATGTATTTTTACCTTCACTGCAGCGCAGAGGGAATTTCTCTCTGTCTATTTTCTCTTTCTATTCTGAACATATCTCTGGCTTCTTCAAAGTCTTTCAAGGATAACACATCAACAAGACAAAGACAGGTTGCTCATGATCTTTAAACTCTAAAGTTCCAAAAAAATTCTTCTTTACTGAGTTCTCATCCATGCTGGTCACTTTTCAGAAAGTCACAGACAGAGTGTGTGTCTGTGCTGGCAGAAATTGGGATTTCAGTGGACCCAATGGAGTTCTTACTCAAAATCCCAAAGCCTCAGATCACGCATTACTTCCAAAATCCATGGAGTGCAGTATGACTCCCAACCAAGATGATTCGACTGCTGGCTTATTCACTGTTAACTTTTGAAAACATGGAAAAAACAAACACATAAAGCCCCGCAGTGTTAAAACTTAGGAAACCCATCTGCTTTTATACTCTTCAAAGACTCATCAAGCCTGTGTATTCACTTTTATACACGCCCCCAGTTTGGCCTCTGTCCTATTTGGTGTTTTGGCTTATTCAGTGCTGTAGGCTGTAATGGTGGCAGCACAGTGAGATTTACAGGAGATGGTCTTAAATTGTCCAGTAATGAGGCAAGAAATTACTCCCTCACATCCAATTTGTCTTATCTTCAAGCTTATTTTTCATCTGCTTGAGCACAAAAGGTGTTTGAAGAAAGTAGTGTGCAATCCAAGACCAGCAGTAGAGACACACGTATATGTATTTTTGTTGTTGCCTTGTGCCAATAAAGGTTTGAACAGGAAAAAATGAGGTTTTAAAAGACAAAGCTAAAACAAGCAGTATATATTCAGTTTGTCTTAATGTGTATTCAAAATAAGCACAATTTTCCCTGACAATGATTTATGAGTTAACACCATCTCCAAAGTACCCCCTCTCTTTTTTAGGTTCCTCTTTTTTCTGAGCTTTGGAAAATGATTCACAGCAGAATTCCCATCAACTAGCTGTATACAGTGCTTCTCAGACGTTTCACTAATACATGAAGTTAGTGAAACGTCTGACGTCTGCTTTTTCTTTTCCTCTTGCAGAGTGGACTGAGGATACAACAAATTTAAATTTAATGTTGCTTTTCTGTAATCTACCTTATGCCCGAACTACACATTGAGGCTGAAACTTAAACATACTCCCCTAGCAATGAATGTACCTCAGATTTCCTCAGGATTAAAATATACATAAATGCTTAAATAGACACAGAACTCCACACCATTTGATTAAAAGTTCCTTGGAAAGTTGCGGGAAATCGTTTCACTCTTTGTAGCCATCAAAAAGCTCAGACCTTACTTAAATAGGTAGGTTTCCCAGCAGAGATCAGGATTTCTCAGTATAGTTCTTTTTTTTTTAACAGGGTTGAGCTAAGATATGTGCTTGAACCTTAATGTTACCCTTCTCAATCTACTCCAAAATCAGTTTTGATGTGAGTTTAAGATAGTTAATTTGTGTTTCAACCTTCTCACTCTTGATTTCATGGGGAATTCAAAGAAATTAAAGGTAGCTTTCCTTCTTCATTATTTCACCCACTATGTGCAAAGCACCACTACCACTGACAGTGAAACACACCCTCAGCATGATGCTACCACTGCCAACCTGGACAATAAGTACAGTGTTTTAAGTTTGAAAGCCTCACCTTCACTGCTGCAGACATTTTTTCCTGTTGTTTTGGGTAACTCGCTCAGTCTTCTCAAGAAGGCATTTATCTTGTCCTTGCGGGAATGTCAGTGGAGCTTGATGGACTCCTACAATCTCTGTTGATGTTAAACACACTTCACTGAAAACCTTGAAACTGGTGTTTTATCTTCCAGCTTCACATAAGTTTGAGTCTTTATGATTCCTGTGTTGTTCCTGAAGATTACATCCAATTTTATTTCATCTGAGGGTAAAGATTTGGGTCAGATTTTTGAAACTTTACCCTTTTTCATAAAACACTTCAAGGTGGGATTAAGGAGCTTTGTTGCTGTCCTAATGTATTTTGCGACCAATGTGGCATTGGGTTTTTGACATCAGGTTGACCCTGTTATGCCCCTTACTCGTCCAAGCGAGGTAGTCACATCCCCGTATCAGCTGACTTGTACCAAATCAAGCTGGCTTTACGGGTCGAAGGAGTAATGCAGTGATGACGTAGGGTTTTGCGAACAGCCAGCAGCAGGTTTTAGTACAAACAAGACCACAAAATGTGTGTGATTTCTTTGCAACTTGCTAAGCGACATTGGCCTACATGTTAGTCATAGTGCATGTATGTTTCTGAGCCTGTGTGAATAGTCTGACCTTGTATCAATAAGACAAAATTAAATTAAATCCATTAAATCCATTTGTTTTATCATCATCCCATGACTTAGAAAAGAACAGTTAAAAAACACAATTAAAAGTCAAAACTCAATATAGCATTCATATCCACGGTCACAGTCGCGGTGAACTACTGACTGATCCTGTTAAGTTTAAGGAGTATGCTTTCCTCACTGTCAAAACATTTTTTTTGTTCTTTATCTTAAAAATTAATAACAAGCTAAGTGATTAAGCTGTTGTTGTTCCTGCTAATATAGCCTCTTGCTGTTAGATTCAGCCAAGAGTCAGAGCAAGTCTGCCATATTCACTTCTCTCTAACCTCTGCTATCAGTAATCTTCTGCTAACGTTTGCTGTTCTGTGCAGAAGTTTATTGTCTTAACAATTTCTAATGGAAGCCCGAGGGCTTGAACTGCCAGTAGAAATTGCAATTTAACAGCAGACTACACTAGCATGGTTATAAATAAATGAAATAGCGGTACATTGCATTTCTGTGGCAATCAACTGTGTGACAGGCAAAACCTGAAGTTGTATTAAAGAGGAAAAAACTGCATTCATCTTCCATCCATTGTTTATACCAGCTTATCCTTGCAGGGTCAATTAGAATGAAACTACAGAATGCATTAACATAAATTTGTTTTATAATGCAGTAGCATCACAGTGCAAATTTTACAAAAATCCAATGGTTAATTACAATGCAATAAGTCACTTGAGACACAAATCCTACCTTAAGAAGTAGTAGGTTTTTTCTACACAATTATTAAAACACATAACAATTCATATAAACTAAATGTAGCTGAAGCATTTGCTTATTATTTTAAGTTGATCCAAATTGCTATAGATCTTCTTCAAAAGGGAAAAGACCAGAGAACATGCCATTCAAGTCAGCCAAATGTTTGTTGATCTTCATAAATCTGGAAAAGGCTACAAGCCTGAACTTTTGCCTACGTTTGCCTAAACCCAAGTTCATCTCACTACTGTACACAGTGAGAAAGCTGGTAGGGGAGACAAAAAAAAAAAAAAAAAAAATCTTCTAAGATCACTGTTAGAAACCTGCAGCAAAAGATAGCATTTTGGAGTCACCATGCTTCCCTAACAACCAACAATTAGATGCTATATACACGCTAATGTTCTTTGGCTTAAACTCATTAGGTGGTGTTTAGGACTTTGTGTTTATTCTGTTTTGCACTAGATTTTTGAAATATTGTGTAAGGTTTTGGATTACAATTTTGTTTTGCAATCTCTTGATTTTTTGGAAATCTGGGTCCCTATGTGCACAGCGCTCAGTTTGCTTCCTGGTTTTTCTTACACAGCTTTGAGTCATTCTTGTGTCGGGTTATGTTCTGTGTTGTGTTTGTACAGTTATCTAGTCTCTGTAGGTTAGTCTATGTTTGGCCATTTCTTCATAACATTCCCTCATTTGTCTTGGTCCTCAGGTTTCTCTGCTAGCTGTTTTTATTCAGTTATTACTGCCGCCCATTTCTTTCCCCTGTAACTCATGCTCCCCTTTACATTATTTCCCTGATTAATTTATTCATTTTAAGACCCTGCTGTAGTCAACCAAAAATGTCTCTAAGATGGTTTTCCCCATGTTTCTGTTTTTGCCACTCATGTTATAATTTTGTCTCTACTTTGGACATGATTTCTGTAAATTTCTTCTTTAAATGATTTATTATTGCATTAACTATGTCTGTGGTCTGCCTAACTACCAACATGTGTGTCCACCATTAAAACAAATAACAGCAATATGCGTAGTTTGTTTCACTCATTTTGAATTTATTCTGAAATTGTGCCTCTGTCAAATGGGATTAAGATTAAGACTTTCAACAACACATATTCCAGGTGAGTGGGACATAAAACAAAAGATGAAATTTTGAAAAAGCTCTTCTTACTCTGTTAGGTATGGTGGAGGAACTATGATCCTGCGGGCCTGCTTCTCTTTCAAATGTTATGAGTGCCTTGTTTAAGTGTAGGATATCATGAAATCTTTGAAATACTGTGAGATTTTATTTATTGGTCTCTGTCATGAAACAAAAACTGGGTTGTTAATGTTTCTATAAACAAAATAATGACCCAAAACATTTTGTCAAATAAACCCAGAACTAGTTCATCAGACAACAAAAAGATGACCTGACATCTGAGTCTGAACACCTAAGTCCTATACAGCAGAATAGAGGATAGAGGTATAGCAGAGATATGCTGTCCGATTGGCAAAAAGAGGTTGTACAAAACATTGACAGCAGTGGCTGATAACTGCAGAGGGGGAAGGAATATCAATTTCTCACCCACATGCCTAACTCTGAATCCACAGAGGCTGTCAGTTGCTTCACCACTTTTATCTGATGTTCACAGTCCCCCCCCCAAAGAATTAGAAAAGCTTTTATTCTAAATTACAAAGGAGAGTTCAAATACGGAATTGGTTTAAACTGAACTTAAGCTACCGAGCTTTATTGATCTGATACAGTCTTTTAAGTCTGTGCTGTGACATAGGCATATACCACATAAAAACATACTTGTGTCCGTCGGTCATGGCATTAGAGTTTGGGGGTGGTCAGTGACTTAAGCCTGTATAAAACAGGCCCGATTCATATTTTGTGTAAACATGTAATTCATCCATTTTTGAGTTACAAGCTCCAAGACTTGTATATTCAGAGATGGCATTTAAATATATCTCCACATCCATCTCGTTATCAATAGTTTGATTTTACCTCCTAAGTTTGTGTACAAATAAACACTGAGGGAACACTGAAATAATTCAATACACATCAGAATCTCCTCCAGTTTTGTACAACCGCTTAGCAGCTGTTATTTACTTTATTTTTGCGCTGGATTAATTAAGTCAATTGAACTAAATACATGCAGAGGCATCAGTTGTACTAAAACCTACTTTTGCATTTGGCTACAGTTTTCTTCATTTCAACCACAAAAACAGCAGAGGCAGTGAGGAGGACTTACAAAAAGATGTTATACTTTTTCACTGTTATTTTATTTACCAGAAACATATCTGCTTACCTGAGTGAATTGAATGATTCATCTTGAATAACTTTTGCATGTGAAGAACTGTAGCAATATAATTTTAAAATTAATGTACACTATTTTTAATAGAAAAAAAGGTCATTTGTAAAGATATTGGGCACACCTCACCAGAAGAGATGATACCTTCTGTGACCTCCCTGGCCTGTGTTTAAGCCAGTAGTGCTCCAGACTGCTGCCCTTCCACATATGAAGAACTGATGTAAGAACAGAGTTTTGTACAAATTTAGTCACATAGCTTCATTAATGTGCTGCAGTGTCCTTTTAGCACAGATCAGTTGACATTATTATATATTATCTTTTTTGTTTTTTTTCTTGGAAAACTCACTTGCCTTTGTAAACATCTGAGAACTGATCCTAGTCTGGCACAAAATAAGTCAAGTCTAGTAGAACAGAGTTACATTAAGAAACATATAGTCACTGGCCACTTTAACGAGTATACCAGTTCAATTGCACAACAGTGCATCAGCCAATCACATCAGTCACTCAATAAATTTAAGCATCTAGACATGGTGAACAAGACTTATTAAGCTTTAAACCAAGCATCAGAATGGGTCAAATTTAAATAATTTCCTCATAGCATCCTGTCAGCTTTGCATTGACTCACCAAAACTGGACTATAAGGTTGCAAAAACATAGCCTGAAGTGATGATTTAGTTACAAAGGTATTTGTCATTCGAGGGTCATTCGAGGTAAACAACATGACAGCAAGGATCCATCCTGCCTTGTACCAATAGTTTAGGCTGGCAAAGGCAGCATAATGTTTTGGGATATTTTCTTCATAAGCATTGGGCACCTTGAGTCACACCCTACCTGAGTATTGTTGCTGATCAGCTCCATCTCTTTATGATCACAGAGTATCCACCTTCTGATGGCTAATTCCAGCAGGATACTGCACCATGTCACAAATAATCTTAAACTGGTTTCTTGAATATGACAATGAGTTCACTCTACTCCAGTGGGCTCCAATCACCATGTGTCAATCCAACTGGGCAGTTTTGGGATGTATATTATAGTAGTGCAACTGACAAAGCTTCAGACACTGTGATGCTATGTTTATATATATATGGAAAATATCTGAGGAATATTTCAAACACCTTATTAAATTTAGATTGAAAATAATAAGGAAGTTCTGAATACAAAATGGGGTCCAACCCAGTACTAGCAAAATGTACAATATAAAGATGCCGGTTAGTCCAAGTGAAATGACTTAACATGTGGTTAGAAACAGATTTTATAAGATAACACTTTAGTCATGTGTTAAATAGGAATCTATTTTGATGTTTTTTTATTATTGCCATGGAGACCACACTAAAAGAATCCAGCTGTATGCAATGCAGTCTCAGTGCTTCCTTACTGCCTCTTGGGTACATTCACACATCTGTACTGAGTGCTGCCTACACATGTTAATGTCAGGTTTGAACAAGGCCATGAGGTCACATCCAGGCAGCAGCCTGTTAAGAGTCTTGCATGCTCTGTCTCATATTCTCAGCCAGTTTCATCTGGCTCCAGGGTGTGGTACGTTTTACATTTAGCCTCTTTCAAACTAAAACAATATGAGGGTCAAGTTTATGCATGAAGACAGCTCATTCAAATAGAAATTTCTGCTCCTCCAATGCTTCTTGAGCTGCTAAAAAATAATCTCCACAGAGGTAAGGTGAAATGACTGGTTGCAGTAATAACAAGATTATAAAACTTTTATTAATCCCCTCTGAAGATGAATTTATAAAGAAAATTCCACACATATCTCAGGTTTACATCATTTTTAACGCAAAATTATGGCACTATTATTTTCTATAATTTTCACCAGAAAAAAAAATATTCATGTGGCTGTGGCCATGATTTTATTTATACAAATGAAGAGGAAGTATGCATCATTAACAGACCCACTTGGGAAAAAAAAAAAAAAAAAAAAAAAAAAAAAAAAAAAAAAAAAAAAAAAAAAAAAAAAAAAAAAAAAAAAAAAAAAAAATCACAATTACACTATATCAACATTCCCCAAAACAAAATTAGCCAAGCCAAAGAGATTTGTTTAAGCCAGTAATTTTGGGTGCAAGGTAAATTTTACATTCCACTGACATATTGTCTGACACCAGTACAAAACTCTGCTGGACAGAACAGTCAAGGAAGCACAAACGGTTTCCCCTTTGGAAGCAACACAGTGATAAACAACTGATAGACGATAATAAACCCAGGGGTAGCATCCAGGTATGACAAACAGATTTATGCAGTGCTGAACCCCACTGTGCAGCAGCCATCAATTTTGTATCCTTCTCAGTACACAGGTTTGTGTCTTTACCCGCTGTCTCCCCAAGCCTGTCGTTACTTTTATCCCTCCTCCCTGCTAAGTGCTAATACATTTACATTTTTAGTGCTGCTCAGTAATAAAAGAGGTGGAATGAGTGGAGGCCTTTCTCCAGTCGCTAAAACAAACATCAGTGAACTTCTATCACTGATGAGCCACCCCGCCCTCCCAGGCTCTCCTCCCCCCACCTGTCCACCCATCCACACAGCTTGGCCGCCGCCCCACAGTGTAGGTCAACAGTGTTGCGGCTGGAGTCTCCTCAAGCGCACTCACAGTTCTTGGCCTCATCTTCTAGGTCACTCATAAGAGTCTTCCTCCAGCAGGAGGCTCCACGTTATTAGTTTGTCCACTCAGTCAGAAAGTTGGTGGGGAGGAAACTGTTTATAAACCAAAAGTCAGCAACCGAGGTCACGAGGTGAAACACACGGATAGAACATTGGAAAAGAGCAGCTGAGGTCATTTTCTAAGGGATCTGAGGGTGTACATGCTAAACTTTGGGTGATTTGATTTTTTTTTTTAAATTACATAACAGTACAAACAGACTCAACCAATAATTCACATCGATGTTTAAAGTGAAAAACAGAAATCTGAAAACAGCTATCAATGAGATGTTTTTTTCACCTGCTCAGATAAAACAAAGACAACAATCTCCAGTGAGAGCTGAAATTCATTAATTATGACAAACATGAGGTACAAATTACAAAAAAAATAGTTTAAGCAGAGACAAATCATATCATAAAGGGCAATATAAATAAAGATACCTGTGCAGAATTTCATTATGAAACAAATCACTGAAAAAAAATAGCTAAGCATTATCCAAACACAGCCGGTCGGTAATGATAATGGTAAATAATCTACACACGTGCTGCCGCACTACCTTACTGATCTCAGGTAAATGATCTCAAGAGGTAAAACCAAAGCTGACCAGCCCTCTTACCATCGTAACCCTGCCATCTACTAAATAAGGAAATAGCAAGCCTACTTTAAGACAAGTGGTTATTGGGTTGTTTAAAATAGAACAATTCACAGCTTTACAAAGCCCTTTGCTTGGGTAGCTGGTAGGGCACATCAATATAGTTGAGGCATTTGGAACAATGAGTCAATAAGACTACATACTGTGTGTGACTGGTGAGCAGGAAAAAGAGTAGCAAAAATGTCTGTTTTTCATCATTAATGAATCCATTTTGAGCTGACTTCTGCGGCTCCCATGTGTGAAAAAGAAACTCCACCTTCGCCCACACTAAGTTTGACCTTTCCACAAAAGATACATTCTTACATGTCACAGGGAAAGAGCAAAAAAAAAAAAAAAAAAAAAAAAAAAAGGAATCATACACAGGCCATTACTAAGATGGTGAAGAAACACTCAGCTGTGCATTTACACCTGGGGCACTGGCTGCTGCTTCCTGCAGTGAATTGTTCCCACACAGTTCAGTTAATCGTATTCAGTCCTTTCAGTAATGAACAGTAGGTCATTTGGAATGGGAGACCAGAAGAAGAAGGCACAGAGGGGTGCTTCAGAAGTGTCCATGCCAAGGGAAATTGTGCATCTATACAGTTTTACCAATTACACTATGAACAGCATCTGGTACAATACATCATGTGTAGCAGTAGTCTATATCTGGGATTCCTCCTTCTCTATAGCCACGGTTGGTGCCATGCCCGGCATTAGAAACATGGTTGGACCCTTTGTATAAGCCAGTGCCATTGGAGGGGAATATGGTGTGAATGATGTAATCCTCTCGTAAGGGTTTTGGCTGCATTGGCGAGCAAGCTGGCATTGGTGTCATCTGGAAACCTGGGCCACGAATCTCCAGGATAGTATTATCCTTCTTGGTGCCAGATTCAATGTAATCATCATAAGTTTTGCTTTTTCTTGAGCTACTACGGGTATAGTGGTCACGGGAACATAAATGCCCAGTCCTATGTCCATACCAACAGAAAACACCAAAAATTAGAGCCAAAGATACAGTGGCAGTAGCTCCACCAATAATCCCTGCTAGGGGCAGTGATGTAATCTGCTGTGAATCCTCATCGTCTTCGTCTTCCAAGGAACTAAGGTCTGACGTTTCTGCTTTTGCACAAACTAAAGGTTCATTAGAGTCAGCGTCTCCAGAAATTGTGGCTTGGCTTTCTGAAGTAACAGGCAATGGCACCATGCAAATGATATAGCTAGAGCGTGGTTGCAGGGAGGTAAGCAGATACTCTTGCCGATCACCCCGCACAAGTGTCTCTGTGATTGATTCCATGGCATTACCAGTACCTTGTCGGAGCCAGCTTAACCTAAAAGAGGAGCTCGGCTGAGCTGCACTCCAGGTAACACGAATACTGTTGTGAGACAGAGGTTTTACATTTAGTGCCAAGCTCTTCCCCACACCACTGCTGCTAAGCGTGTAGTCTAAGCCAGAGTCAGGAAACCCAAAGCCAGGCCTCTTTGACCGCAGGGTGAAAAGGGAACCCTGTGGAGGTGCATTGGTTGTAGAGCTCTCAACTCCACCAACAGCCCCTTTGTCTTTTGTCCCTGTCAGTCTCACTACTTCGCATTCCTCCATTTCACTACCCAGGTCAATCAAAGCTATGTCTCGCACCCTGTCTGGCCCATGGCAAGTGAGACCCCTGACAGTGATGGTGTTACCACGGGCACGCAACCAGTCATAAAGCCATCGCAGGTTGCAGCTACAGTGCCATGGATTCCCACGCACCAGCAGCTGACCAAGACTGTCAAGGTCTTTGAACAGTCCCCTTGGTAAAGTAGTTAGGTTATTTCCTGATAAGTCCAACCTCTGCAACCTGTGCATGCCATCCAAGGAACCACGTGGCATGTGAGTCAGGACATTATCTTGTAGAGATAGTCGCTGTAAATGAGCACTGGGCAGATTGACGGGTGGGGTTTGGAGGGAATTGCGCACAAGGGACAGTTCTGTCAAGTTAGAGAGGCGGGAGAACGTGTCATCTGCAATACGTTGGTTTGCCAAAAGGTTCCCATCCAAAACAAGACACCTTAATGAGTTGAGGCCTCGGAAAGCATGGGTTGGGATAGTAGAGATCCGGTTATCATCCAGACGTAGTTCTTCCAAAGAAGCTGGCAGTCCTGAGGGAATACTAGACAGATGGTTGCGTGAAAGAAAAAGCAAGCGTAGCCGTGGGTTGTCAGCAAAGGCCTGATCTTCAATGGATACAGTGGAGATGGAGTTGTCGTCCAAATGGAGTTTTTCTAACAAGGGCATTCGAGCCAGTGTGGTGCGAGGAATGGTGCGTATATTGTTGTCCTGCAAATGCAGCTCTCGCACAGATGGCGGAAGGTGCATGGGAAATTCATCCAGCTCATTATCATAGAGGTAGACGACGCGTACAGACAGATGACGCTCCAAGGATGTGGGGAGGCCTGGGTTGTTTATGTGGTTGTTCTGAAGGTAAAGGACAGATGCAGAAGGAGGAAGTGATGGGATGGAGCTCAGCCCACGATCATTACAATAGATAAAGTCCTCATCGCACCTGCATACAGATGGGCATGTCATGTCTATGTCCCCAAAGTATCCTTGTATAGTAGCTGCAGCAAACTGAAACATGCCAGGATGTATAGCCAGGCAATGGAACAGCACAAAGAGTTTGGCACCAAGTTTGGTCATGCAAGCAGGTGCCATTATTAGGAACATGAAGACTATCTTTCCCCCCCACCCCAAGTATGGTGTTACTTCCTAATATGCTGCACTGAGCAGGAATCCTGCGACCTCCACCCTGAGAGACAGAGAAAAAAAGGAAGCAGTTAACATTGATGCAGAAGTAAATTAGATGATTGATGACATGAAAACTGAGATAATTTCAATCAAGCTTGATGACCTTAAAATATTGAACAGCATATTTTATTGTAGTTTTGCCACCCCCTTTAATAGAAAAAAAAAACAAGATTACAACAAAGGAACATATGCTTGTTATTGTTTCTGAACAGAAGCATGTTGCACCAAGAAGCAAGACTGGGCTTTTCTTTTCACCAGTTAATAATCATATCATCAGGGGGTTGCGCACACATGGGTGGACCTGCAAGGATTCTTAGTCTCTCGACACATTCTGCCATCAATTCAAGGCCAAAAAACAAATGCAGTCAAATATTGTGCCAATTTAAGGACTAATCCAAACCTACTCATAGAATAGCTATGAAAGATAAATTCACAGTTCTCAACCTTATAACAATCCGTCTTAAGAAAATCCACAAATAATAAGTCTTAAAATAACTATAAATGATTTAAGAGATCTTATGAGGCTCTGTAGAAACTATGTATGACTGTGAAAGCTAAACAATGATGGTCATGAGGAAATCAGGATGGCAAATGTAATAAGAGTTATGCAAAGATATTATCACCAGCCAAATCAGGAGGTATTGGTACCTCATTAACAGGGTGTAGTCATCCTGAATGTGCAGGAGGAATTTACATAAGCTGTACTGAGACCCCGATTGGTGTGCTGATTTGCTGTTGTTACTGATTAAATGAGCGATATCATAACAGTAAAGCGTGGAATTGATTACAGGGATTTGGAAACTAATAAATTGAAACACTATCAGTGACAACTTGAGCTCATCATGGTGTTCAATAACCAGCATCTTGAGTTTGCGCTGTTCAGGCCCACACAGCAGCCAACATACCCCGGCACAAGTATTGATTTTCCCACAAATCCGAGGTGATCTGCCAGAGTGAATCGCTTCTTATAGAGATTACAGGATTCCCTGGAGTGGAAGTCAAACAGGTCGATAATTAACCAAATGAATGACAAACTCTGCTGGGAGTCAAATTTGGTAAATGCACATCTGCAAACTTTGCCCAGAATGTGCTTCTTCAAATACTGTCAGAGTCACCTCAGATTGCTTTTGGAGATTTTTTCGAGTAATGAATCAGTAATAAAATAAACATAATCAAACACTCCAAAAGCTGCAGCACCGATGCAGATTAGGGATCATTTAAAGGAAAACTAAGTACTGCATGTCATTTGTCAATTTTAATATTTGTGGAGGATTACATTTAATCTTCATTGAGATTGGGGCTGTTAGTTTCGGGGCATGTTAATGTACCAGTGTAACTAAAAGGGATTTGAGGGTCTCATTATCAAATACATCTGAGCAAACTTTTGCCAGGTAGTTGGAGCAATTTGATACTATAACAACAATCCATCCATTTTCTATAACCACTTATCCTTGCAGGATCATGGGGGAGCCAGTGCCTATCTCCAGAAGTCAGTGAGTGAGAGGAGGGGTAAACCTAGACAGGTTGCCGGCCCGTCACAAGGCAAGACAAAAACACACAAGACAAACAACCATGCACACACTTATACCTAAGGGTAATTTAGAGAGACCAATTATCCTAACAGTCCTGTTTTTGAACTGTAGGAGGAGGCAGAGTACCCAGACACATGCACAGAGAGAACATAAAAAAATCCATGCAGAAAACCCTAGGTTGGGACTGGAAACTAGAACTTTCTAGCTGCAAGACAACAGTGTTAACAGCACCCACTGTGCAGCAGTAACAATAATGTGTCAAGAAAAAAAGAATTAATCTTGAGTTGAAAGTAGGCATGGACAGACTCCCTATGTCAAGTTCGTAGCTTGAACCAATCTTTAATTTTGACCTTCAGCCTTAGTAACCCTCTGTTCTGGTGCATTTTAGGTGGTCAACTGGATTTTATTATTCCTTTCAGTTTATCTTTGGGTTCAGCAAAATGAATATTCTTATTCAAAACAGTTTCTCAGATTACTGCATGTTTTCATAATATTTAGAACCTGCATGGAACTCTTATATGAGACAAAACTTGAAATTGTGAAGGTCACTTGTTTAATTTCATTTTAATTAAAATAATTCAGAATTAATCAGAGGAAGATTTAACCCTGAGAATTATTACATTCATAAAAATACATTTCATGCCCAAAACAGTACTTAACAGTTAGTTTGAATTAAAGTGAAAAATCGGTAAATATCACACATCTGTGAAGCTCTCCAACATCACAGAGAAAAAAAAACGGCATCACAAGTTGTTTCATCTCAAAAATTATTGATGTTTATAGTATAGAAACACTGCTTTAGAACAGTTGGTAAGTTAAGAGCGACATGTCTGTAAAGCAGCCGTCTGCAGGCTAGCAGATAAACAAACTATTGAACCAGCTAATATCAGTTTGGCCAAAGGGGATAATATTCTGTCCAATAAGCATTTAAAAACTACTGCTCAATGTAAATATGTATCAAAATAACAATAGATTACTGTTAGAGGAAACACTAATATTACTGCGATAATATATTTTTAGAGGTAGGAATATTATATGTTGCTTTTCTGTTTTAAATAAAATCAGTTAGACTATGTTAGCCATCTTTTTATACATCTATTTTTACCCAAAATATTATACAATGAGAATCTCACACTGTCCCCTGCATTATTAAAGCTATTTTTATTATGTATCACAAATAAAAAAAAAAAAAAAAAAGCTACAATAATGTGGAAGTGAGTATTTTCTAGATCTTTTTGTTCAATCACTTGTCTTCAGCAGAAAAAGGTAGCTTTTCAACAATGCATTTGTTTTTCCTCTAAAATGACAGCTGTCACCACTTGTTAGGACATTTTTTGGTGTCAGTTTTAGTTCACTTTTACACATCTGCATACAGTCTGATCAAGAACTTGGTCACTAACATCTGTGCTGCATCCCCCAACAAACAAAATATTCAAATTGACTTGCAACCCACTAATCCCTTTTCATGCCTACTTCTACTCCAGTCCCCTCGATGCAGCAGAGTGGAGTCAGTGCACTTTAAAGTGGAACCTGAAGAGCGAAATAAAAAATTTAAAAAGCGGAGATTGTTACTTTGCGTAGTTTGCTATTGACTCTGTTTACAAGCAGAAAGACGGATATACACAGTTTTCTGCTTTAAATGTTCATAGGGTGCATTTGTTTGTGTGTGTGCGTGTGCGTGTGTGTGGGAGCAGGAGTCAGAGTAGTGCTAAAGAATGGATGACTTTTGAATCCCAAGAGCCTCGGCAGTGAGTCTCTTGAACACTAGAGTATTTGGGTCAGCCCTTTAAAAACAAGATAGATGTGGTGTGAGATTGAAGCGGCACAGAGAGCCAGAGGGATTAAAAGAGCATATTGAGCTGTGATTCTCTGGATTAAGCAGGTGCTACATGGAATAACAGCCACACATTGTGAGATTTTCTTTTTTGAGGGTCTTGTGCTTGCTCATTTTTTCTCTAGCAAAGGAGAATGTAAAAAAAATAAATCTTTCAGCTCTTTGTGTTTGTGAATACCAAAGGAGACCTTTTTGTTTGTCTGTCCATGGACGATCAGATTGAAAGCATTAACCCACATGTGGACCGTGTGTGGATCTATGGCGGGGAGTAAAGTCGGGATATGGGGTAATGTGTGAGCTAGACAGCCAGTCACCTCAGGCCGAGTACAGTACACCCAACTACACCCGATCCAATACTGGAACTGGATCGATTTACATAAAAAAGAGAGAGGGATGGAGAGAGTGACAGAAAGCTGCTTTTAGCTGGACCTCTAAATCCCCTCTCCTCACTAAGACCCTCAGTGGGACAGAACAAGGGAAATCTGGAAACTGGATTTTAGATGGCCAGAGGAGATGATGTATCATAAAATCCACTTCACTTATGGGAAGAGACCCCCCCCCCACCGAGATAATTGTGGTCCACATCTTATCTTCCACAACATGGCCGCACATCAGTTTTTAGATTTACACTCTTGACATGTGGAATGGATGATGCAAGACATACACTAATGGACAGAGTGATGACTGGGATGAAGGAAGAGATCACAAAGAAAAAAGAAACAAGAGGGGGGATATGGTCATTTTGGTTAATCACAGAGGTTGTAGGATTGTATTTGTGATAGATAATATTTGTTGTAATACTCTAGGATTCTTTATATTTGTGAAATGACCCTGTAATCTTCTATTATAATATGGAACAAGGATTATGAAAGGAAAATAAAAAAAGTGCAAAACAGTATTTTAACTTAATTCTACAGATGTTAAACTAAATCTTGTAAGTAAAAGAAACAACCGAAATGTAGGAACATTATTGCTCCTCACAATGTTTTGCAAAGGTATTCATACTCTTTGAATTTTTACACATTGCTTTACATCACAACCCCATATCTAATGTCTTTATTCAGATTTTACGTGATAGATCAGAGGTCTGCGGCTCCAGTCCTCGAGTGCCACTGTCATGCAGCTTTTTGATGGATCTCTGTTCCAACACACTTTAATCGAATGAATGTGTAATGACCAGGGCTTTCCCAAACTTGTTGACACAGAAAGGAGGTAATTCAGCCGTTTGATTCAGGTGTGTTGGTGCAGGGATGGATCCAAAAGTTGCAGGACAAGTGCACTCCAGGACTGCAGTTGTAGACCCCTGTGATAGATCAACACAAAGTTGCACAATACATAGTTTTTAAAGGTTCTTACAAGTTAAAAATACAAATAAAATGTGGTATGTATTTGTGCTCAGCCCCTTTTTACTCTGATTCATCTTTGGAAAATCCAGTGCACCAGGAGGTGCCTGAAGAAGTTCTCTAACTACTAAATAGCTGTTCAGTGAAGAGGTTTGATTGAGAATAGTACTGCACAATCAGCAAGTCAGAGGTAAGCACTTAACATGACCGGCCAGACAAGGAGAGCATTTATTAGAGAGGCAACCAAGAGGCCCAGGGTAACTTTGAGGGAGCTGAAGAGATCCACAGCTCAAGTGAGAAAATCTGTTATTGGGATAACTACAGTGCACTCTGATCAGATAAGACCTAGATAGATGTTTCTATGTGTGACAGAAAACTTACACTGCAAATCACCCTGAACACAGCATCGACACAGTGAAACATGGTGGTGGCAGAATCATACTGTGGGATACTTTTTCTTCAAAAAAAGACAGGGAAGGTGGTCAGGGTTGATGGGTAGATAGATGGAGCTAAATACAGGGCAATCCAGTATGAAAACCTGGGGTTTAGGCTCATCTACCAGCAGGACAACCCCAAACACAGTCAGAACTATGATGGAATGGTTTAGATAAATGTTTATTTATGTGGTGGAATGGTCCAGTGAAACATTATGACCTAAGTACAATAGAAAATTGGTTACAAAACTTGAAAATTACTCTTCACAGATGCTCTCCCTCCAAACTGACGAAGCTTCAGATATTTTGCAAACAAAGAGTCACAAATTTCAGTCCCTACATGTGTAAAGCTAGTAGAAAAATACCCCGAGCTGTAATGGGGGTAAAAGAAGATTACATGAAGTATTGACTCAAATGGACTGATTACAAAAGAATGCCATACTTTCTGACCTTTATATTTTTATACAATTTCAAAGAAAATTGTGAAAAACATATTGTCCTTGCGCCTCATAATTATGCACTACTTTGTGTTGATCTGTGCACTGGATTTTATTCAGGAGTGTAAGGGGGAATTTTTCTGAATACAAATTCACACCCTACCTTTTGGATTCTTATTTATACAAACCTTTGAAACCTATGTATTTCCTTCCTTTTCACAATAATGCACTAGTTTATGCTGGTCTAGCACATAAAATCCAATACAACACACTAACTATGTGGATATAATGTGACAAAACGTGAACATGTATACATACTTCTACAAGAAACTGTTTTGAACAATGTAATCTGTTAATAGATCTAACATTTTTGTCAACAGTTCCTTTGCATTTAGGGATGATGTACCAGTACATTTAAAATGTATTTAATCTCCATCATCTTGTCCTCCCTAGCTTATTCAAATATATGATTTGAATACACCAGAGAGGAATACGAAATAAAAGGAAGTAACAGATTTTCTTCCAAATCAGCTCACCCTCTTTTTTTTTTCTTTAGGTACTTAGTACGTCATAAAAAGAAGGACTCGTAACTTCACACAGTGTTTCCAACATTTCTAAACATTTCTGCTTTTGCAACCTAAAATGTTGCTCTTGCTTTAACCAGAAAGACGAAATCAACTTATCAGTCAAAAAAAGTCAGTCAGCATCAGCTACCCAGAAATGAACTTGATCAAACTGCACAGAAACTGTCCATGAAAGGTTGGATCCTGTGCCAAGGAATTAGACTAAAAATAGTGCTGTGCTTTCATTATGCAGCTGTCTGTTCGTAACATCAGCAGCACTTTGACGAACTCTGGATGTTTATGTCTAATTGTCTTAAAATGTGAAGGCTATAATTAAATACTTCACTCACATTTCACTTTCGGTATTTACTATGGGAAGGATTTGCCATTAGTTTCTGCAAGGCAATAGAAATTCTACAGTCGTCTTCTGAGTGCCCAACATCATTCATACCTGGGAGATTCACCTTTAGAGGGTTGTGCTTGTTGGAGGCTACACAGCTCACAGGACCCTAAAGCCACTTGATATATAGCTTTATAGCACTATGTTGTGTTTCATTTCTACAGCACCATAATAAGTTCTACTGTGCCACCAGTATAACTCCTTGACTGCAGCTGCAGCCATTGCTTCCCTCTAAATTCCTTTAACTCACCGTTCCCTCTTCAGGATAGCTGGATTGCAGTTAAATCCTTTCAGCATTAACATGAGGGTGGCATCCTGCTTGCAGCAATATGCTTCAGCACTGTGACCAAAGCTTGGCTCAAATCTGTCTTGAGTTGACAAGATTTTTGGGGGAGGGAGATTGAGTGTTTGCGATGTGCTGCATGCTAACCTTGATCAATAGTGTAATCCAGCAGGTTGCCTGAGGATGTTACAAGGGAGTTTGTCATCTTAACTGAACTGGATCTGACCTCAAGTTCATCAATAAAAGTCCCATTTGGAAAGTTTTTCTGGGTCATGGTGACATAAACAAGTAATTACATTTCTTCCTCTCAATATAATGTGTCATAATTTGAATGTTCCACCATATAGAAATTCAACAAGAAACACATAAAGCAAACAAAAAAAAAAAAAAAAAAAAAAAAAAAAAAAAAAAAAAAAAAAAAAAAAAAAAAAAATCATCACTTATTTTTTACAAGTGCTATTACTGTCTTTGGTATTTAAAGAATAGCAGGGTTGGTGTGAGAATATATCTTTGGTGGATTATTGTGTGTAAATTTGTCTCCAACCATTTGGCACATAATAGCCTCAGAAACATGTCACAAGTAGCAAGATAAGCTTCCTCTTAATATTTAAATTGTGTTTATTGAAATGTAAATAGTTGCACTTTTTCACTCTGTCCATGTTAACTGCTTACTGCATGAATTTATTTAAAATTATATTTTTAAAAAAAGTTTTTGCTGTCACACAGATGCTAAGTTTATCATTAATTAATTTAAATATTGCAGATAAAATAAAAACAAATTTGAGTATTTCTAATGCAAATTAGATTAATTAGCCATTATTTGGCATAACTCTGTCCACTAGATGTTGGCAAAGTGCTTCCGATAAGATCCTTTGATGGGGTGAAAATGCATCAACAAGCAATAAAGTGGACCCCGCCTATTTGCAGTTCAAATTCACAGATTCACCTACTTCTGTGGAATACGACTCCAAGTTATCTTACAGAAAATATAAGAGATGCACTAGGAAATTATCTGGTATCCACAATCAGCCAATTTTCAGTTTGCCATTTGACAGGGAATGCACCATTTCATAAGTGCTAACTGGTCACTCTTTGCTCAGTAAGTGGTTACTGAAGTAGGATGTTTTAAACTTAGTTTCATTATCAGTGAGGTGCTTAAAAACCAAGAACAAGAACCACAGGTATGTAAGAAGCTGTTTAAAAGGACATATTTTCTACGGAGACTTGTCAGCTGTTTACTCTGCTAAAACAGAGATCTAGATTAACACATGCTAGCCGTTTTGGTCTGTCGCCATTTTTTGCTTCTTGAGTTTGGTTGTTTCATACAGGATTTTTGAGGATACAAAAAGGAGCCAAAGGACATTATTTTTTACCCACTTTGGGGACCTTTTGTCAAATTAGCAAAGTGGTGTTTATTCACTGTGTTTTATCTTTTTATACTTTCAAACCACCTGTTGTGGAATATATTGGATTTGGTCATGTTGGCAGTCTTTTGGGAAGTTAAATGAAAGATTAATATTCTCTTAGGAATATGTACAGAGACTGATGTTTACAATTAATGATGCTAACAGCATTATTTCCTAATATAAAGTGCTAAAGACTAAATCTAGGTCTAAAATGTCACCTTTGTAATTGTTTCATCTTTTAAGAGACTAGTGATTTTTTTTTAGTGGCACTCTTCTAATGCACATGGCATGATATCACCTCTGCTTCTAAAATAAATAATTAATGATCTTTTGTGGCAGGAGGGCTGGAAAAAATTTCTTTTTAAAATGATAATTCGAGTTTTCAAAGAAGGACTGAAATTGACTGAAACTGGTTTATGCAGCTCAAAGCTTTAAGTATCAGAAATTCAAAATTGGCCACAAAGCTCTGTTGGTGCATCTCTAGATAACATTGAGACTTCTGATAAAAAGAAATGATTTTTTTTTTTTTAGAAAAGTTATCTCACTTTCTGACTTTATGCTTACATACAAATTTTATAATGTGTTTGTGTTTATAAAATATTGTGTCATCTTTCATTATATGGAAGCAAATAAGAGATGAAATAAAACTATTGTGGAAAAATTAAAGCTTTTCAAATGCTTCATCTTTTTGCTTTTTTGAAATGTTTTGGTAATAAATAAGTTTGAAGTGTATGTTTGAGCTTTGCAAATTCTTTCTGACCTTTCTCATACTATTCCTACAGGACGGGTAGTCTAAAGCAGCCAACAACCTTTTCAAACATCCATATCATTAGCTGATCCACCACTGATCAGCAGAAAGAAATACATTTAATATTCAGACAGAAATGTAATATTCTTTATACGTTGAGGTACAAGCAAAGTAAAAAGCAATGCCTTTACTGTCTAGATGGTGGGTGTCCAAGTTTTTGGCATGACTTTAGATTTTATTTAGGAAGCCTTGCCGACATTGCATGTCCTCTAAATAAGCACCTCCACATTTATTGACAATTCCTGCAAAACATGTAAAAAAATCTTCAAATAAATTAATTTTTATTGTTGCTGCTCACCCTCTCTTTCTCTCTCTCACACACACAAAATAAATAAACAAATTTATAAAAAGTTCAGCCTTTCATTAGAGCATACTTAGGAAGCAGAAAAAAAAAAATCCCTAATCATAATATTGATTTGTTTTTTATTTTTATTTATTTTAAAATTCACACCAAAACTATAGGTAGGGCTAATAATTCTAATAAAATAAATGTTCCTAAAGCACTTTTGTATACAGTATACACATGGATTATCAAACAGAAGTTCCTTTGAGAGTTGAGAAACTTTCATTTAATAAACTATGACATCCTGTTTTCTTATTTCCCTGGCCTTTTTCTCTTAGCCACTCTTCAAAATTAAAAAAAAAAAAAAAAAACAAGGATAAATTCAAGAAGGCCAAGTGTTTGTGAATCTTTATCATTTAGGTAATGGCAATAAAGAAAATAGCTACTTGCTTAATCCTTCCCGTAACTAAACTCAGAGCAATGATCAAAATATTTGAAACAGAACTGTGACAGAACAACATTAATGATGTTAGGCACAACATTGACCTCATAATTATAGTAATAAATTTTCTGTGAACAGTAGCAGTGCTGGGCTTCTCTGAATGCAAGTTCACAGCTGTTTCTCTCATAGTTTGATAAAACAAAGAAAAAAAAGCTCACTGTTGGACAAATGCAGCAAAAGTTTCAGCATGAAATTATGTTGTTGCAATAAAAAAAATAGCAATTTTAAGGCTTTTTACACATCATTACCAAGGGGGCAATAAATGTGGAGGGCTCTGCATATATTTGCCTATTTTTAGTTGCAGTTGAGATCCAGTTTCTTGTCACCACAAGTGAAATTTGGTCAGACCATAGGTACAAATAATCAAGTCAGACATCTGCCACTTTGGAGCTTGATACACTGGGACACCAGTGGCCAGAATGAGTCTGGCAGAGTAGTTGATAAATAAAGCAGAGAGGGTGTCAAACTGCGACTGTGGTCATACTCATGGCTTTTAATCAAGGCTTCACTGGCTTCTAGATTAACCCACTCTGTTTTTAATTCAAATTTAATTCAATTCAAAAATACTTTATTTATCCCAAAGGGAAATGAAATAAATTAAATTAAAGGTGTCACAACATAACATAGAGAACACAGTTTAATCCCAGGAAGAGCTAACGTCGGGATTTTAAGAAAATGTACTTGATAGTTTTAAATGGGGTCTATAAAAGGCAAATTTATCTCCCCCTTCTTTTAAGTCAAAGAGCCAGCCTGTGGTTGTCACGCTTCAGCAACAACTCTGATTAGATCTTTTTATTTGTGAGAGACACTGAGAGGGAGGTTGGTTAGCTTAATTGGTTAAATTTGAATGCAACCCTGACGAGCTACAATATAAATGCAAGGCAGTGGGAGGGCCAGTCACACAACGAGGCCTTTCCTTTAGGGTGAACATGAATCTCAGAAAATAAAATAACTTTTGCAAACATTTAGTGTTAAATTGTGTCTGGCATATTGGACTTTTATCATGTATAAAGCACTGCTGGGCATGTAACCAAAAATAATACTTTTAGTGATTGCAGTAACATGTGAACATTGTATAAAACGTACATAAAACAAAACGTCTGGCAGCATTTAGGTAGACATTTTAATCTTTTGTCCTGGTTCTGACCATCATTAACTCATTTTTCTCTCAACAGTTTGTGTCACAGGAACTAACAGTGGTTGGAGGAAAATGGTGGAAAATTCTCACTGTTGTTTACATAATCAGTTTAGGCCTTACTTATGAGGATTTAGCTGCATAATTAAAAATATAGGTATCAAAACAGTATTCGTTAGACATCACCTGTCATGCCACTCACAGTCTATAAGTCAGCATGCAGTTTGTTTATTTCACAGCAAAATGCCGTTTGATTGTTTTGGAAGTCAAACTGCTGATACACAGTCATAAGTTCATTTGGCTCAGAGACTGAAAGAAACAAGTCACTGCTGCAGCTACAGTAATTATCGTCCACAACATGGAGGGGGCTGTTTAGAGAGAAGAATTGTCGCCTTCTTAAAGTGGCAGTATTATGTACAATCAATCAACTTTTTTTTAGCTTTACATCATGCTATAATGTTATTTCCCCATTAAAAAAAACATACCTGGAGTGTTGCTTTGATTTTTTGTGCATGTTTGAGAAATCCTTTAATCTCCTGTGGCAGCAATTCGGGTGTGCAAAACCTTTGGTCTCACCTAGTGCTGCCTTTTCCACGCAGCCCCTCCCCAGAGCTGCAGTCTCCAAGCCAAGCTTCCGCCTCACAGAGCACCCCTCCCCCCGTAACTCCTCCACTCAGCTCCTTCAGACTAGCGACAGCAGCAATTAGCAAACCCCCGGTGGAACTGCGCATCTGCTGATCTTATAATACGAACTACTTTTCAGTGCAACGCTCATAAGAAGAATGTTAAAGGCGTTATGGAGGAATGTTGTTGTGATGATGTGCTGAAGGCGGAGTGTCGGAAAGAGCAGGCATTAAATTGCAAAGTCAAATTTCTTTAAGTCATGTTTGATATATGGAGGATTTTTATAACAACTGAAGGTAACATAGTTACTTGATTGTGCTATAAAATGGCCCTATGTGCCAGGAAATTACATAATACTGCCCCTTTAACATGAGCCACATAAATTAGCAGATGTTTTTGAATTGACAGAGGACATGTAAAAAAAATAAAAACTAGAATAAAACACATTTTCTAATGTGAGAAACATTATGCTCACAAATAATAGCCTCTGTTGCCTCAGTGGTCTGACTGACCAATCAGTTATCACAGTGACATGACATGAGCTGTGTTGTGTCCTTTTGTTCCTTTACTTGAAATCAACATTTCAAATGTTTCATAATTCCAGGACAAAAATGATTTGAACAAAGAGATTTTTGTGGGTTGTGAGGAGAAATCTCAAATCTCACCTATTCTAAATAAGGAACAATGGGGCTCTTTGTGTCATAATTGAGGTTGGAACTAACCCAAATGCAGAGAAAAACTGTGGTTTAATGGAGTGGTTTAATAATACAATGAGAACTTCCACTCAAACCACAGAGAGAGCAGGTCATGGGGAATGGATAGTAAATGGGAGTATCCAGCATTGAACAATAAGAACCAGTGTGCTTATATGTTGAGGCAGGGGGTAGAAAATGACAAAGAACCCAGATGAGGTAATCAGATGAAATGTGGTGCAGCTGAGGTAGAAGGAAAGCAGGGAAACTGAGGGAGGGAGACAAATTAACACCAAGGAAGCTCAGCTAATCCTCGAAGAAACTACAAACCAAGGCAATGGACTAACCTTGAGCTAAGAGAACTAAAGCTAACTGCATAAAGAACAGAACACCAGAATAAACTAAGAAACTAAACATAAATGAAGGAACTTGCATGGCAATACCCTTCTAACAATAACGAACACATGAACTGAATGTAACAAGACCCACCAAACATAAATGAATAACTGCATGGAAAGGGAAATGATCAAAAGCACAAACACAAAAAAGCCAAAACCCAAACACCCAAGGATTGTGACACATTGGGAAAAGTAAGAGGGTTCACTGCATTCTGTTTCTGGGTTAATTAGCAGTTAAGTATCCATTTGACCTATTCCCATGAGAAATGTCTTTTTTGGTGAAATTCGCTCTTTAATCTAAGAATTAATAACTAGGATAGGATAAATAGGATTATAAACACAAATCACAAAATTATAATTTATGGACCAAAGATGTGTTGCTCTTTTCATTGAATGACTGAACTTTGTTGGAAAAGCTTCTGCTTAGCACATTTATGGCTTCCTGAATCAATATAAACATACTGGCTCCACTGCAGTGGCCTTTGTTAGTAATTCTTCAGAAAAGAAAGAAAAAAAGAAGCAATTCAAGGTATTGCTGGGTTGCAGTCACGTGGCCCGGATGACGCGCAAAATTCAGATGGGGGGTAGGAAGTGATTTGCTCTGGTTCAAAACACAGCGAAATGGATGACAGCGGGTATGCTAATGCCTTAAATGGGCTGGCACAGACAAGATATTGTGAAAAAATATGCATACATTTAGGATATGACTCATATAGTCATAATAAAAAGACTTGTCATATAATCTGGAGGATTTACCCAGCGTGGAGGTGATTGACAAAAACTATCCGGTGCTGCAGACCTCGTAATATATGGTGAGCCAGATGAAAGCTTCCAAAAGCCTAGAAGCCTACAATTATTTTGTTTCAGGGTGAGTCAACCATGTAGGATCTAAAGAAGCTTTAAATGGGTGTTTCCTTGTTTCTGCCCGGGTCAGCAATAGTTGTGCTATTTTAAGTAATGAGCCTATTTTAACAATGCTACCGCTAACAACAAGTTAACCCCTGTTATTTCTATGTGCTTGGATGTACTTGTAAATAACTTCTGTAAACCCAAATTTGTATATCGTATCAACATCGTATATGTTGATGTTGAGTCATACTGCATTTGTAGGTCAACCATTTGCAGAGATCTACAGAAACCCCGTTAAAAACAATGCTTGTCTAAGTAATTCTACGATAAAATATCTGAAAGTACTATTTAATAAACAATATCATCCTTACCTGTTAGAAAGTGGTTGCTGCAAACTTTTGCATTGTCCATTTCTGCACCTCCTGTTTTTAGCGGTAGATTGTCAATCCACTTCTGTTGTCTTTTTTCTGTAAGCTTTTTTAAAATTAACTCTCTTAAAATTAACACACTACTTTTGGAACACGAAAAAAATGTTTATCTTTCTCCCGATTAGAGCGGTTGTAACAACCGTACACAGCACAGAAATTAGGCTTTCTGATGCTGAATCTACAGAATGAAGCGGGGTTGTGTATCACTGCATTTACTTTCTGCCCCCCATCTGCATTTTGTGACGTTGACACTACATCACCTGAAACCCAGTAATAGGAATACTTTTTAATCTCACCAGATGTTAAGTGAGCAAAAGCAGAGAACATACCTGTGGCACATGAACAACTGTCTAGTGATATGAAGATGAATTCAGTGGAATGAAAATCATCTCAATGTAGTTGAGTTGTAGTCAAATTTCACATGCTTTATTGTACAATAATTAAGCTTTTGTCAGTGTGTTCAATTAAAGTGAAATTCAACTAACACTAAAAAAAGAACGTGTGACCTACAAAATATGATGAATGTAAAGGAAAAAAACATGCTGGTGGCATATGACCAATGTGCTCGATGTTTTATGTGCTTCGTTGTCCCAATGTAAGATCAATCTCTTTTATGTGGTTAGGATGACATCTTCATGTTATTTACCGGTTCAATTAATGCCTCTGCTTCTCTAAAACTTGGATTTTCTTTGCTTTATAAATTTCAGTTCAAATGTTAAGCTCTAAACGTTCCACAAACCAACACCCTCAGAACATCACACACAGCTGGGATGTCTGGGGACCGACTCTTTGTCTGCAGGGGGTTTAAAAAAGGAAGTTCTGAGTTTCACATCGGAGACATTTATTCTTGTCCTTGCTCTCCCTTTTGCAAATGTTTCCACATGCGTGCGGGACTTGTGGGAACAATAAAGCAGCTGACTAAGACTCAGTTTTTTTCACTTCATCACTTCAGAATCATGTGAGGGTTTTTGAGCTTTTTTTTTTTTTTTTTTTGCATTCGCCTGTCCTGTCAGCTGACATGAACAGAAATTTTATATTCTGTATCTACGTTTCAAAATGTTTTCATCTTTTTTTTTTTTTTTTTTTTGCTTTGCAGCCACTTCCCTCTGTGTCTTTGTCTCTTTGTCTTTGAGCAGCTTTTGTTAAGCTTCTTGGAGAAACTGAAAACGACAGAAGTAATAAATGCTGGCAAAATGCCATCCAGTTAAAATCCACTTTGGCTATTAATGTACTTCTCAAAGGAAATTACAACAGCAATGCAACATAGAAAATCACTTACATAAAGTAATTTCTGGTTGAATTGCTTTCTAGTTGACTTTAAAATACACCAGGTTGCCTGGTTAGAAAGTGGCTTACAAAAGTCTTAATTTTTCACATTTTATCATATTACCATCACCAAGTTTAATGTATTTTATTGGGATTTTATGTGATAGGCCAACCCAATGTAGTGCATAATTGTGAGATGGAAGGAAAATAAGTGGGCTGTGAATTAATAATTACCCCCCTTCTCTCTGATGCCCCTAAATAAAATTCAGTGCAACCAATGACATATAGCTAATAAACAAAGTCCATCTGTGTGTAATTTAATCTCAGCATAAATCTAGCTGTTCTGTGACAGTCTCAGAGGTTTGTTAGAGAACATTAGAGAACAAACAGCATCATGAAGACCAAAGAACACAGAAAACAGGTCAGGGAGAAAGTTGTGGAGAAGTTTAAAGCAGGATTAAGTTTTAAAATGATGAAAGTTTTGAGCATCTCACAGCTCTCTGTGCAATTCTTCATCTAACATTGGAAAGAGAATGGCACTCCTGAAAACATACCAAAACTTAGCTGCCCATCGAAACTGACAGGCACAACAAGAAGAGCAGTACTCAGAAAAGCTGCCAAGAGTGGCATAATAACTCTGGAGGAGCTGTATAGCTTAGGTAGGAGAATTTATTGATGGGACCATTATTAACTGTGTGCTCTAAAAATTCTGGACTCTATAGAAAAATTAAAGTACAAAATGGTTGATAGAAAACCATAAGAAGTCCCATAAAGTTAATCACAAGCTGTATGGGGCACAGCAAACATGTAGAAGAAGGTGCTCTGGACAATTCTGGAACAAAACCTATTAGAGGCTGCAAAAGATTTGAGATTGGGGTGGAGGTTCACCTTCCAGACTAAAATCAGATTAATAAATCTGTCAAGACTCAAAAATTGATGTTCACAAACAATCTGAGTTTAAGCAACTTTCCAACAAGAATCAAATAAATTTCAGTCTACAGATGTGCAAAGCTGGTAGAAACAAGCCCAAAATGCTAGTCACTATAATTGCAGTGAAGAGTTGTTTCACAAAGTACTGTATCAGAGGGGTAAAAATAAATTTTAAAACCTTATATCCTTTTCTATCTATTTCATAATTATGTACTATGTTATGTTAGTCTATCACATTAGAGCCCATTAAAATACCTTAAAGTTTGTGGTTGTTAAATGTTGACTGAAATAGATTAAGGGGTACGTATACTTCTGCAAAAACTGAATCATTAAGTCATATGAGTTTATTATTTTTTGCATCAGAAATTCTTGGAGAAATAGATCCAAGCCATCCTCAAGATTCTATGTAGTGTACAGTCGAATATGACTGCTAGGGATGTGTGGGAGTTCTCATGTATGAGGCATCGGATGTGGGAGAGTTCCGGTCTTAAGAAGACGTTGAGTGGAGAGTTTCTTTACTCTGATTTTCTGAACAAAACTCCTACAGTATAATTATTCTCACTGTCACTGTGTCATATTTAGTAAAAATTTGGTGATCACAGATTAGATCATTTCTGATTTAGGATGAATCAAACAATACAGAGCTACACTAACTTAAGTTTAGATTTTAGTGGCACATTTCTTATTACATATTTTACATATTTTGAGTTTAAATCTGAGGAACTGAAAATTGTGGTGTCCCAGCACAAAGCCAGTATAAAAAACATTAAGTCGTTCTGTTCATCTAATGGGTGCTGGCTTTTAGAGAAACCCTAAGTATTTGCTCTCTCTGGCCTCCTGCCCACAAGAAGAAAATGAGGGGGATAATCATGCTTTATGGCTCACGATTTCACTGTTGATAAGTGTTAGTTTGTTTTTAATGGGTTCATTTCGGTTGAACTTAATTGCTGCCACAAACTGGGAAAGTGTGACAGTGGAAGGTGGTGCTCCGGTTTGGGTTGTGTTTGTTACAGCATTCTGTTGTCGTCCATGTCAGGGATTATTTACAGTTTTTTCACTCAAATTATACGACTGTGAGGATGATAGAAAGCTTTAGGTGGTTATAGTCTGAGCTGATCCTTCAGTATTCTGTGCAAGTGAAAGAAATTTGTCTTGACACTGCAGATGCTTTAGAAAATCTAATATAAGTTTACATTGTGAGTTAGATTAGATTCATAAAAAGAAAAAATCCTTCCCTTTCATAATTCTAATCCATGTCTTACACATTTGATAATGGAATAAATTTTAAATTATTTCGCTTCAATGACATAAAAAAAAACAAAAATTGGAAAACTGATGAGTAAAAACTAAAATAAGACTGTCAATATGTCTTTCTGAGATGTCACCACTAAGGTCTCTCATATGATGAGTATCAGTGATGCACCAATCTATCAACCAGTTTTCAATCGGCTCAATTGGCTATAAGATGATCGGTTGGTTGAATCGTGGAAGGATTGGGGTGGCATGTCTTGTCACCCCAATCTTTCATAGTTGGATGCTTTTAGTTTAAAAAAAAGACAGAGGCATTGGACATTTGCCACGATGTATCTGTAGGTCTGACTGCTCTTGAATTCATGACAAGAGTGCTGCACCATCCCTCTTGCACTTTATAAGGTTTGCGCAAAGTAAAAGAGCAGTCAGAGTGGTCCCGTGGAGTTGCTAAGAACAGACAGAGGAACAATTTTTCTGAGAAAAGCACAGAAATAATGGTGCAATAATGTTGATTTTGATATGGAACAAATCATACTAACATTCTCACCTATGTTGCTATTAAATATATATTACATTTGATCCAACATGACTGATATTAAGTCTGAATGAAGAAACTCTTATTCTGCTATTAATCAAAATTATTGTCATGATGACGTCTTGTCATATATGCAGATATGCTATATTGTAAAAGATATAAAACATAATAGAAGCCCAATACACTTGTCAAGCTGTTAACTGACTATCTTGAAACCTTTACGCTTATTTCAGAAATCTGCTTCAATTTCATTGTATGAACCACATACTGCAGGCTGCTGGGTAGTGAAAGAGGGATAAGAGAGTCTGAGCCAGCAACCTCCAGCTGAGCTGGGCCACATTCTATGTAAATTACTACTGCACATTATGTTACATCTGGATTGAAGAGATAAAAGGAATTATTCTAGTTTTTCTTGGCTTTATGGTTAAAAGATTCTACCTGTATTTTTGTGTAATTCTGTTTCTTAGAAATCAAAACAAAGAGAATAATCTTTATACTTACTTTTTGAAGTGGGGTTGACAGGGAAGGAGATGATGCCACACCATCTGCACTATTCTTCCCAACACAACTCTTTCAAAGTCTCCAAACACCGTCCTCTCAGGCTCCTGTTTACACAGTCCGTGAACTCCAGGAAGCTGAGGCGGATGACGGCGTGTAGGAGTGTGTTCTCTCTCTTTTATAGGAGCTGCTCTTTTCCTCAGCGTTTTCAGCTTTTGGGCTCTGATGTAGATTAGTTGTCGCTTCTGATTCCAGATCAGCTCCCTGCGGGGAAAGAGAGAGACGGAAACATCATAAAGGATCACTTGTGAATATCAGTGTCAATCAAGAGTCATGATGGCACATTTCTGATGAAATTGTAACCGGATTACAGATCTGTGCAACACTTTGCCAGTCTCATGTCGTTACCGTATGTCACATTCAGTCTCTCCGTTTCTATTTTCATTACGCTTTTATCCAGTCTTGGATAGAAATGATTATTGTAATTAAATCAGATGTGCATTTGCAATTAATGTGACTTCAGTTTAACAGGAAAGAGGCTTAAATGCAAATTGTTTCCAATGCCAAAGGAAAAAAAAAACAGAATATAGTGATTCTTAAACAGATTGTTAGAGTTTTTGAACTGAAGTTCTGTTAAAAGATTATAAACAGTGAAGAACATGAAGAACAACTAATAATCCAAGAGGGGACCAAACCAAACCGGGCTTTTACAGTCCTAAAACAACTTCAATCTCAAAAACAGCATAGTGATTTACACTAAAGGATTTAATCTGATATAAAAGTAAAGCAGCATACAAAGTAAATGATATTTTACTGATTTTTAAACAGCTTTAAATTTACATCAGAGACTTATTCTGATAGGAAAAGCTTTAAATGTTCTGTTCTCAGTGCATGTTTTATGCAGGAAGATCATGGCTGGGGTACCGCTTCCTACCTCTATTTCCTGTGTAAATACCAAGCATTCTCTGTGTCCAGCACAAACAAAATGGCAGTTTAAAGATATCTAAAACAGCATTTGCATAAACCATAATGATGACCTCTTCATCAAGCTGTTTACTTTGTCCTCCAGGATGAACTAATCTGGATTCAAACTAAACAAAGGCACTAAGAGAGTTATCTACTGGAGCTAAGGAGTTAGCTGCTGACCTTTTAACAGAACCTCACTTCAAAGCTACTGAACTATCTCTTCAGGTTTAGCAACACTGAAGTAGTTTGGAAAAATAGCTGATCACAGGCTGGTTTTAACACACCCTCCAACAAAACTGATCAAAAAGAAATAAATTACAGCACCTGAAGTTTATAAATTACAAAATTACTTTTTTTCCCCCAGAGGATGATGTGAAACATAACAAAGAAGCCCTGCACGCCTCTGTCACCCTGTCTCTGAGTTGATTCTGAGTGTGTCAGTCTCAAAACTGAAGTTGTTATGGCACAAGACAGCATGCCGTCTTCCTGTCAGTCAGAATGAGTAATTCCACTTGTCCTGAAACCAAGGCTCATCAGATCATTTGATTTAAACTCAAAAATCTCAGAAGTAATGCTTTCCCTTCCTTCCTCATAAATACTCCATCAAATAACCGATTTTCTGTCTTTTAACTCCAGTTTGTCTGTTACAAAGTGAAAATGTTCGAGATGTTCTGTGTGAGGTTTTGACAAATGTTCTCTTTAACGAAACACTGAAGGAGTGCAGATAAGGGTGGTAATATTGAAAAATACAGCAGACTGATTGCATTTGATCAGTCCGATAAAACTTTATGATTGTAAGAAATGATTTGCTGGACAGACAGCTTTCACTAAATAATGTTATTAATTTAGAATATGATGATAATCACTAAAGAACAAAGGCTGATATATTCAGACTTTATGTTTTTTACTTAAAAAAAACCTGGAGATGCACAAAGAAACTGGCTGGTGACTGGATTTCACCAGTTTTCATCCTCATTGGCGCTCATAGCTGAACATCTGGGAAAGCCTGGATCATTTTCTGAACAGTAAATACCCCATACCAAGCTCTACCAAGTCGTGGTGACAACTCTTCAGTGCAGATGCTGCTACTGAGTGTAGAACACCCAAACTTAGCGGTTTTCAGCATCAGTTGGGTGTTTAAAATCAAGGCAGATTAAGCAAAGAGATGTAAAAGGTTATTTTAAAGAAACTATTCTCTACAACATTCTCAGAAATGTCTGAGGTTTTTTTCAGGTCATTTGGAGAATGTGAGATGTAAAGCAGATAACAGGAAGGCTTAAATGTGGGGTATTTTGTATTTTCCAGGCACATAGTTACCTTCAGTATGTTACCTTCAGTTGTTGTGAAAATGCTGTATATATCAAAAACAAATTAAAAGAAATTTGACTTTGCATCATAGGCACTCCCCCTTCAGCATGTCATCACAGCAATGCTTCCCCATGCCATCTACTGATGCTTTTTACAACCATTCTTAGGAGCATTGTAGTTTGTATAAGCTCAGCAGATGCGCAATTCCACCAGGTGTCTGCTAATTGATGTTGCAACTCGTCTGGTGGAGCTGTGTGGGGGAGGGGTGTTCTGTGGGGTGGAAGATTGCCTGGGGACTGAAGCTCCAAGGAGGAGCTTTGGGTAAATAGGCGGTGCTTTGTGAAAGAAAGTGTTTAGGCACCCCCTGAATGGCTGCCACAGGAGAGTCAAGGATTCCTCACACATGCATGAATGAGTCAAACCAACACAGCAGGTATGTGATTGATGAGGGAATAACATTATAACCTGACATAAAGCTCATAAATGTCGATTTTGCATAATACCCCCCATTTAACAAAGTACAGTGATTTTGCTGTGTTTTATGCTTTTGAACTTTCAGCCTTTGTTCTTGGACATATTGAACTACAAAATGTAGGCAGCATTTTGTAAAATCTCAGTAAAGTTAAAGATCTTCACAGAGAAACTGCTGTTTTAGTGATGCCAACCAAGCTAACTGTGCTAATTTAAGATGTGAAATTCATTTTATCTGTTTTAAAACAGTAAATCCCTGTTGTACAGCTCCATCACATCTCCTCATGTAAATAAATAATGAGTTCTTATGGTAGGATGGCTAGACAAAATATTTTAAGTGCTGTTGATGTAGGAAGGTCAAGCTTAACAAAACTCAGCTTTGTCCTGTGCCTGTTAATTTGTCTTTTGATGATTGTCAGAATCATTTAGCAAGACAATTTTCTGTGCAAACAAAGTATTATCCTGTCTTAATTTATATCTGGAAATAAAAATATTTCAGAACATGACGGCAAAAAAAGAACACAGAATGAAGTGAAGTAATTTCGAGATTGTTTTTGCAGGTTTCAACCCAACAGCTATAATCTTGGCATTGATATACAATACTCTCAGTGAATAAAGGAGTAGAGTACAAATCACATTAGATATTGGTGCAACTTTATACCATAGATGCCTGAAAAAAGCACAACCTCCTAAAAATGCATCAAGTAGTGGAAGCATGGGACTTATTAAAGGATGTCAGCTACTATATGAAAATATGTCTTTCCTTGTTAACAGCTACAGGGGATTTCTGCATCCCTTCAGACCCATGAGGCCAAAACTAATCTTAAAGTATTTCTACATTTAAATATAAGTCAGAAGATAAGTGGAATTTTTGAGAAAGTGTGCTGTGTATTTGTGTGCAGAATCAACTTTAGCTGCAGTTAAAATGCAAGTCTTTTGGGGTCTGTTTCTACCAGTTTTGCACATCTAGCGATGGAAAGTTTTAATCTTTTTTTTTTTGTGCAAAATGGCTCAAGCTCAGTCAGATTGGGTGGAAAGTGTTTGTGAGCATAAATTTTTAAGTTAAGTTTTAATTTCTTAATTTGATCTAGGTAAGAACTTTGACTAGGCCATTGTAACACATAAATATGCTTTGATCTAAACCATTCCATTGTAGCTCTGGTTGTAAGTTTAGGGTTGTTATCCTGCTGGAAAGTGAACCTCTTTTTTTGCATCCTCTAACAAGTTTATTTCAATTATTGTCTGTATTTATCCTCTGCCATCCATGTTTCCCTAAAATCTGACTAGCTGCCACTGCCATCACCATGTTTTACCATAGGATGGTATGTTCAAGGTAATGTGCACTGTCACTTTTTCATGCAACAAGTTCAGTTTTGCTCTCATCTGACCTGAGCAGTTTTTTTTTCCAACATGGCTTATTGTATTCTTTCAACAATTGCTTTCTTCTTGCTAATCTTGCAAAACATCAACTTTTGTGAGTGAATGACTAAAAGCCACCCTTTCGACAGATTCTCCAATCCAAAGATGATGAATTCTGAAAACAAATTGTTTGTGTCAGAATGTATTTATCATAGTAAAGGGGGTTAAAAATGTACACCACACTTTTCAGATTAGCTTATTTGTGACAGAAACTGACAAAAATGTGCAACGTTCCTCCCACTTCACAATTATGCACTACATTGTTTTGGTCTATCACATAAAATTATAATAACGTACATCATTATTTGAGGTTGTAACGTGTGAAAAAGTATGAGGAACATGATTGACAAGGCACTGTAGCTACTTGGTTCTGTAAGATGTGTGTAAGAGTTACTTTCACATGTCCTGCTGCTGACACCAACATGCAGGCCTTCCTGATGTCCTATTTAAACCACATGCCATGGTTGTTTTATGTCTCTGCAACTGTGTCACGCCCACCCAGGGAGCGGCATCACTCAGTTGGAAAACCTTTGAAGCAGATAAATATGTAACACAGATGTTAGGTGCAAATGAAAACCTGCATTCAGTGTTAGAAATAAAATGTTGTCACTGAACCCAGAGCTGCGACAAAGGGAACAGCTTCCAGATCCCTGCCTTCTGGGCAGAGTGCGTTTCAGCTATGATTTAAGGCCAGTACATCATCAGTTATATGGATGAGCTGTGATTAAACAATTTTCAGTGCCTGTGTGGCAGAGCGGCATACTGAGTTGAGTCAGGCTCACACACAGGGGAAAGCTTTATTCGTGAGGAGCTCATATTTAACTTACACAGGCCATGATCTGTAAGGACAACAACTGCTTAATTATCATAACCATATGGAAATCTGTCATAATTCACAGAAACAGTCGCAGCAGAGACTTTCAATCAGTGCAAACAGTGATGTTCAGATTATTTAGTTAATTTCTCTCCGCAGGTTACTTTGATTAAATAAGAAGTTTTTATTATTATCTAAAACCATCACAGTGAGAGACTTTAAGTAAGCAACGTTACGATTTACCCAAAAGAGTTTCTATCATCGTCTCAGAGGAGGTCTGACATGGCCAGACAATCTTCCCTCTCTACTCAAAACCCCTTGGCCTTGTCACCACATCCCATAATTCCTCCTATCATTGTGATGAAATTTAACTGACCTTTAGATACCCAGCTCTGACACACAGGTTGGGTTGCATATCGTCAATTTTCAAGTTGATATCTCCAATTGGACTCCTGCCAAACACCTCCCCGATTGACCTTGACAAGACTGAGCCACTGTTCTCCCCTTAGAAATCCTGCCCTTAACAAGAGCCGTCAATCACAGTGACACGGGCGCACTTTCTCCTTCCCCGAGCCACGTTCAGGTCGATCTCAGACAACCAGCTGCTTCTGCTGCTATTGCAGATCTGCTGTGTGTAAAATCTGCTGACTCAGGTCCACAAATACTCTTTGTCTCCCATCTGGACTGCCGCAACTCCGATGTGGCTGAGCAACCTGAAATAACTGCAACACAACAGCTGAGATCAGCTTAAACATACACCTATTTTACATGTTTTCAAACAGTGATAAAGAGGGTGATCTAATTTGAAGGCATATTGATATAAAAAATACAGAATTTTGCATAGTTGTAATTATGTCTATATTTTGATTATGACAACAGAAATTACATTTATGGAATATAGCTACCATCATACTTAAAGGGCAAATTCACCATATTTTAAAGTCAGTAAACCCAATAATCTTGAAAGTGTGAAAGAAA